>CAIIXF020000005.1:12913874-14113874 GCA_903813345.2 Owenia fusiformis | reverse complement strand
CAATTAAATGTACTGGCAAATTGTGAAAAACCTTTTTGATCTGCTTTATATCGCAAAGCTATCAAATTAATGAAAATTAATTACAGTATAGCAAATGGGGGAAACATTAAGTAAGAACTTGAACAAAGAACATCCTTAGCAAATTACCAAAATCATTCTTTACTCAAAGCGTCTACTTCCTTCTACTATTTAGATCCTGAGCACTTTGAATTAATGTTAATGAGATATTTATTTTGGTATAATGCGTATGAAGAGACCCTGGTTTCCGAGTCAATGAACTCCCTGTCTTGCACTTTTCCATATCAAGCAAGTTTGGATTTATTCTTAGTTTTATTTGACTTACCGAGACCCACAATGCCTAATGTGTCACCACGGATACGGGCTGAACCTTGCGCAGCTTCCCGTAGCTGCTCTGGGCCACATATTTTTTTGCCCTCCTTCACGAGGTTTGCGAGCCAGTAGGTACGACGGTATAAGTTCAGAATGAGGCAGAGGGTAGAATCGGCAACTTCTTCCACACCGTAACCCGGAATATTACACACAGCAACACCTAGAATGTAAAATTTAAATTAATTATTCCTCAGAGATCGTGGAGTGAGCGACATACATTCAACAATTTCGAGAGAGGAAATAACATGTACTTAATTCTCTTTTCAATATTTAAAAATGAATGAAAGGAAATTCAAACATAGCTAGGCAAGGTGTGTCCGATTCCAGACAATCCAAACAGAGTACTCACATAATGAACAATGTGTGAAATATCAGTAATGCATTTGTTGAGTGCAAAGTGATTGAAATTGAAATTGAGTTTATCAATACTTGCCCCTTGCAAAAGTTTCATTGAAAATATGTTCTTTTAGGGATTTTGTATCTTTTATGTGATTTTATAGAAAATATTTTGCAATGTGTGAAAATAATTTAAGCCCCAGACTCAATGCATTGTGGCTGCTTCATTTCACTCAGATGTTGTTTCCTAAACTTTGCATTCCCCTGCGGGGTCATGCAAACATTTGGAAACAACATCTTTGTGGAATGCTTCAGCACACAATGCACTGAGTCCAAGACTTAAATCCTTAAATCTGTGTGTCCCATCCCTTTTATCTTTAAACCACTCAAGGAACATAAACAGGAAGGATACAAGATCAAACTGAGACATGTATCAAGTAAACGATTTTCAATTTAAACTATTAAGTTTAGATAAATATTCTGTAAGAATTTGTATTAGTAAGACAGTGCATGATAGTCAGTTAGTTGTTAAAAAAGCTCAGATGGAAAACATAAAACAATAGTAGAAAATACAAAGAAATACCAATCAGCAAACAACTCAGCCATGATCCATCTCGGATGATATTTCAACATTTATTTTAATGATTTTTTTTCATTATTAGAAAAAAATGAAAACTGAAGAGAGTAAAATAACAACTAGATGAATATGCCGATTGTTCACTTCTATTCAAACCAGTTAACCAAATCTGGATATTTCATTGCTTTAGAACTAACTTTAACTTCTACATTATTAACTCAAAGCTTGTATCTAGAAGGATCATGCTTTCAAGCATTTTTGCAAGGTATATTCAATAAGCGGAAATCTTTGAGAAAAGCAAAACATTTCTAAAGGAAATTTGAAATTTAGAAGACGTACTTTTTTGTAATTTCCAAAAGAAAATTTCGTAACCAATGACACCACACTGAAGAAGTTCTAAACTGAATAGAATTGCTAATAAAAGTTTTAAACTAAAAAGGAGGAATATCATGAAACTTTAACCAAGAGCTCAGAAAAATCCTTTAGAGCCTATCTAACTACACCCAGTAGCATGCAGAGTAAGTGAACAGCTCAAACCTAGCTCCCCAGCTGCCTTTATGTCAATGTTATCCACCCCCGTCCCGAGTCGAACAACGACACGTAGATTTTTAAACTTCTTAAGGTCTTCCCGGGCTAGTGTGATATGATGGTACAACATGGCCCCTACTGCTTCGTTCAACACCTACAAGTAGTGTTAGCAGACGGAATTAGCAGACGGCAGAAATGTATTATGGGATATGAAAGAGGATCATGGGAAATTCAATTACTGGAATGTGTTTTGGTCTCCATTACTTAGCAGACGGATATCATTTAGATACACAGTCCAATTCTTCAGAAGTCTTTGATCTAAAGATGAGAAGAGATCCTTTTATCAATCAGTCTGTTGACAAAAGCAACAAAAGGGCGGCAAGCAGTGGATCAAAAGGAGTCAAATTTTGTAGAACTAGAGGGAATCCAAGCAGGTTCAGGGTTGTCAAGTGTATGATAAAGGAGCTAGGGGATCTAGGTATATTCTGTTCAAAACACTGAATAGAGAAAGAAGCTTATTATAATACATGGCAGAGTGGTGCATAATAAATAAATCTTATAATTTAATATGAAAGGTACTTAAGCGCCTCAAGTTTCAGATGTAATTCCCAATCCAATAGATATATTTTTACCATTGGGAATAAATTTCACTCAAAGCCTATGTTTAGATGAGCAAGGGTAGCCAGAGGCCCTTGAATATTTCAGTTGATTAAAATTGATTAAAATTTGCAGTAACTCTCTGATGCCAGGACAGCTACAAGAAAAGCTATGTGGGATGGCTCTCATATTGTTTACTTCTGTCAACAATTATAAAACATCATAGATATTCTTTTCACTTCATCGATTATTCTTTTCATCTCATAAACACAAAAATGAATTTTTACATTTATATAGGGCGTATCAAAAAAGCACAACAAGTAGTTATCTCGTAAAATCACGATACTAGTGATGACTACATCAATTTCATTCAATGTACCATAAAGCAACGTCTCTCCTCTTTGCAATGATATGTCATTCATTCACATGTGCTAATGGAGGGCAATTTGGAGGGATATAGGATGTATTCTTGCAAGAGTATGAGTATTAACACTTTACTGTCTATGCCACGCCTGTCACACCTTCTCCTAATAGCCCCTATGCCCCTTGTACTGAGTTTTGCAATGTTTAAAACTTGGGTCCGAGCTGAATTTTGCCCCACTTTGCATGAATGAATGATTCTGTGAATTAATGATATTCCATTGCAAAGAGGAGTAATTTGGCTTTTTGGTACATTGAATGAAAAGGATGCAGTCAGCATTGGTTTTATGTTTTCTTCCAATATTGAATCGGGCTCCGTACACTGACTTTTGCGATGTTTATAACTTGGTTCGAGCTTATTTTGGCCCACTTTGCAAATGGAATGTTTACTCGCCCAACCATGACCAAATATCAATGAATGATATATCATTGTAAAGAGGAGACACGTGGCTTTATGGTGCATTAAATGAAATCAATGCTGATATCACTGGTTTTGTGCTTTTCCGAGATAACAATCTGTTGCGTTTTTTTTATACACACTGTGTAGTCGAGAAGGAATGATAATCTGTCCCCATTTTCATATCCTTGATTATTTTTCATAGTTTTGTTTCATTTAATTTTATTTGCTGTATCCTCATTCTGGATGTTAAGGTTGCCATAGTTAACAAGAAAAGAAAAAACCATTATAAATGTGAAAAGATTAACTATTAAGGGTATAGATATACCATAAACAGAAAGAAACAGAGAATTAAATAAAATATCACCCTAAGTATCGAGGTTCGACAAAATCCTTACTATCTAAACAATCTAAAATACACAGTGACAGATGACTGTGACTTATGAAATAATAAAATTAGAGGATAATTGATATTGATGAATGATGTTTAAAATTACTCGGGCCAATGAACTTTTAAAAATCAATTCACACAAAAGTGATTTTCAAAGTGAGCCAGACCCAATACTATCTGTAATATTTCATTAGGTGTATAAAAATTTAATAATCTTAATTTTTTTTTAATAGTACTCATATTATTTAGATGACTTGGGGTGATATTTTTAGAAATAGTTAAGCAATTCTTCATGCTACACAATCCTTGACCACGCTTGTTGTGAGATATTAAATCACATATAATAGGCCAAACTGCCGCCCAGTTACATCCATTACCTCGTTCACCAGCGGATTTAATGTCAATGTTATCATAACCACTACCAATGCGGACAATGATACGCAAGTTTTTGAACTTTTCCAGATCCTCTTTCTTTAGTGTGATCGAATGCCACAAGAGGGCTCCTACGGCTTCTGTTAATACCTAAAAATTTGTCAGACGGGAAAATGCAACATGGAACATAATTGCAGATATAATAAAAATGTTCAACTTAAAGGAATTATCGCAACATATTCTAACCCTAAGTTGAAAGTGAAATTTTCAGATTTTTCGAGCAATAAGCATTTTAGACAAAATAACCTGGAAATGTTTACAAAATTACACGACAAGAACATTCAGTTTATTAAAATAGTGAATATAAATGGCAGTAGTTGAAAAAATATTATTTTTAAATAATTGAAACAATTGGTCACATACTTTCTCATGAATTTCTGTTGTAGATTGCGCATCGCAAAAGGCGACTGTGGCGACATCTTTTAATATCGGCATTTCTACTGAACAATCTCGTCCATCTAATAACGCCACAAGGGGGCGTGGGTGTGCTGGACCATTGGGCATTGGTCTGTTAGCCACTGGAATAAATAAGAATTATTTTATTACAGACAGATAAAAACAGTATGTAAGTATATGTACATAGATTAAAGCAATTACATATTATATCGAAGCTGGTGTCATCTGTTTCAAAGTGTATCTTTAATTCAACATTTTTCTTGGAATTCTACGCAACTAATATTCTCATATATGAATTATGAGTAAATTATGCAAAATTCTTTTTTGCATAAAATTAGGCAGCCAGTTTACACCAGAATACATGATATCAACCTATAAATTTTAAACGACGTAAACTTACTTTTTGGTGGCAGTATAGTTTCTTTGTAATTGTTATTTTCTGGTATAATCTGAGGCAGTTTTCTTCGAAGACAATTATTTCTTCGTCTTTCAGCGTGTTTTGGCAACTGTGGAGGTAGCTCTATTTTCTTCTGAGGATCAACTTCGGGATCTGCAACCGGAATTTCCCCCTCTTTCTTTTCGCCTCCGTGAAAATGTCCACTACAGACTCGTAGCTAAAAATAGACCCTTCGATTGATTAAAAACATGCCCTGTGTGAAGTGAACAATTCCGGTTATTTTTTGTATTAAGTTAATGCAGATTAGATGGACCATATTTAAGTAACAAGGGAGAGACTTTAGAGGTAGTAGAAAAATGTAGTGTAGTTAAGGCAGCTCCGCATGAGAACTTAAAAATAATTTTCAAGATTACAATTACCAATATATTTCTCATGAAATGAACCACATTTTATGTGGATATTTACTCATTTTGGTAGAATTCTTAGTTTCCAAAATGAAACTATTTCATTTAAACTGTTGGAATGGCATTTCTCTGAATTACATTTTATCTGTTTTAGGATCAGTGCGGAACCACCTTAATAGACAGATGAAGATGTTCACTTTAATGTTCAATATAGATATAAAGTGGAGGTAACCAAGAAGAAAATACAATGATAAAATACTAGTGCACTAAACACTGTGCTAGTGAGAAATTAAGCCATACCCTTCACCCAAAAATTTAAAGCAAGCAATAAAGAAATGAAAAGTGTAGAAGTGATATGGTGTGAGAAGTGATATGGTGTGAGAAGTGATATGGTGTCAGAAGTGATATGGTGTGAGAACTGACCAATTTGATTTCGTGAGATCATGCATCACTGCATATGACTAATACAGCAGCTATAGCTATGTGACTAAAACAGCTGTTTTAGCTAGGTGACAAATACAGTTGTTTTATTCAGCTATGTGGCAAATACAGCTGCCATAGCTAATATATCTCCAGCTATATTGGGAAAAATAGGAATCATAATGGCAATTAGTGGAAATATACAATGAAAAATTGCAGCTGGAGAAGATGTGGATTACTATGAGTGAGAAACATGAGAAAATGTGAATCAACAATGGTAGGAAACATGAGAAAATGTGAAATACTAGGAGTGAGAAACATGAGAAAATGTGAATCAACAATGGTAGGAAACATGAGAAAATGTGAAATACTATGAGTGAGAAACATGAGAAAATGTGAATCAACAATGGTAGTAAACATGACAAATGTGAATCAACATTGGTAGTAAACATGGGAAAATGTGAATCAACAAGGATTAACAAACATGAGAAAATGTGAAATATGAGAAAATAGAGTAAGAGACATGAGGAAGTTTGAAACATGAGAAAACATGATTCACCGAGAACAGTAAACAGGAATCGTTGAAAGATGAACAAGTATTCACCTGAATAGTATGAAATATTTGTATAATTTATTTTTTATTGACTCTTCATCATGTAAGTCTCTGACACATGTCAAAGATCCAGATAAAGCCGTCATTGTTAAACATATTTCAATGGTGGTATAATTTTATATTTTATAAAGCAAGAAAATGAAAGATCATTATTATGTATATGTATTCAGTCAGTTTACCAAAAAAATGAAAGGAATATCAATAGGATTCTATGAATAATATTCAAATATGATGAACAAGTCTGCCCTAAGTCTGCTCTATCAGAGAATACTGCACAAAGCGAGACTATAAGCATTATGAACAAATATTACTTTTCTGAATGATGACACCCATATATTCCTTTGCACACTTGTCAATAACTACATAATAATAACAATAACAAGGTCCATTAAATGCAATGTGTTGAGATGTACATCAATCCCTCTGAGACAATGTGACTGAACACTAATGTTTATATAGATGATCTTGGGCTGGTACCCAACTAGGAAAATATCATGTTTGTCATGTTTAATTGCAAATTAGAGAAGAATGGAGTAGGAATATTGAGTGATAAAGTTTATGTAAACAGGCATGTAGTTAATATTCAAAATTGAGTAAAAAAGCAGGGAGGTTAGTATGACTTTTAAACCAAGAAACAACTGAATATGTTTCAATTGGGTTTATGAATTGAAACATGGGATAGCCGTTATCAAAGCATCAATATTGCAAAATTTATCGTAATAGATCCATGGCTTTTCACATACAGTTGCATCAGTTTAGGAAATATGCTATTTGCTTCTAGCGAGCAAATACACGATACCCAGGGGATACCCGGTATGTGCAGTATGACAAATGGGATCATCCCATACCCAGGGTATACCCGGTATGTGCAGTATGACAAATGGGATCATCCCATACCCAGGGTATACCCGGTATGTGCAGTATGACAAATGGGATCATCCCATACCCAGGGGATACCCGGTATATGCAGTATTACAAATGGGATCATCCCATACCCAGGGGATACCCGGTATGTGCAGTATGACAAATGGGATCATCTAACACAACAGGATACTCCTGTTATACGCTTCTTCCCCTGCACTTTGTTTCTTAGGATTTCTTCATGATTTAGATTGACTACCTGACTGTTAAATATTCCCTGCAAATTCCACTCTATTGCATAGTATCTAACAAAAATATGATCACATTGGTGTTATGAACAAAGTCAAACTTTTATTGAAGTCAAAGCCGAAACTGGCATTAATGTGTTTTCATGTTAAACAATCATGGATATAACCAACATTTAGTGATTTTTTATATTGATATAAATAGAAAAAAATTGACATAAATAAAGGAAATAATATAGAAGTTGGTAATCTGCTTTTGTTTGGACAGTTTTATTGAATGTAAATATTTTTTTATATCCAGACATCTATGAAATACCTACAATTTATGAGTACAATGAGACAAAATCACCGTTACCATTAATTTCATATCCATGAATAATAAAAAAATTATTGTAGGATAATATAAAATACTTAATATGGTAAAATGTTGGAAAAACAATCTCTACTCTTTGTCTTTAAAAAATGATCAATTCAAGCGTTAGCAGTATTTTTACCAAAACATCAAATCTTCACTTCTTTATAATTCTAATGCAGTATAAATATACATTAATTTTTTGCTTTAAAATGGTAGCTTTCAGATGGTGTTCCTATCTCAAAAAGTGATGCAATTATATAAAAAACAGTAGATCAAAAATACAGGATGTATAAACAACCTGGATTAACAAGAATAGAATAAAAAAACTACAATTTTATGGTTTATCTTTGTATGTTTTTTGCTGATTACTGACTTGAATATCAACACTGATAAAACAGCACCAGGCAATAAATGAAAAGTTTGATTTCAAATGTCAGGTAGCCAACTAGACCTGATTGAATGCACGTAGTATAGTTTATAAAAGATTTAAACATGGGTTTACACCTGTAAGACTATATTAATATATACACTGTTAATATTTTATATACGTATGTTGAATTTGAATCTAATAATGGAGCTCTTTTTCATTCTTAAATTAGGATGTAACTTTTGTGGTTTAGACCAGAGTACAATGTCAGGCTGCTTCGAGACTAGTGCACTTTCTAGTTGAATGGCCATGATAATTCCAACTCAAATGAATCTATTGGGAAATATGCTGAAAGATAAACTGAGAAAGGGACACAAAAGTTATGGATGACTGAACTAAAATAAAAGGACACCGTTTAATACATTTAAAAATATTAAAATAAAATCATAAATATATTGAAGATTACCTTTTGAGTTTTTTGTTTGTCGAATTTAGAAAGATTCTCAACCAGCTCAGATGAAATGCTGCGAGATTCTCTTTTTCTTAAGATACTTTGATTTGCTTTCAAGCATGTTACATCACAACGTAGCCTCGCAATATGATTGGCTGCATCATTCAGCCGTTTCACACAATTTCTGTAAGTGGCTTCATTTTGAAGTAGATTGTCTACGTTTTGAGCATGATCCAACTCTTGAGTGTGATCAAAATTGTTAGCGTAATCTAAGTTTTGAGTCTGGCCCAAGTTTTGAGTATGGTCTGAGTCCATTTTTGTGTATTTCAGAGAGAGTTCATTTTTGCTGGATACCCAAGTCTTTTTGCTGTATGTGTCTTTGGTATTTAACTCTGGATTAAAGTTCTCAAATAATTCAGTAATTATACTGTCATTGCTTTCATCGAGGCATGTTTCAGTGGCTGACATTTCTGAGTAATTAATATCATCACATAATTCAGAGGAGCTTGCATTGATGTTTTTTGAAGCAGATTCATTAGGTTTACTCACAAGCTCTGTGGTTGGTTCATGAATTTTTTCTTGAACATTAGTTGTATCATCAACATCTGAGAAGGAAATCTCCTCTTCAGTTATTTCAAACTCGGTATATAGAAGATCTGCATTCTCGTTGTTCTTACTGAGATCATTAACTTCATTCATAGTTCTTTCTGGTGAGTTGTCTCTTCTCATGTTGTCAGTGCCATGTTCTTCTGAAACGGACTGCATATGTTTCTTGACATACGAAACAAAGCTGCCATTGAAAGTGCTTTCATCGCATAGGATGTCAGGCATATTGTTGTTTTTAGAATTTTTGATGTCATCTTTTGAACTATCAATTTCTTGATCTTCTGCATCCTCTGCAATGTCAGAAATCTCATATTTTATAACTGCTGAGGAGGTATCTTCTTGCGTTTCACTATCACTAAAACTATTATTCATTTCATGCTCACGTTCAGTTTTTACAACATTATCCTTGTCAAGATCTGTGTTTTCGCCAAGTTCATAAAGCTTATTCAACATGCCATCTAAAATTTCCCGGCATTCTTCCCGAACCTCATAATGATTAGAAACATAGCGTACAACGGCAATTAGTGGCACATACCTTGCACCATTTATTCTTATAATTCCGGTACTATAACGATTGAGCTCTCTAGCCATCATGGAAGTTTTCAACACTTGTGACTTTGGCATTTTTGAACGTCTGAAAAATTTGAGCACGCTAGTGAATTTCAGGTAGTACTCATTATCAAAAATATACATATCGAAATTCTTGAAATGGAATTTATTCCTTGTAAGTACCATTTGATTTGTGGATTCTAAAGCCTCAACTTTATTGATAGTGAAAAGTTTATCCATGATTTCTCCAAAGAGTTGATTACACGGTTTCCAATTCTTAACATCCCATCTCTGTGAGATATATCGAAAAAAGATCTGAAAGGGCACAAATAGTTCCTCAATTTCTTTAGCCTCTTCAGCCTCTTTAGTGACTTGAGTATTAATGCATAAATCTCGTTTCAGATGTGATATTTTCAGCTCTTTATCCAGTCCCTGCCGTAAGTACCAATATAAGTCATTGAATTTAATATAACGCTTATCTTCAAATACATGTATCTCAAATTCTTCGTAGCTTTTAGGCACTGGGTATGGAGGTACCTTACTAAGCCCATCACATGGTTTTATGTCAGTTGAACACATGTTTGTATTCAGAATGTTAATGTACCATGCACTTGCTGCATAAATTGTCATTGATACACATTATACTGCTCATCATTTGAAGTATTGTGACCTACAGTCAATGTAGTGTTCCAACACACATAACAGTCTGGGTTTTAAATAGACAATGTCTCACTTGGTTAAGTTCTATTCAGTTGTTTAATATGATGTCATGATAACTAGTAGAACGCACTGGAGTGTAAATTCACAAAATTATTTGAAGAGTGGCTGAAAAAGCTTTTAATACAAGCTCATTCTAATAACAAGTCTAATATGATAAGATCCACTCAGAACATAACAAGGTATGAACTTTAGTTGAGATTTTCGGCCATTTCCGCTGATGTCTTTTTGATCAATGTAGTCAACAAGACACTACATTGTCCAATACTTAATCCTTGCCATTAACACCCAAAAAATATAACAATCCATTGTAATTATGTTATATTCAGTAGCTGAATCAGATCAATATAATATTAATGGTAACTGCCACTGGTATACATGCCACACACACAAACTCGCATTTGAGTTATCTGATAATATTGCATATGATGATGTCATCAAATGAGATGTAGCGGCTATAAAGATTTTTTGAATTTATTGTTTATTGTATATGCATCTGGGCTCGTAGTCATATTAATATTGTTTTTTTAGTATACGGGTGTCTGTCTGCCACTCTTTCTATGTTTATATATTTTTCATTTATGGTTTTGCCACTCATTTGTGGTTTTGCCACTCATTTGTGGTCTTGCCACTCATTTGTGGTCTTGCCACTCATTTGTGGTCTTGCCACTCATTTGTGGTTTTGCCACTCATTAATGGTTTTGCCAATCATTTGTGGTTTTGCCACTCATTCGTGGTTTTGCCAATCATTTGTGGTTTTGCCAATCATTTGTGGTTTTGCCACTCATTTGTGGTTTTGCCACTCATTTGTGGTTTTGCCAATCATTTGTGGTTTTGCCAATCATTTGTGGTTTTGCCAATCATTTGTGGTTTTGCCAATCATTTGTGGTTTTGCCACTCATTTGTGGTTTTGCCACTCATTTGTGTTTTGTTGTATCCTGTTTGGAGAGGCCTGTTTGATTTTTAAAAGTAAATGGCATTATAATTACATGTAACTCATTGCTCAAAAAAAAAATTAAAAAAAGTTCTATCCATGATGTGCAAAGCTTCGCAGGCAGTCTCGATCATATCATTTGAGATATATATTCTTTTCTTAATCAGTGTCCAAGCCAGATCTCTTTAATAATGACATTAATCCTATTTTGTCAATTGTATAGATTGTTTACGAAAGTGTGTCTTGCGGAATCACGAGGTTCTTTCAATATTCCCTATGATTTTAATTGATACTTCCAATGGTGTTACCGGATAAGCGCAATGCTCTCTCCATGCCCTCACATCCTTTGCTGACATGGCCTGTACATGTTTACATTCTCACTCAATCATGAATGCAATCACGTCCTTATAATTCCTAGTTCGTTGAAATTAATATGGTGCAGTTTACGATGAATAAAGAAGGGCCAAGTTTTTGTCAGCCTCGTTTGATTTACTGCGACGAGCCTTGTTAGTTTCCTAAGTTCTAATTTACCTGTTGGAGCAATATTCCAAATAGCCTCAAGTGAATTATTAAAGTCTGTCTAATGTCAGTGAACATCCATAAATGTTACAGTGAACTATAATTCCTTTTTTCTAGACTTGCTAAATATGCATTGATTACCAGATGTGCGTTGATCATTTCGAGAGACAGCTTATGTGTTTGTAGATGTGTAAAAAACCAAGTTAAAATATTAACAATAACCAATAACATAATCCCTAGTCGTAATTTTCAAACTAAAACAAACAGTGTGTTCAACATAAAATAATAAAAAGCAGGAATTAAAGTCATATTATATATCATTTACCAATGCAAAATGTGATATCTATATAATGTCTGAAATGTGAATGTCTTAAATGTGAATGTGTGAAATGTTCAATCCTTGCAACTTTTAGTCTGGAAATGATAGCATTTACAATGTATGAGCTTAAAAGATTACCGTCTGCATTTTTTAATAATAACAATAATGATATGTCATCAAAGTTCAAATTGATTTACAATCAATAAAAAAAACTATTTCCAAGAATTCAACATATATCTGATATGTGATGACATTACTATATTTCATTATTAGATAAATGAAATACATTCAGAAATTGATATAAAACATTTTGCACTCAGAGTTCTCAATATAATAATTTTAATAATTAAAGTGGTTCCATCTATTAAAGTCAAGTGATGTATAAACTCAAACCAACAAAATAGATTTGAACCACTGAGTTATGTTTTAACCACAGATTATTTATAAAAGGGTATATCTAAATGATTAGGGCTATATTCATTCCTCAAAGATCATTAGTTGCAGATATCTGAGCTATTAATCTGATATTTGAACAATCAAGCTGATGTATAAACCATGTTGGAGATATTTGAACCATTGAGGTGATATTTGAGCAATTAAGGTGATATCTGAACCATGTAAGTGATATCTGAATCATGTAGGTGATATCTGAACCATGTAGGTGATATCTGAACCAAATAGATGATATCTGAACCATTTTAAGAGATCTTTGAACAATGCAGATGGTATTTGAACCATCAATGTGATATCTACACCAAAAAAAGTGATATCTGAACCATGTAGGTGATATCTGAACCATGTAAGTGATATCTGAACCATGTAGGTGATATTAATAACAATAGCTCACCCATGGGAGCTAAAAACATTAAGATGATATTAGATAAGTAATATTTGATCCATACAATGAATCCTGAATCATATAATGATATCTAAAACATATAGATGATATCTGAACCATTTAAAGTGATCTTTGAACAATGCAGATGGTATTTGAACCATCAATGTGATATCTACACCAAAAAAGTGATATCTGAACCATGTAGGTGATATCTGAACCATGTAGGTGATATCTGAACCATGTAAGTGATATCTGAACCATGTAAGTGATATCTGAACCATGTAAGTGATATCTGAACCATGTAGGTGATATCTGAACCATGTAAGTGATATCTGAACCATGTAGGTGATATCTGAACCAAATAGATGATATCTGAACCATTTAAAGTGATCTTTGAACAATGCAGATGGTATTTGAACCATCAATGTGATATCTAGTCAAAAAAAATGTGATATCTGAACCATCAAGGTGATATTTGCACCATCAAGGTGATATTTGCACCATCAAGGTGATATCGGAACCATCAAGGTGATATTTGAACTATCAAGGTGATATTTGAACCATCAAGGTGATATTTGAACTATCAAGGTGATATTTGAACCATCAAGGAGATCACCATCAAAGTAATATCTGAACCTTGAAGTTGATATTCAATCCATCGTCAATGCTGAATTTTCCTCTATTAGAAAAGTATGAAGTTTAAATGTGAATTCTCCGAGAAGAATCTTACAAGAAATAAGAATTCTCCCACAAGAAATGTACGATGATATCAGACACGTTTGAATAGCTAGCATGATTAAGAAGTCATTGAATCTTAAGATATCCATGATAGCTGCAGAGTAAAGAATGAATGAATGAAAAAGGTGTGATAAGAATTAAGAAATAAGAGGAAGAATACTGAATGCGCATCTGTTTAATCAGTGCATGAAGAAAGATAAATGTGGATAAAAATCTAATTCTGCATCTAAATGGCCTAAATACATGCATACTAATATACGTCTTACTTACCAATGGAAATAAACGTGCAATTTGAAAACGAGGTTTCAAAAAACATTTATTTCGCATCAGAAAATATGTACCAAATGAAATGATGTCATGTTGCTATATTCATCATTTGCAATGAGAATTATATCTATCTAACATCATCGGTACATATTTTCTGAAATATACATAAATATAAATTGTATCGCAAATAGTGGAAGGCATTTCTACTGCCCTATAAACAACTACCTACCATCGTTTACCTAAATATCTTGGCGTGAAGTAACAAATAAATTCAGAGAAAATTGAAAGTGGATCTAAATAAGTTTAAAAGATGAACTAAATGTTTAAAATTGTAAAATGCAAAATTATAATGATAAAACAGATAAATTAAGATAAAATCTAGAAAACTGTAGAAAAAAGCTAATAATAAAAAACTAGTCATCTCCAAAAAAGTTTTAGATGAACCATACCTTATATGGTGTCAAATCTTTTTAATGATCTGTAGTTCGGTGGGAGTAACAGCGCTTTTTACAACAGCACGATGGGGGAGTAAACCTAAATGGCAGAATAGCATGCATATAAATATACATTTATACAATTCATTTTAGGACAACTTCCATGCAAAAATTATAGAAAAATTGGGAAACAATGTTATAATGCATTAGCGGGGCAACTTTTACATGGACAATCTTATAATATACAAGAAACGGACGTTAAACGGACACATCTCTGCAACTGGAACACAATGCAACTCTTGTTAAGGCCACACCAAATAGTATCTCTATCAAAAATGATTAGAGAACATACTTTTGGCTATATTTTCATCTGAAAGTATATGGTAGAGAATCAAAATAGTTAATTTTTGGTTCTCCTTTTTACACCAAAATATATACAATATGTATACATATAAACAATATATAATCACATAAAAAACGTATATAACCAATACAATATTGTACATAACAGGCAATGAAAAATGCAAAATATATATTCATAATGACCATGGCTATTGCTTTGAGAAACAGGCATTAACATGAAAAAATGTCATCACCTTGAAAAATGTAACAATCGTTACAGATGCCAAGACCAAAATAGAATGCCAGTCACTTAAATGGAAGCTATAACAATGTAACACAGCTTCTTGGAGGCCACACAATTGGTAGCTATAACAATATGTCACTATTTCTTGGTGGTAACATAATAAAACCTTTACAGTATAAAGAACACACAAGGCAGACAGAATTATACATGATAATGGTTACTTTACATGCAATCATAATGTAATAGGCTTTCATATATTTCTCATATTGTGTCGGGTCTGTTTGAGTATGGGTCTGTAGAATGTAGTAGGGGGATTGATGCTTGATTCTCCCCACAGTATACAGTAATTATCAATTGCTAGATTATGTTTCAAGGCGCAGAATAAATGAAGACAAAATTACAAATCATCAAACATGTGCTCTCTTTTAACCAGTTAACAACTGGAAAATATGACAGTATACTTCAACTGCATGAGCTTACCCAGCTTACCCAGGAGGGGGTTTTTGAGCAAATTTCACTTTTCCCCAGGGATTTTTTTCACAGTACTGAGGAAGGGGAGACTCTGTGATAGGTAGAGAAATTAGGGTTCAAAAGTAAACTCCGACAATGGAGACTGTTTTTTGTTGTTGTTTTTTTAGTGGTAGATGCACCTGGATATGCCCCTGCAATGCTTTCTAATTTTAGAAAAGAATGTATAAGAGACCATATCAACTTTTTAAACACATTTATATCTCATGTCATCTTAGTCAAAGTAAGCTTCAGTCAAATCGACCACTTCCTCATTCCCAGGTACTGTATCTTAAAATCTTTGAGATGGACCATTATATTTAGAATAAATATTTCATTTTTCCATTAACAAAAAATAACTGAGGCATTAGCATGCAAATGTCACCACCTGCCATTTATTACAGAAATTGGGCCAAAAATTATATTAGGGCTCAAATGAGTCGGCCTTTGGGCATTACTTGGCCTTATCTTTTTCTTTTAATTTTTGGCTGGAATTTGAAGAAAATGGGCCCTGAATTTTCAAATTTCAGGCCTAATTTTTTATATATTTTTTTTCCAATCTGCGCCCGATTTACGGCAATTTTGTCAAAATGGGGTTTTTGAGGTTACTAAGATAAATTAACAAAAAACAATTTAATCAATTTCCCTATTGATTTGCCGATGAGTATAGTTATGTAAAATCAATAAAAATACCCCAAACAAATGTTTATCTAAAGGAGGTCTAAATTATCATTTTCCATCTCTTATTAAAAACTGAACATTTTATTCAAAACGTGAATGTTTTTCAAAAAAGTGAACCTCAGAATCAAATGTTTCACCCCTAGGATGCTATAACGTAATCTAAAAATAAAGACCAGATAAAACAAAATACACCAGTGCATTAGTGACATCTGAATTTCCTCGCCAGAAAATTTCCTTCCATCACATTAATGAGGTAAAATGTATATTAGCGTGAGTAATATCAGCACAAGATAGAAATAGAAAACATTACTTTCCTGTGTGGTATTTGACCACAAATGTAACCATAGAAAATAACAAATAATTTCTATAGTGAGGAAGAGGAAAATGGAAGTTATATATAGAAAGAGTTTAACAAATATTAATTTTTTATATTTATGATTTTCTATATGATTTGGGGTCCAGACTACATGTATGTTTACTATATTCCTTGCTGATTCTACCTCGTTTCACTCTATCTTCAATATCAAAACATAACATCTTATCATTTTTCTCAAATATTCTCAGTATTCCCAGGTCCTAACATTTGCGGAAGTTCACCTAAATCCATCAATCTTTTACATGCCTCTTCAACAACTCATAATTTATTACAAAAATCATAAATCACAATTTGTTAAGAATAAACTGGTCTTAGACATGTATAGTGATGACCTATTAGCTAAAAAATATGACATTATTCTCCACGATTCTTCTCATATCAATGAAGTTTGTGATAACAAAAAAGCTCCAGGGATTACTTTGAAAAAATTACTTCCTATCAGAAGTTTGTCCACGAATTGTTCATATAATCAGCTTATTCACACTCGGATCTACACGGCAATTTCTTGAAATGTCAGACCAATCATGTTTTCAACCCAGATTAACCTAGGAATAGAGTGGAACTGGATAACAGCAACGCCAAGGCGTAGCAAATCCCATTTGAACATCCAATGAGCGTCAGACAGCACTGCTAAAAAAAATCTCTCAAAATGACCACACTAGATATATTGCTAAAAGATATCAAACAAAAAATATACATTAACAAAATTGCTCCACTACTATTCCAGTTGAAGAGACAAAAATAACACAAATATAGCAAAAATTGTACAAAATAACGTACAAGGCCACAATTTTTCAACAGTTTTTTTAAATCTGATTTTGAACTAAATAAAGTACTCGGTCATAAAGTACATACTCTAAGCTGTGTACGAAATCCAATCTGAGAGAGAAATTATGTGATATAAGCATGAGCGGGCGGACATTCTGATGAGGAATTCTGAACACAAATGAGACCAAGATGATATACATCTGGAGAAAAAATACAATTAACATCTTAAATATGTTCCTCAAATTTGGACTTATATTTCACATATTCTCTAGAAGAAACATATTTTTTATAATATCTGATATCATGCAGGTATTCAACTTAACACGGTTGCGCCCCATTTAATCCCAAATATGGTCATACATAGTATTAACACCATTGTACCGCCACTGAATAACAATGAAGCTACTACATTATACTTTCATATTATATTAATTAAATGCTAGCCCTGCGTAACTGCGTCAAATCTGCAAAGAAAATACCAATAACATTCAAAGCGCAATTATTACATTAGCATAGTGATAGCTTCTGTGGAAGATTAGCGAGAGAAAGGACAAAACCGCCATTAAATCATCACAGATACAGAACAGAACCTTCACAAAATCTTACGCTAGGGTCTAATTTTTTCTCTAAAAATACAAAAAATCAACAAAAAATGGGATTTATTTAAAAGAATTTGCCAGAGAAAAATAATATTTATTTGATTTTTTGAAATAAGATTTTTCCCATTTTGAGAAGGTAAATTGGAAATTATTCTACCTAGTACCAAGATGAGATTTCTTAGAAATGGATACATCGGAATAAGCAATATTTGCTTCCCAGAGTTCTTGAACCTGTATATTGAACAATAGTAGCTCAGTTCAGTATGTTTAAAAGAATTCAGGTTTGTGAAAATAAATCCATCAACATGGTGATATAGCATTCTGATTTATCTAATCCTTGCTTAGCTGTGAAGAAGGATAAAACAGACAGTGGTTGCGTACAAATATCAACAGTTGTGAGGAAGGCTTGGTCAATTACATACGTGGCAAAGTGGGTGGTCATCGATCAAGTTTGATCATTGAGTATAAGGTTGTTACTATGACCAGGTACGGAGAAATGGGGGGGGGGGGGGGGGGGTTAAGAAAATAGTTAATAAAAAATATATATTTTCTCTCCATCTGTTGAGATCCGAGCATGGCCTTTTATAAGATTCACGATTTATGATGTCAAAATGTGCTTGTAAGAAAGAACCATTACAGCAAATGAAATGGTGTAAACAGCTTCCTCTTACGTATGTATTTAGTAATATGAATGAATCTCAGGACGTGATTAGGTGTTAATTTACCAAGGGAGCGAAAATGATTTGTTCAGGTTGGAAATCTTAGGATCGATCAGTACAACTTATTGAAATGAAAAACATATTTATTTGGGATTGTGTATGCATAAAGTATGATCGAGTGGAATCAGCTTTACAAAAGATTATCTGGGAGGGAGGGGGGATTGTTACAGAGTGAAAACAAAAAATGGGAAACCAATTCGACACATGATTATATTATATGTACAGTAACTGGAACGCTTGTAATTAAATATACCTATTGTTTAAAAAAACATATTATCAATATGCAGAGTTAGCAATTGGTTATGTGGGGGAGAGACTTAATCTCTGCCAAAATATTTGTTGTTGATGAGTGGAGTTTCAAAATAAACAATACATGCGTTATAACAGTCCAGAAATCAGAGTACTATGTTAAACACAATCAATGTCACTTGTTCTAATTTGGACACTAATATGGCACATTTTGAGAAAATCTCATAAAATACCATATGATAACATGTTATTGTTATTGGAGATCGAGTTGGAGATCTTGTATAAAATTGTGGCAAATTGCCAAATTAAATTGGTTGCAAAATTAATTCAATTTACAGTACAGTACAGTATATACACTTTACTGGAGTTAAGACATCTTGACTTATTTTTGATACCAAGAAATATGTTGCTTCTTAAATAAAAAATAGATGTTTTTAAGAAGTGTATATTACAATGCTTTATTTGGCAATAATGGACTGCGGCGAGGGGTAATAGATTAAGGGGAGGGGAACTCCAAGGAAAGGAAAGTGATTATGGTCATGATTAGTTCTCTGGGACAGATCATCTATTCATTAGATTATCAAAGAAGAATTGCATAATATTTGTTTGTCTTGAAAATTCATTGATCCATTTGTACTTTTCTAAGGGCTGTTATTATAAGAAACCGTCTTCTAAAATAACAATGTGATCTTTATAACTTTGATGAGAGTAGAATACTAGAAATCAATTCATCACATTGCTTGAGTCAATACTTTAAACCAAACTGAAATGTATCAATAACAAGTTAAAGTATTATAGTAAAAAGGCAACAATACCATGTTCAGAATGACATTTTAAGCACTGTCTACTGGCATCATCTAAGTGAAATCCTTGGCAACACAATATTTTATGAGATCACTTTCAATTCAATATTTTTCTAGCAATATGTTGATATTTTATCATTATACTTTATCAATATATGCCATAAGGCAGATACTACCTATAGGTCGGCCATAAGGCAGATACTACCTATAGGTCGGCTATGAGGCATTCAATACAAAATAAACACGAATAATATTGTCTTATCACGAAAAAATCACTCGTAAAATGCCTGTTTGAACATGAGCATATATACATATTTCCCTTCATTTCTCTTTCAAATTTGAATATAGTGCCCGAATTTCTCATTTTTTGTATAATATAGAGTGTTCCCTACATACCTACCTTTGTAACTTTACAGTAATTCCACTCCACGATGCATCATTTTGCATTTGAAAATATTACCGTGATTAGATTTTATCCAGGGGTATTTCCCTTTATCACGTAACCTCCATCTTGTGAGCGAGTTAAAATCTACTGACTTCATGTCAACATGACATGGCAAGTCGTGAATTGTATATTTGATAATTCTAATACTGAATCTATACCAAAGGTCAACCTGACCTCCCCACAACATTTAGAACTAAAGCTAATTAACAACTTTTCTCTGGTAAATGGAGCATTTTATGAAGGACATTCCCGTCATGGTAAATGTAACTTCAAAGCTTATTTGAAAATTATTATTGAGAGCAGATCAACACATGTTTAGCGGAAACGCTACAAGCCTAAAGGATATAATAACCATTATCATGTTTCGTTGAAAGAGTTGCAAATATTTTTAACTTCTTCTTGTAAGAATAAGGTCAGATTGTCCCAATGAAATGTGACTGTTAAATGCTAAGTACAAATGTATGTACACTCTACGAACAACATGTTTGAATGACTTCTAGAAAAATCAAAAAAATCTCAACCAAATTGATTTTTACCGACGTTAAAAGATCATTGAAAAAACACACCACATTATCAGTCAATAGAATGATGGGAATTAATTTGGAATTGGAAACTTTGGAATTAAGTTAAGTAAACATGCATTACTGAATGAGGGCTTTTTAACGCAGCATTATTAAAGGGCCTCAACCCTGCATTACTCTGCGAGGGCCACTAGTAAAACCCACCCTATGATCCATTACTTCAACACTTAAAACAACATTGTCTAATTACATGAAAATAATTGAGATTATTACATAGAGCAACATAGATATATTTGTTAAATTAGGAAAAATGATTTCTTCATCCGCCACGGTGAAAGGCGCAAAACTAATCAGGTTGCGTCAACCTTATAACCACTTAACGTTGCATTGCACGAGTCCCTTGAGCGAAAAAACTAATATATACATATAAAAAAGTGCCATTTATGTACGTTATTCCAGTAATATAAATTCGATGAAATGATCAAGAGATGCGCATTAATATTCAATGTATTGGATCTTTCATTGCAGTTAATGCACCCGCTGTGTCTAAATAGGCTATTATGATATGTTTTTTTAATAATACAAACTAGAAAAAATATAATGTGCTGTTACCAATACTTTTCTTTCTTCATCCTGTTTCCTGACAACATGATAAGCATCAATTGCACCTAACTTAAATATTATATACAAACAAATAGAAGTCATGTTTATATGAGTCTTATGTGAAAATAAATGTGCGATGTCAATGTCACCGCATTCTCGACTAAAAAAAAAACAATTAGAAAATGATTTCGCAGAACTGTATGTATTCAATCACAATTATGAAAAATGCTCAATAATTTTTTTTATATGTATACCTGTTTTTGAAAATTCTAATTGTAAGTAGAAGTATCAATAACAACAAAAAGTACTAATGAGAATGAAGTACTAATGACAAAGAAGTACCAATGGCCAAGAAGTACTGATGACAATTATAAACCTCTGTAACATTTTTCATTTTCATTCCTGATAAATGCATGAATGACTAATTTATAATTTTGCACAAAGTACTCGGGTATATGGTACACCCATCTAAAGTGCCAATGCAATCCACAAAACACAAATTTGACTATATAACTACTCGTGCATTCATTAATTTTAGCTACGAGAACTAAGGATAATCAAAAGAGTTAATGATCAATGAGCTTTCACAAGATAATCTACATATCAAGTGATTGGCTTATAGAAAAATCAAGTCGTTAATCAAGTTTAATTGGAATAAATAAATGAAATAAATGTCACAATTATACTAATGTATTAATTTCTGGACATAAAAAATCGACAATTAAATATACCTTGCGATTTTCGTAACATTCTTAATCAATCATTTATTTATATTTGAATCAGTGAAGGCTGGTCTAACGTGGGGCTAGAGGTCCCTCAAAAGTTTGGAAAATAGTTATTGCTAGGGGGGGGGGGGGGAGAATGTTATGTTGGGGCTTCAAAGAGACCAATTGACAATGAGAACATGGGTAGTTTTCATACTTGGACAAAGAATATTTCAGATCAATCAGTAAACAATAGTTAATCAATATAGAAAAGACATTTTGAAAGGTTTTTCAAAAAAACGATTTTTAACAACAATGTCCATATATATCTTCCACAGTCTTTGACGCCAATTACTTGATACAATCACCGATATTTAGTTAGCATGAACCCTGCGTGCATAGTCTAGTTATAAACTACCCTCTGCCTAGTATAGACTATATTACAGTTTAGCAGTCCGGCCCGAAAGATTGGTGCCTGTGACAACCCAGGTAATAAATAATTCCAAATCTACCACACTGACCCTTTCTGAACCAATCAGCAAAGTGGAAGGAACGCGTGCTAAACACATGCTCATTAACTATGCTGTGATGTCATAGGAAATGACCATAGAGAAAGTTGTCCGTATTTCGACAACAAACTCTGATTGTGAAGACGAAGCTCTCTTTTAAGAAGTGAAGTCGAATGAATGCAAAGGGTAGTTAGCATGCTTACATGCTGTTAGCCTTTCTTGGATAGAGTTTAATAACTAACTACTTATGTGTTTTTTTGTAGTTGCTTGTTTTCTTATGCCAAACTTTGTGATTTAATGGGAACTCCACAGCTTTCTCAGGTATTTAACTTGATCATACAAGATATATATTTGGAGGGAGTTTACAAAGCAATACTCATATCATTGCCTTGTATAACATTTTGCAGGACTACTTAAAAACTCTGCATGACTATCAGCCATTCAGCCTAGTGTGAAATGACTATCAGCCCTATATGACTATAAGTTATATGTGACTATCAGCCCTATATGACTATAAGTTATATGTGACTAACAGCCTTACATAACTATCAACCCCGCATGACAATTAGCATGTATGACTACTAAAATTACAATAACAATCTAGCATAACTTGTTAACATGACTAGTTGACTGATGTTATACTTATATACTTATATTCTTTTTATTGAAATCAAAAGCCTCATATGCCTGTGAATCTATTTATTTCAGATATCAATTTTCACATATCTAAAATGTATGTCAAAACAAGGCCTTGAATTTACAATGAAGCAGTTTCAAAATTGAACAAACAAATTAATGCCATATAAGAGATCAAAGCGACCTGATAAATAAACACAACTAAACAATAATAAATACATCTACATATTCATATATGTGAAATGACATTTAACAACAAACTGTAAAACATTAAGAATGATATATGAGTGGCAATAAAAGGAAAGTTTTACAAATAAAAGTTAAATGGCACTATCATGTTCATAGCTTTTAATTTGTATAATTAAGTTTTTAACAATACTTTGGATGCTTTAAAAATTATTAATAATAAGATGGATCAGCATTTTCTCTAAAACCGGCATTATCAAAATAATTTTTTTAGTAAGACAATTTGTTTCAAGTTTCTGGCAGATGGGTTTTAGCAAAAAGAAAATACTAAAACTACATCCATGTCATCATGTTCTGCTTTTATTTTCCTCATTTGACATTAAACAATTTCTTTTATACAGAAAGTGGGTATTCAGAAATTGTGCATGAGAAAATAGGCTTTCACTATTGCCATTATCATTATGCTGATAGCCAATTTGTATTATAATATCAACATGTATACATGTCACTTTGTTTTCATTTTTGCTTATTTGTTGATCAGCCCTTATATGAAGCTTTTTCCTCAAATGTTGAAAGTCTATATTGGACTGCCCATATTTGGAATTAAGTTACATACACTTCTCTTGAATATGATAAGACATAAAGTTATTACAACCCCAGCCCCAAATACCTTTAGCTGAACTTATGTTTTTCAATATATAACACTGTTTTTGTTACCTTTGTACCATTTTACCAATTTTTATGAGGCATATTATGAGATGAGATCATTTTTACCCTAAGATTTCATTGTGGGGAGAGTGCTGCATTTAACTTACTGGGGTTTCATATTCAGATACTTGTCACATTTCCTGTTTCATAATGGATATGTCACTTTTCTTTTGTAAGAAAGGATGCAATAAGTATCAGATATCAGAATGAAGTATACATCATATACCATTAAGCTAATCCTATGTTGGGGTCTTAAAGGGTGACGTATATCGTTTAGCAAATTGAACGCTCGTTTCTGGTGTTGCTCACTCAAAATTAGAACTTTTTATTGACAACAGGCAAGAGTATTAGAAATTATATTAATTTAACATGGAAATTGAAACTGAAACAAGTCCTCATAACAACAGTTGATTTTGGCAAGAAAAATGAGTTTGTATCAAGAATGTAAGGTATCCCCCTTTTTATAAGGAAACATCAAACATAATACTTGTAGTAAGTAGTACTTGTAATAAGTAGTATATCATACATATGTTAAAAAAATTTTTTTTATGTATATATTGTACATCAAAATATTTCAAAATACACATTTGTAAATTAATCACTGATACTACAGAAATCGACCAAACATATACATCTTGCAATTAGTTTAGCCTCCCCCCATCTATCTTCCAGACAAAATAAGAATAGAGGAAGTAGGGGGCAGACCTGATGCGAGACTAAAACATATTTACATAACCAGAACATGCATTTACGTAATTACCATACTTTCATTTGAATTATCATGCATTTTGAAAATCTCAATGAAACAAAAATGAAAATTTGATCTTCCAAAATATACTCTTAACAATAAAGTTTATCTCGACCTTCTAGAAAATATACATGTACATCCTTAAGTCAATAGGATACACATTTGGCAGAATTTCAAAATGAAAATATGGTATGTTGTTTCAACACTATAAAATCCACAATAGAGAAGGTAGACTATAAAATGCCACATGGTTTGCATCAGTTTAAACAGCATGCCTTACATTGTCACTGTGACATCATACTACAATATAAAATGTTAAAAATTCATCACTTAAAAATCAAATGCAATACATGTAGGGCTTATAATATCGAGCAAAGGAGACTGCGATCAAAACAGGGTTGTCATTCAAGGAGGATGAAACTGCTAGAGACGGATCGAACTAAAAATGAGATAATGAAAAAATTGTATACCTCATCAAAAACTCGAATGAAGAGCGAAAGTTTGTCATGTTAGATCATATGACAAATCCTCTGCTCTGAATTCATTTCAAATCCTCGGAATATCTGATCATAATACTTGTCAATCTTTTTTTGATGAGACAGGGACAGTAATGAACATAATAAAGCCAAGTCAACTTGTAACGTAAACTATAGTAACTCCTGGCCCGAACTCAGCTCTGGATTTGTCGTCCCTGTACTAAATCAGCCAATCAGACAATAGTTGCATAATGAGCAAAATATTATGAAAGGACAAAAAAAAGAAGAATAACAATAGCATGTTCAGACATGTAGATCACACTATTTATGGAACCCAAAAAACAGGATTTTCAAGTTTAAAAAAATCTAATAACAAATGTCCTCAAAAAAAAAAAAAAAATCAGGGATGACATCATCAATTCTAATAACCTACTACCTGGACTTTTGAAGTTAAGGGCTCTTTTTATAACAAATGAAAAGGTGTTCGAATATCATAAGCAAACCCCCAAAAGTCCAGATATTATTCTGTATAACACAATTTTAAGAGATTTGCATTGTAGATTTTTCAAAAGATTCACTGAAAATAAAAGGCATTTATAAAAACCTGTAATAAAAGTTTCATTATAATATGAATATATTATACAATATATTAAAATCGATGAAAACAATTGTATAAAAAAATTTAAAACATTATTAGTTTTTCAAAACAGCCTTATATACAGCTACAAGAATTTCCCCAATTTGCCTCATTGCTCATTTTTTCTTGGAGCTATCAGCTAGACTGTATATATCAAAATGTATATTAACCTCATACCCAAGCTAACCTAAAGCCATAGAAACAACACATCACATGATCAATCCAAAGAATTATGGGAGTTAACCTGCCTTGGACCCAAAGCAATCTAATCAAACAAAACATCACAACTCCACCCCCAATTTGCTAGAAACAATTGCTAGAAATCTCACAAAGGGGGTCCCAACATCCAGATTTCACATTAATAAACAAATTGGCTTGAGTATAAATGAGGTGCCTTTAAGGGAAATAACAATATGAACTGGGGATTTCAAAGAGGAATAGTAAAACTGGGATTTTGCTAAGGAAAGAAATAAAAAATTATCTGTGACCTCCAAAAATAGACACATTTTATATTTATCAGATATTATTAATAGAAGCAGAATAAAAATGGTCACTTGAAAAACAAATTCAGACCGAAAATTGATTGTTAACAAAGATAATTCTAGATGATATTTTATGGGTGAATGTATATCCATAAATCGCAATAATGTGCGATAATTAGGTGCTAGCGAGAAATATGTATTAAACTGTAGTGCATTACATCTCACCAATATCGCAATATAACAAGATCTATTAACGATATATCTTTATCAATATTAATCTGCAGACAGCGACTCCTCTTTTCAACCGTAAACCCTTGAAAAATGTCACAACATCCATGTTTCAAAATGCAAAATAATGTCGAAAAAAGTAGAAAAAACAAGAAATAAACTCAATGGGCATGGAGAGAGCATGCCAATTTGTGTAAAAAAGCGAGAAAATTTATAACTTCATTCAAATTTTAGAGAGAAATGAGACGGAATAAAAATGAGCAGACAGACTTATTGTCAGTATGTAATTGGTGTATCAGATCAGCATACGGTATCAGCACCTCATATAATCAGAGACAATCTTCCACAATCA
The DNA here is from genome assembly GCA_903813345.2 of Owenia fusiformis. Lineage (NCBI taxonomy): Eukaryota > Metazoa > Annelida > Polychaeta > Sabellida > Oweniidae > Owenia > Owenia fusiformis. The sequence goes on along the minus strand of CAIIXF020000005.1, from coordinate 14,086,853 downwards.
AGAAGAGAAAATCCCCTAATGAATGAATGTTTTTTTTATCTGATGTAGATTCTTTCTAATTCTACTGTCATGACATAACATCTATGCTTCAAGTTTACCAATCCAGTTATTCATCTCTATTCTAGTTTATTCCTAGCAAATATCTTCACTTAACTTATTTTGCATCTAAAATATACGCAATGAGATTTTTCCAGTAGGTCCAGATGTATATTAAGAAAAACAGGATGCATCATTGACGTTATTGATATGTCAGATTATAGGTTGTTTTGGAGTTATATTGCTTTGTATTTAGCGAAGACAATGACTTCTAACTTCCAATAATGCTGAATAACAAAAACTGGAGATGGTGAAAAGATTTGGGGAAAGAGAAAATTTTGACCTATCATACAACTTTACAAATATGAGCAGGAAAAAGAAAAAATAGATTTTTTATCAGAACTTTTTATTTGCATTTTTTGATCAAGCAAGAGAAATGAAACGAAGCACTATTTCTTGATATTGAACAGAAAAAGACTATTTTAGGCCATTTTAAATCCTTACAATGGAATTTTCCAAGAAACATCTGTTTTTTAATCCTTTTCATTGTAATTATACATAATTGATTTCATTTGATTTCACAGAGCTTACGTCAACAAATAGAAAAGTCATGAATTATATTTGCGTTTAGATTAATTGACACATGTTTAAGTAAAAGAATCAAATAAAAGAGTTGTCATGACATTTACATAAAACAGGGTCTATTTTTACTCTGAACTTCCTCAATGAAAACATTTTCAATTTATTATAAGCAAAAAGTAATCCTTGCACTAACCACTTGTTCTTGAATTTGTAATTTTTGAAGCAGTTGATTTATATTACTTAACATAACCCATTTGTTTATGATTATTTTCATAGAAATCTCGAAAACAACACCCACATATAAGATATGAAGTCAACATGACAGGTCAAATATCAGTCATTTCTACAATAGTATCACTTATTTTTAAAAATTTTGAGCTTTTTGGAATAAGAAATAAGTTATCTGGCCAAAAGACATGAATTTCATATTCATAATCAAAGTGTTTATATATTTATAAATAAGTGAATGTAATAATGTAATTTCCATAATACCTGTAAAAAATACTTCGATATAAAAAATGATACGAGCCATTATGTAAAAGCACATGATTTATTTCATTAATTCAATGGAATTAATTAATTTTATGTGAAAGTAATGCACGTCGTGCACGACAGCCATTTACACTTTTATTTCCGCTCTAAAACTTTGTTTTATGACAGATGAAGAGTAATCATCTGGTTTATAAAGTAAATATGACCTACAATATATCCTTGTTATGTATATATGAAATCATAATACATAAATCGACGTTCATAATGCTTATCATTTTTTCTTGGTATAGTCTGACTATTAAATTGAAAAAATGTTGATTTTAGTTTACAAAGAGAACGTTTTCCAAGATTATCTTATATACTTTATAAAGTATATACTTTGTTAAAGTATGTTAATCCCCTTACCCCTCTTCTAACCACATCTCAAATCAAACCGAGGTCCCTCAATCAACTTAACATCAGAGATCAAACCTTAAAGCTTCCAAAATAACCTTTCGACCCCCTTATCAACCTGGAACCACTACCTTACATTTGACCACTCTCCTTGAACCATACTATTGTATTTCAAAAAAATCTCCATCTTCCAACAATTTAGAACAATTACCAGTCCATTATATTATACATCTCTTTCATCTCATTCTAATAGTTATGCGCAATGTAACATAATATACAAACAAAACTGCTGAGTAAATTTATAGTTCCCAAAAAACTTCCAAAACAATGTATATCACTGAATGACTAAATACAATTGACTGGCTGAATGATGGAAACCCCCACCCCTATGAGCAAATGACAGCAAATATTTTTTCAGGCGAACCAACTCTTCAAGTCTTTGTAAAGCATATACCTGATTAACTATAGTTTCTTCTGTGCGTCCAATTGCGATTAACCACTTCTCTCTTAAAATTGCAGGTTTCTTTGGGACACGGTAAAAATGGCGATTGTCTTCGGATCCACGGTAGCGAGAACGGAATTTGCAATTAGGAAATCCGCATGTTGTCGGCATAGTGCAACATCAGCTACCAAATATATGTTCTGGAATTACAAAAGTAAAGTATATTTATATCATATGTAATCTTAATAAACTGAGAATCTTGCCTTTGTAAGGTATATTCAATTAATGTCACAGTGTTTTAAAAGAAACAAAACTGCCAGATAAAATTGGGTGAATGAAGAAGAAACATTCACTTATCTAAAATGAAAAAATACAACATTAAATGGTGCCAGTATGCAATGTAGTCTTTCTCTCTATATATCTCTTACAAATGACGTTATAAGTTATAATTGTCTCATATTCTTCTTTTGAGGTGAATATATAGACTATTCATTGGTGCCTCATATTAGAGAAGGTAATAATAAGGTCGATGGCTCTTATCCTAAGTAATTATATAACATCATATACATCAAAATCAATGAATTACTTGTGAATATGTGAATAGCACAAAACTGGTGACTATTTGTTCAATTTTGCGAAGTCTTGCTTCAAGACCATAGACCCCCCGCTGATCTACTTCTCCAACACAACATGGTGTAAAATAGATGGTGGGGAAGGGTCCAGGGTCTTGAAGCAAGACTAAATTTTGCCTTTCTAATCTTTGGTCAAGAAAAACAAGAAAAAAGCCTAATTCATAATATCCATGTTACGTATATATTATTTTGTAAGGGCAATATTATTCATAGATCATACCTTATCCTATTCTGTTTCTAAATACCCGACACCAAGCAAGTTGACTAGAATTCGAATTACTTTCAACTATCTACTGGAATGACATAGTAATCTATATAAGATCATGTGACATAATATAAACCTATCAGCAGTGCAATCTATATGATGGAGGGACCCATGGACCTATACCTCCTCTGATATAATGAACAAAGCATTATTAGACTCCTATATAAGAATTGGTCAAATGACAAGATGAGATATCAAAATATAATATCATCACGTTTTTTTAACCTTTTATTTTGACGATTCCCTTCACAAAAAATAATGGTAAAAAATTAATTTAACCCATACTTGTAAATTATAAAACAGCATTTAATTACTAAATTACAAACCCGGCATTGTATCATTAAATTCTATTTGCTTATCTTCGTTAATTTTTGCAAGATTTCGAGCTGGTGAGCCATTGTTACAGCCTAGTCTAACACCAGCGCAAGGGCACACCAATGACAATGTAATATGCATAGAATAAATATCAAGCAGGATTGAGTGAAATCAGGTGAAAATTGTTCCAAGCATACAAATAGGCAATCTTGCTCTCTGGGGAGCTGCATTTTCTGAGGTAGCAATACACAGTGGATTAACGGCTGAGCTTGCTAATATTATGTTAAGATGGACACTTTTAAAGGCGTAATTACACCAAGAAAACATATTGTTTAGCGCTAGCTAGCAATGAACGCCTTTAGCTTTGATTATCTGTAACACCCTTCCAACGGATGTTTTTAGAACATGATTTCCGGATTCATTATTGTTAAAACCTACATTTTCTTCTCAGCTAATTCTATGAAATATTAAATTAGAGTATATTATGGTTACAATTAATTTTTCATAATTATTTATAGACTATTAGTCTTGTTGCTTGTTTTGGCAAATTGGAACATGGTAATCATATTTAAGAGTCATTACCCTGGAATTCTTCATCAAGCTTAACTTCCGTCTGCTTCACCAGTAATTCATTTTTTCATTCAATTTCTCTCAAAAATTTGAATAAAGTATCCCATTTTCTGATATTTCTATATAATTCAGGGTATTGTCTACATGCCTGTTTTGTTTATTCCTTGTTGAATTCTCTCATTTTTGTTCAATTTTACATTTGAAAACATGACCAATGTGGTATTTTTATTGTAGGCATATAGTTCTTGAGAAATCTATTGGTGCCTTTCAGCTATAATATGCCACATACACACATCACCATTTACTAGTTCAAAAAACAACACCATAGCCAATTGAAAATAAAGTAAAAAACAATGAATAAAGGTATAAAATAATAGATATCCATAATTTCCAGATCTAAAATATACAGAAATACTAAAAAAAATCAACTAGATAATTTGATGCATAAGAAAATTAGAGAATAATTTATGGTAAGAGTTAATTTTAAGAATGGGATGACCATTCAATATCACAGCCTTATGTTGTATTGCAAGGTAACATACAAGATTATGTGTATGAGGTGGGAAGACCATTAGAGGCTAAAGATCTGAACTTTTCACAAAAAACAACATATTCTAATCTTGAATCAGGTTGAAAATGAATTCAAGAGGGGATCAGTCTCTAACACTGACCCTAAGTCACGAACATGCACACAATAATTGTAAAAATGATAATAATGATATGTTTAAGCAATGGATTTCATTTACAAACTTTCCTTTTTTTATAAAAATGAAAGGCTTGAAAGAAATGTTGCCTTATAAGGCTGGTGAGATCTGGTGATCCAAATTCCTAATAAATTACACACATGGACGTTGCGCCTGTTACGCACACTTTGCCCGTGCGTAGCAAATGAATTAGAAAAAATTAAAAATTTGTAAAAATGCACGAATTTGATTGCACATTTATTGATGATTCTGTATTTGTATATTTAACCATTAAGTTTTATCAGAATAGAACTATTTCAAGTTGATAAAAATGCTCAGATGAGCAAACCCCCCGACCCCCCAAAGATGCACGGCATTCGGCCGTACAAGGAGACATTCCCGAGTTGGCGTACCATTACTAACTCAAAATATAGCCCTACGCCCATGAAACATTAAAAAAACAACACCAAAGAATCACATTCACAATCTATAGACAAGCAAATTACATGGGCAATGAGATAGTGATTTAATGGCAAGTGATTTACAAAGTAGGATATACATAAAAAGCTGAAAGGAAACGACCCATAATTAATTTTCAATAAGCAATTTTATGCACTTGTTTCAATTTCTATAATCCCCTAGTTCAGATATTTAAACAACCACTCCAAATGAATATAGCAAGGATGCAGTGTAGTCATAATGGCCTTCCCGGTAATCTGCATCAACCAGTAGATTTCACTGGCGGATCCAGAAGCTAACAAGGGGTTTACGAAAAAGACTGACCCCACCGACCACTGACTGGTTGGTGTTTTCCACTGGTAGCCTCAAAACGGGGTTTGATGAAAATGTGTAAAAGACCAACCATATCATGTATAAGACCGACCATATTTGTAGCCTTAAAATATTAATAATTCAATTTTAAGCAACATTTTTTACGGATTTTGTTCCTTTCAACATAAAGCAAGCAAACAAATTTGGCATGACTGTCTCCTCACGATTTAATTGTCCCGCCTTAGGTTCCTAACCCACCATTGACCAACCTATCGTTTCTACGGGAATCTATCCTAATTTTTTACTGAAATCTAATGTACAATTTCGAAATAAAAATGATTTGTTATTGTCATAGCCTACTGAATTCTGAATATGATGTAATGTTACGTGTATTCTCTTATCGGGATTATAAGTGACTAACCATTTCAGTACATCACAAGAAAGCTTTTTTGTCATATTGAATGTAGTTTTTAAAAGTTGGCGTTTAACAGCTGAGAAATCAAACAACGATAAGACGTGAACACTGACAATGTTTAGAATGTTTTTGTTATTGCGTATCATATCAATGAAATTAAAGCAATGTTACGTGCATTTTCTCATCATAATCCAAAGTGACTAACCAGAATGAAATTGGTCTTCTAACAACTGAGACATCACTGAAAAATATGACATTACATACAAAGACAATTCCGATGTTACGTTTTTCATCGTGATTTGAAATAATTAAATACATTTTTAAATCACGACCTTGTACATGTAGTCATTGGATTCCCAGTTTTAGTTTTACTGTACTTTCTTCTAATTTTACATCTTACATTTTTACATTACATTTTACATAAAAGACCGATAGCCGACCATATGTACCCAACTGTGGAAAGTGACTGATCGGTGATTGGCGGCCAATGTTTTCGTAAACCCACTAACAGGGGGGGGGGGGCAAATTTTGAGTCAGGAAAATAGTTTTGGCCCCTAAAACCAAAAAATAGGACCCACGGTCCTGTGCTCACACAGTATGGAACCTTCAGAGGAATGTATATCCTGACTTTAAAACAAAAATATTGATTTGGATTTGTAGTCTCGAACTTTGAGAAATAAACTTTGATAGCACAGTTGTGTGACCTAGTTTGATGACATTTGACCTTGAAAATTTTACTTATTCAGAGCTCAGTAAGGTCTTTTGTGATTAAGCTGACCAAAATTTAGATCCAAAAATCAATTTGAAAAATCAACTTATTTGACCTTTCAAAGGTAAAGGTCAAGTAAAGGTCAAATCCTAAAACTGTCAGATTTGAGCTCCTGGCAACTTGTAGATGATTTTCAAAAACAAAATTGGTCAAATTGAAGCAAGTTGAAAAATAACTTATTTTTACTGTTTTTAGACGTCAAATATCTCAAAAACTGTAAAAATTTGATGCTGACATATATTGAGCAATATGTAGGGAATGCTTAAATCTAGTAATGATGTAATTCATTGCAAGAAATGATCAAGTATAAGGCAAACTTTGAGAAACTTGTCAATCACAAAACCTGCCATTGACTTTATACATGAGAAAGTTTCCTGAAAATGACTAAGTCCTACTTTTTGTCAAATTTTATAGAGTAAACACCAAAAACTGTAATTCCAAGAGCCTTGAAATCTTCAGAAGACATAAGTTGCATATACAGCAACTACTACAAGTTATTTGAAAGTTCTACTTCAACAAAGTGTCTAGTATATAACAGAAAATTTGACTTTTTGACGGAAACCGGGTGAACTTGGGAAATGGCGATGATAGGTCAAATAGGCATTATGGATATGCATAAAATGAATGTGGATATGACTCAATCTGAATAGCAGTTTTAATTTGTGCGGCCAATGTTGACGGACGGACTAACGGACGGACGGACCAACGGACGGACGCCTGGTCGATCCCATAGGCTCACTGTGTGAGCCAAAAATACATTGTTTTGCACCCAAATTTAGAAGATTTAAGGAAAAGTGTTCTACTAACAGAGGTGTTCTGCTTCTAGGGTGTTCCACTTTACAGGTTTCACTCTACCCAAACACTGATAATATTCCCTTAAATCAACAGGTAGACTATATTTTCTCAGTATATTATGTTTTCAAAGGAATAAAAAGTCAAGGCAAAATGCTAAAATTAGGAATTTATCATGGTGCAAAAGGGAAATTCTAAAATCACAAAAACTACTAGTGTATAAATCTAACATGTTACAGTATTTTGTCTGAGAGTGAAAAGGTCTTTAATAGTACTAGAGTAAAGTACATCTTAAGAATTCAATTCCTGTATAAAAAACACTATTCCATACCTACTGAGGTTCTAGGTATATAATGTGCTGGAATAGTACTGTTTATAAAGTTTTTTTAAAAGTTTTTTAAAAATTATATTCAAGGTTTTAAAATTTCTATTATAAAAACAATTTTTTTAAAAATTCATTGTCATACTTTAACATTCAGACTACAGATGTAAAGTTGAGAAAAATCCGCAAATCCGCAAAAATCAACATGCTGCTTCCTGATGTAACCTGTGTGCTACTTCCTCTTTTAATAAGATTATTAAAATCCTTTGGCTCAATAATTGGAATGTTACCTTCCGATCAGGACAAACTATTTTGAAGTCAAATGGCTCTAGATATGCAATATATGGTTAATTTGAGTAGCCACGCATTCTGATTTATGTAAGAATGTTTAAGTCACTCTTAATGTTAAGATTGATAAAAACAATTGCTATTCACCCCATTTAACATTACGTGCCTGAAGTAAAAATCAATACAGTAGAATGTGTACATGTACTTAAGAAATAATGAAAACACATTTATATTGATAAAAAGAAAACATTATCCTTCTAATAACAGAAATTTTCAAACAAATAAATAAACAAATCCAGATTTACCTTTCACCAAAGAGGAAAATTCCCTCGTTTAAATACTCAATACTCAACTCTTCAATTAATGTTTTAACTCATTTCATATAAAATTCAATGCCACAGTTAACAAAAGAAAACAAAAATGAACTAAAACAAAAAAATAATAAAATGAATAAGTATGAGTTAATATTTTATTTCTATGTTAACCCAGATGATGTGGCATGTGTATATTGATGTAAAAATTAAAACCTCCATAAAGGGAACATAAAAAGACCCCCAGCAAAGTTGCATGCTGGATCACATGCCATTAGTTCAAATATACAAGCTTAAAAATCTATTTGAAAAAACATACACTATTGCTTGAACAACTAACTGTTTGAGTTTACAAAAACCACAGGCAAAAAATTAAACTAGGTCCTTCACCTTTAAATGATTTTCAAGTGGTGGAAAATTGCATGCAAAAACTATGCACTAAAACACCAATTCCTTAAAGACCCCCAGCAAAGCATGTATGTTCACAGTCAACCAATAATCAGTATACAAATGGTATAAACTCCCTATCAACCACCACTCAAGATTTAATACACTACATATAACCTAAATTCATACATAATGACGAGACACTAAGGTCAAATATCACTGTTAGCCTGTGCCACTAAATATTCATGATCTTAACTGAAAGGACCCCCTGCGAATCAATATTTGAGATACGTAAATATAATGTGCACATACAGTAACCTTCCCAGATTATTTCATGACAATTGGCTTATCTGTTAGTACCATGCTAATATATTTAAGCAACTCATATTGGTTCGACCATTTGCATTATGTCAATGATGGCATGTCTGAAGCAAATACTATTTCTAAATTATTATGTAAAATGTGCGAATAGCCATTTATATTCAAATAAAAAACATGTTCAATTTAGCAAAGGAAATTTCATGTCACCATGACCAGATTCCAAAACAATGGATATACACTAAAATAGTGTAGTTTAGTTGAAATATGCTACAGATATGTTGGTATTTCTTTCTAAATGTGATTCTCAATTAAGATAAGTCTTCACTTATTTCCTAAATCCGCCATGAAAACAAAGAGTGCTCTAGCAATATATCATTTCCTGAGCGAAATCAACTTTGCTGGGGGTCTACATTTGCATAAAAATGTCTGTGTATAAGGAATTTAGACTGACCTATATTCAGTTCATTTTTCTACCATTCAATTAGGCAAACACACTCCATAAACACTAAAATAATATTCATAATATATACTTTGTATTCAAACAATGACATAATTGTGTCATTTTTTAACAATTAACCAAAGAACACAAACACTTCTTATGTTTCAAAATGATGATCATCATCAAAATCAAAAATACATCTCATCCCCAAAATGTCTACCAAATTTTCCTTGTCGCAGTTTGATAAAGAAACACCATCTAGTCATCAACTTAACTAGTCTAAGAGTTGAAATTTAAAAAGAAAATTGACTTAAGATGATTATATGATAGTATAAATCGTTGATTACCCCATAAATAATAAATGAACTGTGAGAAGAGTGGACTTACCTTTTCAGTCCAAACAAAGGACACGCTCTTTTTGACACAACTTTTACGGACCTATTTTCCGATACACTTAATCAAAAACTATTTATATAAATGTGTTAAATCACTGTCAATTACACTGAATATGTGTTAGAACATCCAATAATTAGTTCTTCTTTTCTGAATGAATGAAAAATCGGCGTTAAATTTGTCACATTTGTACCGTGCTCGCTAGCACTTTTGCAAATGGTGCCAAATCTCGAGAAATCTCGGAGGGAAATTTGAAGTAAAAATACCATAAAATGCTTTAATTCATATATTTTTACATTTTAACAACAATAGAGCACTAAAATTATGTTATAATAATTTATTGGTCAGTTTATTCTTGTTTTTTTAGAAAAATATATCCCACAATTCACCACCAAAACAAAGATGGATGATATCAAGTCTTTGGAGCACGCCACTTTAAAGGTAAATATATCCATCTTCAAAGCTTAAACCATCGAGTTGTATGAATATTTCATAGGTTTACATAATAATGATAATTTCTGAGAAGTAGGAAGAAAATCTGAGGTCATTTTGTGTGCTAAAACCCAATATGAAAATTATCATAAAATTATTCTTTATTTTTTCCCCAAATTTTTTTAAAACTAAATCTAGACTAAGTTACAGCCCTGTCAACCCTCACGCATTAGGCGTGATTGTCACGCATTTGCTGGAAAAATAGAAATCACGCATCAATTTAGCGTGTATGATCAAATATCACGCAAATCATATTTTCAGAAATTGTTTTTTATCAAATGCCAATAGACCCTCTACGGTAAAAATCCGAATAGCGAAAAAAATTGAATGCATTCCGTTTGGTTCTTTCATGCGATTGCCGTTCATGTCACCCATGTCTGAAATATATGTTTATAACACGCATTCATTTCGAAAATATTCACACCCTGTATTAAAAGTCAAATAACTGCGTCCATAAGTTTTTACTCGAACCAAACAAGTAGAAATAGAAAGATGAAGATCTCAGCTTTAAAATAAGTGCAAAATCTGTCATGGGGAAGCACCATTTTGTATAAGGAACATTTTGAAAGGTGGTCACTTTTTTTGAAATTTTCCAATTTAGTGACTTCTGAATTATTCTCTGAGCTTATGAGGTCCTACTACAAAACATTCTGGTCCGCATCTGTAGTGTAGCTAATTCAGAAATATATGGGACAAATCGCACCTCATTCAAAACGTCTTATTCTCTACTCATGAACGTACTAATAGTTCTTAAGATTCCGGAAACACATCTGTAACAGTATTGTGCACACAGATTTCTCTATGATAGTGATTAGTGGATATTCAAAATTAATCCTATCACCCAGTTCATTTTTGAATACATTTTATATTTGGTACTTAAATTGCCAGTCTTTCTTGGAAAAATCAGGTGTGCATTTATAGGAGATTGTGCATCTATTAGAGAAAATACAGTATGTATTTTCTGTGTCTGTATTTTCTATGTAATATTGCACTTTAGTTCTTTGATTGGTTATTTTTTAAAGTTTGGTTGATGCACAATCAAATTGACTCCTACTGTAGCCATGTACATGTATACTCTACTGCCAATGGGTTTAGTATTCAGCAAAGATATTCTAAAGTTTCCATGGTAATAGACACCAATAGGGTTATTTTGCCAACTACCATGTACTGTATTTGACAGAACCCTGGAAAATTTGGTTGATGCACATACTAATTGGTTTGCAGCTGTATATGCCTCTGAATACCTCTCTATATGCAGGGTAGCCCATTGCCTATTTTAAATGTGAATGCATGAAAACACAAAATACTGACCTACTTTCACCGATCTACTTCTGAGATCAGCATGAAAAAAACAACAATATACAAGTAATGGTTACATCAATACTTGAGCTAAAACAATTCTATAAGTATAATATATATAAAACCATTTGAAAAGGGGCTAATTAGAAGATTTAAGAATAGATAGAAACTATTATGTTTTTTCTGATTGGAAAATCTAAAATGGTTACCTGGTGATGGAATATATAATACCTTGAAAAATACAGAATTCTGATGTTTAATTTTTTTGGACAGGGTCAGCATGATTACTTTCAAATTGGAGACATTTTGCTAAATAGGCCTAGCTTTGAAATCTTGTTTAAGTCTCATTTTTAATGACATTTTAGGAGATCTGTTTTTTAATCATTAAAAACTAATTTTATTTTGTATTTGATGGCATATTTTAATTCTGTGTGTAATTTTCTTTTATTAAAACAATTTTGATTTGTATTTTTTACACAATGTTAAAATACCTTTAGATGTTCATTTTCACAATTTTAAATCACAGTCCACACGTCAACAAGATCATTCAGTTACATGCCAATAGAGTACAGAGGCGTAGCGTAGGTATTTCGTGAAAGTACGCCACGAGTGAGCGAAGCGAACGAGTTCAAGGGGGGTTTGGGGGGGTTCTCCCTGAAGAAAATTTTAAAATGAGATTGCATTTGAAGCGTCCTGGGTCGGTTTGAAATACGAAATTCCAACTTAATCTGGACCAATTAAATGTAAATTATTAGTCATTTTTATCCAATATTTTATGATTACATGAACCCGTTTTAAAATAATAGACGAAATAGGTGCATCTTGGAAATAAAACTCGTTGGCGTCATTTTATTGTTTATAACTGTATACTCATTGTTTATAAGTATAAACTATGTTATAAGTTACTGTGAAACTGTCATATTAAACAAGTATCACGTTCATTATAATATAAGGTTCACACGCCTGTTTTTGGAGTTGGCGAATTTTTGCGGGGCAATTCATTATAAAAAATCATTTTTCTCTCAAATTTGAGAGTACGCAATGGTGTTTTTTGTGTATATGACGCTACGCCATTGCAGTAACACCTGTCTTGGTGAACATATCTCTCAAGTGAACACCTGTCTCTAGTAGACACGCCCTTCCTTCACACATACACTGCTTACTTCCGTATAAATTACCCTCTCTGTAGTGAACACCTACCATCACTGGACATTTTTTCTTGGAAAAAAATGTTCAGTATTCACGGGATCTACTGTATATCTAGATAAAAATCCAATTGTCCAATGGGGGAAAGGTACTGAAATTGATGGGTTCTCTTCCATTCTGATCTGAAAGTACTACATGTACTTTACTTTCTGAGTTCTGATGACTTCTAATGTCATTCCATCCCTACTAAAAATGAATTGCTCTGTGTTTTTAGGTACCATATGAAGTTTTAAACAAGAAATTCCGAGTTGCTCAGAAGAATATAGATCGCGAAGTGGCACACGTTCAAAGCTCAACAACAGATTTGGAGAAATGCCTCCAGAAAAAAGAATCAGTTCAAAATGTCGCCAAAGTACTCAGTGGGATGGTCGAGAAGTTGAAAGTGTTGAAAAGGAAGGTGAGTGTTCCATGGTTAAAGAGATCAGAAGTGATAAAGATGAGATAAGAGTAAAAAGTCCAAATATTGAATCCTTTCTACTTTTTTTATGGGTCTCGCAAAGATGAAAGAGCGGTTGGCCCCAGTGCTAATATCCCTGAAACTTAAGATCTCATTTTGAAGAGTAGACTCCATAATATGAAGCATTTCTGAATACAAGAGTTGAAGGTATGTTCATATTCCTTAAGGAAAATTGGGTTTTCAGATCTGATATTTATTGAAATACTTGGGTGTGTGACATACTGTCTTAGATGATTTGCCCATTGAGGCAGCCATTTTGAAAATTGTGTTTTCATACGTTTTATTTTACAATTCACATTGTTTGTTGAAAACTAATCAAGTAGATGGCCCATGGGGGGGTGTGTGTCTTTTTCATATAATCTATGATATATTGCATGATTAAATTTACTTAAATTGAATTTGTGATATTTTAAGTGTAAATACTGCACATGTGTCACAACGATATTAATTAATTTTTATTATCCCAACGAACGAAGTTCGGTAGGGATATAGTGAAGCCCTCCGTCCGTCCGTCCGTCCGTCCGTCAGTCCGTCAGTCAGTCAGTCTGTCCATCTGTCTGGAAGATAACTCAAATACTAGTTTACGGATTTTCTTCATATTTAGTGGAAAGATGTATATTGGTGAATAGATCACAATTATCGTATTATTTTTAAGATTTGTATCTCAGAAAATTCAAAGTGGCTGCTTTGCAGGAATTCGCAATTCTAAAATCTAATTTTTTTAATTTTAACCAAAGTGATGAGTATACATGTAATTGATTGGAATTCGGTAATTGATATTTTGTTCGTTGGGATTTGCTACTCCGCGGAGTTGCCGTTATCTAGTTATTTTGATTTTTTTATTATTGTGGGCATTTTGAGAGATAATGGCTGGAAGTCTTGTCGAGTGGTTCACGATTGTTTGATTGGTTTTGGTAAATCTTTGTCTTTTGCTGTTACGCAATTAAGATTAAGAATAGAATTATCACAGTGATTTTATTTGTTAAAAAGAACCAATTTGTCTAAGTTTTTATGTCATCACCACAAGTGGTGACCTATTGTTATATTTCCAACTTTTTTGTGGTTGGTGTTTAGCAGATGGTGTTTGGTGGTCGGTATTGTTGTTCTGTAACAAATGGTATGTGGTGACATTTTGCACGTTAATGCATTGTTTACGTTTTGTTCAAATGGCAGTCCCTTACTCTGATCCTGAAATACACCCAAATTAAAAATATCAAATTAAAAAAAATCAAAACAGCTTTTAACTTGTACCAAAAGACTTTGTAGCTTTTAACTTGTACCAAAAAACGTTGTTACTAACCTCTCTATACATATTATTACTCATGCATGGCGATTGATACCCTGATATTAGGTTGGAGTCTTGTTAGGTTGGAGCATCTTTTTTGTCAACCCTAATAAGTCAGTAACTAATGCCTCAGTCACATTTGATCCACTGCAACCAATGATGGCTGAAGCTTCCCAAATTGAGAGAAATATGCACCATAAAATATAGGGATAAGCAGTACGATATAAATTTTCTATATCAATTTTGTGAAGCTATGGCCACTGTACGACAGACCTCCGTAGAGCAAATGTAACTTCAAGCCTTAAAATAAGATTTATATTTTTGTTTTCGAAACACAAAATAACATAATGTATTTTCAAAAGGCTAGACAAAATCAATACATGAAGATGAATCGATTTCTCATTTTGCATTTTAATGTATTTTTTCTAGTTGCCCAGAAACCATAAACATGACTTTCTCTTACAAAACACATTTCTTTCCTAGCCTTATGCAATATGCATCTATCATATTAAAATATACCCAGATGGATCTCTTAGTATCTAATACATATTCTGCCCCTATAACATACACCTCTACATTATGTTTATCAAAAGATGGATCAATGTCTGCCCCTATATTTATACATATTTCATTTGTTTATCTGATATGTAATATTACCATGATTAATTTTTAAGTCTGTTAAGGCTGCAAATTTTAATTAAAAAAAAGGCTGCAAATTGCAGGCTGATATTATCTTTTTTAATTTTTGGGTATTTTCGAGACAAGGCCCTTTTCAGCATTTCAAAACAATAATAACATATTCATGGTAGAAAAACGTAGAGTATATCCAATAAAATACTCACGCGTTCCTACCCCGGGATTCCTACCCCCTCATAGTATTGGTTACCTATTGTATTCAAAGCCTAATCATCATTCTACTAATGTCTGATTTTTAAAAATTATTTACAGGCTGAAGAAAGCATCAAAGATGAAGTTGAGGCTGCCCAGGCTTGCAAACGTCGTCTGGAACATCTTAAAGAATTTGAGACTCTCTCGCCAAGTGCAGCTGTGCAGTGGCGGAAGAAACGCCTCGACAGAATGTTAGTAGAGAATTTCCTGAGGGCCGGGTATTACAATACAGCATTGAAGTTAGCTAAACATTCAGAGATCGAGGTATGTACTGGTTTTATACAGATACTCAATGCCAAATTTTTATATTGACGTATTGTTAGTCTCCAACTTTATGTGTTCAGCAGTTGGTGTTTGGCATCTGTAACAAATGGCAGGTGGTGACATTTTTTATGTTAAAGCCTTGTTCAAACATGCATCCCAAACTGATTAAATTATCCATTAATGACTAAAACATGTCAAATGGTATTTAATTGAACTATTTTAGCCCCTTGCATAGTATAAAACTTGTTAACGTTACTGTCATTAACATGTCTACATGTATTTATAATTCAGGACCTAACAAATATTGATCTGTTCCTCGTCTCCAAGGAAGTTGAGGAATCATTGGAACAACAGGAGACTGCTAAATGTTTATCTTGGTGCCATGACAACAGGTCCAAATTACGCAAAATGAAGGTAAAGAAATAAATTATTTGATTTTTTTTACGGCCACGGATTCAAAATATAGTTTTAGAATGTCCAAAATAGAGTCGCATTTTGTCACACTGTTTACAAGAACATTGATGTAAAAAAATAGCTGAATGTTTCAAAATATACTTTTTTACATCAGAAAATTAACACATTTCTCCCAAACAAACAACTTTTTCTGCCTGTCTGTAAAAAAGTGTTAAACATAATGTCCAGGTTAAATGTAATAAATAAATTGCCTCACTATCCTATATAAGCGAATGCATTCTGTTCGGTCTTTGCATGCTATTACCGTTTATGTCATGCATTTGGTCCGAAATATGTGTATATATCACACATTTGTTTTCGAAAATATTGACAGCCCTGCTTCATAGATTCTAATATACCATCTGATAAGGTTTTCCAAATTCTGGAAAATGTGGTGAATGTCCTAGAGCTACAGCCATTTTTTGAACTTCCCACGTTTTGTCCTACAATATATAAATAGTAGTAATGATGCATCATATCTGACGTGCATTAACACCTCAAGACGAATTAGAGTGATGCGTTTTGGAAGTGTTAATGCATGGTTTTAATTTTTTTTTCTTGATCTCAGTCTCCAAGGCTGCAGTTTGCACACGCAAACTATTTGCCAATTGAATTATATTCCCCTCAATCAAATAGTCTTTTTCTTTGGACTTACAAAATTATAGAGTTTGTATGCCTAATGGTGAAAAATGCTATTAGGGGAGGCATCAAAAGTTCGATGTCGGATAGAAAACTAAATAAATCTAGTTAGGGGGGAGGGGGTTCAAACCCATTTCAGTTTGCTATCCGACAAATTTCAACATTTCAATTTTTTGTTTGAATGGTTTAAAAATAAAGATTTTACCTGATGCTTTCTTCGTCAAGATCATTCCAATGGATTCTATAGTTGTTAAAAGCCGCAAATTACGATAGAAATTAACAAGAACTAGACCGTGTTTAGCAATAATTTTTCAAATTCTCAAACCGGAAGTCAGCGATCAACTTTCATGGTATTTAGTTTTTGGGGGAGGGGGGGGGGTCAGAGTCAAAACTAGATTTATTTAGTTTCCGATCCGACATCGAACTTTTGATGCCTCCCCTAAGAGTCGTAACACCTTATGACAATTTGGTTGCCATTTTGAAAAATGGAGCCCATTTATATGTGTCGTTTTATTAGTTAATTGTTATAACTTCAGGAAGTAATAGAGCAATAATATTGTAAATACATGTCAGGATGACATTATCTTTCGTCAATTTCTCAAGTATGGTAACCATTTTGAGAAATGATATCTGGCAGTCTTGTCCGCCACTTCACAACATATTTGATAGAATTTGATACATCTTGGCATTGCTTTTCTTTATGAGATAATTATTATGTGATGTTTTTGAATTTCAGAGTTCCCTAGAATTTAATTTGAGACAACAGGAGTTCATAGAGCTTATAAGGAACAACAAAAGATTAGAGGCTGTTAGGTAAGAAAATGACAAATCAAATTGAAATGGCTCAAACCTCTAACCCTGCTCCTAAAATGTCTTAAATTTATTTTAAAGTAATAAAGATATATGAATTGTTCATTGGTCGACCTTATAACAAGTCATCTTTTCTATACATGTATTTATTAAATCTAAAAATGACCCATTTGCTTTTTCTATGGGACACATTTATTTTATAGATTTTCAAACTTTTTTTTACCATTTTTTAACCATTTAAAGCATTCATGTTTTCAGAAAAAAAGTTGAATATGACATGCCACCCTGTTGCAAATCTATTTGGATCTAATACAAAGTATAAAAAATCTTAAAACTCATAATTTGACCTTTTTGTATTCCAGACATGCAAGAAAGTATTTTACTAATTTAGAAGAAGCACAGTTATTTGATGTCCAAAGAGTAATGGGACTTCTCGCCTTTTCCAGCAGTACTACAATCATACCATATAAGGTAAGATATACCATATAATGTTAGATATACCAAATAAGGTAAGATGATGACATCATACCATAAAATGTAAGACATACTTTAAAGGTGAGACATACCATATAAGCTAGGGCACAACATAAATTGTAAGACATAACATAAAAGATAAGACCTACTGTACAGATAAAATATACCATATAAGGTAAGACATACCATATACGGTAAGACATACCTTAAAAGGTAAGATGTGATATATACCATATGATATTAAAAATGCACCCTCACTGCTGCCTCTGTGATCGGTTTGGCTGATTTTTGCATGCATGTGTTAACTCATCCCTGGCCCATGGGATTATAGTTTCTTATATGTGTTATACCATTACTTTGATAAATTAAAAATTTTAATGCATTCCTATTCATATGG
This sequence comes from Owenia fusiformis, assembly GCA_903813345.2. Taxonomy (NCBI): domain Eukaryota; kingdom Metazoa; phylum Annelida; class Polychaeta; order Sabellida; family Oweniidae; genus Owenia; species Owenia fusiformis. The sequence goes on along the minus strand of CAIIXF020000005.1, from coordinate 14,068,571 downwards.
TCTAAAATTGCCGCTAATGTTTTTTATAAAACGTTGGCAATCAATTGCATGTCCATTATTATTAACTAAAGGAATAAATTTATGTATAAAAAAACAACAAAAAAACTGCTGCCTCTGTGAGTTTATTTTGTTGTATTTAATTTTTCTCTGCTTACACTGATCTCGCCAGGATTAAAACAAATGACCGCTAAAACCATTTGAGATGCCTAGAACAACCCATTTGCATTGATTTGGAAATCAGAAAAATCATGAAAAACTTCATAGTTTGATAATTTTATGGGAGACAACTGAATAGAAAAGAAATCTTTCAGTTTTACTGATCCACATAAATGAATGGATCACTAGTTTCAATAAATTGAATTTTGTTTATTAGACTGATACTGTATATTTGCTTGTCTTGGCGAATTCTTTTTTGTAATTTCAAAACATATATATGAAAATGTTTATTTTCAGGACCTACTAGATGTGAGTCGATGGCAGAGTTTGGTCCAACAGTTCAGATTTGAAAATTTTAAACTCCATCAACTGAACAGTCAATCAATATTCTCAGTAACTCTGCAGTCTGGCCTTTCAGCATTGAAAACACCGTATCCTTTGATATATACAAAAAGATAAAAACAGTGGAATATATCTCTTTAATGAAAAACAATTTGAGGCTGCTCCAGCTGTGTTAGGCAACATACTTGATCTTGTGTATATCTATATTAAGGAAACACACAATGAGACCATTCCAGGTCTGTTAGCTAAAGACTTCATTTTCTGTACACACCAGAATTGGAATGTCTTGAGTCTACCGATGACTTAGTAACAATTGCTCCTTCTTAAGAATGAATTACTCCATCACCTTTGTCAGTAACAGAGTTGAAGAAATTAGATTTTATACCATTATGTCACATAACTGCAGCTTTCTGTGATGTATTTTTCTTAACCTGTCCAGTCATTGTTACAAGAACAGTCCAGACTACAAGAAAGCTGATTGTCCTGTTTGTACAAAACATCTCAACCAGCTTGCAAGACCTCTTCCATCTGCACATTGTGCCCAATCAAGACTTGTGTGTTTTATCTCTGGGGAACCTCTCAATGAACATAATCCACCTATGATGCTCCCAAATGGTTATGTGTATGGCTATAATGTAAGTACTGTATAATAGACTATATTGAACCTCTCAATGAACATAATCCACCTATGATGCTCCCAAATGGTTATGTGTATGGCTATAATGTAAGTACCATATAATAAACCTAAATGTACATACGTAATAGAACGTGTTGTAGCAAGAACCTGGTGTATTAGATCTGAAGCTCAATCAGAAGACCTCAGTTTGATTTTAAACATGTTTGACCAAAATAAAGAAGAAGGATTTGTTTGATCCTTTTATTGCATCTTTTCAAAGTGCTTTATCGGTTTTTTGTTTATTAATGAAATTATATACCTGAAGCAAAAGCCTAAAATTCATTTCACGAGATATTGGTTTATTCTAGTCACATGTTTATGTGCTATATCGTCATTTTGTTTATTAATGAAATTATATACCTGAAGCAAAAGCCTAAAATTAATTTCATGAGATATTGGTTTATTCTAGTCACATGTTTTTGCCTTGTTTGTATTAATACATGTATGTGGAAGTAAATCATATATTCTCTTTCATTCCAGTCCCTGGTACAGATGGCAGGTGATAATGAAGGAACATTAGTATGTCCTAGGACTGAAGACATTTATTCATTTGATGAAGCAGAGAAAGTGTTTGTCATGTAGCAAGAAAGTATTTATATTTATGGAGAATTTTTTTTCTAATGGACACTTTTTATTGGATGGAAAAAGTTTTTGTTCTCAGTGTATCTTGCTTACATTAAAATGCAAGATCACTTTCTTGAGTGAGCACATCAAAACACATTTTGGAAACACATTCCCTCCCACATTTTCACTTTTAGCCAACCAAGTACAGATCACAAGTAAGAAAGTATTTACTTCGTATTGAGAGTGAGAGAATTTGGTCGGTTAGAATGGATATTTCAATTGATTCCATTGAAATGCGAAAACATTCTGGATAACCAATCGACTCTCGCATTTTTAAAACTTCTAAAATGGTTCACATTCAACATGTTTCAATGTACCTCCAACTGGATTAAAATAAAATTGTATCAAACACTTCCATTGAAATGAGAAAGTATTAAATTAAATAAGTTCTCACTTATATTGCAGTAACACTACAACATGTACTCATCCGAAGGTGAGAGAAACCGTGTTAGACAGAAAAAGTATTTGATACTTACATCATATATTATTATGTAAAGTGGACAAAAAAGAAAAAAGAATGTCAGTAGGAAAGACATGGGTGTGAAAAACACTTTTAAACACAGAAATCTCATAGCACAGCAGGACTGAATTTGACAGTTATCAACCTAAGCCTAAGTTAAGCCATAATGTCCTGGGGCAGAGGAGAAAAAGCCCTCAGCTATACCTGAACAATGATATTTAAAATGGTGCTGAAGCCACGGCCCAAGGAACTTCAGATTCTAGATATTCTGAGAAAATGTATGGCCAGTAGTCAAGAATGGTACCTGCATGTATTAATTTTGAGGGCTAACAGCCTTGTATGCAATCAATAGTGTGTAGTATGAAGTACAGGATATACAAGGTGGGCCAAAAATGTTACTGATTTTAAAGTGTAACAACTCATTCATTATTGGCATTTTTGGCCCACCCTGTATATATAAAACAAACCATGAGCTTGTATAATTGTAAATAAGTGGAATAAAGGGAAAAACTTAAATTGATGTATTTTATGTTCTTTGTTTTTTTGGCAAGAAGTTACTTGGTTTTGTAGAGTAGCCTCTTCGAAAAATTGTTCCAGATTTAGAATATTTTGGCTCTAGAAACGGCCAGAAAAAGTGCCCAGACTGAAGACTAATAATATAACCATTGTAGAAATCTTTGACTTCCAAGATGCTTATAAACTAACGTTTTTCTGAATAAAGATGGAGTGTATACAATGATTTGATTTATATCACTGATTTCAGTCCTGTTTAGACAATTAAGGAATAAAGACCGAGATTCTATGATTTATGGCGCAATAAATGACCGAAATTTTTATTCTATTCAATAGACCTATAGTGCGTGAAGAGATTGAGGTCTTCGGCAATGACCAGAATAAAATCTGAGGTAATTTATTTGCCATAAATCATAGAATGGAGGTCTTTATTACGATTCTAATATGATAAACAAATCAGAAAATCAATGATTTGCATTTATGAAAAGCATTCATACATGTTTGATTACAGACCAGTAAATCAATTGTTCTAGTTATTGTGATGTCATATTCGAAAGATGTAAGTGTGGGCCATGGGATGATTATAGGATATCCTATGATTTTGAGGAATATCATTTTTATCTTCTAGGTGACATTGATATCTGCACGAGAGAGCAAAGCGAAAGAGTGCATATATCAATATCACCGAGTAGATTAAAACGCTATTCTGAAAAAAAATCATAGGATGTTCTTATTATCCTACACTTAGAAGGAGTGTACTAAATGTATAATATCATTGCAAAATGAATTTCATGCCAAATAGAGTCAATTTGGGGGGGGGGAAATCAACAAGCGGAGTATATTGTCACAATATCCTCCGCATATTGGGTTTTCCGAGGTATATCGTCACGATATCCTCTGGATATTCATTTTGCCATTTAATATCAAATTTTTTTTATGTTATTGTACATTTAGTACAATAAGTGTAGGATAAGGAATGTTATCAGGTAATGAAGGGTCAATACCCATGGTGCTGTTTAAGATTGATTTTCAATAAGTTTTATGAAAGAAGTCGGATAACCTGGGATAAATGTAGCAAAATGATGATGAAATCACATAAAGGGATTTTATTTCAATGAGTGAATAATGATTGACCCATTAAGTTTAAAATTAGGAAAATTTAGGTGGACATTTTGCAAATGTCAACGTTAATAGTTCTACACCAATTTTTCCACTTTGAATAAATGATGAAAAATAGAAGTGGACAAGACATCACTCAGAACAAAACAAAACGTGATCATTTTTATATATACATATTTTATTAAAAACAATATCCAAAATAAGATATTTCATGACACTCTATGAATATATATTTTTCTATTAAATAACAATTGAAAAACATGAAAGCAGATCAATCATAATCTCTAATAATTTCATATTTGCACTCAATGGTGTTTCACCAGTTTCATTCTTATGGCAAGCTTTGAAAATCAGGGACCACCACATTATACTCAAATCACATTTTAAATTGTGTGCTGCATAAATATGATGTGATGTGACCGGATATAATACCTTATATTTTATAAGCAGGGTTCTAAACTAAGAAATTGATAACAAGGTTGCAGTTGAAACCTGTTGGGCTGGGAATCATTCCCTTGCCATGCAACCACTTTTTAAAATTCTTGCCAAAGTGATATTCATTGCCAATGGGGCAGCCATGAATTTTGAACACTGTTCATATGACACAATTTGAGAAATATCAAATGTAGAATATTAAAACTCATCCTACATGCTTAGTTCTTGACTTCTTGATCATACAAGCCGAAATTTCTTAAGGTAGTTCTGCACTTTCAAAAAAGGTTGAAATAAAAAATTCAAGAAACATTTAATACTCAATGAAAATATTTTTACTTTGAACAATATGATTATATGAATGACCACATTAAAATGTGTAAAATATTTCATCAATATTTGGTTATGATAATCGGGAATATTACAAAAATATTCTTATTACACAGATCTACCTTAACTTGTAATTTTTTAGATCTTTAAGAAATCTTCTTTTTTGCCAAAATGAAATACTGTACAACCGATGGCAATGAATGTAAACCCCTTACTGAAGCCATCAAAACATGACCTCCCTAATAGGAATATGATGCATTATCATGTATTGTAAATACATGTACTACAATGAAAAAAGTAGTGTAATGCATGGTAATACTGTAATTCATGGTATGAGTGTAATGCATGGTTATGGAATATTCATATTACATCCTAACAAATTTAATTGTGGGGTGGCATATCTAAAACCTGAATGAATGTCATATGTGAATCTGAATCATATTCAAGAAATACCCCAATGAGTTTACTTTTTGAATAGCAGGCCGTAGCCAGGGGGGGGGGGGTTTGCAGGGTTTGGGCGAATCCCCCTGGCCAAAAATTCTTTCAAAATCATGCAGTTTTTCACCATTTTGAGGACTTCTCAAGTGATTTTAGCCATATTTGGACCAAAATTGTTAAATGTGAACCCCCCACTGGAACGTTTTGAAAACTGAACCCCCCTTGGCAAATCCTGGCTACGGTCCTGAATAGCATGTAATGAAAAAAAGTATCTAACATTTTACATGAACTTTCTTTTTGTGTCCATATCTATCAGAACCACAATATTCCATAAAATGTATAAAGGAAATAAGATCATCACAGGTATAGAATTCAGCTTGGAATTGGATTTAGAAATGAATATTATATGTTTGAAAAGCTTTAAATAATATGAGCTTATATTTGTGAATGCATTTTATCAGATGGTTGTGGGGAGAAAAGAAATAAAGATATATAACATCTCAGTTAAGAATTGACTAAAAAGCAGATACTAATCCTGACAAATGTAGTCATTCATGGTAACAGTATAATGCATGGTAATAGTGAAATAGATGATAACTTCATGCCTATATTAGACATACTTAATTTTTACATTTCTGAGATTCTAACTTCCTTGGACCATCCATACTGGATATGGGTTCTGCCTATCTACTTTATCAAATGGTGGGTAACATTTAGGAGAGCCATGATAAGAAAATTTCCATGGGTTATGTTTCAAAAATGGCTCTTGCGACGATGCTAATACTTGTAGAGATGTATTATATGGTACAGCGGGTGGTTGATAGATGTCAGTAATGGTGGTGTCTAATTTTTTTGGCCCTGGTTCACCTTGGGGGTGAATTCTTGGAAAACGTCTATGCACTGGCTTTTTAGTATTCTGGTCACCCTGATAAGACACGGCATAATTAGAATCATATGAGTAATTCACTGTTGTTCTTCCATCATGTTTAAGATAGTCTTTGTTTGTAAAGTGGTGCCTGTCACTAGGTTTTGTTAAATTTTTTCCCAATGTTCTTGTATCTTGGCCCTGGAAAAACCCAAAATTGTCATTAAAATTGAGCATGGGTAAATTTTTTTTTTGTAATTTTGAATATTCATTTAAAGGGCCAACAGCTTAAATTTCCTAAAAATAATCCTAAAATGTTTTTGCTTCATAATTATATATAACTTGTACATTGTACAATCAATAGACTTGGATTGAACCTTCTTTTCTGAAAATATCTAAAAGTCCTTACATGACAAGTTCCAAACTGAAAAAAACTCGCACTTTTTTCAATTTCTACATGACATGAACAATTTATTTCAATGTTCAAAAAGTGAGATTATGTCCCAAGTCCATTAATTGTATAAGTTACATATCATTATGAATTTAAGATATTTTCGGATCATTTAAGATGAGAATAACATTTAAGATGAGAATAACATTTAATGGCCCTTTAAATATATTCTGTAAGAATGTATATATTTGTAAGAATCTTCATTCAAATATTTATAATCAGTTCCATATGTAAAATTGTTTACGCTAATGCTTATAGAATGATGTTTCAAAATGAAGAGTACATTCAGAAGATACTAAACTAATTTTCTACATTTATATTAGTAAGCTTTTCATTGGCATCCTACAACAATAGAACTTTCTAATACAATCTATACTCTATTACTAATAATAAACTAAGTTGTTCTTACATTCCCAAAGTACACTCCATGGTCCTGGAAAGAGTTTCGGTTGTCATGACTAGAAAATGTGTTCTTTAGTTTGAAATTTTTCTGAAACCAAATTAAGTTATCATAAGCGAGTAGTTAAAAGCAAGCATGTTAATGCACAGGGTGACCCAAAAGAATTAACCTATGAATAGAAATAATAAGTAACATTTTTGGGTCACTCTGTATGCCGGTATCATAACCTTGAACATTTGTAGAATAATGTTTATCATGCTAATATTTGATAACCTGAGTTTAAAAACTCATTAGAAAATGGTTATTAAGCCTAAACTACAAAATGTTGACACATTTTATATATATTATTTCTAATCTAAATATTCTACAAATGTTAAGTATATGTTTTTACATAGAATATAATACTACCAATCATGATATACCCTAGTGGCTGTCTTACTGAGATTAATCAATCTGCTATGTAAGAAAGAGAGTATCAGAATGCTTCCACTAAACCATTTAAAATTAGGCTTACAACCAATAATTCAAATAGAAATACAAGAATTGAATGGGCATAAAATCAATTAGGAACCAATTTTCTTGTATCATTTCTAATTATTTCCTCCCCATTGTGTTCTGAGTTCTTGAAGTGGAGATAATGAGACTAACGAATAATACAAGATTGAAACCAGAATTAGAGATAATCAGTAAAGGGTGATAAATAACTCTTTTCTCCATCCTAGAATTTGCCCATTTTAATATCAAAGGAAATCTTAGACCCTAGGATGGGTTTCTTCCGATTTGGTTCCATTATATATTTTATGATGAAATTGTTGGTTGTTCATTGATTAATGAATAGTAAGCATGCTATACATTACTTTGTCACTATTATAGCTAGGTTTAGATCAATTTAATCCTCTAAGCTGAGATCAATATACCACTAAGGAACAGCCACTATTTACAAAGTTAGGATGATACTAGAAATAAGATACTTTAGAAAATTCTAAATGGATTTTATTTACCACTATTCCATTAGTTCTAACAAGATTGGTCTAAAAATTTCTATAGATACCATTCACCAATGTTCAGATAATATTACAATCTATGATTAAGCTACAAAGGGTTGTTACTATTTTTCTATGAAAATCACTAAGATTAAATATTTCTACACTGTTCAGGCCTATACAAGAATTTTCAGTTTAAAAGGCTGCCCTGTGTTGTGTGATATCGTGGACTTTCAAGAGATGTCAGATATATTTATCTTCCATAGGCCAGAAGAAATTTTACAAAAAATCCCAATAAGCCAGAATTTATTATCTTCACATGCTTTGGGCTTACTTACCTGATCTTTTTCACAATATGGTGCTGGAGGAGGTAATGGTTTAGTCTTAGATGACTCTTTGAAGGTAGAGTGTAACATTCCACCTGTACTTGTATCTACACGTCTGTCCAATGTACTCCACACATCATTGCCCCTATGGCGAAACTAAAAATAAATCAGAAGATAAATGAAACATTATGTTCAGTTATTATTCTCATTTTCTAATCTGTCTAACCATCAGGATTTAATAATTTTAGCAGAAACAAACTTTACGAATGACCAGAGATTCTCCATCAGCCATGGGTGCCTACTAAATATTGTTACTAGAATTTAAATATAATATGTACTTACCCAAACTCCATCAGACTGGGTTGGTGGTGCATTTAATCTTCCTTTGGGCATTTTTATAAAATCTGCCTAAATAAAATGAAGGCTTGGGTAATTTTTCTACTTTCAAAACTTTTATAAACTTTTTACAACTTCAATTAAAGTTCCATATTGTGATATCACTCCTTATTTGAGCAGTTATATGCCAAATAGTTGTCAGTCGTATGTCTGAAGTAAGTTTCAGCTCAATAATTCCAATGTGAAAGCTTATAATCCCCTTGATATTAACCAAATCGATTAGAAGTCATCTATAAACAAAGTTTATCTAGCAGATCGTTGTCATAGTTGGCATGCCAACATTGCCTCGCTTTGAATAAATGATTTGAGCGACATCTTTATTTAGATTTCAAAATCTCCCGCAAAAACAACCCTCAAAAGTTTGTTATTTACAAGGGGTGTTAGTATGTGATTTGAATAGTTATCTTACACTTTTTTCCATTTGATATTTATTTGATAGCTTTCGAACTTATCACTGTATTGAAATGTATTAGAATAAGACATATTGGAGTTATTTTGAGCCGTCATGTTGTGCCTATTTGATCCAAATGTGACTAGAATAAATCCTGCCAGCCCTTTTAAAAATCACAACTTACACATTGAACTCGTCCGAATTAAAAGGAGAAGACATGGATGACAGGAAAATGTGCTGAATTTCAACAAAAGTTTATTTCAATTTGTAAGTATTTTTACACCGTATATTCTCTAGTAAAGTACATATTTTAGATCACAAATATATTCTGATAACATATTGACAGTGTGTGGACTAAGAGTTCATATTAAAACAGAAAACGTTGAGTAAAGAAGAGTATGTTGAAAATGAATTTCAATTTCTTCAAAAATTAAAAATTACTTGAGACTTATGATTATGATAAGCTTACTGGATAGGTGTATTATGAAAAATGCATATGCTCTGTGTTCCTCACTAATATACACACAGTCAAATATATGAGGGTTATAAATCGGAGGTTTTGGATACAGGGTGAGTATCTGGGGTATATCCTGTGGGAAATACAATATTGATTTCTGGGGGGTTAGCCCGGGGGTTAAAAGCTCTTTTATCTAATGGTTTTATTCTTATTGGTTGTTGGGGAGGGGATGCGTTTGCACCGATCACACCCTTGCAAGACTTCAATACACTACTAGTTATGGGGATGATTTGAAAAATCAACCCCACATTTAGGGGTACTTCACCCCTTATTGTAACTTATCTCAGTGAGTCACAGTCCAAACGCACTTAAAAACTATTTTTGGAACCCCATAACCCCCCCCCCCCAGGCTACAGGCCTGATATTCCAGTTGTAGGAAAGCACTGAAGATAAATCTGAATAACCTGGGCAAAGACTTTTATGACAACTCTGTAGATTCAAAAGAAAAGATTAGAATGTATTCTCATTTATCAATATCTCTCTTATCTAAAGCTTGTGTATTCTAAGGGATAGTATAGTCTAGCTACGAGCCTCTGTGACCCCCCCCCCTCTCCACGGAACACCTTCTCACACTTGTTGCAAGGGCTTGTATCTAGACTAGGGATAGTTTAGAGACTGTGGATCCCACAATAAGCAGAATAATTTTGGGCATTTACATATTCATGAAAATTATGGAACTAAATGTACATTCAGTGCTAAAAGCCAAGAAGTGAAACATTCAATACAAGTTATGCTGAACAGAGCCACATAGGTTTTCAAATACAATTCCAAATTTGAATTAGATAAACCCTTCTACAGCATTATACACTGCTTATTATGTGTTTGAAAATATTTAAGAAGTTCAAAACCACTTATCTAGCATCTTTTCTTGCTATTATGATAATCAAAATCATATTTTCAAGGTCCTAGAATTGAAGATATGTCTAATTATGCATAATTGCCCTAATCAAACGGTTTGAAGTATGAGCCAATTATGTTTGAAGTATGTAATGGTCATGTTCTAAGTATTTAGGAAAGATTAAGAGATAAAATGAAAGATGTTATTCTTCTCACAAGCTGGTCCATATTATTGCATTAAATCTCTACACCATCCACCATATCTACTTTACTTCTGATCACCCCAGAGGTGGGGGGGGGGGTCACAAAGGTTTGAAGCAAGATTTCAAAATCATAATGGTAGAATAAATAAGACACATAAATATATATTTCATGAATTGCCGACACTTTTAGTAAGTGTATATTTCCAATAAAAGGCATCTTGATCCTATAAGATATTACATAATGTATATGACTAAAGGTTTACAGTATGAATAAAAGCTAAGTTCAAACCCCCCTCCCTCTCATATATTGCAAGACAGGCGGATTAACATTTACCTGATAGGCTTATTATCTTCACACTGATGGTAATTTTCTTAATTAGTCTATTATATTGTCCAAATCTAATTTTGTTTTGATCATTTCAACAAGATTAAAAAACAACAAACATATGATTGATACAGAAGCTTATTAAATATCAATTAATTTTCTCTTATTCAACAGGTGTCTCCTCCATATGTGAGAAGTTGCACTAGTTTGAGACAAGATGAATGCAGACTTATTCCTTTGTGATGATGTCAAAGAGTTGTTTCACAACAAGTTTGTGGTCATCATGGGAGATTCAAGTAAGTGGTCTTATGCAAGTAGGTGGTCTTATGCATTCCATGTACATGTGTCTTACCCTTCATTGGGGGAGGGGGAGGGCAGGGATCATTCATGTGAAACTTTCAGGGAGGCTCAGAATTTTCTAAATTCTCCAAAAGCTAAAATCAAGTATGCACTTTTTTCCAAACATGCCTTTGTTAGCTGACATATAGGCCAGCGTTTATGATTTTTTGGAGATATTTGAAATTGTAATCCTGTACATGACTCTAATCTGCAGGGTAGTACTCATATATCTGTCTGCACTTGTTTCTTCATTATAAGAATGGCCGGAGGGTTGATCCATAGCACATGTCAACTCACCAATGAAATTCTAGACATTTTCTACATCCTCCATTAACATTGTAAGATGATCCTGGAATCTAGATATCAATCATGTCACATCATAGGAACAAAAAATCCAGAAGAGTTTGTTTGGGAGTAGCATGTGTGACACAAAAAAAATCACATCCAAAATTGAAATAATTTCTTTAATATAAGCACTCGGCTTCATTTTTTGATGGGCACAGAAACAACATAAATGTTTAATGAACTTGCAAAATTGAAATGATCCATTTTTCGAAAAGTGACTTTTGACTTCAGATTGTCCAGTGTAACTTTGATGGCATAAGTTCTACCATTGATTCTAGTTTATGTACCTAATAAAATAAAGTTCATAGCATAGATAATAAAGAAATTATTCCAGCTTTGACTTGCCCAGTTTATTTGTCACCCTGTATAAAAATTACAGGCAAGCAATTTGTAGATTTAGGCTTAGTTCCCACAAGTTACATATAGAACTTGGTCGTCATTTAAAGCCAAAGCCAAAACCTGTAGATGAACGTTTATGTAATATTTGTGGTATTTTAGAAGATGAACAACACTTCATCATGATTTGTAAGAAAAACACTACAGAAAGAAAAATTTTGTTTGACACCCTTACACGATTTAATTTTGTAGGCAGTCCTGACATTATTTTTAAAAAACTAATGTCTCACAAAAATTCTTATGTAATTTTACATTTAGCAAAGTTCATCTATCATTCACTCAAAAAATTGGATTAATGTGTCAACGATGCATCACACTGATATTTAAATTTCTGTCAAGTTATATTTGTATTTTACAATTATCTTGTATTCTGTATTTTACATTTGATGATGTAATTAGAATTGTATTTGACAACAACTTTATTTTTGTATTCAATAGTTAGTTTAGTCTTAGGTCAGTTTTGTAGATTGTAGTTTTTAGTGACTAATATGTCATTGTAATGACATCAGAGAGTCAATAAAAGATATATATATATATAGGGGTGAACATCTCCCCATATGGAACTCACAGAAAGAACCCTGATGACCTTAGGGAATTTTAATGTCCATCCCTGTTAGCAGACAAATCTATATGGGTGTATAATTATGAATTACTGCCTACCAAACAAACTCAATGCTCCAGTCGCAACACATCAACCAGGGAATGTTTGTTATTGTTCCCAGCTAAGAATTTTAGGGAAATATTTTGATCTTTTATAACACCTTACATCTCTCTCTTCAGCACACTTACATTATGATGTCACATGATCTTTCCTATATGCCATTCCCAGCAGAAAGAGAAATTATTGGTTAATTACTCAGGTGCAAGTAGGTAATTACCAGTTTCGCCACCAGGTGGCAAATTCGGGGGGATATCATGGCAGGGTATTACAAAGTTCCCTTTAACTTGAATATTCATCAGATTTAGTGGGTCACTTTTCAAATTACCTTAATGTATCTGATATTTTTACAAATTGAAATATGTCCAGTAAAAGAAAATATTATCTGCCCAACACTAGAAAAGATATTTCACTTTTTGTCATTTTACTACAGGGGATCTATGGGGAATCCCCCCCCCCCTACCTAGAAGTCACATTTTGAAAGAAAATTAAATTTTCAAAGTTGATAATCTCTCTTCAAAACCACATTTCTAGATGTGATTTTACACGTAGATTCCAAATATGACATCAGTTTGACAAATAGGCAAAGGCCGATAGGAATATTTTTTAAATAAAGATGGCATGGTAATCGATCTGTGTATATTTATAAATATTCTCTTCAGGTAATCAACGGGAGCCGAAGTGGTACTTTTAAAATCCACATTTCGCCCCTAAATGCCGATCATTCTTGTGAAACAGCCCTACTGTTTGATAAAAGACATATCCATATACATACTAAGTGTGTAGTGTCGATCAAACACTAACTGAAATAGGCATAATATGCCTAAGAACAGCAAAATTATGGTTTGCGAAATTGGCCATGGCAGATTTCCGGAAGTAGTAATTATTCACTTCTCTCTTCGATTAGACGTTTATTCTCAAACATCTACAAATGATCTGAAATGATTTTTTCGTATTTTTAGATAGTTTTTAGAATGGTATGCTATTTCTAAGGCTTCGCTAAAAATCGGTAAGTACCAATGGTATGCTTTGCGCATGCCCAAAATCAATGAACACTTGATTCCTGCCATGGCCAATTTCGCAAAGCGGGACAGTGCCGTTTAATGACATGTCAGGCCGTCAGTATGTCATTACATATCGATTTTATGTGCTAGGTAGTTCAATCCATATGTTTTCTTTATATCTAGTTATATTTTTCACATTGGGAACAGCGTTAGTCGACATTAATTGGTATTCAAAAACTACATCAACAACTCGTTGAGCACCTGAGAGAAAAATATAATACTGGGTTCTGTTGGTGTTGCCATCTTTATATCGGCCCAGAACCTATGGTTTGACAGTTTCACTTTGAATGTTGAATTTTTAATGACATAAATCAAGATTATTTCTACTCGCATCTAGTCTATTTGAAACATAGGATCTATGCTATGGGCTGATAAAAAGGACTATACTCAGCATGCTAAAGCATTAGATCAATTACAGATAAAACAACTCAAATACAATATTTGTAGATAAAATTTATGCCATGATACTCATAACAGTAAATTGGAGGGGGGGGGGTCCAGGGACAATCAGAAGACTAAGCATAGTACATGTGTGTATATAAAAGTATTCATTATTATGAACTTGCTACACCAGTAACTTTTTTTAATAATGACATGGAAAAAATGAAATATAAGTTAAAATCTTACTAAAATATCAATTTTCTATTTTTCAGTCCAGAGGGGCATCTACAAAGATCTGATAGGGATGTTACAAAGCAACAAGTATTTGACTGAATCTCATCTAAAGCAAAAGGTAATATGAGTTGGAAGATGAGAGGGGTAATAGAAGCGAGTGTTGACAGATTTAAACCCATAAGAGTAAGGGCTGTAAGGGAAAGGGCAAAAACAATAGAGCAAAAACAATAGAGGCGCTAGGCCTTTATAGTCTTGCTCCAAAACCCTGGACTATCTACTCTAACTGACAGGTATTAGAGTAGATAATCCAGGGTCTTAAAGCAAGACAAAGGCTTTGTTACATTGGTTTGAAATAAGGTAAGGTTTTAGTACATGTAATTGATTTGCATAATCATTTCAGGACTTACTGTTCTATTTAACTGTCTCGCAATGTGCGTATTTGTCACGCATTTGCTGAAGAAATTCAAAAGTCATGCCTGTTTTTTTGCGTGACAGAAAGTGTCAAGCAAATACACATTTTTTCTAATCAATGTCAAGCAAAAATGTTTCAGTTCACGCTGAAAAAATGAACGCTGAAAAAAACGAACACCGAAATAATCGGACATAGTTTGTTAGGAAGTTTCACGCGAATTGCTAATATGTCACACATTTGTTTTGTTTTATCACGCCCCTATTCTTTATTTCAGGGGGAGCATTCCGTATTAAGGGACAAGTTGATAGAAGGAGGTCGCCTTGGTCAGATGCACAATGGAAAGTCATACAGAGAAGTCAGGCAGTATCAGACAGATTTCCATTTGGTCAGGTAAATACCATGATCAGAGGAACTCCAAGGCTTTCACCAGGAAATATTTAGGGTGTGGTGCTAACATCTTCAGAATAGTTCAATCGGGATAAATAATATTTATGTTATATTTTATCCTTTTTGGCTCACACAGTGAGCCTATGGGATTGACCAGGCGTCCGTCCGTCCGTTGGTCCGTCCGTCCGTCCGTTGGTCCGTCCGTCCGTTGGTCCGTCCGTCCGTTGGTCCGTCTGTCAACATAGGCCGCACAAATTAAAACTGCTATTCGGATTGAGTCATATCCACATTCATTTTATGCATATCCATAATGCCTATTTGACCTATCATCGCCATTTGCCAAGTTCGCCCGGTTTCCGAGAAATTGCGAATTTTGACGTCAAAAAGTCAAATTTCCTGTAAATACTAGACACTTTGTTGAAGTAGAACTTTCAAATAACTTTTAGTAGTTGGTGTATATGCAACTTATGTCCTCTGAAGATTTCAAAGCTCTTGGAATTACGGTTTTTGATGTTTACTCTTTAAAATTTGAAAAAAAGTAGGACTTAGTCATTTTCAGGAAACTTTCTCATGTATAAAGTCAATGGCAGGTTTTGTGATTGACAAGATTCTTAAAGTTTGCCTTATACTTGATCATTTCCTGCAATAAATTACATCATTAATAGATTTAAGCATTCCCTACATATTTCTCAACATATGTCAGCATCAAATTTTTACCATTTTTGAGATATTTGACGTCAAAAAACAGTAAAAGAAGTTGCCAGGAGTTCAAATCTGACATTAGTTTTAGGATTTGACCTTTACTTGACCTTCAGTGACCTTCGAAAGGTCAAAAAAGTTGATTTTTCAAATTGATTTTTGGATGTAAATTTTGGTCAGCTTAATCACAAAAGACCTTACTGAGCTCTGAATAAGTAAAATTTTCAAGGTCAAAGGTCATCAAACTAGGTCACACAACTATGCTATCTTAGTTTCTCAAAGTTCGAAAGTTTGTTTGAAAGTCAGGATATAAATTCCTCTGAAGGTTCCAAACTGTGTGAGCATAGGACCGTGGGTCCTTCATTACATGTTATTGTTGTATATTCAGTCAAGTTTAGACTGTGGAAACAGTCATGATTTGCCAATAGGGTGTGGAGGGAGCTAAATAGAGTGTGGTGCTGCGCCACAGTCTAAAAGCCTGGCACGAGCCCTGGACTCATTGACCATGGTGTCATGTTGTAATATGAAAAATAAAATAGAAACCGTGAAATAAGAAACTGAGAGGTCAACTGGTATAAGTATAAATGTAGTCAAAATTGAATTGAAATGAAAGAAAATTGATCATATATTCAAATTTTTGAGAGAAATAGCATGGAATTAACATTAGCTGTTGCATTATGATACTATTATAGTATTTGGAGCCATGAATTGTGTTTAATATAGTATATAAAACACAATGGGTCAAAATTATGCAATATACAAAGTTCCTTCAAATAAGCTTAGCATATTAGTTATTCTTATTCAAGTTTAAATACATAAAATCTGTTAACATGTCATCCAAGTAGATTAATTATATTCATTTTATTAGTTTGTTTTGATTTATTTGTGCTTTTAATGGCCTTTTATATTTGTTTTAGGAAATAGACCACATAAACATGTGAATAAAACCACTTCTTCAGAAAGATGGCAGCACCAACATGTTAATAAATATCACACTGTTCAAAAGATAGCAGCACTTAAATTAGCAGTACATTTTGATCGCTTTGATTGGTTATTGGTTTAAGTGGCATTGAGTACTCAGCTCATATGTTTAACTGATAAGTTTGAATGCTAACACATCTCCTCCTGCTAACACATTTCCTTCTGCCATTTGGCTTCATATTATTTAGATATTTTACTGGGGAATTCAAGCAAAATATTATAACTTAGAGAGAAATGTGGTGATAAAATTGAAAATGTTAATTTCATGAAAAACAAAGTGAATCTATGTTTGATGCTAGCTTTAAAAGTGCTATGTCCTGACTAAAAAACCATCACATTTGAATTTTCTTTTAGCTTAGTACGCCATCTGGAAGTGTCATGTGTATCGCTTCTCGGCCTTTTGGCTAAGATCAAAGTGTAGTATCTGTTCTTATCAGCTTAATATCTGATACGATGTCCATTGGACATCTTCGATATTAAACTGATTTTTGTACCTGGGCGAAGTGTAAGGGGCTTGCTCCACCTTTGCCATGGGTTGGCCCGGTATTGCAGTACCTCCGGGATCGGCCCACTCCCCTTGGGGAGAACAAACAATAAAGTTAATTTCCCTCCTCCCTTAAGATCCTTGGATATTCAGCCTGTTATTTGATACAAACTGAGAAGATTGATTTTCAGTTGGAATTTAAGCAGCAGGGCTGATATTATAACCTGCTCAATGTCAACAAGTGCAATCTACTTCAGAACCAAGGGGTTCACTCTAAATAATTTGGTATCTTCGGCTCATGAGAGGAAAAAACCATAGAGAATTGTTCAAGAAAGTACCTTTTTTACAAAAAATGGCATTAAATTGGTTAAATCAGTTGCCGAGGCCTGGGACAAACCACTGTAAAAGTTGATTTTCAGTCAATTTCACAATATTTCAGGAAATTTAGTCCCAGCAAACTTCAGAAAATTTGACATGGACATATCTATGATGTTTAGAGATATGCAATTACCTTTTAAAAGTCTGAGAGGAATTAAACATGGAAACCTTCAATCTTGAGAGTAGATTGACCTGGTAAACGCCCAAAAGGTGGCCTTTGGTATGGCACATAGGTATTAAGAGGTATATTTAAGTGAAACCCCCAGACCTCAGGAGTAGCTTGTTGTATTAAAGTAGCTGTTACTTTCAACATACTGGTCCACTGGAAGATTTGAAGAACAGGAAACAATTGTATTTTTCGATAATAGCATTGGCGCACCAGACCACCTTTTGAACATTTTTTCCAGGTCAAGATTGAAGGTTTTCATGTTTATTCCTCTCAGACTTAAATAAAAGCCTATTTTATTCCTCTCAACTTCATAGATATGTCCATGTAGAATTTTCTTAAGTTTGCTGGGACTAAATTTCTCGAAATATAGTTTTCAAATCAAATCAAATCAAAACTTAATAGGATTTTTGTTAGGTGAAATAATATGAAAACAATTTATTTGCTGTTGAAGTGTCATTTCTTATGTTTTTGTCTTTAGATAGTTCAACACTTAGCAGTGGTTATGTATTGTTAAATGGCCTCCACTTTTGACCAGCATTCAATCAGGCGATTAGTGCTCAGGGCGTGTTGTTATACAACAGTTGTTATATTTTTGGAATCATTTGCAAGAACTAACAAGGTGGTGACATTTTGTTATGTTACGTCAGGAAGTACAAACATAAATCCCCTGTTATGCCTTGTTGGGAGGGAATGTCGGAAATGTTGGCCATGTTCACAAACATACAAGCACTTTGTATGATTTAGAAATATTTAAGTGAATCTAGCTCTAAATAATTCACCACAACAAAATCATTGCAACATCATAAACCTATTTTATGGATGGACTATGATACAAACTGTCCTTGAAATATTGAAGCTTTGAAAAATGTACATGTGCAGCTGTGCAACTAATATGTTGCGGTGACCTTTAAAAAATTGATAAAAATTAAAATTGGTGTAAGGAATATTTAGATTATGTTTGTAGAATGTAGATTTCCCTGCCAATTTTTATTTGTAATTTTCTTAGTTACTTTGTTTATCTAACATGTTAGATTGGTCTTTACATTTATTTAACATGTGAGACTGGTCTGCACATGTGGTTATCTGAATGCTTAACAGTTAAGTAGCTTAGGTTGAGGCAATCAGTCCTTAACAGTCAATTTGTTATCTTTATATATCACACTACTATACCTTGCATTAGGTGTTCATGAGCAACCCATTTGGCTTATTAGTAATGATTATGTATTTGTTTTTATTTGTCTGTTCCTTATGAATGGTTTATCAGTTGAAAATTAGATGCTAGTAAGGCACTTTCAAAAATATATTAAACAATTCAATTAGACAAACAAAGTATCTTATGCATTTCTAGGTGTTAGGTATAGTAGTGTGTATATGCTAAATGTGTAATTATTTTGCTGCATAGTTTTCATTATATTTTGTTCACAAATTCAAGAAAAATATTATAATTTAGAGAAAAATGTGGCGATATATTTCAAAATGTTCATTCGATAATGAATAGTGAAATATTTTATTTGAAGCTAGAAATGAAGTGCAATGTCCTGACTAAAAAACCATCACATTTGAATTTTCTTTTAGGTCAGTTCGCCGTCTGGAAGTGTTATGGGTATCGCTTCTCGGCCTTTTGGCTAAGATCAAAGTGTAGTATCTGTTCTTATCAGCTTAATATCTGATACGATGTCCATTGGACATCTTCGATATTAAACTGATTTTTGTACCTGGGCGAAGTGTAAGGGGCTTGCTCCACCTTTGCCATGGGTTGGCCTGGTATTGCAGTACCTCCAGGATCGGCCCACTCCCCTAGGGGAGAACAAACAATAAAGTTAATTATCTTCCCAAGTTTTGCCAAGGGGGTTATAAAATTCTAGGGGGGTGACACATGAGAAATGCTCAGAATGGTGAAAAACTGCATGATTTTGACCCACTGGCTACGAGTCTGCACACCTTGAACCTACGGAATAACTTACTGTGTAATACTATATCTTTGCAAGTAGGCCGGTAAACCAAGTGGAAGATCATTCTCAGTTTTTATCAAATATCAGGCTGAAGATTTGGAGTCTAATGGAAGAAGGGTATAAAAGTGGAGACTATCCTGGATGATCTCATTTATTTTATTTTTTTACAATTTTACTTTCAGATTTTATTACCTAACACGTTGCTATGGCCCATACATGGAAACTATATTAGATGACCTCATTGAAGAGCCTAAACCAGACTTGGTCATTATGAACTCCTGTTTGTGGGATGTTACCAGGTATTTACCAATAAGATTTGTATATTGCATTTATAATAATTGTTGTACATGTCAGTGATCTCCCTAGCATTAGGCAAGTGATCGCAATCACCCACCTGAAAATGCACCCACTTGAAAATGAGAAAAAACATGAAAAATGGGCATATTTTGACTAATGGCCTAACTCCTGAAAATAAGAATTTTACACCAACTTGAGAAAAAACCCTATGGAGAACACTGTATATGTTATTGTAAATACCTGAATGCATGGACTGTCTTAAGTACACTGTCATTATTAAGTATTAATGTATGCTTCAACCCATCATACTGATGTTGAAGAATATTATGAGGAGGTGTAGAAACAACAATAAGTGTCATGATTTCAACCTTGATAATTAAGATAATTCATTCGTGCATTATGAGTCTGTCGTCTTTGGCATCAAGGATTTAAAATTATCTATTTTCTAGTGTAACTCTATTTATTGTTTAATTCAATGAAAGTATAAGTCACCATTTATGAATTTCCAGGTACGGTATTACCAGATCTGTACCTGAATACAAGACTAACCTAGAGCGACTTTTCACCCGATTTGATGAAGTCCTGGATGACCAATGCCTCCTTATATGGAATACTGCACTTCCTGTCGGGGAAAAAGCATATGGGGGAGTACTCATCGAGGAGGTTAAGTTTATGAATGAGACTCTACGATTGGATATCATGGAGGCGAATTTTTTCGCAAAACAAGTTGTGGTGGAACATGGATATGACGTCCTCGATCTTCATTATTATTTCCGTCGCCAACTTCATCGTCGCGTAAAGGATGATGTGCATTGGGACATGACTGCTCATCGACGCATGTCCAACCTGCTACTGACTCATGTGGCCGAAGCATGGGGTAGAAATATTCCAAGACGGTTATCCAAAGATCGCAAGACGTCAACAGGTAAGATGAATGAGGATGAGGAAGTTAGCTCTACAACCCAGAATTCTGAGTTTGGTGAAGCCCCGATAGCTGATATTGATGGATGTGTAAATTCCCATAAGCATCCACTGGAAAGTTTACAAAAGTTAAGTGCGAATATAGGATTTGTGCCAATTCAAAAATCTGAAGATTCAGATAATCGATCAAGAGCATCCCTGTTAAGAAGATCTGAATCCCCTGCTTTGATCTCCAAGAGGGAGAGATCTGAATCTCCAGCTGAAAGATCGAAGAGAAAAAGATCTGAATCACCTGCTGTTAGACCTGCATCCCGAGGATCATCTGGAAGATCTAATTCACCAGCACACAAAGCTCCTTCACCGATAATCCCACCGCCGCCACCATTAATGAAACCTGAGGTCAAGTCATGGGCATATAAGCGAGGATATAAAATCTCAACAAAATCACCTCAGCCTTATGGTGGCAATACTTACAGCCCTGGCCACAGTAACACACATAACTACAACAGTGGCCCCATGTTTAACCAAACTCCCAATGCACCAGGGTTCCCCAATAACCATGCAACTCACTCCAACTCTGGTTACAACTTCAACCAATCAAACTCTTTCAGAAATAACTTTTCACCAACAGTGAATTCTAACTACCAATGGAACGATTATGCTCAGAATGATTCCAACTACGCTCCCCAGAGATATGTGACCTTGGGACACCCTCAACATCCACCCATAAATAGGCAACGTCAAGTTACTATGCGGCTTATTGGTCAGGCGAACCCATATTGAACAAATTCCATTCATATGTCAAAACTGCACAAAGTTATGTATGCTCAAAAGGTGCTAGTCTAACCTGTAGAAGGTGTTATATTTTGATCTGTTATGCTGAAATAGTCCATACCCATAATCGAAAAGTATATATCCGTCAAAGCTGCTCAATCGAAGTCATGTTTGTGCAAAAGCTGCAAGTCAAACCAGTAGAATAATGTCATTTTGAACAAGTTTGTATATATTAGTCCAAACGGAAAAATGGACAATCAAAAAACTTCACAATTTAAAGTCGAACTGTGGAATGGTGCCATTTTAAAAATGTATGTCTTAAGTCTAAGCATATGATTAAAAAACTATATCTCACATCTTGACTTGAGAAACTGTAAAATTGTGCTACTTTAAAAATATATTTGTGTATAAGTTTAAGTATGCGGATAGTCAAAACTAAAATGGTGCTACTTTAAAAATCTGTTTTATAGACGTCTAAACGAGTAATCAGAAAAGTACTACATACATATGGCATCATTCATTAAATCATTTGCACTTGAGCCAAAATATAATGGTGCCATTTTTAATATTTTTTATGTGTGCAATGTCCATGTATGAAAACCTGAGTGTTTTCAAAAACTAATTCATTGTATTTGAGGTCAAAATGTTGACATTCGTGGTGGTGTTTTGAACATCTATGTATATGTCTGTAGAAGTCCACAAACATATAATCTAGAAATATTTTTCATTTTCATATACGTTATCCTGTAGTCAAGATCTGTTATATTCTAAGTCAAAACATTTAAAATGGTGCTAGTTGCATTAGTATTTTTATTGTTTTTTTATGATTCTCAGTATTACGCATTTACTCAGTATTATCTCATAGTATATTGCTCAGGTAGTTAGTTGGGTGCACAGACCCTCAAATTGTGAAACTTAGACCTCAGTCACATATGCTCTTTGGCGGCCTTCACAAAATTGATATAGAAAATCTATGTCATACTCCTGATTACTATATTTTATGCTGCATATTTCTCCGATTTTGGGAAGCTACAGCCACTGTATGGCTGCTGTAGATCAAATGTGACTGAAGCATTAGTAAAAGGTGTTTGTACATACACATATTTAAATGTACAGTTTAGTCCAGGAAAATTGAAGTATTTAGACTTTTCTTAGGGTCTGCGTGGTAGACTGTTGGTTTTTCATTTATATGCACAATAGGTCAGTGAATGCTTAGTCCTGCATTAGTCCCCACTCCTATTACCTATTTCCAAGCCCAAAAGGGGGTTCCTTCGTGGGAATAGAAATCTTGACTTTATTTGACCAGCTATAATTGCTACCAGGGTACAAAAATTCCTCAGTATGTTGCTCCAGGGTAGGGAATTTGACAGCAAACCTTATGCAAACCTCAGTCTGGGAAAAGACTAACTGAAGGTATGAGAAATGAAAACACTTATTTTATTTCAACATACAATTTGATAGTCATATGAACTGCACTAAGTCATTTACAGTTATTTAACATGACATTTTACATGACTATTAAATAACTTATTTGATAGTCATGTAAAATGGAGTCTGTGAACATCTTTTATTTTCTAGTAAGAACATCTAGTTCAGTGTTTCATTCTGATGTGAGTTGGTGCTTTTTTATTGTATTATATTACATTAGTATTTAGTTCAACTGTACATATTAAAACATGATGGCAAGATTTGTCAATTTAAGTCAGGGATTTTTGTAAACATCAGTATTCCAACAAATATTTTTTTACTGTTCATTTTGTACTTGTAGTTTAAAATTAGAAATAGAGCAATTTAAGAAGAAATGTTTTGTTCTGTTCATGTATTTGAAGAAATAGAATTATGTTATGTTATGGGTTCTGTTTGGGTGAGGGTCTTGGGTTGGTATATCGGAAAGTTCATTTTCATGACAGGGGCATAGCCAGGAGCTATGAATATGCGAGGTAAATTTAAAAACGTGAGGCAAGGAGTCTTGGGGATATATGATATTTGAGATATTATCGATGTCCAAACAGTAGGGAATTTAGGGATGTAACAATATCCCAGAAGTGTCTTCATCCCTAGGGACTTTGGTCTCGGAAGGGTAAAGGACAATCCCTTCTTCCTTATCCAAGACACTGTAATATTGTCGACTGAACACTTGATGCAGTTTATCACTGGATGCTGTCGCTTATGCAATCACTCGATGCAACAAAAAAACACTCATCTTAACTTTTTATGCAAAATTGTATCGCCCGTGACATCCTTACTAGAAGGGCTCAATTATATTCCCATATCAACTTTGTTGGTTCCAATAAAAATACCAGTTTAATTTATTCATAAAAAACAACACATCTACATTTTAGATATCATTATTGTATACATTTATTTACATTAATAAAATCTTCAAACAATATCATAGTTTTTGCAACATTAACATGCAAGTGGATAAACCATCAAAGGGCAATGCATAGACTTCTGTCATATTGAATCCTTCTACTCAAATTCAAAATAGTTCTATGCAATAGTTCTACACATCTATGCAACAAATAAAATCAAACAGATATAAACCAAAGGAAAGAAAAGTTTTCTTTCACGGTATACATGTATTTCTAAGATGAGAAGAACACAATACATGCAGAACAGAGAAGTATCGCTTATATCTCAATAGCAATTAGTTATCATTGATTGTAATTGTTTAAATTAGAAATAAATTGATAACATGAAAAAAACCTCAACTGTAAGGTCACATATTTCAAAAAGAACTCGTCCAAATTTTTAAAATTCTCTGTAGCTGGTTCCCTTTGGTTTTAAAATTATGATTATGTTACAAAATAATATCACATACAAGCACATATATATATTTCAAAGTCTAGAATATCACACTACCCTACCTCGATAGCGCATGCGCGAATTTCTTGGCTTTCAACCACGTCGCTTTTGAGTATTTCGACTGCTTAGTCAAAAGGTTAATACGTTTGGTGCTCGTAGTGAGTCAATATTGCTATTCGCTGAACTTCAGTGGTGCAATAGTGAAGTCCATGTTCCAAGTTAAAAGATAGTTGAAGAAAGAATGTAAATAATATCGTTTTAAATTTTAAAATATTTGATATGTCATAGTACACGGTACACAGTTGCAAAAGTTGATCAATACAGGGTACAAGGAATGTAAATTGCTCAATAGTACAGGGAGCGAGAAAGTAAGCTGATTATACAGACATACTATGTCCCGATCTCATGTACATTTACGTTGCAAACAATGAAAATAATGCTAAAAAGGCCGCCTGTTGATGCTTTGAGGTGTCATCAATTGTTATTTAATCCAAATAAAGTAAACATTATTTTGTAGATTTATATAACCCCTTGAATGGTCTTACTTCACTACCGTTCTCAAAAACCGATCATTTAAAATATTTTGTTCAAAATACCATCATGCCACGACTTGAGAGCATTTTGTTCTTCACGATTTGCTGTTGCGCTGATATGACATCGTATTTCTCTATTATTGTAAAAAAACGAATACCAGATCGATGTAGTCTTAGATGACGTGTTGAATGTCAGATGTTTTTGGATGGTATCTGCTCCAGTGATTTTGCATTTAATCATGAAACGCTCATCACAAGACACCTCGAAACAAACATTATCCTGTTTGTGACAAGAGGAAAAATGTTTCACAATATGTTATGCCTTACAGCAAAGTAAAGATACATTTCTGGGACGACGTTTTTTGCATCTTAAGATTTAAAAAAAACAATTAATTCACAAAAATACAGTTGAATAACATCTTGGAAAATGTATCCACATATAACACGATGACACGCAGTTAAATAACAGTTAACTGGGTTTTTTGTTACATATCAATGTAACATTTTCGAAGGGAAACTTACATGCTCCCTGTACGTTGATAGATTTACTGAAATGTATCGTGTATTGCATTGAGTTTTGCTTCACTGCGCCCACTATTATCTATCTTTGCCTATAGTGGTTTTTTGCCAACAATATTCTACAAACTGCTCGATGAATCAATTCTATGTCTGGTAGAATACTAGAAATAAATGTAAAATGTATTTTACGTTCAGAAATATGAAATTAAACCCACGTCCTCCATTTGCAACTTAGCTGTACCCTGTTTCCCTTTTAAACGTGGTCACGTGGTAGGGTAGTGTGAATATATATATTTTTAAATACATATTCAATAGTTGCAATTTTATAGTAAAATTGTACAGGGTGTCCATATATTGAAGATACATCTTTTAAACTAGAACTGATGTGTTTTTATGAACACCCTGTAGTAACAAAAATGTGATCTAGTCTAGTGTTGTGTATCATCTGAGACATGTAGTGAGTGTTTTACACAGAAATATCCATTAAACTGGATTTGAGTATCATCTAAGTACTGGTGTACATGACATAGTACAGTTGCTAAGTACATTTCATGTAGTACAGATGCACAGGAGTACAGGTGCTGTAGTACAGATGGACATGAGCTGTAGTACAGTTGTGCAAGAGTACATGTGTTGCTGATATGTTGTCATCTCCAACATACTCAAATACTGGATGAGTGCTTATATACAATTGTATTGGACGGGATTGGTGACTGTTAGTCAGCTGAAATAACAAAATGTAAACATGTACGTGTATATCAATTGTGCGTTTTTGCATTTAAAAGAACGACAAATGCTGCCACCAGTCAAGGTGATAATGCGACTTTAAAGATGGCTGCCAACAATAATTCAGCAAAAGAATCTAATAGTTTCTAACAATTGCAGTATGTCACTTGCTCAATAACCCTTCTGCCCATATATATAATAAAAAATAATTATCATACACCCTTGTATATTAAAACATATTGAATTTCTGGTTTATTTAATAAAATTAGAGTTAATATCACCTGAGTTGCAATGGTCCTAAAGACTATATCCATTTTTGGTGACCATCATTTCAATCAACTAGCATTAAAACAATAACCCATATTAATTTCTCAATTGATGTGATCGATCTTATCTTGGCTGGCTCAAACTTATAATATGATTCATTGTTCATACTGATAATTTAAATTGACAGATTCTTACATTTTCACTTGAAGGCAGGTCGTGTTGACCTGTTAGTCATATTGGACCTAGCTGTCTGATTGGACATTGATGACGCACCCCCTGTCCTTGATCTGGAACTTAATCGACCTAAAAATAAATAAAAAGGAACATGTATTGACTAGACATAAAAACTTGCTTAAACAACTCTGTCAACTTACTGTATATCAATATCGTGGAAGTTTGACTATCACGATCTCTGTCGTTTGAAGTTTTCTTCCCAAAGCTAAATATCTGGTTATGTATCTTAAATAACGAAAATCCAGCAAAACTATAAAAACTTAAATCTTACAAAGATAAACAAGGCATTAACATGCAAAATATCACCACCTGCCACTTGTTTTAGATGCCGACACCAACTACCGATTGCTGAAGACCAACCGCCACCTCAAAAAGGTTGTGGTGGTGACATAAAAATCTAGATCTTTCAAACATTTTGAAATAATCAAACATATTTATATTTTCTGGAGCTAGGTTGTGTACATGTTCTTATATCAGTCAGTGGTAATCCACTCAAGTGTCCCCTGGTATGTGAACTGTAAGTGTCGCAAATAATGATGTACACAGATGAGCCCAGATGCGTAGCATGCTAACACGACAAACAAGTGTCTCTGTTACGACCTGGTGTCTTTCGTTCAGATTCAATCTCCTGCGCACTCCCCTCGAAAAAAACAACACCTTCAATATTCTAAAACATGATTCGACCACTCGACACTATGCATATTATGAAATTCATCTTGAAAAATGTAGAAATTAGCTGAAAAGCTTACGAGTTGACAATTCGCTGTCAGGAGCCATTTATTTATTTTGTTGTGCTAATTAAATATGTGAGCATGCGCAGATATAATGTAGAAATGAGGGAGTGGATACAACGAAAATAAGAAATATTTTTGCAAAAAAATGTGACGCACAACTGTCGTATTTCAAAGCGACGCTAGAGTGGATTACCGCTGACTGTATATAGTACTCACTTCCTACACTTTTATCTTCTAATACGTTGTCAAGTTGTAGCAGTAGTTCATCTATATCATCATTGTCAAACTCTTTTTGCGTGGCAGGGAGAACTTGTTTGGTTTTCTGGTTGGAGATACTGAAAGGGACTGTCCCTGTGATAAGACCCTTGGGGAATGATTTCCATGCCATTTTTAGACCTAGAAAAAAACATATTGGTGTTACAGTTCTAAATTGCTTAATAACAGGTGGTATGTATATCCATTCGTTCATCTCTGTGTCTGTCTCTTCCTAAAATAAATAATAAATAAAAAACTTGACCATTGTAATGAAATTGAATATGCATGGTTCCTGACAAGAAACCCAACCATATTTTAAGGCCAGAAAGGTCAATGTCTAGACCGTCTATGAAGATTAAGGTTATGTATTATGATCATATAAGCTCATGAGAAATAAGAATGATTGGTACCTAGGAACCATGCACATACAAACTCACAATCCATAGAACACACTTTGATCGGAAATTGATTTTCTAAAACATGGTATAAGATGACAAAATGTCAGAACTCAGTTGCAAATACAAAAGTGTAACATCAGAAATCAGTTACAAAAACAGAGGCTGTTATGATACACTTATATTTCTTGGTTGATATAGTTGGTTGGTTAAGGTGTTGCCACAGTTGAGCAGCCACATTATCTGTATCCCATTGTCTCCTAAATGAGAAACCTTTCAGCCCGAAATGTAGAATTGAATGGGGTTGAATTTTACTGGGGTTGAGTTGACTTGGGGTTGAGTTTTACGGGGTTGAGTTGACTTTGGGTTGAGATTTACAGGGTTGAGTTGACTTGGGGTTGAGTTTTACTGGGGTTGAGTTGACTTGGGGTTGAGTTTTACTGGGATGAGTTAACTTGGGGTTGAGATGACCTGTCACCACTCTATGCCACCCTAAACTACACAATACTCATATACAGAACTTACCTCCTGATAACATGAACAGATTAGTGTAGCCTCTCTCTACCAGTGTTGTAGCAGCTTTAGATGCCCTTCTCTCATCATCATCATAGATCACAATTATTTTACCTTCTTGGTTTCTCTGAGTAGAGTCAAGGAAAGTTGAATATTGAATTGTTGAAAAATTATGGATCCCAATGTTTGCCCCAGTCACAAAGTTGCTTGAATAAACACAGTAGCATGACAGGCACTGAGTAAGGAAAGTTGAATATTGAATATTGAAAAATTATGTATACCAATGATTTCCCAAGTTACACAGTTGCTTGAATAATCATAAAAGCATGACATGCACTGAGCAAGGAAAGTTGAATATTGAATTGTTAAAATGTTTGCCCCGGTCACACAGATGGTTGAAATATCACAGTACCGCAAGTGAGCCAAGGATCCCAGTCAAGATATATATACAGTGAACCCTCGGGTTTATTTATAAGATAGCTCAGGTATAAGCTTGACAAAATCTGGCTTGTACAATGTATGTTGTATTTTTTTTCTATTAAGGATACATACTGCAGCATTCCCTTCAGTTCACCGTTACAAGTACGTGACAGCATGGCCATTGGGTAACACAAAGCTGGAAACACAAGAACAATATTTACTCATGCATTACAAGTACGTGACAGCATGGCCATTGGGTAACACAAAGCTGAAAACACAAGAACAATATTTACTAATGCATTACAAGTACGTGACAGCATGGCCATTGGGTAACATAAAGCTGAAAACACAAGAACAATATTAACTCATGCATTACAAGTACGTGACAGCATGGCCATTGGGTAACATAAAGCTGGAAACACAAGAACAATATTTACTCATGCATTACAAGTACGTGACAGCATGGCCATTGGGTAACACAAAGCTGGAAACACAAGAACAATATTTACTCATGCATTACAAGTACGTGACAGCATGGCCATTGGGTAACACAAAACTGGAAACACAAGAACAATATTAACTCATGCATTACAAGTACGTGACAGCATGGCCATTGGGTAACATAAAGCTGAAAACACAAGAACAATATTAACTCATGCATTACAAGTACGTGACAGCATGGCCATTGGGTAACATAAAGCTGGAAACACAAGAACAATATTTACTCATGCATTACAAGTACGTGACAGCATGGCCATTGGGTAACACAAAGCTGGAAACACAAGAACAATATTTACTCATGCATTACAAGTACATAAGAGTATGACCATTGGATAACATAAAGCTGGAAACACAAGAACAATATTTACTCATGCATTACAAGTACATGACAGCATGGCCATTGGGTAACATAAAGCTGGAAACACAAGAACATGGCCATTGGGTAACACAAAGCTGGAAACACAAGAACAATATTTACTCATGCATTACAAGTACGTGACAGCATGGCCATTGGGTAACACAAAACTGGAAACACAAGAACAATATTAACTCATGCATTACAAGTACGTGACAGCATGGCCATTGGGTAACACAAAGCTGGAAACACAAGAACAATATTTACTCATGCATTACAAGTACATAAGAGTATGACCATTGGATAACATAAAGCTGGAAACACAAGAACAATATTTACTCATGCATTACAAGTACATGACAGCATGGCCATTGGGTAACATAAAGCTGAAAACACAAGAACAATATTTACTCATGCATTACAAGTACATGACAGCATGGCCATTGGGTAACATAAAGCTGGAAACACAAGAACAATATTTACTCATGCATTACAAGTACATGACAGCATGGCCATTGGGTAACATAAAGCTGGAAACACAAGAACAATATTTACTCATGCATTACAAGTACCTGACAGCATGGCCATTGGGTAACACAAAAACAATATTTGCTCGTGAGAATGAGGCATTAACATAGCAGTTTCTATATGAACAGCCATTTGTAGAATTAAACAATCTTGCAATATTTTAAATTTCACAAAGATTACCCCTTTCAGCTATAGCGTTATTATGGTTACCATTATAACTTCAGAAATATTCCTTACCAGCATTTTAATCTTTTATAACTTATGAGGAAATGAATGTCCCCGTTACTGTAAATATTATGGAAAATGAATGGTAAACTTTTAAATAAGATCATTTTTATCAGAACTTCAGGATCATCCCTAGTAAAACACAATACCAGGCTATTTCACACTATTTGTTTAGCAGGATACAATCTATGCATCTGGTGACAATATCACAATACATGTACATATAGTGCAAATGTATGTAAATGTGTTTATCATGGAGTTTCAAGAGAGAGAGTGAGAGCCATCAAGTCATTGCAATTGTCACTGAAACATGTTAATTTGTTAAAAAAATCAGACAAAATAGCAAACTTTTCTCAAAATGGTCATCACATTAAATGCAATGTCATCAATGTTTCTATATATCAAATTTTGTTCTATGGAATGTATTGTCATTGTCAATGGCACTAAACATGAGTTTATTAGACATTTCAACTTTATTTTGGGATCTGTAATTGAATCAAATAAAGATACAGGTAGTGAGGTGGTGGAAAATACATCATAAATACAGCGTAAGGCAAGGCTCTATTTTGAATCCCTTAATATCTATTAGAATGAAGTAACATAAGTATATTAGTGAAAGTATTTATGTATATGTTATTTAACTGGTAATATGTTAAAGCAA
The DNA here is from genome assembly GCA_903813345.2 of Owenia fusiformis. Lineage (NCBI taxonomy): Eukaryota > Metazoa > Annelida > Polychaeta > Sabellida > Oweniidae > Owenia > Owenia fusiformis. The sequence goes on along the minus strand of CAIIXF020000005.1, from coordinate 14,037,242 downwards.
AATATTAAGCAATTATGAAAAATTTTGATTAAACAGTTTTGAAGAACTTTTCTTCTAGATCACTTCTGTATTTGAAGCATTGGTTCCGGTCATCTAGGAATTCCAACAGGTCAACAGTCTTTTTCTCTTGACTGGCCCTGAACCTGTGTATCGCTTCACATAAGGCACATTTGAAGAAAGTCTGGCCAGCAGCCTGAATTGACATAGTTTTACGCCAAGCGTGATATTTAGAATATAATGTAGGGTTTGAATGAACTTTCATAAGGTACCGTCCTAAGAGTTCAGGGGTCGCAAATTCATCTGCATGGATAAATGAACCCGGGGGAAGATGTGCACTGAAGTTCGTCATTCTGCCTCTAACGACAGGTATCATCTTATGTAATAACGCATTAGTCCAGACTTTTTCTGTGATATAATCTTTGCAATCAGAATTTTCAAATGCTATGTAAAACATGTAGCTATCGCTTAAATACTTCATACAGCCGTCTCTATCTTTTTTAGTATCTCTACTACATATTGAATGGTTACCACATCTTCCGTAGATGTCCACGGAGACATATCTTTGTAAATCTTTAACGTAAGACATTCGCATTGATTGCGCATCACAGTGGCTCACCAGCCAAGTTGCGATGCGTGGTTTTCTTTTTAATTCATGCATTTGACCTGGCTGGGATGTCATGTAACCATAGGGCCAGGGTATATCGGAATCTAGCTTGTAGGTCATGGTACGGTTAATGGCAAATCTCGTTTTCGCAAAATTCATTTTCTGAAAGTAACCCCTAAGAACGGCCTCACGTGTAACGAACACCCATATTTGGGAAGGAGCATGGTAAGCTGGGATATCTCCTGAAACAAATTCCTCGCTCTGTCCCCAAAATATTACAGCAGCTGCGTCATTTATACGCGTCTTATCTACTGTCATTTCACAACGACTCTCCGAGCAATTCCCAAAGACGTATCCAACATGGCGATAGGTATGCGTGCACCATAAGGTCCACACCAAAATAAGACAAGTTGTCGAATTACTGTTTTTAGAATAATCCCGTTGAAACTCTTGCCTTTTATTGTGAAAAAGTTGCGTCAACTGCACATCAGGAAATGTCGTGTACATTACCATTAACGATGTTAGCACTAAGGACAGACTTCCCAAGATGTACAATGATTTAATTCCAATCATTCTTTTAACATACTGTACCATACAATAAAATAAACTTCTACTATATATACGTTTAGGGCAATATAACTGCGACCATGGCATTTTTTTGTTAATTGCATCTATGAACATTGTGTGTTCTGGTAAAACGCTATTTTGAATGTTAAAGGTATTGATTATGTACATCAATTAATGTTTCAAAGGTTAAATCATGATGAGACATTAACTTTTATTTTCTGAATTTGATTTGTATCACTCGGTCCCAGACAGAAAGTTTAATTGAGATTTTAGATCTTTCTGATCTGAGAGGCAATAAGAAGTTTGATAATGAAATAAATTTTTTGTTTTGCTTTGACATTGAATAAAAACAAAAAATAATGATTTAATAATGAAAGTTTTTTTAACCTCTTGAATCCCAGGCTCTAAAAGATGACAGAGATCACTTCTACACATTTTAAAACAATTTTTTTGTGTAAATTGGATAAAAATTGTTCAAATAAGACCAATTTTAGTAAAAAGAATTGTGATAGATTTTCTCGTCACTCTGGGTTTCAAGGTAATTTCTGGGGTGATGAGAAATCTTCTCACTCCAGGTAGTCAAGAGGTTAAAATCAACATTTAAACCTTCACACACAAAATAAGTGAGTAAAATGATTTTTTCACAATAACCAACTTCAAAACAAACTCTTACTTCACAACACATGCTATCAAGACTAAGTCAGGTATCAGCTCTATAATCTAACATTATGCTGACATTTCAGACGTTACATATTTCAATTAACATTTAACTGTAATGTAACATATGGTCAGATAAGACTGCATAATCTAAGTTATAGAATCTTGACCCAAGAAAATAATTTTCAAAAGTTAAGTGCAGCAAAACCTGTAGAAGTCAAACACCCTTAAAAGTGTTCTACTTTAAGGAGGTGTTCTACTTAAAGAGCATAATCTGATAATACAAGTAATAGAATATACTCAAGAAAATAGTTTTCAACAGTTAAGTATAGCAAAGTCAAACACCCTTAAAAGTGTTCTACTTTAAGGAGGTCTTCTACTTAGATAGCATAATCTGATAATACAAGTAATAGAATCTACTCAAGAAAATACATTGTAGTTTTCAAAAGTTAAGTTTGGCAAAGTCAAACACCCTTAAAAGTGTTCTACTTTAAGGAGGTCTTCTACTTAGATAGCATAATCTGATAATACAAGTAATAAAATCTACTCAAGAAAATAGTTTTCAATAGTTAAGTATAGCAAAGTCAAACACCCTTAAAAGTGTTCTACTTTAAGGAGGTGTTCTACTTAAAGAGCATAATCTGATAATACAAGTAATAGAATCTACTCAAGAAAATAGTGTTCAATAGTTAAGTATAGCAAAGTCAAACACCCTCAAAAGTGTTCTACTTTAAGGAGGTGTTCTACTTAAAGAGCATAATCTGATAATACAAGTAATAGAATCTACTCAAGAAAATAGTTTTTTCAAAAGCTAAGTAAAGCAAAGTCAAACACCCTTAAAAGTGTTCTACTTTAAAGGTTGACGCATATCGTTTAGCAAATCGAACGCGCTCTGTTGGTGTTGGTCACCGTTTAGTATAAAAGGAACGATCCCGGATTTCTACTTAAGGGGAGAGAGCATGTAACATGTGCATGGATCGTTAGATATTAGAAGCGGGGCATGCAAGAAGTGCAGTGAGTATATTTTGTAATTGTATCGATTTCCAGTGATATAAGTTGTGCAGTTGTTGAAATGTTTAGGCAATATTGTGAATTGAATGCGTTTTGATTAGAAAATTAATACGTTTTGAAGGCTCTAATATGATGTAAACAAATACACTAGTAGGCCAAGCAATTTTGTTTGGTTAGTTTCAAAACGTTTGAATTTTTCTTTCAACCTTGATATCATTGTACTTGGTATGAAATATTGATAACCTGGAACATCAATGGCTGCTAATATCGAGGATTTAATAAATTCTATAAAATAAATGAAATATATGTTTAGTACATCATGGATCATGATATACTTGTATGTATATTTTCAGTCGGATGCTCAACTAAAGCATGCCTCAAACAACCACGAGATTGCCATACCAGCTACACATTGTAGTAACAGTGATTGCAGAATCAACAATAGTAAGTAACACATTTGTTTGATATAACATTTACTGACCAATAATTGCATTACTTGAGTGTTGTTTAGGATAAACGATTGTTTGTTTGTAAAAATGCCATGTTGAAAGTAAGATAGGCTACATTATATTTTATTGTCATTTATTTGAGTCTAATTCTTAGTTATAACTTTGCAAGCCCTGTCAATGTTGTGTCCACTGTTTGTTCTATTATCTTCTGTTCGTCCTATACAAATAATCAGAATAGTACATTTTTGTACTTTAATTTGGACAGCCACACAGCCTAATTCTTCTTTTTTATTTTTCAGAATGGACACAAATGGACCACCCCCGAAGAAAAGGAAACAGTTCAGAAAAAACATAGACTGCTATTTCGCATCTAAAGTCGAGCTGGACAATTTCAACGCACGCATTGCGAGTTTTAAATCTGCAACTGGTATCTCTTCCATGCAGGACATCATTACAACTTTACTAGACCATGCCGAACCTTCAGTGTGCGATTCAGAAGGTACTAGTACGCCAATAAATTTTCAACCGTTCTATACCGTTGGGAAAGACATTTCGAAATCAGAAAAACCCGTTCTAACATGTTCGACTGCTTTACAGAAATTGATCGATACTGTATTTTACATGATTGATTCCAAAAAGATAAAATCACCTCCACAAATTACTCTGGAATCAACATATATTCATGTGGGGATTTATTCTCTGGATTCCAAACACCAGACGTTGAAATGGAAGTCCTCGCCATATCTATATGACAATCCTACAGGTACTGCAAACCCCAGATTCCTTCTGAACGTCAAAGCTGCACAAAGTTTCTTATCCAGTGGTTTACTTTTAGATCAGTACAACCGTTTTGCTGAATCACTCGACATCGGACAGCTTCCAAGAAGTCTCATTGATGTATGTAAACCTGTCATGTCTGAGGCAGCAAGCCAAATGCGATTCCTGTCTATATCGGAGTGTCTTCAAGTAGCCTCAAATGACAGTCCTGATGGTCTTACAATAGAAACAGATGCAACGTACAGCGCCTGCAGAAATGCCACCCACTCAAACACGTTTGCAATCGACCATAGCACCCATCAGATTGTGGCCTCTGAGGTTATATCCCGATCAATTTGTGTAACCGCGCAGCAACACGAAGCGGTTGCCACAAAGAAAATTTATGAACATTTTAAAAGTAACGATGTGAAAATAAAGTGCAACATTCATGATCATAATCAACAGATCAGTAAAATCATAAAAGACGAAAATGTCAACGAACAATTAGATTTATGGCACGTGATTAAAAGTGTAATGAAAAAATTTAGTAAAATCAGCAAAGGTACAAAGACCAATATTGGGAAAACCTGGCATCCACAACTATTTGACAAAGCTGACGGAGTAAAAAATCATTTCATTTATTCTATTATGAACTGTGGTGGAGACGAAAATAATCTTACTGACAGTCTCGATGCCATCCCGCTACATTATCAGGGTAACCACGACAATTGCCGCTTGAGCTCACCTTGTAACAAAAACAGAAGCTATCAGCCCTCAAGAGTTATCATCACAAACCCGGATGCCATTCGTCTCCTCATTGATTTTGTAACAGATTCAATAGTTTACAAAAAGCCACACCTTGTTTTATCCGGCCTTTCAACATTTTATATTGAGGCTGCGAATGGAGCACTCTGCTCATTTGCTCCAAAGAAACAATCATTCGGTGAAGTGGCGTACAGATTTAGGACAGATCTATTTATCCTTGACTGGAACGAAAATGTTAATAGGAAACAACACCGGGTACCAACGCCCAAAGACGATGGGACCCCACGCGAAGGACTAGGAAAAATTAAAAAATCTTGAAAAAGCTACAAATATTTGAAACAATTGTGGCTGCAATTTTTATTATTATACTGAAACACACAATGCTTGTCTATTTTACAGTACATATATTATTTTGTTACATGTACCAATACATATTTTAATCAAACTCTTCGTTTTGTGATCTTTATCTGCAAAATATGATAATATCTTGTATTGAATTGATTCGACGATATGAGGTACCTATTTAAAATCCATCACGATGTAATATAGATTTGACAGGCCTACCTTGTTAATCGATCTATTTCTTATAATCCCAAAATTAATTACGTATTGTGTTTCCACAAAAATCAATCAATTCATAAATCCACTAAAGGAAGCGTTAAAGTCTGGTAGTAAATGTTCTCTGTCAATCACATTTAAACTATCCTCACAAATGTTATATGCAATTACTAATTAATGCAGCCCCAAGTTACAAATAATATATGTACAGCTTCATCAAATGTCCAAAATTCTAGACCCCAAACGCGTATTAATGCGAAACGTACTTTTTGTAAATAAACAAAATATTAAAAAACCTTGGCCTTGTTGATTATCAAACACCCCTAATTTTCTAATGATCAACTAGTCCATTTAACCGCCATTTTGTTTTTGTACGGGAAAGTCTACGTCACCCTTTAAGGAGGTGTTCTACTTAAAGAGCATAATCTGATAATACAAGCAATAGAATCTACTCAAGAAAATATTTTTCAATAGTTAAGTATAGCAAAGTCAAACACCCTTAAAAGTCTTCTACTTTAAGCAGGTGTTCTACTTAAAGAGCATAATCTGATAATACAAGTAATACACTTGTAGAATCTTCTCAAGAAAATATTTTTCAACAGTTAAGTATAGCAAAGTCAAACACCCTTAAAGTGATCTACTTTAAGGAGGTGTTCTACTTAAAGAGCATAATCTGATAATACAAGTAATAGAATCCAGACTCAAGAAAATAGCAAAGTCAAACACCCTCAAAAGTGTTCTACTTTAAAAGTGTTCTACTTTAAGGAGGTGTTCTACTTATAGAGATTTGATTAACATTAAAGAGACACACTAAAATTAGCAACGTTGACAAAAGTGTATACATTTTCGGATTAAAAGGGTTTATTTGTATTGAAGGTGTGTATGTATTGAACATTTCGTGCAATACAAAATAATTCTAGATTTTCCTAAATGCTTGTGACTTGACTGTCTCGTTGCTTCCATAATCTTAATTGACCTGTTGGTTTGTTGGCAGAATTGTCTCCTCATTGTTTAGCATGGGTTTTGACTGTCCTCTCACACCTATCTGAACTTTGGTTGAGCCTATTTATAGTCCCACAGTACGGACACCTGCACACTCTATATAGTTTCGCACACACTTTAAATAGCGAGATCAATAGTGCAAAAATAGTTCATTCATGGAACGAAGCGTGAAACTTTCCACATACCATCAGAATACCATTCCCTTTGATTTAAGAGCCAGAGCCATTTTTGTGGTCCACTAGAATGATCAAAAAATAGTAAGTACCCCCTCCCACCAAATCCCATGGGGGTGGGGAGATATAGGAATATTTTTTTCATAAAAAAAATTCTTTGAATATGGTCATACTACAGTTTTAGAGTGCTATTTTTATGGTAAAGAAATTTTGCAAACATAACAAGATGATTTATCATCGATTTTCATCATTGTTAAAGACTAATCATGGGCGACGCCCACTTTTCATACCTTGAACATTTAGGTTATTAAATCTCTATCATGGGTTGAACAAATGAATGTAATTCAGTTTTCTGGATGACACCAGATACCTTTTTGATGTTAGGTGCTATAATTAATCTTTGCATTTGACTTCTTAAAGGCTTACATCATATCACAACCCTGTTTAGAAGAAGAAAGCAAGCAACAAATGTCCCAGATCTACAACATGTATCCACTATTCTATGTACATGTATGAGTCTCTATACTCTCCTAAAGAGAACCTATGCTACAGACACAACTGTCCAGAATTTAGATGATGATGTGCTAAAACAGTTTGATGAATGGTGTGCTGACCAAGTGCCTAAACAGTTTGATGAATGCCATGCTGACCAACAGAATGTACCAGTCTTCAAGCTTTGGTTTCTGCTTATTCAAATTGAAATACTGTGCCTTGACTATGTGAGGGCTATAGGACAGGAGAATTTTCCTCTTTATTTCCAGATGGTTTCTCTTTGATTTTCAAAGTTGTTAAAGACTAGTTATGGGCGACGCCCACTTTTCATATGCTGAACATTTAGGCTATTAAACCTCTTTCATGGGTTGAACTAGAACCAGAAGGGCCGCCACAGTCACAGCCTGCAGTCTATAAATTCTCAAGAGAGCCTATACTACATATACAGCTGTCCAGAATCTAGATAATGAAGTGATAAACAGTTTGATAAATGGTGTGCTGACCAACAGATTGTACCAGTCTTTAAGTTTTGGTTTCAGATTATTTGAATCCAAATACTGTACCTTAACTAAGTGTAGGCTATTAGAGAGGGAAATTTCCCTCTTTGAGTCAATTAGCAAGCTTGTCACCTGGTTTTTCGTTTTTTGACTTTGTCAATATGCTTGCTGAGTACCAGTTCAGTATATCATCAGAACTCAAAGTTCAAAAATGGATAGCTTTTGGAAAAAAAAATTAGAAATATCTCACTTCCCATGAAATTGCAGCTGCCCTTGATACAACATGATAGAACTATGTTCTCCCCTTATTTCATGCTCCCACAGGTTCAGACACTACACCAGCAAAGGCTGGAAAAATGATTTGGGTGCCAGTGGAGAAAACATTGCCCCAAGCTTCAGATGCAAGCCAAACGCTAGTAAAATGCAGGATTGTAATGGACATGACACCTAGCTCAGTGATAATAATAATAGAGTGTTGAAGTGCTTAAATGCACAAAATAGGATATTTGAACTGCAGTTAAGATACCTAATAAGGTAACTTGTATCAATTAGTCAAAGTGCTCTCATTAAAAGCCAAAATAATATATCATTAATTATGAATTATATATTATTATATCTTTATATCTAAAAGGGATGTGGCCTTTCAATTGACTTACTTAAAGAAATTATCATCTTAACATAAATAACTGACTTAATCTTATCAATTTTATTCAGCCTTATTAGGTAATTTTTCTATTCACAATAGAAGACTCATTAACTTGTATATTAACATGTTGATAAAGTGACCGTCGCCCTTGGTCAGGCTTTAACAATGATTATAACATACCTATGATGATGTATAGTGCAAAGTGTACTCAAGACAGCGGGCCAATATAAGTTTTGAAAAGCCCGCGCCCGCTAACTTTCTGATTGGTCAAGGCGCTGACGTCATAACCAATCAATCGAAGATAAAACTGCGCGAGCAATTTTTCTAAACTCATTTCAATCATTTTCAAACCATTTGTTTGTCAATTCTATAAGAAAACGGTACTCTCTGACCAGTCCACATCATCATAGGTATGTTATAAATCGTTTATGTCACTATCGTGGCGCATATGTCCTCGGTTCTCAGAGATCAATGTCCCTCCCAAGGTCGGGCCATATATCACTGAGACCTCGGGCATATATGCCACGATAGTGACATAACCTCTAAATATCCATGAGAAATATGGATGCAATCTTGAAAATTGTTTTTATACACTGAAAATAACATACTAAAAATGAATATAGATCATATTAAAAAAAATCAACAAAAAATACTTCCCTCCCCTCCCCCCAGGATTTGATTGGAGGGGGCATTTGCAATTTTTCAGATATCACCAGGACACCCTTTGATTTAAGAGCCAGAGCCATTTTTGTGGTTCACTAGAATGACAAAAAAGCACTTGCATCTTTTTGTTGAGCACTTTTGTTTGCAGCTGCATTTTACTAGCATTTGGCATGCATCTGGGGCTTGGGCAATGTTTTCCACACTGGCACCCAAATTATTTTCCCAGCCTTTGTGGTTATGGATTCCCAACTCAATTGTGAGGGTGAAGTGAGGACTGACATAGGTATAATTGTCTGGAACCAACTTATGCAACTTATGGTGGGATGTTCTCAATTTGAGTTGTTTTCTTTGTGAACATTTCTTGTCTTGCAGCATTTACAGTTATTTCATTGTTGTCTCTATTGTATAAAATCTCAACAAAATGTTCAATGATTGGAATCCAGATATAGTGTCTGAACCTGTTGGGGCATGAAATAAGGGGAGACACATAGTCCTACCATGTCAAAGGGCAGCTGCAATTTCATGGGAAGTGAGATATCTCTAATTTTTTACTTTTCCAAAAGCTATCCATTTTTGAACTTTGAGTTCTGATGATATACTGAACTGGTACTCAGCAAACATATTGACAAGGTCAAAAAACAAAAAACCAGGAGATAAGATTGCTCATTGACTAGAGATAAAGAGGGAAATTTCCCTCTCTGATAGCCCACACTTAGTTAAGGCACAGTATTTCAATTCAAATAATCGGAAACCAAAACTTAAAGACTCGTACATTCTGTTGGTCAGCACACCATTTATCAAACTGTTTATCACTTCATTATCTAGATTCTGGACAGCTGTATATGTAGTATAGGCTCTCTTGAGAATTTAGAGACTGCAGGCTGTGACTGTGGCGGCCCTTCTGGTACCGGTTCAAACCATGAAAGAGGTTTAATAGCCTAAATGTTCACTGGTACTGGTACATTCTGTTGGTCAGCACACCATTCATCAAACTGTTTAGGCACCGGGTCAGCACACCATTCATCAAACTGTTTAAGCACATCATCATCTAAATTCTGGAAAGTTGTATCTGTAGCATAGGTTCTCTTCAGGAGAGTATAGAGACTCAACATACATGTACATAGAATAGTGGATACATGTTGTAGATCTGGGACGTTTGTTGCTTGCTTTCTTCTTCTAAACAGGGTTGTGATATGGTGTAAGCCTTTAAAAAGTCAAATGCTACGATTAATTATAGCACCTAGCATCAAAAAGGTATCTGGTGTTATCCAGAAAACTGAATTGCATTCATTTGTTCAACCCATGATAGAGATTTAATAACCTAAATGTTCAAGGTACGAAAAGTGGGCGTCGCCCATGATTAGTCTTTAACGATGATGGAAATCAATGATAAATCATCTTGTTTTGTTTGCAAAATTTCTTTACCATGAAAATAGCACACTAAAACTGTAGAAATTTTATGAAAAAAATATTCCTATATCTCCCCACCCCCATGGGCTTTGGTGGGAGGGGGTTCTTACTATTTTTTTGACCATTCTAGTGGACCACAAAAATGCTTCTGGCTCTTAAATCAAAGGGAATGGTATTCTGATGATATGTGGAAGGTTTCATGCTTCGTTCCATGAATGAACTGTTTGCCTGTTTTCTTGCACTATTGATCTCGCTAAAAAAGGTGTTTCAGTTTTATTCTACCATGGTACATATTCAATGAGGTCATGAGAAAGCATTGTGCATGCAACAGACATTTGAAATATCAGCGTGATGCAGACACGCAAATAGAACAGACATATCGTTTTACCATTATTTTCACATTGTTATTACTCATTTTTTGAAGGTTTTGAAATAAGTATGCCATCTTCCTCAATTTTTCACGTTCAGTGTAAGTCAAAATAGCAGACAAGAAAAGATTTAAAGGATTTTCTGACGAAGAAAAGTTAAAATTAATTGAAAATGTACACACAAATAAAACAAAAAATCAGCATAACATTCGATTAAAGTTTTTGTTGATTGGGCGGAGGAAACTGGGCTTCGTGGAATATGACTTGTGAAAGATGCACAGGTATTCACCTCAATAGAGTGAAATATTCTATTCAATATTAACTAAACAGTGTAGAGTTACTTACATGATATGATATGACATTGATCAAATTCATCTCTATCTCTGCAGTCCAGTAAGAGATATGGACATGTGTCCGTGTCTTCTGAGGGTCTCCCAGCTGTCACTGGTTTATTACTTTCTATGTCAATTTCTCCAACTCCACTTATAACACTATAAAAGACAAAACAGACATTCATGTTTCAAAACAGACAGTTGGATTTCAAAATGGACATTTGTGTTTCAAAACAAACATTTGTGTTTCAAAACAGACATTTGTGTTTCAAAACAGACTTTTGTGTTTCAAAACAGACTTTTGTGTTCCAAAACAGACATTTGTGTTTCAAGACAGACTTTTGTGTTTAAAAACAGACATGTTTATTTGTGTCTATAATTGCATGTAAACATATCTCAGATGGTTCCCTTTTCACTTCATGAAAAGAAATGGTGGGTCATCTAAAAGCTAACAAAGCATAAACATGCAAAATATCACCAACTGCCAACCACCAACAGCTGAACACAGTCCACAAAAAAGTTTGAGACTTGTGGTGGTGACTGTGTCACTGTATTATTGCAAGCCATATGGGATTACATGTATTTGATTATCAAAGAAGAACTTCATACAGAATTAAACCTCACAAATGAATCAGACCTTAAAAATGCAATCTTGACAATCCGAGATCTCAAATTTGATGACTGTCATCATATTTGACAAAATCTGAAAAGTGTACTTTTGACTGAAGAAGGAGCAAGAAGGTGAACCCATGCAAAGCAGATGACTCTTTGAGACCTACCTTTGCATTGTAGACCTAGATGTCATCGTATCAGGGGCAGGTGCTCCGTAGTCACCCTCGGTCAAAGCTAGTGAAGGCACAGGGCTGGATGCATCAAGATGTTTAAGTTCAGAATCACCCACAGTATCTGGTCTACCTGTATATGGAGTTCCTAAAAGATTAAAACACAAGGCATTAACATGAAAAAATGTCACTACATTGAAAATGGTTAAAATATGATTACAACACTGTTGCCATGGTAACAGATATTGGTGGAAATGTGTTGCAACTGTGTCGCCATATATAGGTTGAACAAATGGGAGGTATAGTTTCTTAGATGTTTCAAAAGAACTTACACAGATTTTCATGGATGCAATTACTCAGATGCCAGTAGGTGGTTACCAGTTTCAAAACGAAGTTGCTCATTTGGGTCAGATAGCATGACGGGGAGAGTAGAAAGTTCACTTTAATTTAAATATCAGTTTATTGGTTCAATTCTCATATCACACTTATGTATCTAATAGTTATGAAAATCAAAATATGTCCAGTAAAAGCTGTCCAATATACGGGGAATCTACCCGAGCTAGAATTCACATTTTCCCCAAAAATTATATTTTTATAGTTGATAAACACTTTTCAAAACCAGATTTCTAGGTGTACTTTTACATTTAGATTTCAAATATGACATCACTTTACTGACTTTTGAATATTTAATGATGTAAATCAAGATTATTTCTACTCGCATCTAGTCTATTTTTTAACATGTTTTAACCACATACTGGAATGTACTTTGTATGTCTGGAGAAGATTATCTAATGCGTACTAAAAGTACAGTAGGTTGTAATAACCTAAAAACAAGATTTAAAACAATTAATCTCGTAATAATTAAATTTCATTTTTAGCGTGTCAAATCCTGATTAATTCAGGAAGGCAGCATGGAATCAAACAAAAAGGTAACACTGTGCATATACACGTAATCAAGGTATTATCACTCATGATTTGCCAATAATGGGTTGAAAATGGTCACACTTAGGTCTCAAGCACATTTGCTCTATGGCGAGTATACAGCAGTTGTAGCTTCACAAGATCGATATAGAAAATCTACAGCGTACTGCTTATCCCTATATTTTGAGACATATTTCTTTTAAATTTGGGAAGCTACAGCTGCTGTCAAGTCGCCACGGATCAAACATTTTATCTGCTTATTTCATTTACAAACCAAGGAATTCATTTGGTTATATTCGCCAAAATAGCATGTTTTGATGAACTTTCCCACTGTTTCCATGTTAAAATCATATATGTAATATGTAATAAATTTTCCTGAAGTTTTTTTAAATTAGTTTGCCTGTTTTCAGAAATTCTATTCAAAGCAATGGCAAACTGATCTATAATCTCATTCTAATGTGCCTACCTTAATTACTCCAAGAAGACTATAGTACTATATTATATCATTGATAGGTCATTCTACCATTCCTATCTTTAAATAGATCATTTAAGTACAAAAATCTCAAAGGCTACAAGATTAACTTGTGTTCACTTTAATTAAAGGCTATTGCTTGGATAATGCCTATTAGAAAATACATCTAAAAAGATATTGTCAAAAAGACAATCTGTTTTTTTTGTATTTGACCAGCATTAGACACATTGCTGCATATTGTTTAGCTACAATATTCAAACCTTTATCAGTATAATCTGGGACAGAAAATATCTATTGTATATGAAGTTTATTGGTAAATATATGTATAGTATATCTTATGATTTTGAGTGATATCATTTTTATCCACAAGCTGATATCAATAGCTCGACGAGTGAGCATAGCAAATGAGTGCAGATAATAATATCAACGAGTTGATTAAAATGATATCACAAAAATTATAGGATGTTCTATTTGACCCATAATTCAAATATAAAACTAGGCCCAAACCAAACATTTCAAAATAACATACACTGATTCAATCATCATGTGACGTCATTTAATCATCACATAACAATACACGTCACATTGGCGGGATTCTCCAAATCCGTGGAAAATGTGATATCTGTGGAATATTCTCTGTATTCCACAGATATCGTCAATCAGTATTTGAGTTGTGGCCCAGACACACAAACAAACAGACAGATGGCTTTTCTATTTCCCTACCAGACTTCATTCTGTTGGATGATAAAGGATTTTGATTCATTGACTTGAAAGAACATGCAAAAATCATGAACTGACTAATAACACCCTTTAACAAAGAACAAGGTGCCACAGAATTATAACTGTGTAGTGATAATACTGAACTACTAAACACCAAAAGTGATCACGATGGATGCAAGGTTTATATTGCTAGTGGTGGTGTTATGTATCTACCATGCGGGAAGAGTGAGAGCATCATGTGATTGCAAGCTAAGTGCAAGTACTACACCAGTAGCACCAGAGATCATCAAATCAAGGCTGGATGCACAAGAGGCCATTATCAACAGGTATCTTTTGATATTTATAGATCATTTATAAAATTATAGATATCTAAGTACATATACAAGTGTCAAAGTTTCGAATCACTTGTAAATTTATATTGTATGAAAACTAGAATTGAATAATATTAATTGAATTGAATTGAATTGAAAGGACCTAAAGTTGTAATGAAACCAAGCAAGAACAAGAAAAAGCAAAATGAGAATAATGAGTAGACAGTCTAGCATCTAACCGCTTAGATTGGGACCAAAATGGTCCCGTCTGTAAAAAAGACAAATTCTTTTCAAGTCTAGTTATATAATGATCCATTCATGAAATTAACTATGTGTACCTCCCCCATCTCAAAAGAATCACTCAAGTTCAACATTAGGTTATAGCTGTCTCAGGCTGATGCACATGATGACTTATCAGGTGTAACTACATGTATATTTATTTGATTCCCTTGAGCAACCAGTTGAAAAATCTACATACTAGCTGGTATCTACATACTTATTTGCAACACATTTCAAATTGAAATCTTATCATTACTTAAACAATATGCACAATATGAATTCAGATTAGCTATTTTATTTTGTTTATTTTTACCAAGGGGTATGGATGAACTAATTTGATATCTAAATAAAATCTGTACTAAATATTATTTTTAAAAAAGGCATAAATATATCCCTTAAATTAGAATTGACAAATTGTGTATTGTTTATATAGTAATTTGGCACAAAATAAGAAAATCCAAGATTATGGAGAGAGTGATGAATTAGAGATTCTTCAGCTTGGACTTGGGGGGGGGGGGGGGCTAGACTCAAATAACAGGATCAGTAATGTGAATGTTAGCAATTATATTAGGCAAGAATAATGATCTGAATATTACTTAAGATGAAGGAGAGAGTTCTATATTATATTTACAAGAAACTGTGTTCAACATGTTTGTATCTCAAGTTATCAAAATGTAAAATTGGAGACATATCAGCTTTTTAAAACATAAGAATTTCGTTATGAAATGATACATCTTAGTTAAAACAGAGACAAATAAAAATGTTTTATATGTCTCTGGTTAAAATTGTTTTCTGAACAAAACAGTTATCAGTTATCGGAAGAATACAAATTATTGTATGAATTTTGTGAGGAATTATGAATCCACTTATAAAGTTTGTAGATGAATATTACTATTCTTCTAACTTGAACTTAATGTCTTGATTTTAGAATTCACATTCATATTATGTTGTATGTTTCTAAAGGATTGGTATCGATATGGAGAACTTTTTGAACACATGTTTCTTAAACCAGTCATAGGAAAATCTAAAAATTTAAAACATCGTCAATTTAATGGTCATCTTTTGAATGGTAACAATATAATTTGAAAAATACATACATACTTTCATCTATATTGTTTTAGAATACACATCAAACAATTGTTTTGTTCTTGGTATCATGTTTCCAGAGTGAAATGAAACATCTTTCCGAACCTCACTGGAACAAAACGACATGAACATAACATGTTTAGGTCTCTCAATATTGTAATTGTCCAAAGAAAATTTGGGTTGATTTTAGAAAAGTATCTTGTTAATGAAATATAAGTTTTATCTTGATTTTTATCTATTTTGAGGGGATTTTGTTTAATTTTTTGAATACTTTTTTTAAAATCAACCCAAAATTCCTTATTTTATTTCATTCTCAAGAATTGGTAGAAAGGAGCAAAAACAATTGCACAAAAAAAATGTTAACAAAAACAGTTTTATAAAATATTTCTAAATAATTTATGCATTAAATTGTTGTCAATCAGTCAACATTACATACAATACCTTGTTTTTTACAGAATGTTTTTAATGATTGGTTTAAGAGAAAAACATTGTTGAATATTCAGTTCTCTATATCGATACCACTCCTTTAAGTATTGTATCAGGCTTCAACCTGCACTTAAATAAAACCTCAATTCTCCCAATGAATATTTTCTGTTCACTGACATAAACCATCCAATGCTCATGTGTATGTGAGTTAAATATACATTACATACTGTATAAATTGTCTAAACTAAAATCAGTGATCCAAGTTAGTGAACAGCTCTGTATCTATATAATATCTTGCCTATTATATTCAATTTCTAAAGAAATGAGTCAATTAGTAGACACCCCAAGTGGAAATTTAGTGCTGCCTCCTATAAACCAGTATTGAACTATCTGATGCCCATCAGTTAGATGCTAGACTGTAGAGTAGAATTGAGTAGAATAAGAAGAATTGAAATTTCATTTTAATATTATAGTTTTAAAACATTATTTTCATAATTTCAGATGGAGGACGAAAAGAACATTGTAGGTGTATTTCAAACTAATATAACCAAAAACGACAATGCCAAGAAGTAGCAAATCCAATGAAATGTATTGTCAAGTGAATGGCATGTACATAAGGCAGTCATTTTCAAAAGAAATGATGTTTTAGTTCAATTAATGAAAATTGATGCAATATTGGACAAAAGTATTCTTTAACGAACTTCCATATATTATAGAATCGAAGAGAAGTACCAAAAGATACAACAAGACAATCAGGTAAAACTTGAGCGATTG
This sequence comes from Owenia fusiformis, assembly GCA_903813345.2. NCBI lineage: Eukaryota > Metazoa > Annelida > Polychaeta > Sabellida > Oweniidae > Owenia > Owenia fusiformis. The sequence goes on along the minus strand of CAIIXF020000005.1, from coordinate 14,020,521 downwards.
AAGAATTCCAAAAGAGATGCGGAAAGTGGAACCGATATTGTATATACAGAAGGTATGAGTCATAAGCCTTACAAAATGTTGCTTGCTACACAGCCCAAGACAATTATTACATATAGCATGAAATAAAGCTAAACAATCATAAGATGTACAAGTAGTTTCAAAATGTAACCATTAAAAAAAAAATCTAAAAGACTGTCACTGTTTTATTTCATTATTTTCTAACAGGCTCATCCTAGCCTGAAAAAAGGCCATATCAGTATTTTTCAGATGATCCTTCACGTATAAATATCCAAAACCATGCCCCAATCACATTTGATCTACTGCAATCATATGGCGGCAGTAGCTTCTCAAAATCAAGAGAAATATGCAGTGTAAAATACAGGGATATTTTCTATATATTGGTTTTGTGAAGCTACGGCTGTCATAGAGCAAATGTGACCAAGGCTTTAGTCATCAATTTTTCCAGCAAATCAATGTGCCAAGAAGGGCATGTTACGCTGCATAGAATCAGGAGAATGTATCCATCAACTATGGGTGAGAAACCTTTCACAACTTCTAGACTCTTAAGAAACTACTATATATACCTGTAAACAAAACCTACTTTATCTTGCTCATCTCAACTCCCAGTTTTTTTTATTTTAAGTACATTATCAGTACTCGACTCTGTTACAGGGCTGCGATGGGGTAGTGGACTGCTTAGATGGGTCTGACGAGGCTAACACAACATGTAGTGAGTTCATCTTATAACAAATTTCTACAAGGCATTAATACCATGACAAAATGTCACCACATTGTTGTTCACAATATTATGAATCTTTTTTGACCTTGAATGGGCCATCAAAAGTCAAATCTCGAATCTAAAGTCAGATTTGAACTTTTGAGAACTTGAAGATGATTTTAAAAAAAAATGGTCAATTTGAAGCAAGTTGAAAAAATACCTTTTTTGACCTTGAGAAGGTCATTGAAGGTCAATTCTCTTTTTGACCTTGAGAAGGTCATTGAAGGTTAAATCTTAAATCTATAGTCAGATTTGAGAACTTGCAGATGATTTTGAAAAACAATTGGTCAATTTGAAGCAAATTAAAAAATACATTTTTGTATAGTCAGATTTGAACTTTTGAGAACTTGTAGATAATTTTGAAATATAAATTTGGTCAATTTGAAGCAAGTTGAAAAATACCTTTTTGACCTTTGAGCCTTTTTTGACCTAGAGAAGGTCATTGAAGGTCAAATCTTTTTGGTGGTGGTATAAAAATTAAAAAGTGATCAGACTGGAATAAAACTCTTTTTGTAATGCATGCGTTAATAATAATACTGGTAGTGTTGTGCAAAATTATTTTATCCGTTTTCCAGTACTTAAACACATTTGATTCACTTATCTCTACAAAATACTTGAATTAATTCATTCCTAAATGTAACTTTCAGTAAACCCTTACAAGATTGGTGACAAGTTCAAAGTGATTCTCCCTTGGAAACAGAAATGTATCACAGAAGCTTTTTCATTCGTTAAAATATTTCAAACAGTGACGGGAGTGAAGAGCGCAGAATATTTTCCACAGATTGTTTTAGGGACTGCCAGAGGGACATATACATTTAGAGATAACAAGGGAAGGTGAATATACTTTTTATTTCAGTAATAAATCATTAGACAAATGAGACATTTCCGAGATGAAGGCTTAAAAAGTATTTTTCTGTTAAAGGCTACAACTACAAAACAAGGCATTAACATGCAAAATGTCACCATGTGTCATTTGTTACATACACTGACCACCAAACACCAATGCCAAACACCAATCATCAACTGCCAAACACAATCCATAAAAAGGTTGGAGACTATAAAAATATGCCACAATTTGTGGTACTGACATAAAAATATGCAAACATCTCTGGATTGACGAAAGACGAAATGGCTTTGCTTCAGATGATCTAATTCAAATTACATTTTTGGAAACTTACTCAACAAGGGATTACACTAACCATATGGAAATACATTGATCTCCGTTGAGTTAGGTTCATCAATGGTGAATATTATAGGTTAGAATCCTCATCCCTTTGAGTCAATTTCAGAGATGTTGTTTGAGTATTTCTCAGTAGTTACGTATACAATCAGTAGTTGAATACTTGACAAAATATTTGGAATCAAGATTTTATTTGGTTTAGTTGAAATCAAATGTTTATGTATGACGAACAAATTTTGTCTCCCATCTTGGATGATACTCAAACTCCAGTTAGTATCATCCTGCTGTGGACAAGTACAAATGTTTTTCAGGAATGTTGAAGGCATCGTAAAAACAAATTTTTCCTACAATTTGGCATCAAGAGAGGCAATTTGGAGAAATACTGCTGACAGATTTAAAATAACAGGATATGCTTTTGTGCCATATTACCTTGGTTCAACTACCATAACTGGTGAATATTACTTCGGACATGATTTAAAGAAGGTTTGCTCAAATGCAGCTTGGTATCCAAATGTTTGATTCTCACTGAACATGTTTGTTTCGAGAATTCAAAGACCAAAAAATAAATGAAAATTAAGAAATAATTTGATTTATGAACTGAATGAAGAATAAAAGCATTGAAAAGGAGTTTGAAATTGGTGCTGTAAAGCTTAAGCTTATTTTGCTTATAATGGCATATAAAATTGGACAGGTCCTTTAAGTTTTATCTATCCTTCATAGTACAGTACCCAGTGCTGACCTTTAGTTAATTAAGCTTACAATTTACGTAAGTATGTTAAGAATTTACCAATTAAATGACTTATTTCAACCTTATTTTAAGGAATAAGCTAATTAAACTTGCCTAATTAGCTTAATTAGGTGGATTTGATTAATTAGCTAATTCGATTATATTTCTTCATTCATTGCTTTTGCGGCACCTTTGCAGACTCCTTTCGCCAAAATAATTATATTTGAATGAAGCAGAATAAAGAATAAAATGTTATTAAAAAATAGCCTTTCAAAAAAAGACTGAACAAAATTAAGGATGAATGACATTTATCAATTACAAGTGTTAATAAACAGCTATTGGAGCATGTTGAAATATGAGCTTGAAAAATGTCAAAATTTGATTACATCTCAAAACTGGTGCAAAATTGCAATAAATTGTCAAATGCTAATATGTGCTGAACCTTTAGAGGAATGTGTATATCCTGACTTTCAACCCAAATTATTGATTTATAGTCTTGAATGTTGAGAAACTTAGATTGTATTGTTGCCAATGCAACTTTTGGCTATTAGCAACCGGTTTAACCAATTAATTTTCATAAATTAACCTGTCAATTAGCAAATTAGCGAATCAGCTACCGGGATACATGGCAGCTACTGTTCATATTTCAGTGAGTTTGCCATCAAATTACAATCAACCTGTAGCTGCTAGCTGAAAGTTGCATTCGTGAATACAAGCTTAGTCACAATAGGTTTTTTCAAATTAAGGTGACCTAAATTAGAATAAAAAAAGTCAATTTTAAAATCAACTTTTTTTATCAATGTAGTAGATATGCGTGAAGGTCAATGAAGGTCAACTGAAGATCAAATCTGAAATTTAAGGTCAAATATGAACTCCAGAAAACTTGAAGATGATGTTAAAAAAAACTTGTTAAAGTTGAGAAAAGTTTTTTTAGTTTTTGAGCTCTTATATCTCAAAACTAAAGTACATGTACATTCAATCTAATAAATTCTGATACAGCAAAAGAGAGAACTGACCCTACTCATTATGAAATATTTTTTATGAGAATACTGTATTGATTCAGCTGTTGTTTCATTGCAATGTTATACTGAGGAAAACATTAATTCTATTATACACAGAATACCCAAGAACATGATGACATATCAGTCATAGTTTATATTGCAGAATAAAGAACAAAAGACAAAAATTCTGTAAGGTAACTGTATTATCAAATGTTATCCATGTGCAGAGATTTCTATGACTCAAATGAATTTTTATAAAAAAACAACATACAGTGAGAAATATTGCACTTTGAAGAGCAAAAGGCACTTATCAAAGTGCGATAAAAAGACATCTTCGTTCACAAAGCTCCCGTCGGAATGCAAAGAAGACCGGGCGTGCGAAGATGATAAAAAGATGTATGATAGAGACAGTATTTCTCAAAATGATCAGCATGTCATTTTATTCACGATCATCATGGCATTTTATTTATGAGTTAATCTGAAAACAATATTGTGGATTGAAGGATGAACAGTTCATGCATACAAAAGACTAATTTACAGTTGCATGCGTTTCTGCTATTCACATGATACAAAACAAGCATATTAAAGGTAATCTATCTGGTTTAGTACTATAAAAGGCATTTTATATACTCAAACGTCCATGGAAGTTTTCATCGATAAAATGATGGATTACATACAAGTAGGATGGCAATTCAAGCATCTTACACTTCCAACATGTGTATCTAACCCTTTATTCTATTTATGATGTCATTTCAGGCTCATACATTTTTCTTTTTGAGATGCTTTGAAAGCTGGATTGCGATGGAATTTTTTAAAGAACTTTGAAGATTACTATTATGGTCTTATACTGTAGTTCTTGATTCAATGTGGTATTTTTTGCCCAGACAGCATACCCTTTGCACTCGTTCAACTTTGCTTCTTAAAAGAGAGGTTCATCTAACTTGTTTCTAACTGGACTCTGTGCGCAGGATACACTTGTGCAGATTTTTATTTTCTGGTTCCTTCAGGAGAAGGGTACAATCTCCTTCAGGAAAGGGCTATGATTGGTCTTTTTCTGGAGGAAACCTGATAAAGTACTCACCTGATATCATTGTTTCATCCCTAGCTGTCTCAAGATCTTGTCTTTCGATATCAGCTACTTGGATCACCTAAAATAAAAGTTATTTCTTTTTTATTTGCATATATGGATCTCTGACAGTATATTATTCTATAAAGGCCTATGCATAATATATGAATTGATATGTGTTTATTGGTCTCCCATTGTCACTATTGATAAATCAGAAAAAAACTAATAAAAATATAATGTGTTTCGAAAAGTAAGGTCAATGTTTTCAATTCTTCCCAAATTGTCATTTAATCAATTATATTGACAGATTGACTCTCACTCTACTGAATATATAGAGGCTATTTAATGGGAGGGATGGAATATGAATTTTATTTCGAGGGCAAATATGATATTGGCTGAGGAAAATATTGTATTAACCGAAGGTGACAGTCCGAGTGTCAATATATTTTCTGATGCCAATATCATATTTTCTCAAGGAAACATTCATATTCTATCATGACCATCAATAACCTATTTATTCAATAATATTGTTTCTGGAACTTATTCATTTTCAAATTTGATTTGTCACCACCCAATGATGGTGACATAAAGTGGTACACTGACATTTTCAACTTCTATCAACAAGTGTTAAAATGGAACAAGAAGTGTAAAAATCAAGACAAGAAAATTCCCGGGAATACTTCTGGCACAGGATCTGATAGAGGATTTTGGCTGGTGTAGGATCTGATACAGGATTTTTTAAATATCAATTCTATTCCCTGTTTATTTCCCAGGGAAAACATGTTATTATGGAATAATTACTGATGTTTACTGCACGGATATTTTCACATTGAGTAGAAGTCACTAGCATTTGAATCTTCATTTATGTAAACAAAACACAATCAAATTTTTCTCTAGCCCCAATCATCTTGATAAACCATGACATTTCATTTCTTCTCAGCCCTGAGATGTTTCATGTGAAACAGAAAGATGCTATGAGTATCAGAATGAGCCCCAATAGTTATTGATCGATACATTGACTTTTTTTCTCCCAAATCTGGGTATTTGAATAATATAACAATTTACAATTTGAGTCACAGATGAAATCTATCAGCTTAACTTCTACTTACCAGTTGAACAAATGTGGAGACTTTCATTCGTTTAAAGAGCTCATCTTTCCTATATCTGTAATCTGAAATAAGAAATAAAATAAAAAATGTGAACGAACTCAGATGAAGAGGGAGGGGGTTATTTATCATTATATAGATAAAGAATAGAGTTGCCATGGTTTATCTTTATAATACATGATTTAATGGGATAATGATATCAATGTAGAAAGCTTGGACAAACCAAATCAATATAGATATCATTACGATTACAATGTACAAGAATGCGAGACAAGGTTTTCAATTTGTGATTATTGATGTAGGTATTGCCATATAGTATGAGTTCATAATATAAACCATGCTGTCAAAGAAAATAATACCATATATTTCAATACCATGAACCTATAGCAGAGTGCCCAAGATCCTAAATGAGACAAGGATGTGTTGCGTGTTGTGTTTAAGTAGTTTCAGGTGGTTTGAACAACTGATTTGTTTCAGTATCAAACACAGGGCTCATGCAGAGGGTTTCCTAGTCTGTCTTTCATGTAATGGGAATTTTTTATAAAATCTTCTTAACCTTCCTTGGGGGTGACCAAAGTATAACTTAAGACCCATCATTTGCCACACATACTACTAGAATTGTTTTCATGGCCTGACTTCGTCGCTAACATGCTAAATATAAGAGTTAGCTGACGTTTGGGAGTCTGGCTTACCTTCTAAAGATTAGAACCTGAATCTTAATGAAACCATATCATCTTTGTTCCGTCAACCATGGCGCATTTGCCACAACATCCAAGAGGTAAATCATGGACCGTGAAAATGAATGATTTCCTTGTAAGTTCCGGAAGTTTCAATACGAAAAATTACCGAACATATGTGAAAACCGAATATTTGTTCGTTATTTTCACGATTTACAGGTTTGTTTGTTCTTCAATGTTTTGGTCTAAATTATAAAGCATCACCAACAGGTCTTACTCTATTAATCGACTTATACAGCAGACGGCTCATATTTGTACGTAGCATTTCGTTCAGACCAATAGTGGGAGTGTAGATCACGCAGTTTCGTTCGTTGCGTACTTCACTTGAAATCTAGAACAGGCTATTCGTCCACAAACGACCGCAAAACATTGCTTAATATTCTTTTAATTTTCACAACAGACATGCTTGGTTGACACGTCAACAAAGTAAAGTTCAAGGGTCAATGCGTTATTTCGTGATAACTACAACGCCTTCCCGGAAGTCAACATTGATGAAAAATGAAAAAGTTGGAAAAGCATTTACACTAATTTCTATCAAATACTGTGTTTATGCATCATCATTGACGCAACAAAGGTGATATGGTTTCATTAAGATTCGGGTTCTAACCGTTAGGTAAGTCAGACTCCCAAACGTCAGCTAACTCTTATACGAGGGGTGATCCAAAAGTCTTGGACGCCCAAGCATGTTAGCGACGAAGTCAGGCCATGAAAACAATTCTACCAGTTATATTCACCACAAAAGGCCAAACATTGCAGATACATAGCCATGAGGCATTCAAGGGGTACCTCTGGCCAAATAATTCTTTCAAAATCATGGAGTTTTCACCATTTTGAGCACTTTTCAAGTTATAAGCCAATATTTGGATAAAAGTTGTCAAAAATGAACTCACTTTGAATTAAAAAACCCTTGGCAAAAGCTAGCTATGGGTCTGCATTGTCAGTGATTTTTATCAAAATTATCTTTTCAGACATAGCATATTTTCACTAAATTATTTAGTGAAAAATGCTGGTGCTAATTCAGTGCCACATAGACTAATTTCTTAGACTAATTGTCTTCTTACCTCTAAATTAGCAGCAAATATTTTCACAATACTGCAGTTTATGGGATGATAAATAATCAATTGCTATGTTGTTTCATATATTTGCTTTCAAGTAAATGGTTTTAATTTGGCTTATCCTCTAAAATGTTTCAGCATGATTAGAATTTTTAGAATTACCAATTATAAATGAAATGGGATATTATCTTCAATATATATATATATGGATTGGATATTTGCCCATTATTGTAGAATACATAGTTTAAAATACTTCGATTAAATGCTGAAACATTTCCTCATTTTTAAAAACAGTGTAATACATATCCAGAATTAAATAGAGTCAACAGTTGTTAATGACAAGATTTCATCAGTAATGATTACTTCTGGGACATATTTTTCAAATTCTTATCAATACTTTCTATTTCTCTAAAGTGTTTGGAGGCTGAGGAAGATGGGTAGATGGCGGTAGGAGGGAGGGGGGGGGGGGGTAATATGAAGTTGATGCAAAACCATTACAAAGAAGGAAAAAGATACAATTTGTTTTTTTACCTTCTAAGCATTTTGCGAGGATTTCCTCTTTTGTTAATAATTCCTTCCCACTCCTTTGAAATCGATCACTTTTTCTTGGAGATAAAACTTTTGTATTTACATTAAATGGGTAACTACGAGGCATATTGAAAAATGCTTATATGATCTTTATAATCCCCGATTTCTTAATCCATATATTGTACATGCCGTATTGTTTAAGCTACATCTCGATCTTGTCTTTTGTAACGTAAACTCATCCAGACATTTTTGTGAATATTAATCCAGTGTGAGATCCTATGCAATATTTTTATGTTAATGTATAAACGTTTTGTTTACAAATCTACCTGTGTGATTTTTTAATATATCTTATAATTTGCAGTTTATATCAGAGAAATTAATTACAATAGAATAGACTCCATAATCTATTTTCCCGTGTCTAATCCACTTTTACTGTTGTCGAAGTATGTGAGATCGATTGATAAAACACTAGTGTTGGAATATCGGATCCTTATCAAAACAAATAAATTGTGTTGAATCACGAAAAATTAAATGCCTGGCTGAGTGTTAATCTCAGTTTCTATAACACTCTAGTTGATATGTCTCACGCTTCTTCCGTTCCGCTATAAAATACTACACTGTATGTACATGGTAACAAGCTATTGATCAGAGATTGCTACACGACCTTACAATCTAAAGTACAATCAATTTCAAACAACAATAAATCAACAACAAACATAAATATTCTATTCTCAGATATCTATCTATTGAAATCGTATCCAATTCAATTTCTTTTTCGTTAATTAGTTAATTTTGGCGTATATGAAATTAAATAATATCAGAATCGGAATTTCTCAAAATACAAGGGATTTTTAAACATTTTATATACAATCTTATAAGGTGTGAAAAGGTAAAGTATCCCATAAATATTATATCACTCAAATTTTTAATGCAAAATAGAGTGAAATTAGCAAGGAATACAACAAACAGGAATGGAGTTAAAACTTTGAAATTGTTGAGAAATACTTGTAATAGAAAACCAGTTAATAAATTCAAATTTAGAGTGAAAAAACAAGGAATCAGAATAAATATCATGAAACTTTATGGGTAGGAAAAACACATTCGTCAAAATTAGTAAATATAACTTTTACTATATTTCTAAGACATTGTCAAAAATGTGTCTTGTTTAAATACAAACTATAGGTTCAACTTCAGGAGTTCTTTTGACCAGATTCAAATAGCTTTTGTAGCTTTGTTCAATTACCATCTCAGAGAGTCAATGACATTAACAATTCCTTCAACTCTTCTTACAATTCTTATAACAAACTATCACAATCTAAATATTTGACGAGTTGAGTTCACAGTAGTACATATTGTAATCAATACATATTGATATTGTAATCGATAACTTACTGCCCTGACATCTTTAGATAAACTTTACAAGTAATTTTACCTTATTTTTGTTAATGGACAAATATACTTCAATAATTGTAGATAATATTTGTTTCAAAATTTTTTGGTCCGCTACATTATCTATTGGCTAATATATAATATCCGGGTACTGCATCATTGTAGAAAGAAAATCTGGTAAACGTTCAAATGAAAGTAAAGACAGGTATTGCATTTAGAATTGCATCAGAAACATTTAGTTTATTAGCTGATTTTAGAGCTCTGTTGTTAGGTTGGCTCAGTATGGTGGATACTTCGTAGTCTAATGGTATGATAATTCTTTGAAGGGGAAAAGTTGTGGGTTCAAATCCCACCGATACTTTCTACTTGCGCAACCCAGCCTTTTTGTTTTAAGTTATTTTTATAGAGTCATATTTTGTCTTTTTTCTATTGTTATTCTGAATTTTACTTTTTATTAGATTCTTATGAATGTATGTTTAACAGTCTAGGTTCAAATCTAAGGCAGGGCATATTAATTTCTTGATTTATGTTTTTATTTTACATACCAGTGGCTTCAGAAGACTCTTTGTACTTTTTATCATAATTCTAATATCACTAGAATCATTATTTGAACATATTAAAAAAGTCCATCTCAAACTTTCTTGACATAGACAGTGTGAAAATGAGAATTTTGCACCTACTTGAGAAAAAATCCTGTGGAGAACACTGGGTGTTATGTTACATCGTAGGTGGAGATTTTGCCAAAAGAAATTTCCAAAAGGAGACAATACTTATTTTACATACTCTCATAAGAGAGTAAAATGTGACTCTAAAAATCAGCATTTCATTCAGAAAAACTACATATTTTCCTGCACATGAAGAATGGAATGGTCTGCCTCATGATTTAAAAAAATTCTTAGATGCAAACTCTGTTTGCAAGGTCAACATGCTTTTACATGATAACACAAACTAAGTAATGAAGATAACAGATTTCTTCTGAAAGCTACTTTAAAATTCTTAAAAGCAACCAAGATTGACTAACATGTATATTCTCACACCACACTGGGAATTTACACAATGTTGTCTGGGTTCTTATCAGCCTTGATTGTGTTTTTTCCTTTTGTTTATTTATGGATAGTTAATAATCACTAGCGGACCAAGGGGGGGGGGGCCCTTTTGTGGGCCCAGAACAAAATTTCAGGGCCCCAAAAATTTTGTAGGGGCTCAAGATGGGCATAATTAAGCCTTTATAGGCCTTTTCTGTACTTAAAAGTACATGTAGTTGGCTTCTGGCCCCAGTTCTGACATTTTAAAAATCACCCATCCTGTACCACAATGTTATTGGCATGTACCACCATGCTTAGGGCCTGTATCACAATGTTTTAGGCCTATACTTCCTACAATATTATAGGCCTGTACAGCATACCTCCATACATAAGGCCTGTATCACAATGTTGTTGCCCTGTTCCACCATGCATAGGGCCTGTACCAAAATATAATATGCCTGTACCTCCATATATAGGACCACAATGTTGTTATTTGCCTGTACCACCATGCATAGGGCATGTACCACAATGCTATAGGCCTGTAACTCCATGCATAGGGCCTGTACCATAATGTTACAGGGCTGTACCTCCATACATAGGGCTGTACTACAATACAAAGGGCTGTAATTGTTTGAGCTATGGTTTTACAAGCTAGGTTTGGTTCATGCTCGTAAATCCCAGGTCCTAACTTCTAGCTATCAAAGAACATATATTTAGAAAAATTAAACCATCTTACTTTTTTTGATGTCCTCTATTTTCCTCATGTATTTGGTAACACTTGCTCCTAAAAAGCAACAGTAAAATTGTTAAATAAAAATAATTTACAATAATTTCATTTATGGCAAAGTGAGAGTCAGTTTTAGGTTGAGGTTAGTAGGCCAGAATAAACCACAAAACCAATCCTCGGTACTCTGAATGAAGCACTGGGGATCTCAGGAAGAATGTGACATCAGACAAGATCTTGAAAACACTCTATTTTCAAAACATTGATGTAAGTACACATACTATATTTATTCTTTTCCCTCATCCCCTTCCCCTTCTTACACCTCCTATTTAGGGGCTTATTTCACCCAAAAATGTGTTTGGGGAGACATTAGAATCTAGGTAATCCATATAATTGACACTTGGGAGGGAGAGGGGGGGGGGGGTGGTTACCATTTTGAAGTTAAGGATTCAAGATGGCTATCAGAACTGCCATAAGCCAACATTGCATGAGAAGATACATATAAAATCAAACATAAGTTATATACATGTAATTATGGTTTAATTCAGGAATCTCTTAAAAATCATTATGAACTCATGAACTATAATCTACTAATCTCTGTTTCCATATGTTCTCATAAGTGATATCTGACTTTAATTCTAATGTAAGCTGCCATTTTGAATGAAAGTTGGTCAATATTTTCATACCTGTATCCACTGTTGCTTGGACATTTTCATACTTTGGATTCCTAGGAATTTTCTTTTGCAAAATCTGAAAAAGAAAATGAGATTGTTTGATAATATAAATAGATATTTGACATAAGATTACCAAGATTATTATTTTATACAGTGAACTCTCCAAGATTTTTTCTCAGATGGGTGCAAAATTCGCATTTTCACAATTCACACCAAAATTGGTTAAAATGCCAATTTTTCTTGATTTTTCTAATTTTAAAGTGGGTGCAAATAGATTTTCAGGTGGGTGCAAAGTCTGCAAACCTATTTTCAAAATATCAGGTGGTGCTACGCCCACTTGATTTAATGCTCGGGAGATCACTGTTATGTAATAAATATTCCAATGGTAAACTCCAGAATTCTGCAGTTCAAAAGAGGTAGACCTGCATGATGAGCATTTTTATGTAACATTTATGATTATATTTACCAACAATTTGAAATATATTAGAGTGTATATTTGCAAAGTATCATGTAGATTTGACCTCAACTTTGAGATAGGGTAGCCAGGGGGGGGGGGGGGGGTTCGATGGGCCCCCCTGGCCAAAAAATCTTTCAAAATCATGCAGTTTTTCACCATTCTGAGCACTTTTTAAGTGATTTTGGCCATTTTTGGACCAAAATTGTCACAAGTAAGTGGAATTTGTGACCATAATGACAAATAGGAACTTAGAAATTTGAAGTGATATTCACATGTTAATGCAGACTCTTCAAATTTTGATGTGATTTTGGAGCCCGATTACGCTGCAAGGAGGATTTGATCCCAGAATGCAACATAGCACGTGCCAGAAACCTGTCACGAGTAAATAAGGTTACTGATGTTGCATTCTGGGAGTCAATCCTCCTTGGATCACAAACATGGCGATCCATGAAAACATTCGTTCGATTTGGTAGGAATTTATCCATCATTTGCAGGTATGAAGCTTTTGATTCATTTATTGTGCTACTTAGAGTGAACGGGAATTATTTTTCTACCCCTTTGGGAGAGTGAGACATGAAACTTTATCGAAGTGTCTGGAGTACCTTAAAATTTAAGGCTCTTTAGCCAAAATGCTAAAGAGCCTTAAAATTTATGGCTATTTAGCTATGAACATAGTGTTTTGGCTAGAGAGCCTTTGTGTTAATAATCCGTGTTTATATTGTTTTTTATTGAAGTTTTCGTCATCTAAACAATAAAATAACACTCTCGAAAGTTTTTCAACCCAGAATTCCACTTAAAAATTTCACACATGTATATCAGTATACAGTTGCAAAAAAATTAGCCCCACCATGGAATAACACTCTGGTATAGTGGTTAGGGTGCCCGCTTTCCACTTCTGCGGCGTGGGTTCGATTCCCGTTGGAGCACTTTTATGTACACAATTTTTTCTAGAATTCTTGGGCTTGCTCCATCACTCAATCATCAATGTTTAATGAAATTAATCACTTGTATCGGCTTTGCTATAGTCACGAGAATACAGGGAATCCCATTTTAAGATGGCAAAAAGTATGATGAAGACAAAAGGGGATGAAAAAGGATCTTGTTTCTTCTAGATCAGCACATCTTGACGCATGTTTATCGTGAATGCAGGGACATCACAGAATACACTTCCAAATCTATTGCCCATTAGATTTCAATGCTGATTTTAGAATTTTTCATGTGACGAGATATTTTTGCATCTTTCCTGAGACTAACATAAAATATGTTAGTCTCAGATCTTCCTCAGAATTTAAGCACATGAGACAGCACAAAGAAAATTTACAGTACAAGAGGTGAACTGTCGAGGAAACAGCGGCTTATGCAACACAACAACAACATTTTTATCCTAGCCTCCAATCCATCAATAAATGTCTATACATCAAAATCTTTACTAAACGGACGTTGCGATTTATAGTGGATAAAATGGTAAAAATAACATTTTTCTGGCTATATACGTGATTGCCTGGTCTTACACCTTCTCTGGTGAACCAGATACATATATTTTCGATATATGCATGAACAACAAACAAACAAACATTTACTTTTCAAAGTCGATGTTTGAACCTTCAAAAGCCAAATTTAGACTGGGGATTGAAAAGGTTCTTTTATTTCTCTCGGTAGACCGGAAGTAAATTTATGAGTCGAGCAAAAAGTGATAATGTTTTTTTATGAAGTGGGGAAGTCAAAACACTACTAATAGAAGTCATAGTAAGCATAAGAAGATCATTTAAAACCATTCAAATCGACGGCAAAGTTAGTTGAAATGACTGAAATCTTTATATGTCATCTTCTTCATCTTCGCGGACCTCAGAGAAGTCACTTCCGGTTTAATAATCAGTGATTTTATCGATCAAAAAAAATTTCTTTTTGAATTTGTCAGATATCTGCTAATATGGTATGTATATTTGTGCTGATTGTTAAATTACAAAATAGGTTGGGTATAGAATATGTCAAAGTCGTTTGATCTTGTCCCAGAAGCAATATTTCGTCATTTCTGTCGCCTGGAATTCCTTTAAGGCTCTCTAGCAGAATTGGCTATCAAAATGCAAAGAGCCTTAAAATTTAAGGCTCTTTAGCCCAAATGCTAAAGAACCTTAAAATTTAAGGCTCTTTAGCATTTTGGCTAGAGAGCCTTAAATTTTAAGGCTCTCCAGGCGCGGCCAAACTTTATAGAATTTAGCTCATTGTGACAACTTTTGATGGTTGAGGTTTATTATGTCTCCAACTTTAGTGACAATGTTTTAAAACTACAAGATTTCAATACACAAGTAGCTGTGGTGGTGATTTGAAAAATCAACCCTACATTTATGGGGGTAATGCATGATTGAGTAGATCTAGATCTAATGAAAATTCAAATTGAGTTGACTGAGTGAAAAAAATCAATCAAAATCAACGAGCAAGAACAGACTTCATGGTGATCAAATAGTTCATACATTGCTATAAACTGCATCTCCAGTTTTTGGGGAATATAGCAGAATAAACGAACTTTAATACTTATTCGTAATGATACTCACATCAGCATTTCTTGAAGAAGATTTTGCACTCATTTTAAAAATGTTGTTATGTGAAACACTGAAACTACGAACGTTGATACATTTCAATATTACAATTCGTTCGGTAATTTATATTCTGTCAATGTGACGTTAGAATCTTTTCAGATTAATTATCTTATCAAACAAAATATAGAGCCAACATATTCAAAATGATAGATCTCATACTAATTTCTATCTTCTGCGTAAACCTCAATGAAAGTAACTTGTTTGTTCAAGTAATCAGTCTTAAATGAGAATTTGTTCATATTAAGAGTGTAAACTCGCTATAGCCAACATTTATGTTCTTGTATAGAAAACGGAAAAATGGCAGGTGGAAAAATAAAATCTGGATCAAAAACCAAGAAAAACAAGGGCAAGAGGTGGAAAAAAGGCCAAAGTAGTAGCAGTAATCCGGAAATAAAGAAGCACAGACAAGCTGCACGTAACAGATTTCACAATCAGAATGCTGGTAAGACGATATTCTACAATTTTAATAATTTTCGGAAAATATAAAACTCACGTGTGGGCGATAATAGAGAAGGAGAACGGCAACATGTTTATATTTCATTCCATTAAACACTGTTTGCTTATAATAATATGGTATATTAGTTTTTCAAATCACCCCCACAACTAAAATTATGACTATTCTTAATTCGACATCTTTGATCGTGAAAATTTACTTAAACTCTGTTAAGGTACAGCTGGAAAGTAACATTTTGGTAAAAAATTGCTATACCTGCACATGTTATTTTCTGGTACAAAATAAAGTATGAAGGCATGTATCAATTTCCTTGCTTTTTTCAGGAAAGTATCATTACATTGTCTTCTTTTAGAATATCTGGTAGGCGTTCAAAGGGAACTCCAGGGAATTCTGATATTTCACACTTCCTGTTTTTCCAAATTTTCTTTCAAAGTTTCCAGACAACACAGGAGCTACCATTGACCTGTTTCCAGGTTTACTAAAAGTAGACAGTGTAATGATACTTTCCTGAAAAAAGCAAGGAAATACACACATGCCTTCATAATTAATTATGTACCAGAAAATAACATGTGCAGGTATAGCAATTTTTTACCAAAATGTTACTTTCCAGCTGAACCTTAAGGCATATTGCCTTATGTATTGTACTGCCCATGCGTGCATACTTAATGCGTGACGTCACATCGACAGAGATCAGCGATCAAGTTTGACTAAAAAATTAAAAGATCCACACTTAACAGCACAAAAATGGTATCAATGATCGCCTATTTCATATCAAATAAGTGTAGGATGTAAGGTTTAACATTTTTCATGTTATTAGAATTTACAGAAGCAGAGCTTGTAAAGAAACCAAGTTTTAAATTCCGATTTTGACTGTTGACAAAAATAAAGAAAAGAGAGAAAGAGGTGACTTGTTAGAAACAATGACATGAAATTGTGAATAAAAAAGATATTATTGTGGGTTTTATTTTTTGAGAGTTCATCAAATACACTCATGTGTATTAATTTAAATATGTATTGTAATACCTCTCAGTTCTACCAAGGATTATAAAAACTGATCGAAATGGCTTCGTTTTTAAAGTATAAAAAACACTACCCTACCCGGAAGTAGTATAACATGTATATTGAAACCATGTGTAAACTGTAAATCACGTGAATTGGCTGATGCAATCAGGATGTGACTAGTACAAAGTAACTATGATGCAATCAGGATATGACTTGTGCAAAATAATTGGCTTCACCTAGAATTCGCGATCTTTGCTCTTTAGCATAACATGAAGACATGTTTTGTGTTTAAGTAGCTAGATTCAAATACAAACTAAATGAATAAAACATAAACCAACCATCATTTATTCCAATCATGGCGAATTTTCAAGGAAATACGTGTAACTGAATGTAAATCAACAGCGGAGCTCTTCAATTATGAGGTGAGAAAAATATAAAAATAAAAACAAAAATAAATCTCACAGAATAGAGCTATTTATACGATTCTAAGTACATTTTAAGTGCTCCATACATTAATGTAAGTATAAAAACCATTAACCTCAACTGGGAAGCACTTTCCAACTATTTTTACGGCTTGAATTGTAAGAAAATGGCACTTATCTCAAAAAATGGAAATTTGAAAGAAGCTCAATTTATTGTGAAGATGAAGTTTATATATATCTGTATATGGGGGTGCGAATATATAGTCATAGTATGGGCTAATTCGCTTAAAAATGGCGATATATACCTCAGAACTTGTATTTTGTGATTTTTTCAATATTTTAAAATTAATTACCGTAGTTTCACCATAACGTATCATAACTTCCGGAAGAGGCGAGCTGGTAAGTATATTTCAGTTCTTTTGACAGTTCAATTTTACATGTCTTTAGTATTGTGCACATGCTCTATGTGGACAAAATTCAGCTTATAGTGTTACACCATTTAGTGTCTTCTACCTTTTAGGAGCTATGTAAGGTACCCTTTGCATTCGTTTGACTTCACTTCTTAAAAGAGAGCTTCGTCTTCACTCTTTCAAACTAGAATAAACCTGTGAACTCACCGCGCCAATCAGTGTTCGTCGGCCAAATTTGACCGACGTTCTTTATATGGTCATTCCTTCTGACGTCATCGTTGAGCCCGGAATTGATCGCGTAGGTCAATAGGTCAAAAGTGATTTACCCAAACTGTCGCCAGTACCCGTCGTGGGGCGGGGCTACTAAACTGTAATATGGTCTCTGCTAGGCAGAGTGTAGTTTAACTAGACTCTGCACGCAGGGTATATGTAAGGGTCCCATTCATGAGATAACTCTTTTATTTCTTACTAAACTTCTTGCCTTTTATCATGCTTAACAGAGTGTAGGTCCAAAGCCTTCTCTATATTCCAGCCTTGAGTGACTGTTTACAGCCGCCCTGATATTCAATATTTGTAAATCATGGTGACAAACGCACAGTTGTTTTGGCATAGTTATATGAAACATACCTTTATGCATACATTTGCAGAATATCAGCTCATATACCCGTCCTAAACGATTGTTAGAATCAAAACACAAATTCTCGTATGGTTAAAATAACGAAATAATGAAATGTTACCGTGTGTCTACTTAGCAGTTTGTTCTATATGTCATCCCTTCTGCTAGGTTACATCGTGGAACGCAGCCAAACATGACAATGAAGGCAACAACATGTCGATATTGATCTTAGTACAATTTTTGGAAATTTAGATCGTCCATTTTGCAGAAGAGGGTACGCCGAGATAGCAATGTCAAACATTGTAGGGAGGGCTGCTAAAGTCACTGGGTATTCCAAATCAGTTTTTTCAACGAAACTGCTAAATTATAATTTTAGTCTGCTTATTGATCTATGGATTCATAAAGACCTGAAATGATGCATTCAAATAAGACCGCCTCCTAAATGAAGCACTGCACATAAAGTGGTGAAAAACAACGAACTAAAGTTGAAAGATCACAACGTTCGCTACTTTGTTCAATTCTGGAAGTCTCCAAGGGGCTGCAAATGGGAAATTTTTAAGATTTAGATTTTATAACCTCAGAACACTGCCTTCAGTGTCGTGTTTAGCTGAGTTCCACATTGTAACCTAGCAGGAGGGATGACATAGAACAAACTGCTAAGTAGACACACGGTAACATTTCATTATTTCATTATTTTAACCTTATGAACTTATCCCGAGAATTTGTCTTTTGATTTTATATATATTTTAATTTAGCTAAGTGGAATTTCATTTCAAAATGACCTCCATTTTTCTGCTGAGTGAGCTGTATTAATGGTAGTCATATAAATCTGACCCTCGTATGATGTTATTTGTTGTTATTTTTTCTGATTTGGATATTAATTTTTTCTTATTTTCTTGCATACGAGGGTCATACACACTCCGCGCATCTATCCAGTACTCTCAACCCCTAAAAATTTTCTCGCGGGACAGATTTTTTAGACCAAGTGCCCAAAATTTGCGGGATTTTGCGGGACATCTACTTAATTCGCGGGATTTTGCGGGACATTTAAGGGATTTGCGTGATTGTGCTAATAGGCCATTTTTTTTATCAAATTCGCGGGATTTCGCGGGACCATTCAGGGACAAACACCCTTATTGCGGGACAGTTAACAGGGGTACCACCAAAAACTTCATAGAGGGACAGATTTTTTAGACAAAGTGCCCTAAATTTGCGAGATTTCGCGGGACATCCACCTAAATTTGCAGGATGTCCCGGGACATTCAAGGGATTTGCGTGATTGGGACTAATGTAAAAGCGTGTAAAAGTACTTAAATCAAACTTTCAGATACTGATTAATCAAATATAATGCACCGTTACATTGTAACTTAAATTAGACGGTGAACACCGCCTCTAATGCGTTGGATTGTCGTAAGGACTTGCATTAGACATGATCCTCAGAGACCCAGAGGGTGAATGAATGCACCTAAACTTAAATAAACGTTAACACAATTTCACAAAATACGCATAGGAATATTATTATACTTCATTGTAATTTATCAAAAACAAAAACCATGCTTCAGGTGTGAGTACCGTAATCTAACACGAAATTCAAAAATTCGGAACAATACTTTGCACTTCTGGCGTCGTGACCAACTATGAAAAGCTTACCCCCATAATGTTATATATTAAAATGTACCTATTCATATACTGTAGGCACGGGCTTTCAATTGAACCCCCCCACAACCAACGAAAATATGGCCATGACGATAGAGGAAGAAAAGAGCCTTAAAATATGCTTTTTATTTGAAGCTTCTAGCTCAATTTTGAAGGATGTTACATACATTTTTGTAAATTCAAAACAAATCTTACACGTTTTCTCATAATCTATTATGTTATATATTCATATTTTTCGTTTTTTGGGTTCCCGTTTTTTTGACCGGGTACCGGGTACCAAGTTTGAACCCAGCATGGAGGATTTACTACCCGGTACCCGTGTTTTTCTACAAACCCTTTCTAGATATCAGCGTCCATTTATTGTAACTCGCATTTGCTAATATTTGCTCAGTTCTGAGATGAAGGCCACACGGGTAGTAAAAAGGCCAACGTTGGAACTATTTGTGACCTACATCCCTATTTTCGTAATTAAAATGAGGGTTGAACCTTTCCCCTTTATTTTGATACCAAACAACAGCATGCTAGGTACTTAAAATTAGGTAAACTTTACTCCTCAAAAGTGCAAAAACTTAGCTTCTTATAAAAGATAAGATAATCACAATATAGGGGATTGCAACAATTTCGGAAATTCGCGGAGGTCAAAGCCACATTTGCGGGACTTCGCGGGACATTGCGGGACACGCGAATTAGCCTAATTTTGATCAAATTCGCGGGATAATCCCGCCATTCGCGGGACACTTGACAGCTCTGTCTATCTATATTGCGGGAAATGCTTTCCTGGCCTGTCTACCCAACCAAATTCACACAAATGATAAATAAATTTCTTTGCTTCAACTATAAAGTATTTAATCTTACCTTAGGCACGTAAAACGCTTTGTAATTGAAGAAATATAAGCATGCCACTTGAATTTTAAAATTTTTCATTTTGCCATACCAAGGTTAATCTGAGTCTAGATGTAAAACTATATCAAACGAAATCATAAGTATTTGTTAAATGAAGATTCAGTTGAAAGGGAAGCAGTGTCGTTAAGAAGGGAAGTTATTTGGAAAAGTTATTGTTTCAAAATGAGAAAAGTAATAAGTATGAGAGAACAGCTTTGGAATCGATCTCTGTGTAATAAATAATAATGATTCCGTTTCGATACATGTTTTACATTTAGACTACCGGAAACAACATTCAGCAACATGGCGGACGATAATGAAAATATAATTCAATTGATTATATTTCGTCAATTATCAAGCGTTTTACATGTCTAAGGTAAGATTTAACACTTTGATGTTGGAGCTAAATAATTACTCGATAATTTGTGTGACTTTGGTTAGTATGGTAACTATGGTTACCAAGACAGGCCAGAAAAGTGTTTACCGCAATTTGTTAGCAATTATATCTACGACCGTATATGCTAAGAAAATGATAAAAAATAAATATCCAAATAAGAACAAGGAATATCGAAGAACAGCATACAACGGTCGGATTTATATGACTATATTAATGGCGGATCTGTTGAGTTTGAGGTTCTTTCTGAAAAGATATTTTGAAATATCTTAATCCAGACAAGCAACGCTTCAACTTAAATATAATCATGGGCTTTCACAATAAATTTCTAGTTGAAAGCCCATGATATAATTAATGTTCTTATAAATATTTACAAGAATTATTAAAAAGAAGTTCTAGGTGCGTGTGACACTTTTTCTAGATTACATACGAAATCAATGAAGCGAGTAAGTGAAAATAAGGTAATGATATGATACTCCCCAGATATCTAGTTCTAGTCATATAAATCCGACCATTGTATGCTCTTCTTCGATGTTCCTTGTTCTTATTTGGATATTTATTTTTTATCATTTTCTTAGCATACACGGTCCTAGATATATATAAAAGCTAACAAATTGCGGGAAACGCTTTCCTGGCCTAAATAACCATACCAACCAAAGTCAAACAAATTATTGATTTATTATTTTGCTCCAACATCATTAGTGTTAAATCTTACCTTAGACATGTAAAACGCTTGATAATTGACGATATATAATCAATTGAAGTATATTTTCATTATCGCCTGCCATGTTGCTAAATGTTGTTTCCGGTAGTCTAAATGTTAACATGTATCAAAATGGAATCATAATTATTTATTACACAGAGATTCAAAAGCTGTTCTTTCATACTACATGCACTCACTTTTCTCATTTCTGAAACAATAACTTTTCCACGTTCCTTCCCTTCTTAATGACACTGCTTTTCTTCTATCTGAATCTTTGTGTAACAAATACTTAGGATTTTGTTTTGATATAGTTTTGCATCTAGACTAACAGATTAACCCGGAAGTGACCTTGATAAGGCAAAATGAAAAAATTTTAAAATTCCAGCAGCATGCTTATATATCTTCAATTACCAAACGTTTTACGTGCCGAAGATAAGATTAAATACTTTATAGTTGAAGCAAAGAAATTAATTTATCACTTGTTTGGGTAGACAGCCCAGGAAAGCATTTCTCACAATATAGAACTGGCTAGTGTGTACGACCATCGTATGCAATAAAAAATAAAAAATAAATATCCAAATAAGAAAAAATAACAACAAATAACAGCATTACTACGGTCGGATTTATTTGACTAATCTAGTTCATGTACTATGTATTAAGAATGAGCTACAATGTACATGTAGTAGTGTAGTGGACATTCCCTACCAGTGACAGGGGATTGACTGAAAACAAAATGCGGTAGGCGGACATGTAAACCTTGATTAATTTGAGTAAAATTGCACCGAGTGACTTGTACCAATCTAGGTCACCACTGGGCACAGGGGCTGTTCATTCTGATAGTCTTGGTAAATTATGAAACACCCAAATACACACTACGCTACTACTGTTCCAGGAACAAGTGGTCTGACAAAGGAAGCTTTAGCCAGACATAATGAGGCCGATCCCGATAACACTGATGATGTGGGAATGTCAGAGATCAGTGATGTGCAGAGTGTTGGGGGTAACACTTTCCAGACATGGGCCACAAACTGGACAGATTGCACCAATAATACTTTCAGTAAGGTGACACGCTATTGGGCATCTAACTCAGCAATGCATAAAGAGGTATGAATTGATAATGATTGTATAGATTCTTCCATTGTTTATTTGGTTACATACTTTGTGGTGCTTTAATGCCACCGGTACTAGATGTACTATATTTCTATACAAAGGCAGAAAGTTTGACAACATCTGAAGCAAAAACTGCCTTATTTTCCTTTACTATATGTTTTTACTGTTTTCCACTTGTTGTTGCATGTGTTATATAACAGTGAAAGGGCTCTAACTAAGTATGTAGTACTTTCATTACAAACTCTTGTTTTTACAGATCCTGGCTGTTCTGGCTGCAGTGACTGAGGTGATCAAGACAAAAGAAGGCAAAGAGACAGAAACTGAATATTTTGGAGCATTGGTATGTATGTCTTATGTACAGAAACATCTTAAGCTTGTAATGTGTGCATACCTCTTTAAAGTGTGATTTACCATGTACTTTGAGTTTTTGTTCTAAGTTATACTTTTAGGAACACCCTGTACTTTGTATTGTAAGTTATACTTTTGAACAGCCTTTCCATAAATTGGTGTTGAAAATAACACATTTAGGAACACCTTGTACTTAATAACTGCTACCTTTTGGAACATCCTGTACATAAGTTAAAAGCTGATGTCAGCTGTCATTCATTTATTCATATTTTTATTTATTTTCAGATGACTGCATTGGAAGGTGTGGACTCAGAAGAAAGTTTGGTTGCCATCACATATCTGCTCAGTCTGTGTATTAAAAGGTACATACAATGTAGTTGCAAACTACATTTGTTATACAATGGTGCATCCTCAAATGTTAATTTACTTATTTCATTTCAAACAACATATTGTGTTGCTTTGTGCACTTTCAGAAAATATGGAAAACACTGGGAAATATCATTTCAACAATTTAATCATTTTAATTAACATTTAGAATAGATTTTCAGCACTTTGACTCGATTTATTTAAATTTTACATTGGGGAATATATTATATTGAATTTACGTTTTATTAAAGTGTCAATATGCTATTATTTTAGATTTTCTAAAATTTATTGTGTTTATTCTATTAAAGGGTCAACGCAACGGTGCTAAAGAAGAAGTTCTCTGATGTTGCAAAGGTTTTGCTGGACATTCTTTCCAAATATAGTGCAACAGATAACCCGTCCCTTCTAAGATCTGTAAGTTACTTCATTATTTTGAGAGTGTTTCAATCATTTTTCGACTTCAGCGTCCTCTTCTTAATTGTAGATAGAAGATCTTAATGAAATTAACAATGCATTAATGACCTAAAAAATGATCAAATGGATATACCTCATTAAATAACTTGTATATTTTTATTTAGTAAATGCCTTGTATATATTGTAATGTACTGGTGTATCTCCTTTCTGGTCCAATTTTTTCAGTCACTTACACATGAGACTAATGTCAGGTATAGTGGTGTTATTATTGGTATTGTTAGATTACTAACATCATTCTGCCTACCTTAGAAGCATTGAAGGTTAAATATCAATGTTCATTTTGTTTAAAGTAAATTTCTTAAAGTGAGCGTTAAACTTTGCTAACACTAAAAAGTTAAACTTAAATGAGTGATATTTTATGCTAATGTGAATGGGAAAAGAAAGTTGAAGGTGAAAAAACATGCCTGTCATTTCATTGATGTTTATTTGTAGACTTTATTGACGCTGGCCTCTCTGTTACGTGTACAAGACCAGCTGGTATGGCAGGATGCTTCTACGACACAGATCTACAGGGGCCTACTTACTTTCACAGTACATAGCAAACCCAAGGTAAGGAAAACAGCTCTCAACAAAGAAATTACCAGGAATTATTTCACATTGCTCAAAGTTTACATAAATCGTCAAAAGTGGAACAAACAGAGGAAATTCTGGAATCATGTTTTTTCCTAGTATATTGTTCAGGCCAAATGTGAAAAATTGCATGATTTGATCTCTAATCAGCCACCTGCATTCTTTTTTCCCACTGTTTGACCTGCTAATAACAATTTATGATACTAGTGGCAAATAGACAGTCATAAAAACCATCAACAGATTATAATGAATAGCTTTGTATATGTTGATTCTAATGTAGGTGCGTAAAGCAGCCCACCAGGCAGTCTGTGCCATTTTAAAGGGTAGCGTTTTCATGACGCAAAACGATCCTCCTCCGAGTCATCCAGCAGCTAGCTCCACGGCAAAGTTTGCAATTCAACAACTAGAGACCTCTGGTGGTAAGAAATATTTTCAAATATAAAAGTAAGAAAATGTCCGTCAAATCTTTACTCTGGTCTTCTGGCCATGATATTGGATTTAAATAAATTGATACATGTGCTTCCTATTTTACAGGAGGTGCTGATGCCACAACAAGTCTCCACATCTTAGGTTTACTGAAGGATGTCCTCTCAACATTTCCGCATCACAGTCTCAAAGCTGTCTGTG
Source organism: Owenia fusiformis (assembly GCA_903813345.2). Taxonomy (NCBI): domain Eukaryota; kingdom Metazoa; phylum Annelida; class Polychaeta; order Sabellida; family Oweniidae; genus Owenia; species Owenia fusiformis. Next base: position 13,995,443 of record CAIIXF020000005.1, on the reverse strand, counting down.
AGGCTATTCTACGATTAATGACCCTCAGCAATGTGGTAAGGAATATTTATCAATTTATGTATTAATTTCATAGCTTAATTTCATGACTTATGTTTCACTTAAAAACAGAAATGTTGTCTAATTCTGTCTGATCTTGCATTTAAAATCAGGCTTTCCGGAGAGCTCCTTAGAGTTAATAAATTATGGACTCCATAACTTCCCTGAAATATAAAAATCAACATTTTTTAGGCCCACCCAGCTAAACTGCAATTTGTATTATTTCTTGGCCCACCCTGTATAAAAACATGTACCTGTGTAATTAGTATTTTCTATTTCAGTTGACTACATCAGTGTCTCTGCAGGCTTTACATGGCATGTTCTCCTCCAGACCAAAGTCAACATGCCTCTCTGCTGACCTCAATGCACAGATATATTATAATTAGTATATTCTGTTTCAGTTGACTACATCAGTGTCTCTGCAGGCTTTACATGGCATGTTCTCCTCCAGACCAAAGTCAACCTGCCTCCCTGCTGACCTCAATGCACAGATCATTATGGTAAGACTATTCACTTTTTGTCATGATCACAAGTGGTGACAAATTGTTACTGTTCCTAAGTTTTTTTTGGATGGCATTCGGCATTGGCATCTGTGACATCTTGAATTTTATATTGCATGTCACCCTTGAAGATAAGCAATACATCTTGAGTATTATCCTGTATTTTTATGGTAGAGTTGACTTTACCCTGCGTGCAGAGTCTAGTTATAAACTACCCTCTGCCTAGTATAGACTATATTACATTTGTGCCTGAGACAGCCCAGGTAATAAATCATTTCAAATCTACCACACTGACCCTTTCCCAACCAATCAGCGAAGTAAAAAGGAACGCGTGCTACATACGTGCTCATTAACTATGCGGTGATGTCCTAGGAAATGACCATATAGAAAGTCGTCTGTATTTCACCGACGAACTCTGATTGGCTCGGTGAGATCAGAGATTTATTGTAAAAGGAAAGAGGAAGCTCTTTTTTAAGAAGTGAAGTCGAATGAATGCAAAGGGTAAATTGACTTGTATGTAACCATGATAAAAGCAGAGCATTACTCCATATTTTTGAGTTAAAACACTGTATCTTTAAGCTTGCGAGGACCAAAAACAGTCCCAGTCAGTGGAGGGTGGAACTCGTCATATTTTCATGTAGTGTTCAATTCTGGTTTACAGTTAACTAAAGTTCTAAAGATTCCATAGAGGGCTGTGCAGTAGTGTTGGTCAACGTTGAGTGCCTGGGATCTTTTCATTGCATAAATATGACCATTAGACCACCCTCATGTTCCTTCATTTTAGTGGACTGAAGTTTTAGTTTACTTAAATTTATTGTAGGCATTATATGACTACCAACCTAAAGAGAATGATGGGCAGTTGATGACAGCCTGGCTCACAGTCATGGAGAAAGCACATTGCAATCTGGCCAGGTAAGAGAATAACTTTGTAAAATAAATATCTTGAAAGGAAAGCACATTTTAGTGTTAATATTTCTTGGTCCCATCCTTTGACATTGTCCCATCCTTTGACATTTCTTTGACTAATAAGTTAAAGGAACTTACATCACAATGATGTCACTTAGTGCAACACTTTCCTAATACATGTATGCTAAAACATTCAAGTGGCACACAAGATGTTACATTTTATTATTGAAATAGTATGTCCTTTGTTCAGTCTCCACAATGGTGTTAGAATATGATAAGGTATTTAGTGGAAAAGGGGCGCGAGTTGTTGGGGGAGTTTTTCATGCATTTCGCTGATGTTTTTCATCTTAAAAACAGGAATACACTTTAAAATGTTTTATTGACTAAAAGATTGCACCATACCATGCTTTCATTTATATCGCAACCTAATAAGGTGTATATTACTGATTAAGCTTCCTGTTATCTCAAAATCTGCTTGGAACCCCACCATTGGATTAACATGGGAAATTCCTACAAGAGAATATTCTTGGGATTAAAGAATTGGTGCAGTTAACACAATTTGAGAAATTATTGGCATACATGAAACCTATTTATAACAGCATTTATATTATTCCAAAGCATCAAGCACAATGATTCCCAGCCCTCTGAAGTTTAAAAAATAAAAATACGTGGGTGTTAATCAATGGATAATCCTTGAAAATTAGAACTTTTTTTGGGGATCATACGGAGCAATTTTATAGTCAATAATATGTTTTACAGTGTATTGTTGTTTTTTAGATGAAAAACAAGCAAAATGCATGAAAAAACCCCCTCGATTCGTTTTACAAACAACTCGCAGTCCTTTGATGTGAAACTTATTTAATTTCTAAAGGTCATTTTTGAAGGATTTTTTTGTCCGATAAGATCAGTAACTTTTTTCAAATAATTTTTTGTTGTCACACGCATCTATTTATTTAACGAATGATTTTCACCAATGGATAGTGTACATACTAATCTATGTTACAATTGAAAACAGTAAGATCAGTTGGAGAATAAAGTGAAATCAACTTACAAGTGCAGAAAAGTGATTCAGAAAAAACACATTTTACAATTCTAGTTCTCATTGAAACCAATGGTACAGAAATATTTAAAGCATGATACAAGTTGTAAACACTTCTTTTTATCTAATATAGGACGTTATATTGTTTTATTTTGAAATCTAATATATACATAAAAGTGAAATTTAATTGTTACTTAAGTATTTTTACCTATGGTTTGTAGTGTTGTATTATACTAATATAATCAAAAAAAGGATTGGTATCGATATGGAGAACTGAATTAAACAATGTTTTTCTCTTAACCCAATTATTGAAAACATTCTGTAAAAAAACAAAGTCCTTTATGTAATGTTGACTGATTGACAACAATTTAATGCGAAAATGATTTATATATATTTTATATTACTGTTTTTGTTAACATTTTTTGTTTTTTAGTGCAATTGTTTTTTGTCCCTTTTTACCATTTCTTGAGAATGAAATACAATATCTTTCCGAAGCTTGTTTGAACAAAATAGCATATACAACATTTTCTTAGACTTCCCAATATCATAGTTGTACAAAGGAAATTTTGGTTGATTTAACAAAAAGTATTCAAAAAATTAAAACAAAAACCCCGAAATAGATAAAAACTAAGATAAACCTTTAATTTCATTTACAGGATACTTTTTTTAAATCAAGCAAACTTTCCTTTGTATAATTACAATATTGAGATACATAAACAAGTTGTGTTTATGTCATTTTGTTCCAATGAGGTTCGGATAGATGTGTTTTCTAAAACAATATAGAGAAAACTATTTATGTCTATTTAAGATTATATTGTTACCATTCAAAAGATGACCATTAAATTGACAATGTGTAAAATTTTCAGAATTTTTTGATGACTAGTTTAAGAGAAACGTGTGTTCAAAAAGTTCGCCAATACCCATCCTTTACCACTAAAAACGTTTGCCGCTAAAATGGCAGGAAATCCAAAGGACCGATAACTTTTTTCGTTTCAAATTACTTTTAAAGTCCTGACAAATTATATTAAGATGGCTGAACAATATTTTCAAAATTTGCCTGGGGCCTTTAAAATGTTTATTTTTGGAAATCAGCAGGTGTCTTTCTGTCTCATATGTTATACACCTGCCATATTCAAATGAAAATGCTGAAGAAACTAGAAGTCCACAATAAGCAATCTAATTTTTAACATAAAATTTTCAATGTTATAATCAAAGGATCAATTATACATGTACATGTAGTTGTACAAAGCATCACATAAACCTTGTCATCAACATTCCAGGAAAACTGCCTTTGACAGTGCAATTGTCTTGTTTTCTGGCAGCCATTTTAAAAGTTTTTAGATAAATCTTGTCATTTCAACAAAACCACTGATTGGATTTTCCTTATAGAAATTTAATTTAGAACTTATTTACTGCCTACTTATGTGATTTCGCTCACATTTTGTCCCTGTTATTAGTTAATGATAAACACAGCTGTCTCAAGGTCAAATGTAATAGCTTAAAACTTAGATAAAGAGTGAAGGAGAAACGGTTATTTGATAAATATAAACATAGTTTATTTCATTACTGTAACAGTCACAAATGTTTTGTCTTCTTCATGGTTAACCATAACATTGGGGATGATGTAACAGTACAGTTTTTTTTACCAGAAATGTTGTACTTAATAGTAAGGATCATTGGATTATGTTCAATTGTTAGTATGGTACATTGTGACAATGTTGCTGTTAAGCCAAGTGATATAACTGTTAACATTGGGGATGATGTGACTCTGCCATGCAAACTTGCTGAGGGAGTTATGCATGAGTATGTCTCTTGGTATGAATACATTACAAAGGAAAATGGATTTCAAATATTCAAATCTAATCGCCCAGATGAAGTTAAGAATCCAAGCAAGTTCGCAGTTGATACCACTGATGCGAAATATGACTTAAAAATACAGGATGTGTCCTTAAAGGATGCTGGGAAATATAGCTGTAAAACGTTTCAGGACAGACAACGATACCCAGCTTATGTGACTGTTTATGAACCACCTTCCTGTGACCATAACAGTGGTAATAATATTATTGAAGGGCAAAGCAAAACATTGACATGTGATATGAAGTATTCCGGTTATGCTAAACCAATATTAAAATGGTTGCGAAATGGCAAAGAAATTGAGGTAAAAACCAGTGTCAAGGAACATTTTGCAAGTGCGAATGCCACATTTGTTGTTTCCCATGCTGATAATGGTGCAACGTTTACGTGCAATGTAAACAGTGCTGACCAACCTGATTTTGTTGGAGATCAATGTACAATAACACTTAAATGGGAAAGTGTCACTCATAAACAGCAGCCTGACATAAAACATGGATCTAGCCACTCTTCAGCAGATATTGTTGTCAGAAGTGAAATCCTTATTCTAATTTCTGAACTGGCTTCAATCTATGGCTTAAGACTATATTGGAATATTACCAAGTCTACTTTTTCATAGTGCATTTTTGTAGTACTATTGGACTCTTAGTAATAAAAATGATTTTTTTTGTTTTTTATTCATTTTTTTACTCCCTCAGTAAGAATGACAATATACAACAGTATATAAAGTCATAACAGACGCACAAATTTTATTTTTCTATGTTATATAAAAATTTAAGTGTTTGTTCTCAATGTCTGTTACAGGAATAAAACATATGCTTTTAAAACTGTCTCTTTGTTGATACAGATACTTGTAAGAGAGATTGTAGCCAATCAGTAAGGGATAAACTAGAACTCCAAAGCCCCCTGCAATAATTCATTTGAATTTAAAATTGAGATGTAAATAAATGATTAACTTTATTTTAATTTTTAACTTCATGTCTTTCATGCTTGATCTTAATTGGGATAATTGTCAAATATTCAAACCTAAGCTTATTAGGAACTTTGAATGTCACTAGTTTAATAGATAAAAATCGTGGCATTATCATCGTTGTTCTAGAATAAACATGGGCTTTCAAGAGATCTTGAAAGCCCATGGAATAATTATTACTAAAGTAATATCTGTTCTTTTGCTTGCGAGCCGAGTCACAAATAATCGTTCAGTAGGTCAAAGTTCAAGGCAATCACCTGTGTTTAGGTTACACAGTATCCAAATGTACCACTGCTATATTAGCAAAGGTCAGAATCTAGTGGAGACGAGGGTGTAAAGGTTGTGTTGAGTATGCAACACTTCGATTTCAGAAAATTGCTATTGTATTCATACTAGAGTCAAAAAGTCTAAATCCAAACAGGGGGTAATTCTGAATGGGTTGCAAACAATGGCAAGCAAATCATTGAGTTGAATGATAGTACCTCTACTACCTCTATATAATATTTAGAATGTGAAGGATACCATATAATATAATATAATATAATATAATATTTAGAGGTTATGTCACTATGACGTGAAATATGCCTGAGTTCTCCCAATATAGGCCGACCTTGGGAGGCTCTATATTTGGGCAAGAACGAAGGCATATTTCACGTCATAGTGACATAACTGATGTATTACATGCCTTTGTTCCCATGGTTACTTTGTATCAATGACGTGACGTCATGATATTATCATGGTTATTAAAGAAATCTAATATCAAAACGAGGTAAGCGGGCTATATCGGGGTAATCGGGCAATATCGGTGGATATAGCTCGCTAACTTTCCCATTGACTTCCATACAAATGCTTCGCTAGGTATGTAATACAATATAATATATACCAACAATCTAACAATAAAATAATTAATTAGGGTGGAATTAGGTGTTCTGAATTACCCCCATGCTAGTGTTTGGAATTACCCCCACAAATCCTATGTCTTTAAATAAATAGATGTCACTTATAAATCAATTAAATTTGGGGTTCTTGATATCCAGGGGTGACAGGATCCAGTATCATTACTTCAGGGTACCATATAATGATATACCATCAATCTAACAATTAAAACAATTAAGTTTAAGTTAAGCGTTTGGAATAACCCCAATGCTAGTGTTCGGAATTACCCCCCCCCCCAATAACTCCTGTTTGGAATTACCCCCCATAAATACCTTAAAGTTAAGGTTGTATAACCCAGATTTTTTGACAATTTATCATAATTTTTTTCTGCAAATGCATTCTACAGCGTGTAATACACATAATATATATAAAATTATACTAAAGATGTGCAGTGCAGTCGAGCTAACTATCTTACATGTACAATTTTATGGGGTGTTCGGAAATAAACGTATTGACTCTATTGCTCAGCAATCTTTATCGTAATATGAGCATGAAATATTCAAAATTTGGAATCTTTTGACATAATGTGTTGTTTATACTATATATTGTGTATTGAGATTTGGTACTCTATGAAGTTGCTACTTTCTAGTTTCTAACTACTATTTTTCAGACTAGATGAGAAGTTATGTATCAGCCATGTACCCCGTGTGGTAGGAGTTGCCATGACAACCCTATTAGCAGGCAACCCCAATGTCATCCAGCAAGCAACAATACTTATAAAGGTAATATTAGATAATTAATCTGATCTAACACAGGATTTGATGGCGACTCCAAGGGGTAGCAAGTCATATCATTTACACTCAATTAAGTATGAACTTTTACTTCACAATTTTTGGAGAAAATGAAATAAATTGTTGGTGCTGGTATATCTAGCAATATGGCCCAGTGGAGTATAACGCTCTGCAGGGAGCATTAGTTATTGTGGTTACAAAGCAAAAATTAACATGTTCAATGAAGCAAGCTATTCTTCCAAGTGTGACCACTATCAAGCCAAGATTCACTGTTCCTGAGCTATACTACCTTGATAAAATGTATGTTTTAATCTGTTATGGCTCTTTATGAAGATAACTTTGTGTAATTATTCATTTATAGGTTGTTATCGAACAATGTCTTGGTCCAGTCGCCACTAAACTGGAGTCTATTCTACAGGCCTCACCAGCCAGTAATGGTACAGCAACATATAAACTGTTCAAGGTCCTGGAAAAGGGACTAAGCTACCAGTATCATGCAGTATGGGCCCAAGTGTTTGAGATCTTACAATGCTTCTTTAAAGTCCTTGGAAAGCCATGTGCACCCATGTTAAACAAGGTAATTTTAAATTGAACCTATTTTAAAGAAGGTATCTAACTTAGCCCATGTTAAGCAAGGTATTGAACTGAACCCATGTTAAAAAAAGTATTTTTAAATTTAACCTATTTTAAACAAGGTATTTTGTTGAGTCCAGGTTAAGAATTTATTTCACTAAAACCATGTTAAACAGGGTATTTAACTGTATCCATGTTGAAAAAGGTATTAAACTGAACCCATTAATAATGTTTTTTCTGAACCCATAAATAATGTATTTATTTGAACCCATAAATAATGTATTTATCTGAACCCATAAGTAATGTATTTATTCATGAACCTGTGTTAGATAAGGTATCTAGATAAATCCAAGTTAAACAAGTTCAGCTGTACTCATTCTAAATAAGGTATTAAACTACCAATGTTAAAAAGGTACCCAATGTTAGATAAGGTATTTAAATGTACCAATGTTAAAAAGGTATTTAACTGTACCCAATGTTAGATAAGGTATTTAAATGTACCAAATGTTTAATAAGTTATTTAACTGTACCCAATGTTAAATAAGATATTCAACTGTACCCAATGTTAAATGAAGGCATTTAACTGAATCCAATGTTAAATAAGATATTTAACTGTACTCAATGTTAAATAAGGTATTTAACTGTAACCAATGATAAATAAGGTATTTAACTGAATCCAATGTTAAATAAGGTAGTTAACTGAATCCAGTGTTAAATAAGGTATTTAACTGTATCCAGTATTAAATAAGGTATTTAAATGTACCCAATGTTAAATAAGGTATTTAATTGTAACCAATGATAAATAAGGTATTTAACTGAATCCAATGTTAAATGAGGTATTTAACTGTATCCAGTGTTAAATAAGGTATTTAACTGTATCCAGTATTAAATAAGGTATTTAACTGAATCCAATGTTAAAAAGGTATTTAACTATACCCATGTTAAAAAGCTATTTAACTGTACCCATGTTAAAAAGCTATTTAACTGTACCCATGTTAAAAAGCTATTTAAGTGTACCCAATGTTAAATGAGATATTTAAGTGTACCCAATGTTAAATAAGGTATTTAACTGTACCAAATGTTAAATAAGGTATTGAACTGCACCCAATGTTAAATAAGGTATTTAACTGAATCCTTGTTATTAAAGGCATTTGTTCTTGCAGTGTCTTCTATCCATGGCAGACTTACGAGATAGCTTTCAGTTCGCACACACTAAGGCCTTGGACAAAACATTTGGCTTAGCTGTACAGTCCATGGGGCCAAGGGCTGTACTCCAAGCTGTACCTCTACAGATTACAGGCGATGAGTAAGTTAATTCCTACAGTTTACCTTATTTTGCCAACACTAAGGGGAGGCATCAAAAGTTTGATGTCGGATCGAAAGCTAAATAAATCTAGTTCTGAGTTTTACCCCCCCCCCCAAAAAAAAACAACAACTTAAACCCATGAAAGTTAATCGCAGACTTCTGGCTTGAGAATTTGAAAAATTATTTCTAAAATGATCGAATTTGTGTTAATTCCTTTAACAACTATTTATAGAATAGTATCCATTGGAATGATCTTGACGAAGAAAACATCAGGTAAAATCTTTATTTTTAAACCATTCCAAGGCATTTCGAGTCAAAATTGCAAAAAATTGAAATGTTGAAATTTGTCAGATAGCAAACTGAAATGGCTTTGAATCCCCCCCCCCCTTACTAGATTTATTTAATTTTTGATCCGACATTGATCTGTTGATGCCTTCCCTAAGTAGTTATTATTATTACATACTATTATGACATGTTGTTATGGCAACTGTTTATAGTGACCAACATCACTCAGTGTGGGTGTCAGAGATTGACATATCAATTTTGTAATTACAATTTTGTTATTACAATTTTGTAATTGTAATATCTAACTTTTCTTCATATGAATACAATGACATGTAGAACACAGTATAGTGAAATCATCATCTTTACTCAGTTCATACTGCATCCCTTTACAAGACTTGACTTCTACATGAATAGAATATAGCCTATATCCATTCGGAATATGAATATGAAGTCATGGCATCATGCTCATTAAATGCCGCAAGTTGTGTGTTATTTTCATTATTAGACATCATGCCATGATCAGTAAATGACATGTCATGTACAGCAAATATTATGCCCTTAGCAAATGTTCTGTTCATTCTCAATAAATCTGTTAAAGTTAGAGTCATTTTAGTGAGAAATCAAACAATATAGTGTGAATGGTATATTTAAGCAAATGTCATGTCATTCTTAGTTAATGTCAAAAATGTAGAGTAAATGGTCAAACCAAATAAAGTTAATGGTCAAACAATTTAGAGTGAATTGCCAAACAATATGGAGTTAATGGTCGAACAATGTGGAGTTAAAGATAAACGATGTTGAGTGAATGGTCAAGCATTGTAGAGTGAATGGTCAAACATTGTAGAGTGAATGGTCAAACATTGTAGAGTGAATGGTCACACAATATAGAGTGAATGGTCAAACATTGTAGAGTGAATGGTCAAACAATATAGAGTGAATGGTCAAGCATTGTAGAGTGAATGGTAAAAACAAATAGAGTTAATGGTCAAACAATGTAGAGTGAATGGTCAAACAATGTAGAGTGAATGGTCAAATAATGTAAAGTGAATGGTCAAACAATGTAGAGTGAATGGTCAAACATTGTAGAGTGAATGGTCAAACAATATAGAGTGAATGGTCAAACAATGTAGAGTGAATGGTCAAACAATGTAGAGTGAATGGTCAAATAATGTAAAGTGAATGGTCCAAATAGAGTGAATGGTCAAACAATGTAGAGTGAATGGTCAAACAATGTAGATTTAATGGTCTAACAATATAGAGTGAATGGTCAAACAATGTACAGTGAATGGTCAAACATTGTAGAGTGAATGGTCAAACAATGTAGAGTGAATGGTCAAACAATGTAGAGTGAATGGTCAAACAATGTAGAGTGAATGGTCAAACAATGTAGAGTGAATGGTCAAACAATGTAGAGTGAATGGTCAAACAATGTAGAGTGAATGGTCAAATAATGTAAAGTGAATGGTCCAAATAGAGTGAATGGTCAAACAATGTAGAGTGAATGGTCAAACAATGTAGATTTAATGGTCTAACAATATAGAGTGAATGGTCAAACAATGTACAGTGAATGGTCAAACATTGTAGAGTGAATGGTCAAACAATGTAGAGTGAATGGTCAAACAATGTAGAGTGAATGGTCAAACAATGTAGAGTGAATGGTCAAACATTGTAGAGTGAATGGTCAAACAATATAGAGTGAATGGTCAAGCATTGTAGAGTGAATGGTCAAACATTGAAGAGTGAATGGTCAAACATTGTAGAGTGAATGGTCAAACATTGTAGAGTGAATGGTCAAACAATATAGAGTGAATGGTCAAGCATTGTAGAGTGAATGGTCAAGCATTGTAGAGTGAATGGTAAAAACAAATAGAGTTAATGGTCAAACAATGTAGAGTGAATGGTCAAACAATGTAGAGTGAATGGTCAAATAATGAAAAGTGAATGGTCAAACAATGTAGAGTGAATGGTCAAACATTGTAGAGTGAATGGTCAAACAATATAGAGTGAATGGTCAAACAATGTCGAGTGAATGGTCAAACAATGTCGAGTGAATGGTCAAGCATTGTAGAGTGAATGGTAAAACCAAATAGAGTGAATGGTCACACAATGTAGAGTGAATGGTCAAGCTTTGTAGAGTGAATGGTCGAACCAAATTAAGTGAATGGTCAAACAATGTAGAGTGAATGGTCAAACAATGTAGAGTTAATGGTCTAACAATATAGAGTGAATGGTCAAACAATGTACAGTGAATGGTCAAACATTGTAGAGTGAATAGTCAAACAATATAGAGTGAATGGTCAAGCATTATAGAGTGAATGGTAAAACCAAATAGAGTGAATGGTCACACAATGTAGAGTGAATGGTCAAACATTGTAGAGTGAATGGTCAAACAATATAGAGTGAATAGTCAAGCATTGTAGAGTGAATGGTAAAACCAAATAGAGTTAATGGTCAAACAATGTAGAGTGAATGGTCAAACAATGTAGAGTGAATGGTCAAATAATGTAAAGTGAATGGTCCAAATAGAGTGAATGGTCAAACAATGTAGAGTGAATGGTCAAACAATGTAGATTTAATGGTCTAACAATATAGAGTGAATGGCCAAACAATGTACAGTGAATGGTCAAACATTGTAGAGTGAATGGTCAAACAATGTAGAGTGAATGGTCAAACAATGTAGAGTGAATGGTCAAACAATGTAGAGTGAATGGTCAAACAATGTAGAGTGAATGGTCAAACAATGTAGAGTGAATGGTCAAACAATGTAGAGTGAATGGTCAAATAATGTAGAGTGAATGTCAAACCAAATAGAGTGAATGGTCAAACATTGTAGAGTGAATGTCAAACCAAATAGAGTGAATGGCAAAAACCAAATAGAATGAAATGTCAAACCATTTTTTTCAGAGATGACTATGAGTTTCCCAGGAGTTGGATCATTCCTGTACTGAGGAACTACATAGAGAACACAGAACTAGCATATTTTGTTTCCTACTTTCTGCCGCTAGCAGCTAAACTAAGATCTAAATGTAAGTAGACAAGAAACAAATATTCTTGAATAAAATGTGTTTGTATTTGTATATTTATTCAACCACCAATTTGGTGACAATACTTTCTTTTTTACAACATATTTACATTAGAAAGGACAGAGTAATAAAAAGTATTATTTACACCATGCTACATTTATCTCTTGACTTAAATTAATTTAGTTCCTTCAATTTCACATTTCTATAGTTATACATATTGCATATCATTTTGCAGCTATGGAACTTAATAGTAAAATGTTCCCTAGTGTGATCGATTTGCCGTACTGTTTATTATTAAGTCCAGTAATGACCCTGGCAACCTAACATATCTCATTATTAAAGATGTTTCAAGTTACCATTATCATGATATGATAATCATACCTATTGTGTACATTGTATGTTTATCTGATAAATGTGTAGGTTTACTTTGGTAAAGGGTTTTCTGTTATCTTCATAATCAATAGAACAATATAATAATACCCAACTAGAGAAGCAATGCATGATTCAAAGGGCGATCCATATGTTCTGATAAAAATGCTCTCATTTTTTTTTTCATTGCAGTTATTTTATTAAGATAAGGAGAACATTTATGCATAATGTGTACAAGTATCGTTTATTTTGAAAACAGTTCCTGTCTACAGCATAGCATAAGTATGACTGTATTTTGGGTACCCAGGTCAGCATTTATGCACCATATATTTACCAGTTACTCGTCATCAGTGCTGTTAATTGATGAATCACTGCCTCTCATGTTCAAAGTAATTGCCCCCAACATCAGCATATTTTTGATGTCTTTGGACCCACTGTCTATAGACATCTCTAAAGAATATGTGGAATGTCCCAATACTGCCATTCCATGTTGGGATGTCATGGTATGCACAAATCAAGATTTGCAAAGCAACATACAACATACTATGTTTGCTGTAATTGGCTCCCTTGTACAGCTTTTAGACTTATTTACAGGCGCCAATCATGGCAAATACGATAGCAATGATACTAAACTTTTTTTCCGCATGCTTTAAAATGGTTTAAATAACTAATTTGTATATTTTATATGTTATGATTTAACTGACCTGCCTACCATTAATACAGGCTACCATGGCAACCTTATCTCAAAATCAATTTAAGAGATAGTTATATACGTGCAAGACAATTAGCCTTGAAATATAAAAGACATAAATATTAGAAACTTTCCAGAAAAATCGAGGTATGACCCAGTTTAACGAAAAAATAGAAAAATATCGAAATTCTAAACTGGGCGATAATTGCAAACTTCCACTAAAATGATAAAATGGCAGATTGTGTCATTCGATGCATCCTCCTGATAAATATCTATTCTTTTGGTTTACTTCCATACCATACTCCATTAATATTCTCTTAAAATTGTCGAAAATGAATCGAGAAAATGTTCCTTTTAAAGTGTTTTGTTTCAATATCGGACCAGAAAATCTTTTACACACATTTTCTGCGCACCTTGAAAGGTCTTGAACTTTGGTGTTTCTCTCTAACATTCCTTCTTATTCTCAAGTCTTTTGCACAACTTTTACATAGAAATGATGATCTGTCAGTAAATTAAAACCAGGAGACAGAGATATGGAAAAATCACAAAATGAGAGCATTATTATCAGAATATATATATCGCCCCTTGTATTGAACATGATGATCCAATTTATATATACATGAATGATCACGAAATTCATTTATCTAAGACATGTACGTCAATATTACGATACATTTAGTGTTGGGAAATTGAAGTAAAGGTAATGACTCAAACAGCTTATTAGTAGAATTACACTGCACCATACAAAACTTATCTTGCAAATATTTGATTCATGTTGTCTAGCGGCTGAATTAGCCAAACAGAACAAGATGGTCGAGGCGAAGACGTATGACGCTCTACAGCAACAGATATGGAGCCTGCTTCCCTCCTTTTGTACCAGACCCACGGATATAGTCAAAGTAAGTTGACGTTTTCTTTTATACTGTAATAGACATTATCCTACACTTAGTGTACTAAATGTATAATAACATTAAAAAATAAATTTGATATTTATTGGCAAAATGAATATCCGGAGGATATCGTAATGATATACTCCGGGCGGAGGATATTGGACGATATACTCCGGAAAACCCAATATGTGGAGGATATTGTGACGATATACTCCGCTTGTTGATTTCCCGCCAAATTGACTCTATTTGGCATGAAATTCATTTTGCAATGATATTATACATTTAGTACACTCCTTGTAAGTGTAGGATAATAAAAACATCCTATGATTTTTTCAGAATATCATTTTAATCTACTCGGTGATATTGATATATGTACTCGTTCGCTTTGCTCTCTGGTGCAGATATCAATATCACCTCGTAGATAAAAATGATATTCCTCAAAATCATAGGATATCCTATAAGAGATGATCGCAGAGGTTTTGTCTTTACACAGTGTACACATCTCGCCTGCTTAGAGGCAAAGGGTCTATGTACATTTTTCCTGATTTAGAAAAAATGCATAAACAAACTTTGCATCCTCCGAACGCAGGGTTCCAGAATCATACACAAAGAAAGAAGGAACTTTGTGTTTGATTCTGGAACCCTGCGTTCGGAGGATGAAACTTTTGAACCTAATATGAATCAGTACATACACCTTTTAAAGAAACAAAATAACTTTTTTTATTAAAATCATATAATTATTGGTACACTGTGTAAATATAATGTTTCCACTTCATTTGTGAAAAAATCTCATTTTTCTTCAAATATTGCACATAGCTCCTTCTGCCTTCTGGTTATTAATGTATAAATCTTTACCAGAGACATTAAATGTCTCTGTCTTTATGAATGTTGACCCAAGCTGCCCATTGGGGGTAGTAATGGGTGACACTCAGATATAATGTATACTGCGTCTCATAAGTCGGCACCGGCTGGTGATGTTACAAAATGTTGTTTTTTATGTATTTTATATGTATATTGTAATATCAGTGACACAAAAATAAACTATTTTAAACTAAAAAAACTAAACCTCTAAACAGACACCATATTCTGTTCATATAAGACATTTTACAAAAAGAAGTGCCCAGGTTAATCCTCACAAGACCATCTTATTTAAGGAAAAAACGAGATTCTATGCTTAATGCATTCTATGCATTATATGACCAAAATTTTCATTCTGTTCATTATTAAGACTGAAATTGCGCAGAGGTCTTAAGTAATGGCCAGAATAAAATATGAGGTCATATATTTGCTATACATCATAGAATCGGGGTCTTTGTTGAATTCTAATATGATAAACAAACAAGAAAAACAACTGTTTGCATTTATGGAATTTAGCAGTCATACATGTATGTACTTTATTATAGACCAGTTAATCAATTGCAGTAATTGTGCTGTCACTTATCATATTAGAATATCAATTTAGAACTGTAACACATTCGTCATCCTACAATAAGTATTACTCAAGATACAATGTATAGCAATTAGTGGCAAGATTTTCAATTATCATTCATTAGCAAATCACATGTTCTACTGTATGTCTAATTAGCAAACAAAATATTGAAGAAGACGTCTGTTTTGCCAATCAGATTTTTAGCTTGTATGGATGAGCAATTGTTATCACCCGGTTGTCTTGTTTATTATTGCAGTATTTATTCTGATGGACAGTTAACTTACCTTCTACCATAATTGAGGGAGTGATTAAAAAACATTGCAATATTTCTTAATCACAGTAGATTATAGATAGTAAAGAGGATGTCTTTTACTTGCTGGTAAACAGAGAGGTAGTTTATGACTTAGTTTATGACGTACTGTTAATCAGTTAAAATTGATACTTACGTACCGATTATTTATTGTATTGCAGTCATTTAGTAGTATAGCCAAGGTGCTAGGGACGGCACTCACGGACAGACAAGACATCAATATGGACGTTATGGCATCAATCCGCAAGCTCATCCTTCTGAACAAGCATAATGGTAAATATGGACATGTTTTTATATTTCATTACACACAGTTTTTGTCAGACTTCGAAAAAATGTTACGTTGTCATCATCTTGTTAAAAATTTATGTTGATTTCCGATGAGAATATTCAATGTGGCGTTTTGAGAGATCATTTATTTGGTATACATTTTGAATAAAATATGATAAATATTGAGTTTTGTTGATTTGATATACATTCTTTTCCGTTTCCATTTTTCTTTTCAAAATAATTACCACATTATTCAGGACATTTTAGAAATGATTCAGTATTTGGGATACAAAATAAATAAATCACCATGGGTAGAATCTTGGATCAGTGATGCCAGAGGATAATTAGTTGTACATGTTTTATATTTGTGAATAAAAAAATAGGATAATTATCAATTTGCTTTTATAATTTTGGCTACTAATTGTCAGTACTTTTGTCAGTTTAGTAATTTGAACCTACGGAATCACTCACATGTCTGTCTTTTTGGTAACAATTATTGCACAAATAAAAACTGTCCTATTTTATGGAAGTCCATTTGGTAATTTATATATATATTACATATACTGCAGCTTTAATTTAGTATTTTAAATGAGATGATATATGTAGCAATTGATGTTGAGAATTATCAGTATGAGTGAGTTTCAGCTTCTCAATTTGTGTATTATTTACAGATGCATGTGCAGAAGAAATTGGACGATTTGCTAAGAATTTTCTTCCTATATTGTTCAACATGTACACTACTAACACAGAGGTTGAAAAGGATCCTAAAAGAATGGCTGCCCGTGAAACCATCAAAGTTTATCTGAGTGTCACAAAAATTGAGGTAATAAAATATGATTTTTTCTAAGAATCTGTCAGAATGATACATTAATGTGAAAGGATGTGTCCGGGTTTATGCCCTTTTGGTCCCTCAGTCAAATGTATGTGAAATATGGTTTTTATTACTGTCCTAGTTATATTTGATAAGTGTATTTACTTTTTCACGAGTTTTGATGCATAATTAACCCCCTGCTGAGAGTCAAAATAAGTATCTTAACAAAAAGAAAATAGTCATTATCATAGAAAAAAACACCAATGGCAACATGTATGACATACAAAGAAGAAATAACTTAAGACCCATGAAGAATTAAAAAGAAAATCAAATTTTTTAAATATATTTAAGGATTAAATTTTTTTTCAAATTTTTGAATTTCCCGCCAGTTTACTTTGAAGGGGGAAAAACAAGATGGTTGCCATTTGATGTAAGAAATATCAGAAAAAAAGTTGCTTCACTTTTAGTTTTCACAATGAACACAGTTTTCCGGTTTAGGTTTTTTGACTGATTCTGACTCTTCACCACCAGGGTCATGTATAGAGATTATAAAATTGAAACCAAAATGTTGTGCTCAGCATGAATTTGACTGAAATATGTGTAACATCACCAACACAATTGAAGTCTCAAAACTGGATGCTCAGTAACTTTGAGTGACTATAATCCCTTGATTACCCAGATAAACACCAATTCACTTATCCAGAAATACCATTCAATGTCTATACAAAGAAAGTAACCAATGTTTTGGAAGATATGTTTCAAACCTTTTGCATAAATAATTCATTTCATATTTGCCATTGATTTTTTTCAATTCTGACAAAGTGATATGCACTGTCTTTGATGCCAATATTCTTCATCAATTGTGATACAAATTGATATTCTTGTAATCTCAGAAGAAGGATAAGATATTGAAGTTTAATAATATGTGTGATTGAGTTGGTTTTTCAGACATTATAATTTTCAATATTTTCTAAGTCGATACTCAGACTCATTCCCAGACTCATCCTTTGATGAGAACCTATCCCATTAAAAACCATATTATGTCAGAACACCTAGTGATCAAAAATCCTTCTTGTAAAACAGGATGTATATGGAACAGCTCTGTAAGTGGAACACCTCATGAATACGTTTAATGACCTTAATGTAGCTGCTATACCTTTTTATGTCCCCACCACATAGTGTGGGGCCATATTGTCGTCCTAGGCGCGTCCGTCCGTCCGTCCGTCCGTCCGTCCGTCCGTCTGTCTGTCTGTCTGGTTGTCTGTCTGTCCGTCCGTACGTCCGGCAGTTTTCTCCAAAACCGCTACAGGTATCACCTTCTAATTTTCAGGAATAACTTATGAGTGCCTATAGATGTGGATGAAAAAAATTTAACTCGAAACCTACTTCCTGTCGGCCATTTTGAAGTCAAATGCTAAAATCCTTGTCTGCAAACTTTAAGAAAAACTGCTTCACAGTTGCTTTTAAAACTTTAACATCTTGTTCAGCTCACTTCATTCTAGATCTGATTAGGTTTTGGACCTGCTAGCTCAGTCATGTCAGCCATTTTGAATGTCTTAAGAAAAGTTAGCGCGCGATAATACTTTGTATCATATTGAATGGTGTTTTTGAGTTTTCATACTTTAACTATTTAGTAGCTTTATAAATAATTTCAGATGTACTTTGCTGTAAAAGCCTACTTTATTGTTAACAGTAGTTATATGTGATAATTTTGTAAAAAGAAATCAGCAAAAACTCATAAGGACTTTTTTATTGTCGGCCATTTTGGATTTTTCGGTCCTAAAATCTTGTCTGTGAAGTCTTGTCTGCGCGTTTTCAGGTGAACCGTTTGGTGGATCAATTTCAAATTTTCAGGGATGATTCTTAGTATAAAAATCTAGATCTCATTAGTTTTTTGGCATTCTGGGTAAATGTCAAGGCAGCCATTTTGGATTTTCCGTCCTAAAATCTTGTCTGTAAAGTCTTGTCTACTCGTTTTCAGGTGAACTGTTTGGTAGATCAATTTCAAATTTTCAGGAATGATTCTTAGTATGAAAATCTAGAACTGATTAGTTTTTTTACATTCTGGGTAAATGTTAAGGCAGCCATTTTGGATTTTCCGTCTTAAAATCTTGCCTGTAAAGTCTTGTCTACGCGTTTTTAGGTGAACGGTTTGATAGATCAATTTCAAATTTTCAGGGATGATTCTTTGTATGAAAATCTACATCTGATTACTTTTTTTGCATTCTGCGTAAATGTTAAGGCAGCCATTTTGGATTTTCTGTCCTAAAATCTTGTCTGTAAAGTCTTGTCTACCCGTTTTCAGGTGAACCGTTTGGTAGATCAATTTCATATTTTCAGGGATGATTCTTAGTATGAAAATCTACAAACAGATTAGTTTTTTGACATTCTTGGTAAATGTCAAGGCAGCCATTTTGGATTTTCCATCCTGAAATCTTGTCTGTAAAGTCTTGTTTACATGTTTTCTGGTTAACTGTGTGACAGATCAATTTCAAATGTTCAGGGGTGGTTCTTAGTATGAAAATCTAGAACTGATTAGTTTTTTTGCATTCTGGGTAAATGTCAAGGCAGCCATTTTGGATTTTCCGTCTTAAAATCTTGCCTGTAAAGTCTTGTCTACGCGTTTTTAGGTGAACGGTTTGATAGATCAATTTCAAATTTTCAGGGATGATTCTTTGTATGAAAATCTACATCTGATTACTTTTTTTGCATTCTGCGTAAATGTTAAGGCAGCCATTTTGGATTTTCTGTCCTAAAATCTTGTCTGTAAAGTCTTGTTTACATGTTTTCTGGTTAACTGTGTGACGGATCAATTTCAAATTTTCAGGGGTGGTTCTTAGTATGAAAATCTAGAACTGACTAAATTTTTTGCATTCTGGGTAAATTTTAAGGTGGCCACTTTGGATTTTCCGTCCTCAAATTGTGTTGGTAAAGTCTTGTCTACTCATTTTCAGGATAACCATTTCACGGGATCACCACTTGGTGGGGACATTTTGTACACATTTGTGTTCTTGTTTTAATATGTACAGGCAGAACAGAAATCATTTCACCAACAGAACTATGAATACATTGATCATTTAGTTCTCCACATGTCATATGAAAACTAAAGAACACTTTACAGAGGTTTTCTTAAGCAAAAAACACTATATTTGATAATGGAGGTAGTTCTTTAATTGAAGGAATTTGTTGTATTTTCAGCTTATCTCAACCTTTTTTGGTAAATTGTACGAAAAACTGAATGATCAGGGGAGTCCTTCACATAAAATGTAAGTACGACATTATCAGATTCATACTGTCCCTAGATTTTGGCTCATTTGGCGAGCCTGGGAAACTGCAGACTCATCTGTCTTTTTGCGTGTCAACAATTTTCAGACAAATAAGTAACATGTATCTTGTCTGAAGTAATTCTCATATCAATTTTGCGAGGTCCCATACTGATGATTAACACCATTTGTCATGGTACTACTTATGCCTCATTTTGTTTTCCTTTTTAGCTCACATGGTGAGCTTTTGCAATCATTTTGTTAACAAAACATCACAATTTTACTAACTTTCCATGTAAGCCAATCAAATGGCCCCATTTTTGAGATGTACATATCATTATCATTAATTTTAGAAATGTGAAATCCGTTTTGTGCCAAATGAAAACGATGTGATTTTGAAGAATATTTGATGCTTAATCAATATCAATCTTTAAAATATTTGTTTAAACATGACATTTTTTGCAGGCACGCAATAATGGATCTTGCGATCTCAATGATCCCATACGTCTCCATAGATAATATTGAGCAAATTCACGAGTGGGTCAGCGAGAATGTTAGCTCCAAAGACAAATCCGTGCAGAAAAAATGTTACCGAATATTGGAAGAAATCTCTGTGTCACCGTCTCTGTCATGTCAAAATCATGTCTCTGTGAATCTGAATTCGTTCAAGGATGTCTTATTAAAGTCGCTATCATCATCTAACGCATCATCAAAAGCAGTAAGTATTTCATCCCTCTTACTGACTCTCTTGTAAAGGCTGATATCCTCTGCTTAAGATAGTTCTGCACTTTCAAAAAATGGACAAATTGATTGAGAAATGTTATTTCATCATAATTTTAACAAAATATTTGGATTTTGAACCATGTATTCTATAATAATGTGTAAATATCCACATAGAGATTAAATGTTGTTAATTGTATGAAAATCATGTTGAAAGAACTTGAAAAAATCCATCATGTAGACAACCATAATCAGTCCCCCATTACACGGGGACTATCCAGGCCCCACTGACATTTCGAGCAATGAGCTCATGTTAGAAGCGGGCCTTGAGAGATATGATAAAATTGAAATATGATATACTTTCTATGAAACTTTAGTAAGTGAAACTCAGTACAACTTTATTTCATAGTACAATGGCTATTTCAATTGCAAGGCAACGGCATTCTTCAACTATAACTGTATTTTATTATTATATCTCTTAGGGCCTGGCTTCTAACATGAGCCTGGATAGTCACTGAGCATTAGTAGTTACTATTTCAAACGTTCAACATATGATTATAAATTTTGTTCAGTCATAGAAGTCTCCACCCATCTTAGGTTATGTCATAAACATTTATTTGATACAACTTACAACAAAGAGTTTTAGGATCTGACAGTTGCTTTTATTTAATTCCAGCCAAGACTAAGATGTGTGACTCATGTATTCGAGAAACTCCACGACAAAGAAACTGAATTTCTAACTGCATTTGTACCAGAGGTGAGAAACTAAAGTTGTAGATATTAGTGTCTCTGAATTTTAGATGGAAGCAAGTGGAATTTACATTTTTTCAACTTAAACAATTCTTTCATGGCGACAAATGTAAGTAAATGTCTTAAATAATGATCTCATAAACTTAGAATGATCAAAGTGATCTTATAAACTCTTTGTGATCTTATAAACCCTTTGTGATTTTATATCATAAACTCTTAACGATCTTACAAATTTTAATTGATATTTTAAACTCCAAATTATTTTATTTTGAGGTGTTTGTATACAAAAGATTTATTGTACATGTATATTCATTTTATATCATCCTTTTCATTTCTCTTAATTTTTAATTTTAATTGTACATAATGCTAATAGTGTTCAACATATATCTAGGCTATTCTTGGAACCAAGGAGGTTGCGGAGAAAGCGCGACAAGCTGCCTATAGTCTTCTAACAGAAATGTGCAATGCAAACATCAGATGGGGCAGAGATCCACATGGTCAGTTTCCAAGTTACAGATATTTGTCTTTTTCTAATTTTGAAATTTCTGCAACAGTCTTCCTGACCAACTTTACGCTATTGTCATTGGATAGGACAAATAATTTGCTCAATTTTCATTTTAATCATGGTCAATTTCAAAATGTATTTTATTTTCATTATTTGTGCCAAGATTTTCAAATGTGTCAATTGCTATTTGATACCTAATTTTAATCACATTTATTCTCGAGATGAATTGTCAATTGTAGCTCACTTTTCAACAAAACTTCAACTGTTAATGTTATACAGTATGTTGTAGATTCTGTGGCTGAGTTCTTGCAATTGTTGCTTTAAAACCTCTGTCGATAGCATTCCCATTTTAAATTATTTTTGTTCGACACCAATACAGAAAACCCCCTTATGAATCCTGGTTCAAAAGCTTGCCTATTTTCAAAATGGCCGCCATTTTTATCTTGCAAAATTCACTTTGGACCATTTGGTAGCTTTATAAATAACTTCAGTTGTCCTGCATTGTAAAAAGCCATGTCACTGTAAAGAGTAGTTGTATGAAATAATTTTGTTTCAAAAATGTTAATGTTATATGTTGTAGATTCCGTGGCTGAGTTCTTGCAATTGTTGCTGGCTGGTCTTGCAGGATCTCCACACATGATGGCATGCACCACACTTGCAGTGGCTCATATTGTACACCATTTTAAAGGTATCATCATTTTTTGATTTGTTATGTCACCAACAGAATTGGTGGCATATTGTTAGAGTCTCCATCTTTTTGTGGATTGTGTTCGATATTTGGTGGTTAGTGTTTAGCATTCGGCAGTTGGGTGTTCAGTGTTTGACATCTGTTACAAATTGCAGGTGGTGACATTTTGCATGTTAATGACTTGATTCTTTTTTTGTACAATATTTAGAATAAAAAATGTAAGACTTAATGAGTGAAAATACACTTACTTTCTAGACTCCACTTTTCTTTTTTGGCAATGGAAAAACTGGTTTCATATTGGGCAACGGACTGAATGCCAATATGTTATAACTGTGGCACAATCGTATGTTCGTGTGTTCGTGTGCCTCAGTAGTTAACCCAGCTACTCTGAGGAAAAAAGCTGAATTTAATTGCAAAAACATGTTTTTCAGACAACATGGGAGCTGAAGTACTAGGGCTCCTGATAGACAACATGTGTGTGTTACTGATGTCTAAAGCCAGGGAGGTAGTTGAGGCATCTCTTGCCCTCAGCAAAGTACTTTTAACCACATTCACTGATGTTCAACTGTCTCCACATCTCACCAAAATGGTAAGCATAAATGATTATCAGCAAAAATAATTTTAATTACAAATAATGATCATGAACATTTTTCTTAGCATCTGTGTTATCAACAGGTCTAAGTTGATAATGTAGTAAACCATCGCTAAAATTGATAGTGTATTAAATGATGAATAACTATTTATTTAGGTTGAAAGTGTTGTAAAGATGAAGGAAGACAGTAAACATCACTTCAGGTTCAAGGCTAAACAGATCTTCACAAAACTCATCAAAAAGTTTGGGTAAGTACAGTAGATAGTTTTTATGTTACCACCACCAAGTGATGACATATTGTTCGAGTCTCCAACCTTTTTGTGGTTGGTGTTTGGCGGTTGGTGTTCAGTGTTTGGTGTTTGTAACAGATGGCAAGTGGTGACATCTTGCATGTTATGCCTTGTTGGACATACTTCTCAACAAGGTGTACATTTATTTTTGTGTGTTGAGGAGTGAGAAAGGTATAGAGAAACAAGTAATTTAAGTATGAGTTTTAAAGTAGATTGAATTCATATCATGATTTATATATACATGTAGTTAATTTTTTTTTTGTGTGACAATTTGAAAGGTCAACATTTACACGTCATCGGGCCAAAGTACATTTTTTGTCAGATTACTGTAGGACTTTATTACTAACAATGTTATTTTACATATAATTTCCCTCTGTTTAGGTTTGCCACCATACAGAAACTAGTCCCTGATAGCCATCAGAAGCTACTGACAAACATACGCAAGACAATAGAGCGTAATAAACGACAGAAAAATGCTGAGAAAATTGCTGATGAAGAGAATGATGTTGTTAAACCTAAAACAGACAGGTATAATGTACATGTATTTATGTCAAATGATTTCTTCTCTTGTCTGGTTAATGAAAATAACATAATTAACAATGATTAATTAGAAAAATAATGATAAAAAAAATACTGTGCTAATGGTAATCTGTTTATCTCAAATAATTTCTTCTCTTGTCTAATTTCAAACTATACTATAGTAACTAATTGTCTTTTAAAGCTGGATCTATGGGATATTGTTCATCATTTGTGTTACTCCCTAGATCTGCTTGTTGTGAAGCAAACATAACAATTCGTGTTGCGTGTAAATATTATTATTTTCCATTTATTTAACTTCACAAGTTGGGTATTAATAGAACTGTCATTTATGACAGACATTCTTGTTCTAGTTCACATCGTTATCCCATTGAACAAAGTTTTAATGCTTTAACTGAAAACATAGTGGAACGATTTTCTTAAAATTATATGTGAATACTCAGAAGAATATTACCCTATCTAATTTGAATAATATGCAGACATTTCCAAAAATGGCAGCCATGGCTGTTCAAAGGGATTTGCTACCCTTTCGCGTTTCTTTTATCTAGTTAGCCTTTTGAGAATATGAGAATGCTTAGATTCTGGAGAGAATGCTATATTTCATATGAGACTTTTCTTCTAGTATTGATGACCTCCTCAGGCAAACCGATTCCATTTTATATGAGACTTTTCTTCTAGTATTGATGACCTCCTCAGGCAAACCGATTCCATTTTATATGAGACTTTTCTTCTAGTATTGATGACCTCCTCAGGCAAACCGATTCCATTTTATATGAGACTTTTCTTCTAGTATTGATGACCTCCTCCGGGATACTGACTCTATTTCATATGAGACTTTTCTTCTAGTATTGATGACCTCCTCCGGCATACCGATTCCATTTTATATGGGATTTTTCTTCTAGTATTGATGACCTCCTCCGGCATACCGATTCAATTTTATATGAGACTTTTCTTCTAGTATTGATGACCTCCTCCGGCATACCGATTCCATTTTATATGAGACTTTTCTTCTAGTATTGATGACCTCCTTCGGCATACCGATTCCATTTTATATGAGACTTTTCTTCCAGTATTGATGACCTTCTCCGGGATACCGACTCAGAACTTGAGGAAGAGGATGACAAGGCTTACAGGGACAAATCCAAGAAAATTCACAAGAAGGAATTACGAGAGCGAGTGGAGAAATCACGAGCTTGGTTACTTGAGGGCAGTGAGTCCGAACCCATGGACTTCTTAGACCCATCTGTCTCGAAGAAAGTTGTCGGTAAGCAAACATATATACACTTGATGAAAAGTGCTGTACTGTTGTTTGAAATGTAGTTATATTTTTATTGTCGCCTAATTTGACTATATGCAACATTTGATCGTTTTTTTCAGTCAGTTGAATATCTCAATCAATGGGCCTTGTGCAGTTCCATCTGATTTAGCATTTCTCTCACAATGTTGTTCTCATCACAATTCGCTATTTAGTGTTTCATTTACATTGTCTGTGACACATATTCAGTGATCTGTAATGTTTCTTTTATGATATGGCTTAAAATTTGTTAAAATCTGTCTTCCAGGTTCGATACCGACTGTACCTCGAAAGGAAGCCAAAAAGGAGCAATTCAAGATGGCCTCTGATGGGAGGATGATTATTACAGAGGGAAAAGATGAAGAGGAAATACCAAAATTAAAAAGTAAATTTTTACTTTATATTATACAAGTATATACACATATGCATTATTCAAAATCAAAATTGTGCTGTACTTGTTTCAATCTCAAGCCAAGCCAACTCCAGTAAAATAAAGAAACCATAAAAACTAAAGCCAACTCCAGTACCCCATTAGTATATCCAGCTTGTTGGCTAATTTTTCTATCCATAATTTGGCCATTTTAAAATTTCTAAAAGGAGTACTAAAAGAGAAAAATCATCAATTTGAATACAGCTGATTTTAACTAAAATCTCTATGGAAATTGGTTGCCATTGTTGATTAATAATCTTGTATGATATTTAGGACCAAAAGCATCCAAGATGGATGACATTGATGAACTTATCGCTGAAATGGATGGAGCACTCAGCAGAAAAAGGAAAATTGATGACGATGATAGTGATACTGAAAAACCTAGCACTAAATACAAAGGTAGGGATATTCTTCTATCATCAATGTTTAAGTATATTTGAGCAGGCCATTTGAAATATAAATTCTCAATTCCACGGTAATCTCCAATATTTAGAGAGATAAATGTGATTCCAAATAAAGTCAACAGATAACCCACATTGAATTCCATATTGGTACAGATTTTTACTTATTTTTCTGCCATTGGGTTAACAAGTGTAAAAGGGCTAGGGCAGAGAGAATCTGGAGGGATGAATATGCTCCTTAATGAGCCAAGTCTCAATGGTCAATCAAAAGTTCTTCTGAAAAGTGCTTCACTTTAATGCGGAGGTGTTCCACATCAGTGATATATTAGTGATGTCGTTACACTGATATCCAAAAACTGAATCGGAAGTATTTACCATAATTGTGTATTTCCAGCTGGTGGCTCGGGTATACATCGCCCTCTAAAGACAAAAGTTCACACTAAACCAGGAGAAGATTATAAGGCAAAGGTAGGTCTAAAGAGAATAAGATCATTTTTATGTCACTACCATAAGTTGTAGATGTACATGTAGTCTCCAACTTTTGGACAGTGTTTGACAGTTGATATTCGGTGGTCAGTATCTGTAACAAATGGCAGGTGGTTACATTTTGTGATTAATGTCTTGTACCATAACTATTTCTTCAATTGTTTGATCAAAGATTGGGGAATTTGGTCAAAAGCCTTCACCACAAATTAAAATTGAATTAAAACGAATTGTTGCCCAACCCACTTAAAAGAAAGGTTATTTAAAAATATATGTTCGTTTATTTCAGAAAGCAGGTGGAGATATAAAGAAGAAAGGGAAACCTGACCCCTTTGCATATGTTCCCCTTGAGTTTACTAATCTCAATAGAAGGTATGGAAGAATTAAAGGAAATAGATTGATTATTTGAAATTATGTATGACACATCTAATTTTATGAAGTTTTTTTTATTTACAAATTGGGTCATGTATTTTACAATATCCAAAATACTATGTTAAAGGGTCTTATATATTATATTATATTATCTTTTGCAAATGAGAGTATACAAGTCTGTTACAAAATGAAGTTGTATTTTGTCTTCCAGAAAGCGAGCCAAGTCAGCCGGCCAGTTCAAGAGTTTTGTGAGGGGAGCAAAGAAGGGAGCGGCAAAAGGTCAAAAGTCACATAGTAAAGTCAAGAGGAAGTGAAACAAATTATGAAAATGTTATAAGAGAATTAAATATATCCGGATATAATGTACAATACATGTGAACCGCCAGGAGTTTCAGCTAGATGGTTTCTCGAGTGGACTAAGAGGGTGTTTCTGTTCTATATGAAACATGGAAGCTGCTCCTTAAGGAGACAACTCTTTTAGGAGACTAGGTTGCTGCTCCTCAAAAGAGACTTATGAATTTGTTGATCCAATGGCATCATTGACTGACAGAAAAAGGAAATAAGACAAGATAACTGAGTTGTTTTGTTTAGCAGCAAATAGATTTCTTATAAAAATGATTCTTAAGAAAATACCCGCATACTTTTTCCTCATTGGACCTTATATTCTGTTTTCAAATTAAGACATTTTGACACAGATGATTGGTCAATCCAGTAAAAAACGCTCCAATTGGTTATAATATCTTTCAGGGGAGAAATAGGATTAACCTTTTGCAAATTTCCAAAAACATCTTGGACTTTTATTTACAAACATTTCTGCCTGCAAATTATCACATGAATCTAATATACCTGTTTCCTTTTTTCACCTCAAGGTGTCAAGATTTCTAGGAATGGTCTATTGAATAATGGTTATGTTCTTAAGTTGATTATCTAAATGACTTTATGTATACAAATTGGATATTTATTATATATTGTTCATTAAATTGTTAATGAATCTTTGTCTTGGTGATATTTTTATTTTTTTTATGAAGATCATCAAATTCACAACTCAGTCATTTAAAAATGATACAAGTATGGCATTTTATTTACAAAACATTACAAATGTACATTATTTACATGTAAATAATATGGAATGAATATTATGGTTAAATTTCAGTACAAAATATATAAAATAAAGAATAAGTTACACAATTCTTGTCATAATTTTTATATCATTTCAACAGCATACATGTAATACTTAATTATGCCTCTTATGCTTTCTTATACTTGGAATATTGTTGCAAATTAAAGTGCATATCACAGTCGTTAAACAAGCAAGGCACTGTCATCAATTTTCCTCCATTTTTAGGACAATTTGTAGAAGCCAACTTTGATTTCCATACTCTAAAAGAACAATGCACTCTCGACAATATTGTAAGACAAAAAATAGTTGAAAATTAATCGGATAATTTTTAATTGGTCAAACTGAATGTACTCCTGTATACAAGCCAAAATATCCATTGGGATTTTGTCAATTTTATAACTGAGCTGCATTATAAATAAGTTCAATTTTGAGTACTTTTTCCAGGCTGGACACTTGACTATAAATGCTGAAGCCCACAGCTTCATACCTCTATGCACATTAGTAACATAATTAATCCCCAATTGCTTCATTTTCCTGACCTGAGGTTATATCTTTTATAATGTTATTTCAGACCTCGATATAGAACAAATGCTAATGCCATTTCTCCTTAAGATTAAATGAATAAACTCTGATTTTCGAACATTTCACTCCTAAGTGTTAACTTCCTGCCTCTTTACTTCATTCCATGCAAATTACTCTCTTCTACAATATTTCACATTCCAAAATGTGACAACCTAGCTAGCTCTTCTCAGAAAATGGCATGTAATTGTGACTTCAAATCACCATTCAATGGAATAGATAAATCAATGGAGGCCACATACTCCCATAGTCCTCAGCATCAATCAACAAGAGTTCTTGCATCTGATTGGTCTATATGGCTGACCAGGCTTGAGAGACTACATTAGATTATTATATGGATTGATGGGTCATAGGTCCTTTCTTATTTTGATGTTCCCCAAAGCAAGTGTCTTTGTGGCCGCATACCTCCATAGTTCTAGTGGTGTCTCCGTATGTGTTGCCAAAGTTGAATCTTCTCTCTGAAAATACCAAATATACAATACAATACAATAAAATGCAATACAATAAAATACAATCATGAATAACACCATTAACGTTTCAATCAATTATATACAAGACAATCTGATTTGCTTTAAAATTAGCATTGGTTTGTTTGGTATTTGTGTTTTTTCCTTATTTTTCATCATTAACAACTTTGGCATCACAGAAATTGACTCACTTGGCGTGACTCAGGCATATATCATATAGCCAGGTCCTGTTTCTCAATAATATTTTTTTTAAATTTAAATGACAATATTTTTGAAAAATGGACCCCAGTTGATTGTTCAACGACACTGGTTCTATGTAGGGTCAATGTTAGCATGTTACAAAATATATAAAATATGTGTGATCTACTTACGTGGAACATATCCTGTGTATTTAGGGATCATACCGTCATTCAAGTAAAGCCTTCTACTGTACATAGACTGGGGGTTGGCAATGGATGGAGAACTGAAAAATTCAATTTGTAAAGGTTATTGTATTGAAAGTGAAACAATATGTATACAGTGTACTATTGTATAACCAAGATAACCTTTCATATATGGGTACTTACTAAAAAGCCTGGAGAGGATATTTTGAATTTTTAAAGCATCCAGGCGGTAATTTTGGCAAATATGGTAATTAGTTGTATGGTATTATTTTTTCTTTCCCAAATAAGGACTTACTTGTTAATATTAATTGGTTGTGACTTCCATGCTTTGTGCTGAGCGGTTTCATCATAGAATGATTCTAGTCCATTTTTGGTCATATTATGGTACCTGCAACCAAGGCCCAGTTCTGTTGTGTAGATTCTGGGTACGAAACCTTGATATCCTGGGATGGGAGCCTCTGTCTGCCCACGTTTGTCCTCTGAAACAATTAATGTAACTTTGAAGTTGAAAGATATTAGAAATATGGATTTTTAATTTCAAATCAATTTGTTGTATTCACGATTTTATTAGGAGTAAGGATGTAGAAATGACATTTATGGCTTTCAAGGAATTGAGGGGTGATGGGAGGCTACTGATGGGACTAGACTATATCCCGATACGGATGTTGCAAAAATGGGTTGTGACATCTTTGAATTCCAGCTGTGTAGTTCTTCTAAAATTTTCAGGGGGACGAATTCTAGAAATGGTTGGAAAGTAATGATGTCTGAGTTTTGTTCAGAAATATACCAATGTCTAACTCACCGATTAAAGTTGGCTGCAGGGGGTGGGTATCTCTATATGTTCTCAAATTATCACGTACAGCTGGGTCTCTGCTGATTGGCTGAAGCTTGGGGAAGCCCTTTACTGTGTGTTTGAGTGATTGAGTTTTATCCATGTGGTTATTTTTAGTTGAGGAGAACTGGTCTATACACCAATCACAGTCTTCTTTGTATGTGTTACCAAATTTGAATGGCATACGTGGAATATAACCTGAAATAAATTAATACAAAATATAACATAACACTAACAAAATGCCAAACAGTCAAAAAGTGATAAACATAAATGAAGAGTGATTTTGTAAACTGTCCAAGAATAGAATACACAATTTCAAAATAATGCAGACCTTGAAGCATGAATGCTCAAGTCTTGTGCCATCATACTTAGACTTCACTGTACAATAAAACCTGTATATATGAGCACCTCTCTAATCTGACCACCTCACAATGTGAACACTTTTTGGTCCTATTTTTAATCTCCTATAGATTACTATATAAAAATTGAAATGTGAACACCTGCCAATTTGAACAATTTTGGCCAGTCTTAAAGATGTTCAGATAAAACAGATTTTACTGTATAGATATATCTATGTGAAACATACCTGTATAACCTGGTACCATTTGTTCTGTGTATTTGTTGTCTCCCGTGGAGCTTGGCAGGGGGTTAACATTGGCAATTCTGGGACGAGGTTCGATTGGATCCTGGGGTTGGACGTGGATTGTCTTCTGGGCCAATAGGTGAGTGTCTTTTCCATATGTCTTTCCGACTCTGTACTTAATCTGAGGGCAATAGCCGCGATACCTGAAGTGAATAATACAAACATTTAAAAATGATATTTGTTTACCCTGTGAAAGCTATTTGGATTTTGATATAATAGCCATAAGTTTCAAAATCTAACATGGCTCTCGAAGTGAGTAAATATTTGTAACATGTGATACATGGTTACATTTTAGTGATCACATCAAAATTGGGCATTGCAATAGGAAAAAACAGAAGATTTATGGATCATTCAAATATAGTGTTTACCATCATGGCAAGATTATTTAGAGAATTGGATTTTAATAATTGATATTACTTTGGCATAAATAGCGTGAGATTACATTTGAACTGAATAAGAAAACAACTAAATTAACAGCACTGTAAATTGAAATTGCTCATTTTAGAAGGGGAGTAGAATTTCATAAAATCTGCTATTTGATTAAAAATCCAAACAGAGATTATTAAGTTAAATCCTTATATAAGCCCATGGACAATTGATGGTTTAGGTACATATCCAGAGGTTAACTTCATTAGACAATAGGAATTATCCAGATGTGAAATCAGTATTAAATTATTACACCTTGTAAGTGCTTTATTAGGTGACTTACTATTAGATTGATGAGCTTATAGGTTGAATCAGATCAATACACCTAGTCTAGTTACAAGTATCTACTAATTAATACAGATTACTTTAAATCACTGTCGTGTAAAGGTTTCAATGCAAATTAAAGGTTTCCATTGTAATATACAGTACATGTATCACATTACGTTTTTCTGATTGATTCAGATGTTGGGTGTGGTTACCAACTAGGCCTACCAAAAATATAAAATGTGAAATTGGCTGAATGTACCTAATTTGTATCTTAATTACAGATGAAACTTGTCTTCAAAATTATGAATCTAATCTGGCATTCTGGCAGTAACAACGAGAGTGTAACCAGGATGTCACACATGTATGATTCATGTTCATGTTGGAACCTTATTATTATATTGTGTACCTAGGATTTCTTGAAAATCCTACCCTCGATACAATGTGACTGAAAACCTACATAACATGTCATGTTTGAAATTTCTTCAACCAATGCATGAATAGTCAGATGTAGATCAAGATAAATAGAAATTCACATCAAAAGCTGCATTGATTTGAAATCTGTGATTATTCGATATTCAAGCATACATGTATGTATGATCAACCTGCGGAAAGCCTGTAATGACATATTACCATTGACATGAAATCTTGAAGCTAAAAGTATTATTCAACACAAGATAAACAACACCATAACAAATCGAAATGACTTTCTCATGATCTATGACATGTTATACATTCATTTTATGGGAGTCTAGCCCACATTTACAGTCTGGTAGCTGTACAATCTTCTACTCACCCAGGAACATGAGTTCCATCTGGTAAACCAGCAAAATCTCTCCTCTGGTTAAGACTAGGGCCTCCTCCAAATGTTATGGTCGTCATGATTAAAATCCGTCGACTTTGACACGATTTAGAAGTAAAATACTTGAGGAAAGTGCTGCTACTGTGTGTTGTTTGGTAAACTTTACACTTCTAGTCCACGCGCTTGTTCGTTGCCAGGTCGTTGCTACAGCAAGACTCCAAGCACTTGTTCTGTCATCGACCAATAGGATTATCAGAAGTTGTTGACATTACTGACATCACTAATGCGCATGCGTGATTGAAAGAGCATTCATTATTTTTGTTTGAGCTATGAAATAATCTGATGTTTGCTTCAGATATACTAATGAATAAAGTTATTTAGCTATTGATTAGTTAATGTCAACATATATTTTTAAGATATGAGAACATACCGTCATTAATGAATTATAAGTATTTATTTATTTTCATTTATTATCACTAATTTGAAAATATCCTACAGAATACTCTTTAGTGCCATTTTCCCTGGAAAATAATATTGGAAAAAATGGAAAATCCTTAGATTTCTTAAAAATTCTGCATCATTCGGTGCTGAGACGAAACTATAAGGTATGGGGAATCGTTCCTCTACTGAGGTGACCGCCGGTGTAAAAGACCAAGCGGCAGGCGGGGACAAGTTTAAACTTTACAGTTTAGTAAACACAACAGGTAAGAATATTTAATTTTTTTTACATAAAAGCAAATCCACACCCCGGATCCACACATTCAATCAGTAATGAAATGCAATGATTATAAATGAATGTAGGGGCTCAAGGTGATCTCAGTATATCATACATGTATTCATAATTCATATGTATGTACCATATTTTGTGCTTTATAGGTGAAGGCAGTTTAGTGGAAAATGCCAAAATATGTATCCAGAAACATGACTTTACAGAGCTGGATGAGCTCATTCGTACAGAAGTGGGCCCATATTTATACAATAATGGACAAGGTATTTTCCGCTGTGACGGAGCATGCTATTTTTCATAAAAACACTAAGAGTACTTCACAATTTATTTTTTAACTCATATGTTTCATTACATCAAAGAAAATTACTTACTCCATGCAATGAATATATCATTTGCGGGTAACCTTCAACTCTGTCCAATTCCACCAAATCACCAAGTCCAATAACGTTAGGATTAAAAGCTATTGAATACAGCGCCAGAGTATCAAACTCTAAAATGTACCATTTCTTTTTTAACTTTTTAATGGCAAGATATAGTGACACGATGCACGATGATTGCATTAATGAGATATTGATGTATTGGGTAGTTTTAATTTTTTTTTATAAAAAATAATGTTTGCATTTTTTGTCCGATGTGATATTATTTTTTATAAAAGAATTAAGGTACCCAATACATCAACATCTCATTAATACCTTCACAGTGATGCTGAAAACATATGTTAATATTATTGTGTCACTATATCGTGCCATTAAAAAGTTAAACAAGAAATGGTACATTTTGGAGTATGATACTCCGGCGCCATTTTCAATAGCTTTTCCTCCCAGCGTTATTGGACTTCAAACTGAGTTGAAGGT
Organism: Owenia fusiformis; assembly: GCA_903813345.2. Classification (NCBI taxonomy): domain Eukaryota; kingdom Metazoa; phylum Annelida; class Polychaeta; order Sabellida; family Oweniidae; genus Owenia; species Owenia fusiformis. The sequence goes on along the minus strand of CAIIXF020000005.1, from coordinate 13,961,098 downwards.
TACCCGCAAATTATATATCCATTGCATGGAGTAAGTAATTTTCTTTGTTATAACGAAACATATTAGTTAAACGTAAATTGTGTGGTTTTCTTAGTGTTTTTATGAAAAATAACATGCTCCGTCACAGCGGACAAATCTTTTGATACCAGCCTGTGAATATAAATGGAATTGAATTGAAATAAAAATATGAATGAAGCGTCACGCTGAGACAAACTGATGAAATGCACAAATTCATCACGTGACAACAATCTTAATTTTCATTTTATAACTGAAATCATGGGCAATGTGGAACACTATATCCTTAGGAACCAGAGGTGTTCCACTTACACATGCTTTCTTGTACAATTCCTTTTCATTATTCTTCAGGTAAGATGATCCCCATCCAGGAACTTGTGATCAGAAGGAACAAGGAGAGAGGGAACAAAATAAAGGGTAGCATAAAGGAAAATATGGAAACTACGGATACTGACTCTGATGACATTGAGAAAATGAAAAATGGTAAGTGAACCACGTCATTGTTTAAAATCAGCCACAAAACATTCTATGTAATTCCTATTTTAATCCCCTAGTCTGAACTAAAACAAAGACTCAGTTCTGTATTTTCAGATCATTATCATTCTTCTAAATCTTAGTAGCTTTTTATTTCTTCATATTCCCAATTCAACTAAATGCTATGGAATATACATAATTAAAATCTTGTCTTTATTAAATATATTGAAATTTAAAAATCACCTGGATAAATCAGAGGATAGTGTGACTGGCCTATGGTATGGTAATCTTTTGATCTTGCAGGTCAAGAGATGAAGTTTGTATGTTGGGACTTGGATAAAAGAGGTGCTGTTGGCGAACAATGTCTCCACACATGTATCTTGGTTGCCTCGGCAACACATACTGTTTTGGCCAAGCGCCTCTTAACCGTCTATCCCAAGCTTATATATGATATATACACTAGCGAGGAATATTATGGTAAGTAAAACAAATGTTGTAGTGAATCTTACTTCATCATTATATTTAAACACTCATATCCAGTATCCAAATTACTTCTGAAAATTTTTCTCTATGCTTTTTTTTATTTATTTTATATTCCTATATTGTATATTTTCCTGTATGAATTGTATGCATGGAAGTCATTAATCAATGTTAAATCTGGACATCCTGTATATACATGGAATTCATGAATTAGAAATCTTAAATCTCTTATATCTGAACACCCTGTATATAATGTGATATATGGAATCCACAAATTGTAGAAATCTTATATTTGGACACCCTGTACATGTGGAACTAAAATTCATAAAAATCTTTTATCTGGAAACCCTGTTTTTGTGGAACTATTAATTATAAACTTCTTGTAGCCTCAGAGATGTCGTATACTACAACACAAGTTGAGCTAGCAATATTTGTTTCTAACAAATCTATTTGATAAAATACAATCAGTACCATATCAGTGGATACATAGAGTTACACTTATTATTGGACCATATCAATTCTCCTCCATTCTCCACGGAATAAGTTATTAAGTCTGGAATTATTGATCAATAAGCCAACAGTAATTAGGAAAATCTATGAACCATACATTGTGATTCTTTTAATTGCTATAGCAACAGAACTATTTGAATGTCCTTATTAGCAATTACGAACACAATAAACTTAAAGTAAAATGCTGTACAAGGGTGACATTTATTATTTTATTTCAAGTGAAATCTTTATTGTCTTTGCTGTCTGTAGTTGCTTATTTAATGTTCTGTTAGTTTGACTAACTAAATTAAATTATCATTTGTGTGGTTATTAAGGTAGTTCTTAAAGGAATATTCCTTGCCAGACCCTTTCTCTCTTGATATGGTAGCTATAATATATATATAGTTTCCATATTTAGCAAAACATGGGGAAATGTTTTGATATGGTCAATATTGATCATTTAAAAATCTAGTGCTTATTTCCAGTGAGCTGCCATCTATTAAGATTTCTTGCGGGAAGTGATGTCATCAACTCTCAACTTCTATAACCTTGCCCATAACAGTATAGGAAAGTAGCACAAAATCACTTCTAGACAAGTGATCATTACTTTCTGTGCAGAAATATTTTCAGGGCTTGTCAACTTAGAATAAAAGAAGAGATTTTCAGAAGGATTAAATAAGATACAAAGTTGAAAAAGAATATTTAGCTGGTTTTGTTATTCTTAATAGCTCCTCACCTAATGCTATATGCAAAGTTGAGAGTCGATGACATCACTTCCTGTGTGAAATTTTAAAAGATGGCAGCTTACTTGAATTGAGCATCACATTTCTAAGTGATCAAATTTGACCATATCAAAACATTTTTGCGTGTTTTGCTAAACATGGCAAGCATGTATATGGTTATAGCTACCATATGAGGAGAGAGATGGTTTGGCAAGGAATATTCCTTTAACTTTCACAATAAAGTTGAAAAGATTTTGGGAGATGTCATTCAAATTCCATGGCCCTTCCTTGACCCTTCCATTTCATCATAATATTTTGATTTTGAATGATGTATTCTAGCATAATGTGTAAATATCCACTTAAAAATGAAATAAATATTACCCGTTTCATGAATCATCCATAATTGTTTTCATGAAAATAACATAAAAACCCTCATCATGCTTATCTACCTTATATTAATCTAATCTAGTTCACTATTCATGGACTTTGAACCATCTTGGCATGTTCCCTCGACTTTGCATTCTTATCAAATATTTTTCTAACAAGATTTAGAATTTCGATTTCTAAAATTGATTTTAGGAGAGAATGCGCTCCATATGGCAATTGTAAATGAAGACCCTGCAATGTGCAAGTACTTGTTGGATAATGGAGCGGATTATCATCAGATTTGCTGCGGCAACTTCTTTTGTCCTGATGACCAGAAGTCCTCTAGGGTTGATAATCTAGACCATGAATGGGTAGATTTGTGTGTAAAGACAAATTATGAAGGGTAAGTAGTGATTGGGATATTTAGTTTTAAATCAGGGGATGATAGTCAATATCATTACATAGCAACATAACTTTTTTATATTTATGAAAGAATTTATGTTCTTGTCGGGCATTTGTAAACAATGTACATGTAGGTATGTAGTCAAAGTGAAATGTTTAAATGTTCAATTGATTTTTTGTCTCAAAATTAAACTGAAGTATCAAGATATATTTGTTATGTAGATGATGATGATATATTTATTTGCATTTGTAGATATACCTACTGGGGTGACTATCCACTAGGATTTGCAGCTTGTCTCGGCCAGGAAGAATGTGTCCGTCTGTTAATCGCAAAGGGGTCTGATCCAAACAAACAGGACGCTAATCTGAATACGGTTTTACATATTTTGGTTGTGCATGACAAGAAGGTACATATCTCAATTGTCTAAATGAATAATTAAATAGGAAATTCAAAATAAAAGTGGCACCCGAAATAAAATAAAAGTGGCACACAAAAATATATTGTAAAATGATGGAACAATATTTTCTAAAAAATTAGCAAATATGACCTACAAATGCAATTACTTTATTTTCTGTAAAACAGATCCAAAACAGTTAACATTTGGATCTGTCCGTGTTGAATACTGTATGTTCTAAATCACAAATTGTTGTTGATCAATAATTTCATGTAAAATGATTGGTTTACATTTTTAAAATCTACATCTACAGCTATGAGGCTACAGGGCGGGGTGTAACCACCAAAATACAACCCACTCATTTTGGAATAACTCTGCTAATGTAGTTCACTTATGCTAAGAATACTCACACTTAATGTGAATGGAGGGTATGAATGTTTTTATTTAATTTATGATTTGCAATTTTATTAGGTCACCCTGTATTTATAATATAAACTAGGAGAAGATGGCCCACCCTGTATTTGTTGTTGCTGCTGTTTATTTATTTATATTGTTATAACTTACAGAATGACAGCCCTCTGGAAGACGAAACTAGACATGAGATTTTAGGGGTAACCATTGTTATTTGACTGACCTAACTTATTTATGTGTGGGATATTTTTACCATGAAGGGTGTAGTTCAACCATGCATAGTGTATTGCAACCATGAAGGGTGTAGTTCAGCCATGCATAGTGTATTGCAACCATGAAGGGTGTAGTTCAGCCATGCATAGTGTATTGCAACCACAAAGGGTGTGTTTCAGCCATGCATAGTGTATTGCAACCATGAAGGGTGTAGTTCAGCCTTGCACAGTGTATTGCAACCATGAAGGGTGTATTTCAGCTATGCATAGTGTATTGCAACCATGAAGGGTGTAGTTCAACCTTGCACAGTGTATTGCAACCATGAAGGGTGTATTTCAGCCATGCATAGTGTATTGCAACCATGAAGGGTGTAGTTCAGCCTTGCACAGTGTATTGCAATCATGAAGGGTGTATTTCAGCCATGCATAGTGTATTGCAACCATGAAGGGTGTAGTTCAGCCTTGCACAGTGTATTGCAACCATGAAGGGTGTATTTCAGCCATGCATAGTGTATTGCAACCATGAAGGGTGTATTTCAGCCATGCATAGTGTATTGCAACCATGAAGGGTGTATTTCAGCCATGCATAGTGTATTGCAACCATGAAGGGTGTATTTCAGCCATGCATAGTGTATTGCAACCATGAAGGGTGCATTTCAGCCATGCATAGTGTATTGCAACCATGAAGGGTGTAGTTCAGCCTTGCACAGTGTATTGCAACCATGAAGGGTGTATTTCAGCTATGCATAGTGTATTGCAACCATGAAGGGTGTAGTTCAGCCTTGCACAGTGTATTGCAACCATGAAGGGTGTATTTCAGCCATGCATAGTGTATTGCAACCATGAAGGGTGTATTTCAGCCATGCATAGTGTATTGCAACCATAAAGGGTGTATTTCAGCCATGCATAGTGTATTGCGACCATGAAGGGTGTAGTTCAGCCTTGCACAGTGTATTGAAACCATGAAGGGTGTAGTTCAGCCATGCATAGTGTATTGCAACCATGAAGGGTGTAGTTCAGCCTTGTACAGTGTATTGCAACCATGAAGGGTGTATTTCAGCCATGCATAGTGTATTGCAACCATGAAGGGTGTAGTTCAGCCATGCATAGTGTATTGCAACCATGAAGGGTGTAGTTCAGCCATGCATAGTGTATTGCAACCATGAAGGGTGTATTTCAACCATGCATAGTGTATTGCAACCATGAAGGGTGTAGTTCAGTCATGCATAGTGTATTGCAACCATGAAGGGTGTAGTTCAGCCATGCACAGTGTATTGCAACCATGAAGGGTGTAGTTCAGCCTTGCACAGTGTATTGCAACCATGACGGGTGTATTTCAGCTATGCATAGTGTATTGCAACCATGAAGGGTGTAGTTCAGCCATGCATAGTGTATTGCAACCATGAAGGGTGTAGTTCAGCCATGCATAGTGTATTGCAACCATGAAGGGTGTAGTTTAGCCATGCGTAGTGTATTGCAACCATGAAGGGTGTAGTTCAGCCATGCATAGTGTATTGCAACCATGAAGGTTGTAATTTTGCCATACATGTGTATTGCAACCATGAAGGGTGTAATTTAGCCATACATGTGTATTGCAATCATGAAGGGTGTAATTTAGCCATACATGTGTATTGCAACCATGAAGGGTGTAATTTAGCCATACATGTGTATTGCAATCATGAAGGGTGTAATTTAGCCATACATGTGTATTGCAACCATGGACGGTTTAATTCAACCTTGCAGGGTGTTTTTAACAATGCACATTATATTTAATTATACCAGTATTTAATCATAATTAATAACCCGGTTTCTTTATAGGAATACTAAACTGCAGGTGTGATTTGATGCTAACAAAATGATTTATATTTAACAGCTTGAGCTTGAAACACTCTAACCTAATAACATTGTAATATCTCACAAGTCATTGGTATTCTGATTTTCAAATGTTTGAATTTCCTGCCATTTCAGCAACCAACGTTGAAATAAAACTATATTTGTGGCCTAACTAGGTATAGACTTGTCAGTTAAACAAAAAAACACACATCAAAAACAGCTTTTTGACCACCCACCCACTATAATGTAATTACCAATTTGTGTGGAGTGGAGGATGGAACCATTTTACTCACAAAATACATATTTTTGATATTAATTGACCTAGATGGAAAAAAGGAAGCCAAACTCCCCAAAGGTTTGTTGATGGCAATTTGTGTAGTTGTCATGGTAGCAGAAAATGGATTGAAACTGTTGTAAACACATTTATTAAATTATTACACACATGTTTGTTTTTGGACGTTTTTTAATCCCACATAGACTGGTTGAGAATTATATCACATATTGTTTGTACAATATAGTGTGGAAAGAATATTTTATATGTTAGTGATGCACTATACAGAATTGTATGTGTGCGATGAAACCAGGAAATACAACAAAAATTATAGTGAATTTTGTAAATTTAAAATTGTGTAACTTTAGTCATGTAACCGTGTGGAGGAATAATCTGCAAAAGGGACATAAAAAGTGAATATGAGAAATATGTTATTCTCTTATTTTTTATTCAATTTTTCAACATACCTGTGTCATGCAATTAAAATGAAAAGTACCTGATGTATTTTCATGTATAATTTTAATATCCCTAATGCAGATTACGAACATTACATAGAGGTGGGTTGAGTGACGTATTGCTCAAGTAACTGTTTTAATCGCACCTTTGGGTGCTATATTGTGATCAGATTGCAGGGCAGATGGGTGAGTGAGTGGGTGGGCATCCTAATAAATCTTGATTTTAATATTTTTACCCTCATGGGTCTTGTCAAGCTTGGGAGGATCCCTGGACCAGAGACATATATAATGTGTCAATAAATGGGAACTTATCTGTGTCTGATTAGTTGATTTTATTAACATTTTTAAATGCCTCCTCCTGTATAATGAATTTCATAAATGTTGATTCTTGAATATCAACATATTTCAACATCCTTTATAAATGAAATCATAGTTTTTTGGACAGCAGGCAGGGATCTTCCCAGAAAATAACTGTTTTGACCTTGGCCCATGAGTCGAAAAATCAGGATCTGACTCTGCATGGACAACTGCACACACCCAGGCCTGTAGCCAGCTTTTGCCACCAAGGGGGATTCGCTTCACAGTAAATTCCAGGGTGGGGGTTCAATTTGACAACTTTGACCTAAAATCACTTTAAAAGTGCTCAGAATGGTGAAAAACTGTATGATTTTAAAATGATTTTGGGCCAGGCTGCCCGAACACCCCAACCCTCCCCCTGGCTACGGGCCTAACACCCCATCTCCAGAATTAGATAACTAACATATACTGTGCTATAACCATGTAGGATTCAGCCGCAGATGTTGAGATGAATTGTATCGTAAGTTGTCATGCATGTAGACTAGAATCACAATCATAGGATATGGCGAGGGGGAGTTGTGTATGATTCAGAAAAATCAATAGACCTTTTGGATAACCCTGCCACCTTTACTGCACAAGAGAAATCAGAATACGTCTGGATTCATTATGTCATAACTTTGAAGCAGTTTAGACGAACAATACTGTATTCTAAAGGGTTAGCAAAATAAGCGATTAGTTATATCTTTATCACAATGCAACCTAAAACCAATGACATGATCAATCTTGCAAATATAAACCTGTTATCTTAGTGTAGCAAAACATGATAGGGTTTATTGAAAAGGTCTGTCTTCACTCCTCAGGGTTTTAGGCCTTTTTGAAAATTAATTTCTAGGGTATATGGTCATTTGAGAGCTTCATTATAAATGAAATAATACAAGTTAATGAATAAAAGTTAATGTTATAATACATGCATAGGCTGATAGGTCATTAACTTTTATAGTTTGAGTTTTTTCTGATTTTCAGAAACTGTGCACAAAAAGGCCTATAACTCTAATAATTCACTTAATTCAAGGTCATCTCAAAAACTAGTCATTTTTGCTATCCGAGTATCCCAGATTATGATTGTGAATATTCTATCCACGTAGCTCTAGTTTTTATGTTCCCTAACATTAGTATTGTGATTTTAGCTTAATGTTGTGAGGTGATGTAAAGTCATTCAGGTGAGACAATGCTCTAAGGCATTTGATTGTTTCTCCTAAAGGAGTCATTTGATTGTGACTGCTCCTGAAGGAGAAATCTGCTTTACTGCTCCCTTTATATATTCATAAGCCTATTTTATACTTCAAATATTTAAGATTTTGATTCATTTTTACACCATTTAGGTATATTCTGAAAATATTTCTTTAATTGATCATTTATTTAAGTTTTGATAGTTTGACATCATTTTCACTCACAGCCATTTTGCATGCATGTTTTTCTATTCAGTTAAATGTATAGTCCCACTTATACTTATTTCCCCACGTATTATCCTACATATAGTCACATGTATAGTCTCACATACATCCCAAATTAAGTCCCACTTATAGTCCCACATACACATATAATCCCACATAGAGGGTAATGTCATGTTTGTGTTATACCCTGAGTTTTATATGATTTACATTCCTCTGGATATATATGATATCCCAAACCTTTCATTACATAGCTGGACCTCATTTTGATTCCTCTCGCCGTTTGCTTCCTCTCCTTCCCTTGCTCCTGTATTTTTATGTCACCGCCAAAAAGTGGTGATGTATCGGTATGGTCTCTGTTTTTTTTGTGACGACAGTTGGCGATTGGTGCTTGGCAATCGGCGGTTGGCGTCTAACAAATGGTGGTGATATTTTGCATGTGAATGCCTTGTAATTAGCATGTGATAGCATCTTTATTGCATGGATGTATTTACTTTGAATAACATATTGTTTATTTACCTTATCTTGACTTTTTGATTTTTGATAACTTATTACTTTGGATAAGTAAAATTTGACTATATTTTTTAATAAATAAGAAAATATTAAATTATGTTAAAACTATTCTGCTCCAATTCTGATATAAACTAATCTAATAATTTGATCCAAATGGTTAATGAAATAATATTTTGTGGAAACGTATTCCATTATAACTCCTACATCATTACACTTAAGAAATATTCAAGCATAGCTAGCTGACATTTTGATTGTGGGGAATATATCTCTACACATATTCATAGGACATACAATCACAAAGGTTTAAAATACCCTATTGTTGAAATTAACCCTTTGTTTACCATTATAGGAGATGTTTGACCTTTTGCATAGTCTTGGGGCAAAGATGCACATTAAAAACAGGCAAGGGTTAACCCCACTCACTCTTGCAGCAAAACTAGGACGTAAAGAGGTATGAGGCATGAATTACAGAATTCCTAACCGAAGCTATAAATGAAGCACTGTCAGGCCCGTAGCCAGGGGGGGGGGGGGGTCAGGGGAATTTGATCGACCCCCTGGTAAAAAATACTTCCAAAATCATGCAGTTTTATATCATTCTGGGCACTCTTTAAGTGATTTTGGGCCAAAGTTGTCAAATGTGAACCTTGAAAAGTGACCCTGCCTTGGCAAAATCTGGCTATGGGACTGACAGTGTATGATCATTACTAAAACAATTATCAGGAATTGCATTTCCATATTACTTCATCAGGGGTATAGCCATGATCAAAGATTTGGTGAGGCAAATATAAATATAGGTGAGGCAAAGGAAGTCTGTAACAAACATCGGGCTTCATTTCAACAGTTTTTGTTGATAAAAACAACTGAATGAATAATATGCATTCTATTTTAGATGTATGAACACATACTGGAGATAGAACGTGAAGTATATTGGATCTATGGTGACGTGACGTGCGCTGCTTATCCACTTGAGGATATCGATACAATATCTGCCTCCGGGGAGATTAATATGAATTCTGCCATGGCTCGTATTGTTTATGGGGAAGAACCATCACATCTGGATATGATAGATGGCATTGTTGAGCATCTGCTTCAAGAGAAGTGGAAAACATTTGCACGATACAGGTATATGTTGCTATGGCGCTAACACAAGTGTTGACATATTGTTATTGTCTTCAACTTTTTTGTTGATGGTGTTCAGTATTTGGTGGGTGGTGTTTGGCAGTCATCATTCACCATCTGCAACAAATGGCAGGGGGTGACATCTTGTGTGTCACATAATACCTTATATTGCTCATAAATATTTGTCATAAATTCAAGCTCATGGACTGTAAAATGACATATGAGTTAATTTTGAAGAATTTGGTTAATTGACATTTTGACTTTGAAAGGTACGGGAGTAATGCTTTAAATCAACCATTTTTTCAATGTATCCCACACATCTTGATTATTATGTAGAGAAAGTATTGAATCAATCAAAATTTTCATTTATATTTAGTTTTGAAGTCTGTAGAATTTCACAATCATCAGTCAAAATTGAAGGAAATAAAGTCAAATTTGATCGTAATTTTATTTATTTATTTCAGATTCATCCGCAGATTTCTTATGTTTGGATTCTACTTCATCATCTTCACGTGTGCATTCTTTTTACGTCCCGGCACGGACACCCAGCCGTCGTATAAGATGGTAAATCAAACAGATGAGAACGATACTGTTACAACGCGTAATGTCACAGTGAAAGACCCATGTTACTTGCTTTTGATTCGTTCCAATGATGATTATGTGAGTGTCCAAGTGTAATACATATTTTCTACCCTTCATTAAAGCTTAACTTCATTCACTCACTCTTTAAATGAGAGATGATTATTTATATTTTCTAATCTATATTGCAGGCCCGCCTAGTCTTGGAGTGTATGACTGTACTGGGAGCAAGTATTTATCTGTTTCTGGCCCTGAAGGAAGTTCACCACCAGGGGGTTAAGATATTCTTCATGACTCTTGTAAGTATATATTGGAGGAAGTACATCTCATTAGGGAGTGAATTTAGTCATAGAGTCTCCTTGGAAAAAAAACTCTAGCCTTACAAGGGAATTTCCTTCATCCATTCCATTCTGATTCTATTGTGTTTCTGAGGGAGTACTTCAGGACCTTAATGTCCTTAGTTAACAAATTTAGCACACACTCCCCTGCAGGAGAGACTCAACATTATCCCAAGGGATGATCATAAGTTTAGCAATAGGCCTACATACTCCTCAAAAAGAGAACCTTCCTGTTTCTTAACTAATGCTTTCACTTCAAAAAGGTTTTCCAAGCTAATTCTCAAAGAACTATGTAAAGTTTACTTAACATTTCTGCCTTCAGAGCATGACATCATAAATTTAGCCAATATACCATAGTTTCCAAGGTTCACCAAAAGGAGTCAGGATTTGTTTGAAAAATCTATAATTTGGCGCTTGGGGCCTATTGGCATCTATTTAATTTGATGGTTTTTCAAGTGTTCCAGACATCCTCCCATCCAACCAATTCAAGATACTCATTGTTAGTCTTGTTGATGAACAATTTCTTCAATATCTCTTGTTTATATAAATTTCTTCAGTATTTTTTATTGTTTATATAAATTAAAACAGCCCAGCCATCTTGGTATCTTTCGAATCTGACGAATACAGTATACAGTACATGCACTATAAGTTATTGAATGATTTGAAGTGCAATATAGGATATATTCTGCTAGAGAAATTCCGTATTGGAACGAGACGAAGTCGAGTGCCAATACAGAATATCGAGACAGAATATATCCTGTATTGCACTTCAAATCATTCAATAACGTTTTTATTGTGTGATCCTCTGTATTGCTACTGAGATTGTCTCTTCCGTACCAATATTTTCTGTATTGCGACGGAGATGATCAATGGGGACAATCTCAGTAGCAATACAGATTGGTACAGCACAAGAACTGACCAATCAGAGGGCTTCATTTTACAGATCATACGATAAATGTTTGTATTACAGCGGAGCGCCCCTGTAAAGACAATGTTCTTGATGGCATGTATATTTGTCACAATGATGGTCCCAGGACGTGCCTTCTGCCAGTCGACCTATGAAGACGTCATGGGAGTATTGGCGATCCTGTGCACTGCACCATATTTTCTGTTCTTCTGCAGGTATAAATATATTAATAATTTTTTTTTTTTTTATAAGTTTTATTTTAATACCTGTATTATTTAGATTTACATTGTCTAGATGTTTCAATAAAATGGCTTATCTCTATGTACATGAAAGTCAAAAGCACCAAATCCCATTGAAAGTCAAAATATATAAATATATTAATAAGTTTTATTTTAATACCTGTATTATTTAGATTTACATTGTCTAGATGTTTCAATAAAATGGCTTATCTCTATGTATATGAAAGTCAAAAGCACCAAATCCCATTGACTTTCATGTTAATTCACCCTCTGTGTAAAGGAACGACTCTCTAGTCTTTTCAAGGAACAGTATTTGCCAGTTTTGAGTGTTCCATACACACAGGTTTTACTGTCCATTGTATCTTCAAAATGCCATGTCTATACTCAACGTGCCCTTTATTTCACATGCTCTTGAATTCACACTTAAAACACCCAGATGCGAATATAGTGGAAATTAGGGCACCTTGAAAATTTGGGCTTTTACAGTCTCTATTAATGACATCCACTGTTACTCTGATATTTGCAGGGGTTTCAAGATTGTTGGGCCATTTGTTATCATGATCTATAAGATGATCCTGACAGACTTGCTGAGGTTCATCACCATCTACTGTGTCTTCCTCATTGGATTCTCACAGTGTGAGTTTAAGTTTTTTTGCTTACTATCCCCACACCATAGGGGAGGAAAAATGATAAATAAATGGAGAACTGTCTTTCTATGGAACAAGTTTTTGGTACAGTTGCCTCATCAAAGAAGTGGCTTTCAATGATCATTTTGGGAATTTTTACAATTTGTTCCACAACAGTGGCTGCCTCTTGTTATTTATCGTCTATAGAGAAGAGAGAGTGTAAAATATCGAAAGCATGTTAAAAAATAATGCCAATATTTCCTTCACAATTTGGTTTTCTGAAATAAAGTCAGAACTTTTGGATTTTTTTGAAAATAGGCACTCACTCACTCATCAATTTTATTGAAAGGAAATTCTGATTGATTGAATTTCTTTCAGCAATGTATATCTTATTCTGTGGAAATGTGCGAATTTCTTTCAGCAATGTATATCTTATTCCGGGGAAAGGATGGTACAGCTTTCAGTGCGCCAGAGGAGGCTATCATGGGAATGTTTGTGATGTCACTTGGAGAGTTTGGCGATACATACAGCACATTCAGTCATACTTGTCATCCTGTTATGACTAAGGTAAGCAGTGTGATATCATCCTATTGTTACTAAGGTAATCCATGTGATATCCTCGTATTACGACTCATGTAATCTATGTGATATCATCATATTATATGGCTATGGTAATCTATGTCATATCATCATATTGTTACTAAGGTAATCCATGTGATATCGTCCTATTACACATGTGGTCGCCGGGTTGGCCTAGTGGTTAAGGCATTGGTCTGAAAAGCAGGAAGTCTGGCGTCAGGCTGAAAAAGTAGAGGTCGGGTTCAAACCCAGGTCACAGCACTTCTTGTGATTTGTCTTTGACCTATGACTGCTGACCTATACCGGCGATTACTAGATTGCTGCTAACTCGATAAAAGGCTGGCGCTGGCTAGAATTGTCTATGGTTCTAGCCAGGATAAAGATACCAGTTCTTCAACTCGACAATGGGAAGAACTGCTCTACCTTAGTGACTAATATGTCATGATATGACATCTCAAGAGTCAATTAAAGATATATATATATATACAACTCATGTAATCAGTGATATCATCATTATATGGCTTTGGTAATCTATGTGATATCATCATATTGTTACTAGAGTAATCCAAGTGATATCATTTTATGATTGTTGTGATATTCAAAAATCAATAAAGACAATTTACAAATGTAAATCTAAATTATTTCATTTCAGATAATATTTGTTGTATACATGGTCCTGGTGACCCTTTTGCTGATCAATATGTTGATTGCCATGATGGGCAACACTTACCAACTCATATCAGAGACCAAGAATGAATATCTTAGACAGGTAAGAGGTCTTCTTGAAGGTTTTACACTACAAATTGTTAATTGGCAGAATACAGGGTGATCCAGATGTAAAGTCAAAAATGATTTTATTAAAGCCTCACTATGCGTATTTTCAACATTTTTGGCAAAATAAAGACTTACTCTTGAATTTCATAATATTTCCAATGGATTGACAAGTACTTTATCTTTCATAAGAAATTAAAAATAGCTCAAACGGGGCCCATGAAAGCTTACAATCAATTATTTAAATATCTTTGATCTGTCAACTTTTTATATATCAAGATTTTACCAATGTCAATGAAGGATGGCGAAGTTGTTTGTAGTCCATGATTCATTCATTTTTATAGAAGTCGCCATCTTTTAAATCAAGAGTTTAAAAGCATGAACTTTGTCCAAAATGTGCATGCACTTCTAAAAATCTCTGAACTTCAAATGCTCTTTTCTACGTGAGTTTTTTTTCGGTTCAATATTAATGCAAATCAAGCTTTGTATCATATTTGATTGAGGGTGTAAATAACATGTCTCAATCATTATTTTATCTTTTATCCTTCTAAATTAAGCATATTGGGCCTTTAATGTTAGAGAGCTTTTAATATAAGTTATTTGGAATACATATACGCAAACTAGGTATAACACTGGGGAAAAACGAAGATAGGGTGCTTCCATCCTTCAAATCACAACAAAATATTCGGCAAGTATGTAGTTCGTGAGTTCCGGTTTCAAAATATGATTACAACTTAGAAATTAATTCTGCCATTGCGGGGATATTCACAAATCAATTCCCTCAATCAGGAAATGAGGAAACTTTTACTAATGAAATGTATTTACTGGTTTTATCGAGAAACTTTCCTCCCCAGTGATGTTTGCGTCATTTAAAAGTTCAGGTTGCAGTACAAATTTGGCTGAAAGCTTTTCAATGTTTGGGGAACATCTGTATCAAGTTTCACAAAGACTGATCCAGTAGTATTGAAAAAGCAACATCTTTAATGTAACTTAAATTCTAAATGCTCAAAACTATTTCTTCGTTATCTTGTCCCGAATCTTTTTTCTTTTAGAGACAATTAGTATGATATTGAGATATAACTTGAATATATTTTATTTCAGTGGGCCAAGATCATTTTAGTTATTGAACAGACTGTAACAACAGAGCAGAGGATTCTCCAACAGAAGAAATATTCCCACCCTATGGCTGATGGGCGACGTGCGCTTGTCATACGCTGGCACCAAACGGTATGTTGTCTCGTTGTGTTGTATAAGCATCTCATGAAGGCTATTTGAAGAGAAACAGGAATAAACACATCTATACATGGCCTTCAAGGGAAGTCTCAAGTTGTCTCACCATTCTTTCTTTCTCGAAGTCTCTCATGGACAAAGAGGCATTTGCCTCACCAAAATTTTACAGATATGCATTTTGACACACTTCTCTAAAACTGTTGAAATGGAGCCCAATGGTATTGATTTACTTCATGTTTACCTCACCTTCATAATCTTGCCTCACTTTTATAATCTTGCCTCACCTTTTTTTAATTTTGCCTCACCTTTATAATCTTGTCTCACCTTTTTTAATTTTGCCTCACCTTTTTAATCGTGCTCACCTTTTTAATCTTGCCTCACCTTTTTAATCTTGCCTCACCTTTTTAATCGTGCTCACCTTTTTAATCTTGCCTCACCTATTTTTGATCATGGCTATGCCACTCAGACTTATATATCTGATATCACGATTTTCAGTGTAAGTAAAATGTTAAAAATTCATTTGATTTTGGGGAGGGTTTTTTGATATCATTTATATTCCCTGGTGTTATTCACCTGGAGATAACAATATCATCATATAAAATACTATATTATCATTATATTCCATGAAATAAAAAGAGAATGATAAAAAATGTAAAAAAATAAAAGGAAGATTTTCTCCTACATAACAGTTAGATATTTTTGTGTCATATTTTTACATGGTACTCCATGAATCTTATGAATTTTTGATCAATCTTGTTTAAATTTATATCGAAAGTCAATGTCAACTAACTTTGTACTCAGTATCCTGAAGGCAATAAATAAAAGTTTACAAAAGTAACTTTTTTTAATTTTTATATTTTCAGGAGAAAGAGAAAGAAGATCTGAAGAGACTTCGTAAAGAACAAATTCAACAACAGAGGGCGCTGGTTGAGAAAAAACGTGAACTTAATAAACCAAATAGTCGCCCAGTTAGTCATAAAAATCAAAAGCTTGACTAATAAGGAACCATTAGTCAACTTATCAGTCATGAATCAGCAAAGCCATCAAAGGCTAACTCTTAAATACAAGCAACCAATAATTGACTTTTAAGTCAAGAATCTCAAATGATATCAGTTGGCAATTCAAGCTTGTAGTTGTGAATCTTAATGTCAGCTAATACAAATAGTCTTTAGTCCATGTACATATCCCGAACAGATTAAGTACATGTATAGGGGGTGCAATTTAGCCCATATTTTGCCAAGCATGCATAATTTCACACCAAAATTCCCTGATTGCAAGCTTAGGTCTTGTATGATAGAGCATTTTGCATATCATACTTCCCAACTGAGTTTGTTTAAAATATATTGGAAAAATGTGACCAAACATTTTACTGAAAAGTGATAAATGTTAATAACAGGGAAGTCAGTCAATATTCCCTACACAGTATTGTTACCATAGATACCATTACATGTTTTCCATGACTTGGTGTTTGTGGTTGCTATGGTTTTAACCATAGTGAAGTGATCATAACTAGACTTCCTTGATTTGAACATGACATTTTATCTGGGAATTAATTTATTTAACTATGATATGACTGACTTCAAAAACATAAAACCCATGATTAAACATTCCCAGAATGTCCCATGTACGCAGAGTGGATTGATATACCTGATAAATTGAAACATAATTGTACCAACTTTATTTTAGAACTTTAAGAATATTTTTAAACTTGTCATGTTATCTAGTCAGTATGTCTTGCCTATAACCGCAGCTGAAAAAAATAGTTCAAGATATATGTAGTATATTATCGCATTGAAATGTATTGCAAATCAAGTACAGTATACATGTTGTAGTACTGTAGTACAGTGTTCAAGTAACAGTAAAGGAATGTACAGCGTCATGGAAATTATGTTCTTTTTTGAAATCATCTTTGTTATATAGTTTTTCTGATCAGCCAATTTCTTGATACAGCTGATGGTTTGACACATTTGATGATTAGGCATATCTGATGGTTTGACAAATTTCATGATTTGGCATATCTGATGGAATGACAAATTTCATGATTTGGCATATCTGATGGTGAGACACATTTGATGATTTGGCATATCTGACGGTGAGACACAGTGTATGATTTGGCATATCTGATGGCTTGACACATTTTATGATTTGGCATATCTGATGGTATGACACATTTCATGATTTGATATGTCTGATGGTATGACACATTTCATTATTTGGCATATCTGATGGTTATACACATTTCATGGTTTGGCATATCTGATGGTGAGACATATTTCATGATTTGGCATATCTGATGGTGAGATATATTCGATCGAGTGTATGACACATCTTAATATTTGACACATTTGAATGTTTAACATTATCTGATTTTTCATTGAAAAATTGTTTCATATAATTTGTGCTAGATGTTTAAAAATGGCTGCTGGTTGGCCATTTTTAATGCAATGTTAAAATGTAAAATAAACCTAAACATAGATGGCACCAGATGTACACAAAGAGGCAAAATTGAAATTGTGAGGCATCTTTGAGTAAACCAGGAAATGAGAGGTCATTTTTGGTTTTATTGAAAAAACATGACTGAATTCATATTTTACTGTGAAAGCTTAGCAAGGCAGTTGCTCTACCAGACACATGTCTGACTACACCCATGCTCCTTTGGAGTTAGTTGGGCATCCAAAAATTGTGACCAAAAATCCACATTTTTAGGTGTTCACTTTAGACTAATGTAATCATGTTATGATACTATATGTCAATAAAAGTTATATATAGAGACGTTCCCATTGATGAATAGTGAATATTATGAAAGTGAACTGCTTCTCTAAAAACGTCCGTCCAAAGCTTTTGATGGTTATAATGAATTATTAAAGTAATCTGATCTCTAAAAACTTCCGTCCAAAGATTTCAGTGATTATGCATTCCATTTTATTTTTGTATAATTAGTTATGATAGATTATGTGCATAATGCATAGGCTACAGGATTGGTCAGAAAAAACACGTTTGAAAAAGTAAGCTAGGTATATGTATACATTTAGTTAGTATGTAGTCTATTGATTGATTCTAGGAATATAAGGTGTATAGAAAAGGGTGATTAAATTTACTATGAAATCAGTTTAATCGTTTCTTATGTTGTGAGAAATTGATGATGTTTTCATTTTGTTTTTCACGGACTGGAGTCATCATTCTTTCAAAACGCTGAGTCATTAAAAGTCTATGGTTAAAATTTGATATCTACCGAACCCAAGTTTCGCCAGAACGATCACTCCAATCTGTGTTATTTTTGGAAAATATTGTTCCTTATATTAGAAGAATATTCACATAACAGTAATACATTATACCTGTGGCTTTATTTCAATTTCTTTCATTTTGTGTGTCCTGAATCCTGATTTTCATCTAAACAAATGCTTAAGTTTTTTTTGAGAAAATTATATTTGATTATCAGAATAAATAAAAATAATCTGAAGAAATTAGTACTTTCTGTTTTGATTTATAGTTGATTTCCTAGAAAAATTAACTACATGTACTTGTACCATCGGGAAAACCATAGTCTAAACGGCGATAGAAATAAATAGGTCTTATGAAGACATTGCAACAAACGTTTTACATTCAGACATAGTTGTTCCCGATTTTGCACGATGGGGAAGTATAGCTGAGCCGATTGTTGCCATAATTTACTGATGAATGAATAGCGAGTTTATCGGAAATTGTGAAGAAACCCTGTAAGATACGAAAATAAGTTTCGAGAACACATGCATGGTCCAGTAAGAATTCTTTCTTTCGCGCGGGACTAGAATCCGGTACTGAGACAATCAGTTAGTCCTGATGTAACATTGTACTTGTAATTGTTCAATTTACAAACAAAATGTCAAGTTTTGCGTAACAAATATAAGCAATGTACCTCAGATTTATTGTTAAAGTTTCGAACTCGAGGGATCTTTTTGAAAATTACAGGTTTTGTTCAGATCAACCTGAGACTAACATAAAATCATCGAACGCTCCAATATGACCTTATATTCAAAACCCCATGCCTTATGATAGGCACAATTAGAATCATCTGAACGTAGACATTTAAAATAATGTTTTTCAAGAACTGAATACATGCCAATCGTAAGCAACCTTTTACTCATTTTGTTCTTTTCAATTAAGTTAAAATGATTAAAACGAAAGGCTTACAAACACTTAGTTTCCTAACCTGCCAACCCATCGTTTTTAATGGAATCTATAATTGTTTGCTGAAATTCAACGTAGCCTAGATCTATATCTAATGAAAGGACGATTCTCGGTTTGGAGAACAGTCTCCTGGGCTAATAATTTTTTTCATGAAAAATATAGAAATATTACCCAAATTAAACTATGAATATTCAAAAGCGGATATTTAAATCTACAAGATCACCCTATGCAGACAGAGCCTGTGGGAAATATTGGGTGCGGCGCAAATGAGCGGAGGGTGCGGAGCTAACGGTCATTTTGAATTTAAAATTGGGATATTTCTGAAACTAAGCCGTTTTGGGACTTCAAAATATCAAATATCAAAATATCAAAACACCAAATATCAATAAAATTGTGAAAATAGTAGTGCAATTCATTTTATAGCGACGCAGTATGCCACATTTCCCAGACCTATATATTTTGAGACTATCCTTTTAATACTGATTCTCCAGCATTCATAAAAAATGGTGTTCAAGATACACTACCCATGCAAATTATTTTTGCATCTTGGAAGCCAGGCAGTATCTGTGTGATTTTATAAAAATTCGGAAATGTTCTTCAGATATGAGCCCCTCTAAATATTGGGTGCGGAGCTACGTTTATGGAGCTGCTCCGCACCCAATATTTAGAGGGGGCTCATATCTGAAAAAATTTCCGAATTTTTATAAAATCACACAGATACTGCCTGGCTTCCAAGATGCAAAAATAATTTGTATAGATAGTGCACCTTGAACACCATTTTTTATGAATGCTGGGGACTCAGTATTAAAAGGATAATTTTAAAATATATAGGTCTGGGAAAGGTTTAAGGCACACTGCGTCGCTATAGAATGAATTGCGCTACTATTTTCACAATTGTATTGATATTTGGTGTCAAATACACATATCTTGGTATATTTGAAGTCCCAAAACGGCTTAGTTTCAGAAATATCCCAAATTTAAATTCAAAAATAACCGTTAGCTCCGCACCCTCTGCTCATTTGCTCCGCACCCAATATTTCCCACAGGCTCTGTCTGCATAGGGTGAAGATGTAAAAATAACAAATAGCTCTGAAGCAGGGATAAAGCTCAATTAGACCGATTCAATAAAATAAAGTCTCGATTTGGGGAAGGAAGTTCATCAGTGTACTGCCGAATATTTTTTTGCAAAAAATCTAGAAATATTACCCAAATCAAATTATGACTATTCAAAAGAAGACATTCAAATCTATATTTTGTAAAAAAATCAAATTTGTCCGAAGCAGGGATAATGCTCATTTAGATTGATGAACTTCGTTCTCCAAACCGAGAATCGTCCTTACGTATTTTTCTTATTTCGGCCTTTTTAGCCCATTTATTTCATTTACATTGTACACTATACATATATTAATATATTAAAGTAGAAAAGCCTGTGCCGATAAGAAAAAGAAATAAAGGTAGATGTCACATGGTAAAAAATTACGTATTTTAATAAAAAATTGTTTCCCGATATACTGATTACTAAACACGATGTAATGTTACATACGTTCTCTTGTCAGGATAAAAGTGAATTAAGCACACACTTGGAAAGCTATTTTTGTCATATTTAATGTAGTTTTTACCAAATTGACGTTTATCAAATGAGAAATCAAACATTGCGTGTTAATCTTTTAAATGATCGACAATGTTAAGTGTTTTTTGTTATTTTCATACTGAACATAATGTAATGTAATGGGCATTTTCCCATGAAAGTGATTAATCAGAATGGAAATTGGTCTTCTAACAACTGAGACGTAAACCCTCAATATATAATATGCCATAATAATTCAAAGCAGATATCGGGCAAATAGATAATATTTTTTGATCGATGAAAGTATCTGTTCTAAAACCAGAAGTGTGTTATCAGACATCCGTGCATAACTGATTCAATATATCAAATTCTTTCGCATTCAATTTAAATGCTTAACTTAACTATATAATTATTACTATGCTTTCTATCAGAAATGTCTGACTTCCAAGCTTCATAAAAGAACATTGACACCGTGTTCGGATTCCTGACCGTGTTACTTTCGGTTTTCAATTGTTAAACCACCAAACCAAACTTTAAATGAACCTTCGTGCAAATTTCGAACAGATGGTTATAATGCTCTCATTAAGGTGCCTGTTTAACTGACATTTCATTATGATGCCATACCTGGATTACAGAAATACAAATATCTATCACAGGCTGGTATCGAAAAAATTGTCCGCTGTGACGGAGCGTGCTATTTTGCATAGAAACATTAGGAAATCCACACAATTTATTTTTTTACTCATATGTTTTGCTATATCAAAGAAAATTACTGACTCCATGCAATGAATATATCATTTGCGGGTAACTTTAACTTCTGTTTGAAGTCCAACAACGCTAAGAGTAAAAGCTATTGAAAACGGCGTCGGAGTATCATACTCCAAAATGTACCATTTCTTTTATTTCTTTTTAATGGTACAATATAGCGACACGATAATATTTACATATGTTTTCAGCATAACTCTGAAGGTATTAATGAGATCTTTATGTATTGGGTATTTTTAATTTTTTCAATAAAAATAATGTTTAAATTTTTTGACCGCTGTGACGGAGCAGTTTCAAATCTGAAATACGTTAAGAATTTAGATTTATAATATATCTCTTTATAACTACACGTTAGAGGAGGGAGCGTATCAAATCTCTTTCGTAAAGTATTCTGAAAAATAAAACGGAATAAAAGTACATAATTCAAATTCTGAGATGCATAATTATACGACCACTCTTTAAGCTTCTTTTCTCAGTTTGTACTGTAATCCAAGTTATGCATGGTAACTCATGAAAATGATAGTCAACTTTATTTCAGTATAGGGTATTTGCCTTTCGTTGTGCCTACTGTGGATCCATCACCTGACATGGTCATTTTTTATGGTAACTTATATACAGTAATATTATGTGGTAAAAGGTTATACATCTGTCGGAATGCAGGATGTCTGTGCGCTATTTCGAATAAATTCATATTTTCCCTATTTATGTTACGCGGTAAACACGATACAAAAATATGCCATATTCCGCAACGAATATGCCATATTCACTTGCGGTGTATGACAGATTCACCTGTGGTATATGGCATACACACTAACCAATGAGAACGTGATACGGAAGTATGCAATTGTCAATTGCATCGATTGAACGAACAAGTAAAACTTTATAAATTATTATAATGATTACTGAATCAACAGTACAGTTTATCGAATACATCAACGTATGCAGAAGTATCACTCACCAATCTCACGTAATAAACTTACCCAATCAATCCATGATTCATATATTAGTACTCGGCGCACTGACAGTATTGGTAATCCAGCGTAGCTTTACACTTAGAGTCGATTCTCGCAACCAATCAAACCAAGTCTTTCTGTATCACATTTTTCACCTGCGGAATATGTCATATTCAACTGCTGTATATGGCATATTCCGCAAGTGAGTGTGACATATTCTGAAGGTGAGTATCGGGTATTCACTGAATTCAATGCATCACATATTCACTGCGGAATATCGCATACTCACCTGCGGAATATGCCATATACCGCAGGTGAGTATGGCATATTCACCAGTATCACAAATACCGCGCAACCATGAATGTATGCCATATTCCGCGTAACAATTTACACTACACGTGACATTCTAAGACGTCTTGGCGAAAACGTATTAGAAATATTATGTTGAGTTTACACCATGTTGATTCATGTTGATTTCAGTACAAACCTCCGAAAAATGCTAAGAGTTTTTATATCTCAGATTTACATTACCCCAGATCTCCCAGAGGCTACTTGTCATAATTTAGGAAAGTGATTTGTGACGTTCTCTCTTCTTAGGGTACTTTTAAAAGGTATAATTTGAATCTTAAATTCTTAACGTAGTTCCCAGTTAAAACTGCTCCGTCACAGCGGACAAAAAATGTAAACATTATTTTTTATAAAAAATATTAAAAATACCCAACACATCAAGATATCATTAATACCTTCAGAGTTATGCTGAAAACATATGTAAATATTATCGTGTCGCTATATTGTACCATTAAAAAGAAATAAAAGAAATTGTACATTTTGGAGCATGATACCCCGGCGCCGTTTTCAATAGCTTTTACTCTTAGCGTTGTTGGACTTCAAACAAAAGTTAAAGTTACCCGCAAATGATATACCCATTGCATGGAGTAAGAAACTTTCTTTGGTATAGCGAAACATATGAGTAAAAAAATAAATTGTGTGGGTTTCTTTTTGTTTCTATGCAAAATAGCACGCTCCGTCACAGCGGACAAATTTTTCGATACCAGCCTGTGTCTATGCATGTTTAAAAAACATAAAACTTTTACAGTATTGTATTTGTCGCGGATCGCTGTTTGCTTTCGAAGTAGGCGTTATGTCAGTAAAATATTCAAATTAAAACTGCAATGAAAAATAGGAATTCATTCATTTTTGGTCGAAAAAACATCCGAGAAAAAATATACCGCGTTGCCTCATGACTGGCTTCACCCGAAATCTTACTCACTTGGAGAGCCATGTTAGATTTTGAAACTTAACTTTCGCAGGAAGTAACCGAAATCCATATTGGTCGAGTGGTCATTGAATAAAACTTAAGTCTTATGAAGTATAATTAATACCTGTTGACTTTACTTCCTCTGGTCAGAGAGAGAGAGATCATATATGATGTTTGTCACAGTTCAGATCATTTTTGATTAATTGTTTTAAGCCTAAGTATTCTAATTATTGAAAGCAGATGAAAACTTAAGTTGTCTGCTTAATGTGTTTTTAAACTATATTGTGCAAACACATTATAAAATTGCCCGTTCATTTTCTGCCACTAAATTGCTCAAAAAGCATGGCACGCAGGCCCGTAACCAGGATTAACCTGGGGGGAATTTTGCGAAGGGAGAGATTCTTGTGGGAGAGGTAATTTGTAAAAAGAAAGTGAAAAGTAGAAATACCTCTTAGGCGAGACGCTGCTATGTTAAAAGAGGGTGGTCGAAAAGGTGGCTGGAATTTCAAAATTCGATTATGTGACTTTTGAAGAACCATCTTTTTATAGTTCAAAAGATATTTCGGTGTGCCATTTTGCCCCACAGGGTCGTTTTGCCCCATGTTCCCATTCTGTATTATGCATTGAAAATGGGGTCGTATTTTAAAAACGACCTCAATTGCAACTCATCAGGAAGAAAAGTTATTAAATGTGGTGAATATAATGTTAATGTAAACGTATTAGTCTAGTTCTTTAATTTCTAGCCCTGACCCAACGATTCAAAAGCATATTAAAGGCACAAATTACATTTGAATCACGCCAATTTGACCGTTTTTCAGAACAATTATATGTAAAGTATAGGGATTTTTCTCAAAAAACTGTATTTTCTGGGGGAAGAAAATATTTCCATAGTTGATTGCCACTTTTTTGCACAATTGACCTTTTTTAGTATCTATCATTTCTAACCCTGACCTGATGGATCATTTTAACATTTATTTAATTATTTGATATCCACTGAGTTCTGTCCTATTGCTGTCCCATTGAGATTTAAGAAATATAGACCAAAGAGCAGGGTTTCTAGTTTCGAATAACACCCCGCTGGTCTCGGCACAAACGTTTTCTGTACCCCGAACGACCGAAGGGAGGATCAAGGAGGATTGGAAGCCAGGGTTCCAACTCGATATTCTTTAATCTCCACGCATGCGTCATTTGCTATTCGTGTCTGTATAATTTGTACGACTGCATGGAGAATGACCCGATACTCTCCAACAAAGCTATCGCTAGGTGATTGTTTTGCAGAATATCGGTGTTGCATTCTGGGAGCCAATCCTCCTTGGACACGAATAGCAAATGACGCATGCGTGGAGATTAAAGAATATCGAGTTGGAACCCTGGCTTCCAATCCTCCTTAGCGTAGAATAATGGAAATAACGTCACAACGCATGCGCGTAAATCGACATTTCATGGTCAAAAGATTTCAATGGAGAGCAGTCGTTATCGAAATTTAAAATCTTAATAACTTTTTAGCATGCAAATGATTTATTTTCTTAGGATTCAACGGATCCTTGTTAGACCCGACGAAGTGTTCATTTTGATATATAAAACAGCAAAATCCATCCACAGATCTTTCGGCCTTTTAATGATTTAATTTTCGGGATATTTTGCTAAAATCCCCCATTGGCCGCCATTATAAACTTTGAAAAAACGCCAAATCCTCATCATTTCATATCATTCGTTAAGTGATCTTAACAACTCCAATCGCTTAGGATTCAACGGATTCTAAGAGATCAAAGCTAATACAATGTGTTGACAACCCCCGTTTCAATATTTGCCGCATAATCTTTCGGCCTTTTAGGTTATAAATTTGTCAATATTTTTATTTTCGACCATTAATGACGTACTTGGATCCGAGATTCATTGTCCCGGGATTCATGACGCTATTTCCATTATTCTACGCCATGCATCTACTATGTCGTTAGTATGCTAATGATCAGAAGCTAAGCTTAATGATCAAATGACGTGAAAATCTCGATATGGGCTCTATCTCCTCTAATTTTTTGGGATACGAAAAACACTTAGAGTGCACCAAAGATTATCGCATCCTACGACCCCTTTAGATTGTGGTCGTAGGCCCGTTTCATTCGTAAGCCTGTCTTTCTACAATGTCGGAGAATGAACTACGCATTGCGCTATTAAATGACCTACCTCGTTACATTCCAGAGTATTTTAAAATTCTTTTTATGTTGTTAGATCGTCAATTGTATGGGTTTATCGTCAGAACGAAGAGATTTTAGTTTTTACATCGGAAATATCTCAGCAATTTTCAAAATGTCGGAAGGGGAATTCCCCGGGGATTTCCCTTATGACTGGTGCATGCCGGGAACTGAATGGAGGAATTTGACGGTTGAACCTACACGCAAATATTGCTATCAAAAACGAAAATATCTTCGTTCTGCCGATAAACCCATACAATTTGCGATTCAACTATATGAAAAGTATTCTAAAATACTCAGGAATGTATCGAGGTAGGTCATTTATGTGTGCAATGCATAGTTCATTCTCCGACATTGTAGAAACACAGGCTTACTAATGAATCGGGCCTACGACCACAATCTAAAGGGGTCGTAGGATGCGATAACACCAAAGACTATCAAACAATGAATATATCTGAGGGAGCTTATCCCTAGCTTATCCCAACCCAATCCAGTTTAGAATTTATTTCCCGGGAATTCCATAAATATAACATTTCGTACAGTGTTTTGACAGGTCACGTGATATATATTTTCTGCTTTTTTGCTTGCCGAATGAACTTATCTTTTTGTTGGACAATTTGCGAGGTAGGTAGCGCTATACATTGTATTTCATTACCGTGTCGTTTGAAAAAGTAGCATTTCTTGTATTTAGTAATTGAAATCATTGATAAAACTACTCAGTTTCATCAAAAATGATAGACCAGTCTGAGTCTAGCTCCTGTCTCTGGGCTCACGCACGACGGTGGGGGGGGGGGGTAACCAAACCGTAGATCTAAAATGGGACTTAAATTTTCCAAACTTTACCCTGCGTGCAAAGTCTAGTTGTATACTACACTCTGCTACAGTTTAACAGCTCGGGTCATAAATCATTTCACACCTACCGCGCTGACCATTCTCAACCAATCAGCGAGCTGGAATGAACACGAGCTACATGCATGCAGAATAATTATGCGATTACGCCAGAGAAAATGACCATATTGAAAGTCGTCCTTATTTCGACTATGAACTCTGATTAGCGCGGTGAGTTCAGAGATTTATTGAAAACTGAAAGAGTGAAGATGAAGCTCTCTTTTGAGAAGCAAAATCGAACGAATGGAAAGGGTATAAAAATTTTGGCCCAATTTTTGGATTTAGGGGCCCAAAAAATTTTTAAACTGTAACTTGCTAGAGTGTTTTTTCAACAAATTTCACAAAATTTGTTTTTCTTTTTTATGGGGATGGGGGCTATAATGTAAGAAGTTACTGGCGCTTTCATTTCTCAACACTAAATACAAGAATGAGAATTACAGATTATAACTAGACCAGAACTGTTCAACTGTTGCCAGAAAAAGTGTGGCCCGGCCTGCCGCCTGCTGCCCCCTAGCCCTAGGGCCACTTGACCCGCCCTTCTGGTCTCTGACATCATTAAACTACTTCCAGAAAAAAACGATTTTGAAAAAAACTGACCCCTTTGAAAAAAAGTCTCACGGGCCTGAGATCTGTATACATAGGAACTGTATTTTTCAATCAGTCTTCTTGACACAAAATAGACTAGGATGACATCATCTTATGTTTTATGTTATACAGTATATACTGTTGTGAAGTACTGCTAATTGATAGATGCATGTGAAAAAATGTTATTCACAATTTTTTTTATCTTCAAGTATTACATTTGGTAATGCTTAAACTTCACGTTAAACTTAAACGTTTAAACTTTACATAGAGCCTTTAACAGTGTCCCTTGACAATGCATTATGATCATCGTATTGATTTTTTCCCATAATTCCCAAATATAAGCCAGATTGGTTTAAACTTTACATAGAGCCTTTAACAGTGCCCCTTGACAATGCATTATGATCATCGTATTGATTATTTCCCATAATTCCCTAATATAAGCCAGATTGGTTTAAACTTTACATAGAGCCTTTAACAGGGTCCCTTGACAATGCATTATGATCATCGTATTGATTATTTCCCATAATTCCCAAATATAAGCCAGATTGGTTTAAACTTTACATAGAGCCTTTAACAGTGCCCCTTGACAATGCATTATGATCATCGTATTGATTATTTCCCATAATTCCCAAATATAAGCCAGATTGGTTTAAACTTTACATAGAGCCTTTAACAGTGTCCCTTGACAATGCATTATGATCATCGTATTGATTATTTTCCGTAATTCCCAAATATAAGCCAGATTGGTTTAAACTTAACATAGAGCCTTTAACAGGGTCCCTTGACAATGTATTATGATCATCGTATTGATTATTTCCCATAATTCCCAAATGAATATCATAGAGTTTAGTAGTTTACTCTTGCTATTGTTCTTGCAGGTAAAGTTACCCTGACGACACTCTGTTTCCAAATATAATCAATAACACTAAGTAAGAATATCAATATATATTAGCTACACCACACACTGTGCTTCATATTGAGCAGAGAAGCTTCAACCTGATACCTCACTATAGCTGGGAAAGAGGTAAGATGACACTTGTCATTTAGAATCAGATACAAATTATTACAGTACACTGGGCTCTCACCAGGAAATATTTAGGGTGTGTGGAGCTAACATCTTCAGAATAACCGTTCAATCGTGATAAATTATATTTATGTTATGTTTTATCCTTTTTACATGCTATTATTGTATATTCAGTCAAGTTTAGACTGTGGAAACAGTCATGATTTGCCAATAGGGTGTGGAGGGAGCTAAATAGAGTGTGGTGCTGTGCCACAGTCTGAAAGCCTGGCGAGAGCCCTGGTACATGTATTTAATTCCTTTTTGTACTAAGCCTCAAGAACATGTATAAAATTCACTTGATCTTGCTAATGATTTTTGTTAACTGAGTGGTAAATCCTACTTTTATCATTTTGATCAAAGTATCTCAATGTTTTACCCTTATTAATAGCAGAGGGAAAATAGATTTTCAATATGGCAGCATGTAGTTTTCAGCAGTATGTAGTACCCGATTGCTCTAATGACGGGTTCAATCATATTTTTCTGTAGACATTTCAGTACAGTATATCAAAAATTTTGAACTCTTAAATTGTCATTGTGAGAAATAATAAATAAAAATTCTTTCAAAATCATGCAGCTTTTCCCATTCTGAGCATTTTTTGAGTGATTTTGGACCAAAGTTGTCAAATGTGTAGCACCCTTTTTTTAAAAAAAGTGACCCCCTTGGCAAAAGTAGGCTACGGGCCTGACCTTTGGCTCGCTCAAACCCATCAAACCCCCCTAGCTACGGGCCTGGTATGAGCTGGGACAGTCATCGATGTCCAGTCTTGAAGGATGCAGAATGGTTAGGTAAATTGTAGATTTAAAAGTACATTAGCTTTTCAATATTAACCAAACATACTGATGTTCATATGAAGCAGTTCTCACATAAAAATCTCTGTGTCAACATCTGACAAAGGACTTTTTATGGTTATTCTTGAAAGTAGAATTTAATTGAGGGAGGGGGTAAAACATCCACAATTGAAAAGGTGATAAAAGCGTATTAACAAAATTCCATGAATAATGTTGAACAGTAAATTGTAAAATTACACATTATTGTTTTTATATCCACAAATGTTTAGAGAATGGCTTGGGTGTTTTATTGTTAAAAATGTCACAAAAATATTATTAAAACTTTAACCTGGTCCCTTTTGATTTGAATATTAGCCCATTTTGGATGAAATATGTTTATATATTGGCAGCTTTTATATTATTCATTTTTAATAAGAAGGACTGAACAACAAATGGTACGATGTCAACTTTAGCTTGATTTTTATCATTTAAACAACATATTTTCTAACCTATACAAAAGTATTCAAAAGAAAGCAGAAAATAATGAAACAAAACAAAATTTTAATCCAATATTCTTCTGCTAAAGTTTAGCTCCTAAATCTAGCTTGTTTTGCAAAGCCTGCTTCATATTATTAATAACTACTAATAAATTATTAAAAAGTAAAAAAGAGTTATTGGAAAATAGTAATTATTAATCAAACCATCATAATAAAGCAATGGTATGAGTATAAAGTTTATACTATAAACAATATAATAACAATGACTCACGAATGCTTAAAAATAAAAGTACTTTTTTATAGATTCCTTGTCATAATATCCTGAAAGCATAGAGGCTTTTGATATTTCTTATAATTATTACAAGTCTCTGTGTTTGTTTGATCATTTATTTATTTGATAATTTGTAAATTCAGTCTAGTTCTCAATAAGCACCATTATGATAAACGATGATATTTTATTTCCTCATTTTTTCTTAGCAAACAGAAAGATGTGAATTAGTATTAGAATGCATGTAATTAAATGCAATGCGAAAAAAGAGATACAATACTCATGGATTGGTTACTTGGTGTTTAAGTTCATAAGCTAATTCTTAATTCAGAAAAAAATTCTGCCAGGAGATATTAGCAATGGCAATACAGTAACATACATTTGTCAAACTACTCAAAAGTCAAAAGGGTATAAATAAAAGTATACAAATGGCAGAAGTTAATGCAATGTGAATGTCTGATAACAATTACTTCCTTTTAGAATTTATGGGTAAAACTGATTTGAAGTGGTCATACGTTGGGTTATATTTAATTTGTTGCTAAAGGCAAGATTTATTACGGGTCAGGTGCTATTAAGAGCCTTGTAGGTCAATTGCTCTGGAGGTAAAATAAAAAAGGACCAAGTGATTGAGAAAATATTTTGTTTTGAGTTTTTTTAGTTACATCAAGGACGTCTATCTCCAATCCATGTAATCTCATTGTGATAGAAACAGCGCATACTAGTTTTGCTTCTACTTCACTAACACAGAATGTGTGTTGCATGTTGTTTGTTGGTGGGAGGGGGGGGGGGGTCACACGGGCTTGTTGCTAGACTAAATCTTTTACTGAAGAATAGCCACAGGGCATAGATCAATAACAAAAGCTCATTTATGTGAGCTAAAAATACATGATGATTTGTATTTAGGATTGTCATGTTGGATGTTTAGTCACAGCTAAATCAGGTTACAAAAGGGTCACAGTTTGATAACTCAATATGCCTAATGGTCAGTACAGTAAAACTTCTCTAATTGGAACACTACTGGAACTGCCAAAAGTATTAGGATTGGCGGGTTTTCACATTACAAGGTTTTCTATGGGATATTAAAATAAAAGAAGATCGACAAACGTTCAAATTTAGATATGTTCCGATTATGCCGTGGTCACATTTGCTCTGATTTTCAGTACTCGGGCGCCTAGCTGTGGCTGGTGAGTAATTTGTTCAAAATTACATTCAGTTTTGAACAAAATACTCATCGGCCGGACACTGGTGTGGAAGATTGGAGCAAATGTGACCATGGCATATTAGGTTTGTTTAGATAAGGGAGATTTTTGGATATACTGATTTGACTGTCTAGTTATTATTTACACGCTGTGCTATAATGTACTGGTAAATGATGTGTAGTATCATTAAATTATTTATTTACACAGTGGTTATGTAATGCCTAGGTCACATTTGCTCCAATCCATCAGCCGGCACCTGGCCGATTGAGTGTTTTGTTCAATATTAAATTCAATTTTGAATAAAATACTCAATCGGCCGGAAAATTGGAGCAAATGTGACCAAGGCATTAGTAAGAGTGTAATTGTATACAGTTGAATGATTTTGGTCTATCTTTAGCATAAACACTGTTCTATTGACTGCATACTTTTTGGGTGAAAAAGTTTAATGAATCATTGACTAGATTAACCATGTTTTCTTCAAAAGTTGATGCCCCAAATGTGCTCATGACCTCTCATTTAAGGTAAATTTTAAATAAAATAGATAATATTTTTCCAAAATTTATGCAGATATTTACATATCATTTTCAGAATACATAATTCATACATAGATAAAATAGATAATATTTTTTCAAAATTTTTGTAGTTATTTACATATCATTATCAGAATACATAATTCAGAATCAAATTATTTTCTTTATTTTTTCTTAAAGTGCAGAATAAGGTGTTCAATGTGGAAATGTTTTACTGTAGCAGCACCTTTTGTGAATCAATGTGGCTTGCTATTGTGTACCTTATAGGCACTATGCCAATAGTACAGGCTTTCACATTCAAACTTTATTCATAGGATTGAAGGAAAAGGGTGTGGACGCATTGACATTTTCCAATATACACAAGGTAATTGTCTATGTATTTTCTTATTTGGTTCTGGGATATCTATCTAGTCTAACATGTACACTGTATAGTTGGTTTTGAGTAATAGGTTTTAGAATAAATAAAAAGGTGAAAGGGGAAAGAAGGAAGAAAGAAATTTACAAACTAAATAATAACCAGAAGTTTAAATTTCACACTGCTTACATTTTACTACTTTGTACTGCACCCATGTCAAGGTGTGCCACCATCATAAATATATAAATAAATGAATATTCAAGGTATGAGGATAGAACTATACTGAAAGTAAGATTATTATCATAACTAATTATTCTCACAATTTATTTTCTTTCACTTGCACTTGTAATACCAAATTTATTACAGGAATTCTGTCATTGCTGTATTTTTTGATTGAAAGATTTATATTGAGAAATGGTGCAGTAAAAATGTGGATTTTTTTACATTTTACATGGTTACTAATGTGTTTGGTGATTAGGATTTTATTTGGACGCAGTTCTGATTCATTGGATTATAAAGTTTGTCAGGGACTTGATTTATCACATCATTGCTTTCTACAAGAACGACAACTGAAACAAGTGAATCAATTTAATCATGTGACTTACTATTTTTATATAAAATAGTAGTGATGACAATATTTTTTTGCAGTACATGTATTCTGTTTTCTTTCAAAATCATTTAGGAGGACGTTGTTTGTTGCTATTACAGGTCACACCCATTTTTGTAGTGACTTTATTATTTTTGCAGTACACATATTCTTTCTTTCAAAATCATTGTACCGGAGCCAAGATTTGAAACATTGTTGTTTGTTGCTATTCCAGGTCACACCCATTTTATGAGTTTGTGGCCAAATGAATAATTATATAAAGAGTGGCTCAATTGGACTTTTTTTTAAATATGACCTCCTATGGTATTTTGGTGTAAACTAATTATTAAATATAAGAAAATTGTCCCTGGTTATTTGTTACCACACTTGGTTCTACCTTGATTGATTTAATGTCCAACCTTAATAACCCCAAAATATTTGTAATTCGTAATAATATGTAACTTTCACAATTAATAAACTTGGACATGATTATCACTTTAGCTTGAACAATGTTCATGTAAAAATAATTGAATGCCTTTTAAAATTCTAAAGCTGCAACTAGTTCAATTAGGAACAAAATTGTACTACTAACTAGAAAAGGAATGCCTTTCCAAAGCTTTTATATTTTTATAAAATATTGAGGGTGTTTGTTTGAGTCTATTATATCTCATTTTCATCTGGAAGACTTAGAGTGAAGATGAAGCTCTCTTTTAAGAAGCGAAGTCATCAAATGCAAAGGGCTCAAAGGGTAGTAGAACTTACAATAATGATGTAATGTATTTTGTCCTCCTAGTAATTAGAATTTTGTTATGTAAGATGTGAATGTGATCGCTTTATATCTGAATATTATTCTTTTCATTTACATAAATATACTAACATGAAACCTGCTACTTAAAAAGGTTGCGGGAAAAGCTGATGGCGGGCCGGGGGAGAGGGGGGGGAGGAGACCTGATGAAAGAGCATCATTCTGTAAATGTTTCATGATTCTGATGGTAACTCATCAATTAGAGTACTATGAATCAAAATAAATGATGAACATAGCGTGCTGAAGTGTATTAACTTGTTCTCACATTGACTTCTCTCTATGTACAGCATTCTCGCTGGGAATTAGGATTTCTACATTTAATCACCTCTAGTTAAATTATTCATGTTGTCATGATTACGGTAATAAAATTACTTCATATTTTACCCACATTGTGAGTATAGAGTATATAATGTTATTCAATAATTATATTACATGTATTAATATTAGGAGAATACAGGCATTGGTATATGATAAATTATGCAATAGTTTGATATGACATTCATTATGAAAAGATGTCAGTTTTAGGAAAAAATCCAAAATGGCGACTCAATTCAGTTTACATTTGTGTATTAATGCATTACATCTAATTTCTTCTCAGCCATGAAGCGCAATGCATGGGGCGTGTTCTCGTGAAATGGAAAGATGCAATCAATATCAGTATGTTTTTTTCTACTTCAGTAATTGCTTTTTATATTCCCTTGTTGAAAATCTATATGTACCATTGTCTAAAATATAATATATCATACCAATATGCACTGTTACATTATCCTAAATTAATTATCTGACCAGGAAATATAATACCATCTAAGCAGTTTTAATACCATATATAACAACCCCCTTTACTTGCAGTTAGGTCTAGTTACAAAGTAATCTCATAATTCTCACAGTAATCTCATAATTCTCACGGTCATCATTGTTGATTCAAAAATCTTTTGCAAAACATAAGTTGACAGACTAGTTCTAGAACACAGTTGAAGATCTATATGAACACAGTTGGAAAATATATGAACACAGTTGAAAATCTATATGGACACAGTTGAAAAACTATATGGACACTGTTGGAAAATATATGAATATGGTTGAAAATCTATATGATTGAAGACAGTTGAAAAATTATATGAACACAGTTGAAAATCTATATGAACACAGTTGAAAATCTCTATGAACACAGTTGAAAAACTATATGGACACCGTTGGAAAATATATGAACACAGTAGAAAATCTATATGAACACAGTTGAAAAACTATATGAACACAGTTGAAAATCTATATGAACACAGTAGAAAATCTATATGAACACAGTTGACAATCTATATGAACAGTTGAAAATCTCTATGAACACAGTTGAAAATCTACATGAACACAGTTGAAAATCTATGAACACTGTTGAAAATCTCTATGAACACAGTTGAAAATCGATGTGAACACAGTTGGAAAATATATGAACACATTGAAAAACTATACTGTCTGTAGGTATCCATAAAGTCATAAATCAATGGGACATTTTTTACTCAGAGTACTAGTTTAAAGTGAAGGTTTTTTTAATAATTGATGGAGAAAAAAATCATCTGAGCTCTTCCTTATGATGTTTCAGTAACCCAGAAACTTCACCTTTCAGTTGAATGGGCATACATATATTTGTTCACACTGTCTGAGCTGTTTCTATAAGGCAAGTAAATATGCATTGAAAGAGTTGTATTGGCAACTTTCTGTATAATCACCACAGCACAGCACTCCTGTTTGCTTAAATGATTGAAGAAAGGGTTTAGAATTATGACGTCTCCTATTCAGTATTGGAAATAGAGGCATTCACGGTGGCTGATTGGATCTTGAATTGTATGTTAAGAATCTAAAATTTAAGCATATTGTATATATTTTGGATTATATTCAATCTAGGTATATAACATAAATTTCTCGTTGATATGTTGGCTATATGCCTTAAGTATTTACCTTAATCATTATATCTACCTTCCTTCCTTTTCTACCTTCCAGCGAAAATCTAAAGATATGGTTTTAGTTAATGTTAAGGTAGTTTCGCATGATACAATTTTTAATGTAATTTTCATGGATTAATTCATTAGTTCGTGGTGTCATTGATTTCAACTCATTTCCACTTCCTATACGTTAGTTGATACCAATTAAAATCTGGGTCTTTTAGTATTCCATTTTTAGGAAGTTTGAATTTGCAAGTATAGCATTTGATGGATTGGATTGAAATTCTAGGATGTAATTTTTTTCGTTAGCTTAAGTTTGTAAGTTAACTTAAGTATTATTGTGCATATCCCTGTGAGAAGCAATCAGTAAATGAATTGGGAAATAATGCCACTAATATTGTATTGGTTTTGCTATCAATTATACAGTTCCATGAGGGAAAATAGGATTAACTTATTGCTAATTTCAAAAGCTTTTAATTCTGTTCACAAATATCGCTGCCTGCAAACTATGACATCATAAATCTAGCTTATATAGTTTAATATATCCAGTTTCATTGGTTAATAAAAGAGGCCATTCTGTTGTAAAATAAAATGAAATCCCAATTATAACCAGAGAGTTTAGTAGAAAGGGCATGAGGTTGAACTTTAGAATTTGAGTCAGAGAACTTTTGTCAAAAAAGAACATCCATTCTATCACTGATAGATTATATATATGCTTTAAACAGGCTTATTAGCCATTTACAGATTATTGGAATAGACATTCAAGACAAGAGGAAACATATAAATGATAAAAACAGATTTATGAGACTGACCTTTGGCCTATTTCCTTTCAGACATTGAGTTGAGGATAATATCTTGATAGACAAGATGCGCACCAATTACCTACTGATGGTCTTGACTGGAGGGGTGGCGGGACTTGTGGTTATCCTATATTTGTCGTCAACTTCTCACATGGAAAAATTTGAGGTTCAAAATCGCAGCATAGAAGCTAAATGTAACTGCGAAGGTCAAGGTCAGTCTCAACCTCAATGTGAACCTGCGCAGGCAAAACCAATTTTTGAAAAAACGGGAGATACCCAGACATCGCTGAATCCTATTCATAATCGATATGTTGCTCTGACCAATGATTTATCAGAGTGTGACTGTAGTGGCTACATGGAGGGAGAGTGTCAAAAATGCAAGAATTGTGGCTGGTGTATCGCTAGAGATAAGGATGGTAACGTCATGCAGCAATGTATACAGGCCAAAGATGGAAAACCATTGACTGGAACGTGTAATATTAAATGGTGTCCAGAAGGGGATAAACCTTGTAAGATGTATCGTAAGCTTGTCATATTTGGAAATGGACCTTCCTTGAAGGGATTCAATTTCCATGAAGTTCAAGGTGTAGATTCATTGGGAATGAACCAGGCATACAGGTACTGGAGCGAAATTAATTGGTATCCTACATACTATTTCTCCTTTGACACCGTAGTTAATGTTGACAGATCCAAAGACATTATTGAGCTCATAAACAATTCTTCTACCAATGGAATAAAAAAGTTCTTCACACGTAGCAACTTTTATGGAAGGGCACCACAATTTAAAAACGACCCCAGAGTCCAAGTATTTGAAGATTACAGAAAAGGACGCCATATTGTCTCTATTGTATCTGCAATCTCAACTGGTAACCTAGCAACACGGTTTGGCATTCTCATGGGATACGATAAAATCCTGATAATGGGGATTGATATGAACTATGTGGAACATATAAAAGAATCTGAGAAATACAAAGGTGTTCTTAAAATTAAAGAAACACCAGATGATAATCCGAACTATTTCTTCAAAGGCTACCAACAAAAAGGCGATGTGTACAATGTCCCCAATAGTAATGCTGTTCACGTGCCAGCATTCAGGCAGATGTTTGGAGATGTTAAAAAACTTGGACTAAAGGTTGATATTTATAATGGGAGTCCGATATCAAAGCTTAAAGAAATGTGCCCATTTATGACCTTTAAAGACTTTATGGCTCTCTAATTCTTGACATGTTTGGATTCATAGTTCTCTATCCGAGATCATCACAATATTTCATTGAAAGACAATCAGTCTTAGGGTCATTACAATAGATCATTTGATTGACAATAAGCCATACATTTTACAAATGTCTTTTTATGAGACAATAAGCCAAAAACTCCAAAAATTCCGATATATACATGTACATTTATTTTATACATGTACCTGGGTTATAATAGGTCAAGAAGACAATCAGTCAATCAATAGACAACCAGTCAAAGACGTCGTCACAAAATATCATTTAATAGACAATCAAGAAGCAAATACAAAATAAGTATCCTTGAACAATTGTCTGTAGGATGTCTAACATTTTGTGAAGTTTCTTGATTGAAGTGATGACTTCATCAGCTCAGGGCAAACTTGCAGTGAGGGCAGAGTATCATAACGTGGCCGATAACAAGGACACTACATTTACTTGATATAATGCTCAATAGTTCAATAGTTTGTTTTCACCTTCCTGAATGATAGGAATGAGTGGTTCATACATAGTCGTTCAGTATAACCGTTCAATCATGATAAATCATATTTATGTTGTATTATATCCTTTTTACATGCAGTTATTGTCTATTCAGTCATGTTTAGACTGTGGAAACAATCAATATTTGCCAATAGGTTGTGGTGGGAGCTAATAAGACTGCGGTGCTGTTCCACAGTTTACTGTATAAGTGGTATTTAATCCGAGTGGTTAATTTGCCGAATGGT
Source organism: Owenia fusiformis (assembly GCA_903813345.2). Lineage (NCBI taxonomy): Eukaryota > Metazoa > Annelida > Polychaeta > Sabellida > Oweniidae > Owenia > Owenia fusiformis. The sequence continues at coordinate 13,922,790 of CAIIXF020000005.1, read as the reverse complement.
CAAAGTTTATCATTTTTCTAATTTTTTATTTTCCTAATGACAAGAAACTTCCCATTGGACAACATTATGAAGATAATATTTCTGATATTTAATTTTCCGAACTTGGCAGAAATAAGGCAATGGCAAATTAAATGATTAGGGAAATTTACCACTTATACAGTAAGAGCCTAGCAAGAGTTCTGCATATCCTCTGATTAAGAGATAATCCTATGTTCAAGCTTTACCCACCGGGAAAAAAACAATCAAAATTCAACAAATGTATATAGGTAGAATTGCAGTTGCATAAAATATATTTACAAGGAGCCGCCATTTATTTGATATTGAAACTCCCATGAAAGGTCCATTAAAAGCCTAGCAAGAGGTCTGCATATCCTCTTTGATTGAGAGATACATGTAACATGTGTAATTCTATGGTCAAGCTTTACCCACCAGGGAAAAACCAATCAAAATTCAACAAATGTATAGTTAAAATTGCAGTCGCATAAAATATATTTATAAGGAGCTGCCATTTATTTAAAAATGAAACTCCCATGAAAGGCCCATGGTGAATTCATTTGAAGTCAATAACATTAAATCAGCATTATAAGTTAAGTCATCTATCCTAGCAAGAGTATAGTTATCATTATTACTATATATAGTATTTTGAATACAGGGTATTATATAATGCACATAATAGAATGTTAGATTCAGGGATATTGTCTGGTCTATAGGATTGAATTATCTGACCATATATGGTTATTGAAGCTTTTTAGATGCAGAAATGACTAAATTCATTATAATTGAAAAGTGGAAGGTTCTATTTTATTATTTTTTTGCCAGATTACTTTAAGAACTTAAGGATTATCCTTTCATTAATTTTCAAGAGAAAGCCCATGGAATTTACTTGAGCCTTTTTCAAGTTATCGCAAAATTGACAAAAGGTCATTTTTTAAAGTGTCAACATGACCAAAAAATTCAAATAAAAAGTGTCAAAATACCCCCCAAAAAATCAAATGAATGATTTAACATCTATGTGCCATATTTTTCAATATATTCTAGATTTTGAATTATTTTTCTTAGAACCCCATATCAAATTTGAAACTTTCAGACTCAACATATCAAAATCATTAAATAGTAAAAGTGTTGGATTGGGTTATATGTTTGAAATACGATTCGTAGAAGCACACAACTAGAAATTGTTAAATCTGCATCTTTTTATATTAAAACCAACATTCCAATTAAACGTTTCAATGTAAAAAATATTGTAATTTGTTAGTCTTTATATACTGTACATAGTTTTTTGTCTTTGTTCAAGAAGGGACGTAGAGAAACTGCCATTCTGTCATCCATCCATCTGTCTGTATATATGTCTGTGTCATAACTCAAAAACCCGGGATTACGATGATCTGCCTATTACATTTTAGAAGTAAAATTATCACAAATTATGAATCAATTATATATTTTTTTTGTTTATAACTTGAATATCCTTTAGCCATTTTAATTTTTATTGAAAATTGTTATTCTTTAATGCCATATGAAATCCATATTCAAAACTAAATTTATGTTTTTATGACTGATTAACTTGAATCTATTATACATATAAATGTACATCATACGATCAATCATCATACAACCTTCAATATATTTGTCTTAATCTCTGAATCCTGCAAAGAGCATTCATAGTATAATATTAAGGAATGTAAATAATGTTCATATTAAGAAGTGTTTATATTGTAAGGTGTTTACATTATAGTGTTCAAAATTAGATGTTTTATGTAAATAAACTCACTTACACCAAGCCTGATGCCATTTTAGTTTGATTGGTAATTTATTGGGGTGGGGAGCGGGGGGGGGGTCTCTTAAGATGAAATAAAGTATGTATACATGTACATTATAAGGACAAAGGTATATAAAAATGCATATAAAACATGTGTAAGACCCAACATATAATGCATTACATTTGTGACACTCCATAATACTTTATAAGGTGAATCTTTCTAGACTATCCATATAAGCATAAGGTATACGAGTATTATGCTAAATATAACGCACAACAGATTTAAGGATTGATAAAGTTTGTGTTGTTATGTAGTTTGATAAGTTTATTGATCATTTGAATGATATTACTTTTTCACTTACTTTTTCACTTACTTTTTCACTTATTTTTTCACTTCCAGTAAGTTGTGAGTTTGTATGTGATGTATGGATTAAATATGTACATTATTGCTAGATGAAATATAAAAATATGAAATAGAAATGATTATTTTTGATGTTAAGTGGTAATTGATAATCATATTGTTGTTAATTGTTATTTCCTCAAGGGCTAGGGGTTTCTTGACAGCAGATAAGCTTTTGATGTTAACGGGCATTAATGTCACGTAAGACTTTCACATATGACTGTCACGTATTACTTGCTTAGGTATTTAGAAAATTGACTTACTTGAAATGTTATGAGCAAAAAATATTGTTGAATTAATTTTTGCGAATGTTGGTCTTCATTCATTTTTGTTACATCATTAAATATGTTTTTCATGAATTTTGATATATTGATTGGAGCCATAATCTATACGTTCACGATTGAGTTTATTTTCTTCCTCTTATCTGTTAAATTCATGAGTCACTTTTCGATATTATCTCTTGCATGGCTAAAGTCTTCAGGAATTTCAGGTAATTTCAGACAAAAATGAACCAAAATCTGACCCAAATCTGGATTTATTTCTAAGGGGGAGGGGGGGGAGTAGGGGGTCAAGCAAGGGTTTCAAAATTTAGGTCATATTTGTTAATTTTTTCCAATGAAAATATTTTTTTCTCTTTTGAAAGTAAATACAATGGGTCAACATTGATCTTAAAAAGCACTCAATCAAATATAATTTCTTCAAAATCTCTTGGAAGGAGGGACCCGCCCAAACCCACCACTAGCTTGGCGTCTTTCGCCATTCAATTTGTGATTTATTATGGAAACAATTGTGTAATATAGGATTATGAGCAGCATGGTTACACACACATTCATATTGCTGTACTACATGTTTACCTATATTATATACCAGGATCTTGAGCAGCTCTCAAGTATTATTCAAATCAGGGTGTGGACCATTGTATATTGGGATATCCTGATTTAATATTTGTTCCCATGTATCATGTTAACTATTTAAAACACGAGTGCACATTAAAAAGCATTTTACAAACATGTTATTTAAAACTTATAATATTTCAATTTGTTAAAAGGCTCAGTAGAGCTATTTAACATTAACATAAATGAGTTGAATTGATAAGTTGCATCATCAAGTGGCAATTTCCCTATTTTGATCAAAATGATTTGTATTGAATACCCTTGCCAAGAAATTAGTTTTATATACACTCTGAATCCGAAATCATTTTTTGATCCTATGTATCCTCTTAAGTCACCTATATTTTGTCATAACACATTTACTCTCACTTGAAAGACCTGGAAAGCTGCGTTTAAGATCATTGAGATTTCATCAGTGTTAAAACTGCAAAATTGTCTGTATAAGTCAGAGGGCAATGTAGCTAGGTGATTAGGATAAAGAGTGATGCAAGTACTTTCAGGATCTATTGTTGAGTCAAGTTTTGCCACGATTTAAATCCCTTTGACACTCATACAATTCTTAAGTTGGTATGTATAGCTTATCCAAATATTAACCCGAACAATATTTATTGATTTTAAGGGAGGTTTGAATTTGAATCAGCTTCTCTTATACATTTAACTAATCGGAAGAGTGAAGGAAGTATTTATAGTAGACATATATTGCATATATCGGGGAGGATTTTTATTACATTTCTTGCTTGTAAGTTGTTTATTTCATTCATTTTTAGGTTCCTTTTTTCAGATTTTGAAATTTAGATTCTCACTCTAATAATTTGACTATCTGTTTCAAACGTTAGTATTGTAGATATAATTTTTGATATCTAGTCTTTAATGTTATCCCGGATTTTCAATTATCAGAATTTCACTTTCAGATTCCTAGATAATTTCAAAGTTAGTTACTTCTGTTCATAAGGATGGGTGAGTGATTCATTATTTCGCTTCTTTTGTGACAGTTAATGACATGTCTTGTTGTCACCAGATGATGTTGTCATTCAGGCAAGCTAGGATATAAAAGTCAATTTTGCCACTCAATGGTAAATGTTTCATTACCAAGTATTGAAGGAATACTGCACATGTATGCCCTTTAAGTAAGTAGACTGTATAAGAATATTTAATATAGGTACTATTAGATAGGGGGGTAACTTACTCCCCATGTTTTAAATGAGGGATTCTTTTTCATTTCGCCTATAGTTTAGTTTAGTTTAATATAGTTTATTTTTGTGTCACAAGCAATAATATTAAAATACATTTAAAACACTTTTTTTAAAAACATTGCTTCTAGCCGATGCCGGCTTATGAGACACCAAGTTGATACATGTGTGGGTAATATTAAAATTCCCATGTGAAAATTACTAAATGCACAATAAGACAGTGATAGAGACCATAATTTTTGTATACTGAGTTCACTGTTTACTTCCATTTACTAAGAGGAGACATCTTCCCCAAGGTTGATGTTCCTGGGAGCAAATGGAAAGAGAAACCCTGCTTAATCAGTGATATAAGAGCCCTCTGGTTGGCCCAATACCCTCCTGAGGGGTCCCCCATATCACAGTGGATCTACAGGTTTGCATCTTGTATATATTTTGGCAGTATCACAGTTCTAAATAGTATGTAAAAGTGCTGTAAAGTGGCAGAATCAATATCATATGGCCTTTATCCCCAGACAAGCAACTTATGTATAATTGAATATCAACAAATAGAATACAGTTTGAGAAAATATACATTATAATTTGTTGTTATGGAATTATCTCAAATAGAGGTACTGTTAAAGTCTTTCTAGATCAAAGTTTCTTTTACTGAACATCTTAAATAATGTACTTGCAAAAGCTCTCTGTATACAGGGCGTGTGCATAAGTCTAGTAAACAGCAGAATATGATCATTTGAACCAGTATCAATGCTAGGGGCCAGCTTATTAACAATAGCCAGAAATTTTTTCCTCAAAACATTGTAGTGAGAGCATTTGAGAGTGAAGTGTATCTCGTCCTCAATCTCATTAGAGTCACATAAAGCACATTTTCGATCCTCAAGAGGTGTATTGGTATAACGGCCAGTTTCAATGTGTAGTTTCAATGTTCCAGTTCTCAGTTTTGCAAGAATACTTCTATGATGGCGTGGCATAAACATTTCAATGTATGCTTCAGTTGATGCACCATATTTAAATTGGCGATATGTTCTCAGTTTATTGCCATTAGTTTCATTATTTTTATCATTCCAGATATTTCGAAGAAAAGGATCAGTAGTCTGTAGGTGATTTTTAATAGCTTTGATACATGGTTTTGTCTCAATGTACTGATTATTCAAAAGTATACCACAAGATTCAATGAAATGTTTAGTACGAGAATTCCAACTTGATTTTCTTCTTAAAGGGGCAATAAGGACTGTAGAGAGAAAATTCGAAAATTTTTATTTTTTCTGAGCTATCAGGTCAATATTTGGCTTAATACCTTCTTTGACATACCTATTTTCATAAAATGTATGTATAAACTATCCATTTCAGCATTAAGAAGTGTAAATTCAATTCAAAGCTTCTATAAAGGGAGTCCCACTTATAGATTTTTAAGATCCGCCATGTTTCAAGAGGAATATCAGCTGAAATAATGTTCAACCAGAGGGTTTCTTTGTAGATAATGAAAATATATGTTAGTCTTGATGAAATATCCAAACCTAAATATATTTTGACACTTGTCGATGATCGTTGAATGGCCCCCCTGCACTATTTGTAGCACCTTTAACGACCATATATGTATCCGATTATTTAATCTGGTATTTTCCATATTGTGGAGTCGCAGATATAGTCGGGCACATTCCAATTTTTGTTTGTGGATAGGGGGGCTCCAGCCCATGTCCCCTCTGGCTCCTTCATTGCTCGTCTTTTGGCCTACTCCTAGGAATATTTTTGTTGCTTTATTTTGTACATTATTGATACAACGATGCTCATTAAGACCAATAATTGAGGTACCATAGTTGATGATTGGTTGGACTATTGTATCATATAGCTTAGTATAAACTGCATAGTCCATTCCACCTGCAGCTTTGAATTTACATGTTAACACTGCCAGGGCACGACTAGCTGACTTTGCTATTTATAGTCAAATCACTACACTTTTTCTGTACATAAAATAAATAGGCTAGTCATTTTATCAAAACTAGGATTTTTATTATGGTTATTGAAGTGTTTATTGTATATTAAAGGTTGTTTAAGTTGTTGTGTAATGGTACTGTAGTAGTTGTTGGCCACTTAATTGACTTGAGAGTCACTCAAGTAGTAAGACATTTGCTGCCCTGTCAACCCTCACGCATTAGGCGTGATTGTCACGCATTTGCTGGAAAAATAGAAATCACGCATCAATTTAGCGTGTATGATCAAATATCACGCAAAACACCCATTTTGTTGATATTTTTAAAAATTGTTCTTTGTGAAAATGCCGACATGGTAAAATACCAAACGGCGAAAAAAGCGAACGCATTGCGTTCGGTCTTTGCACGCGATTGCCGTTTATGTCACACATTTGGTACAAAATATGTGTATATATCACGCATTTGTTTCGAAAATATTTACACCTACCCTTTTTTTAGATTTGAAACCAAGCCCAGAATTGAAAGTTTTAGAGCTTATTAAGGTTAAAGTGTAATAATGACAGAAATGATACTATGTCATTATCTAGTCTACATCAAGCATAGAATATCTCATTTCTCATATTACATGTATATTGTTTTAGTCAAAGTCAAGCTAGTTTTCTAAAACACCAGAGCGGCGTGCTTCACACATGACCCATCCATATCCAAAGTCGCCCCCCCACTCTTGGCAAATCCTTCTGACGCCCCTGGATTCATAATTCGAAAACTAGAACTCATTATCTTGTGTTGTCTTATACATTTTAATACGATATTATAATAGGCCCATACTCATTTTGCAGTTTGATTTTCAAAACTTTATACTTTGGTAATCCAAGATATATACAGATAACTTTTTAAGTCACTCTGTTATTACCAAGTGATCATGATCTGTTCAAGCAATTTGACTTCAACATAATAAGGTAAATAAATACATGAACATCTCTAGCTGCTTCATGATTACGACCTTCAGAATCACTTGAAATTGTAAATCTTGCCAATAAAACTTTTTTGTGTGCTTGCAGATCGATTTATGAACTCTTGGTGATAACAGTCGAAGTCTCTTAAGCATCAATAAAAGATCTAAAAAGAAATAAAAGATTTAACAACAATATCAAATTGTATATAAAACTGACTTAGTAACTTTATATACAACCAGCTCCAGGTGTTAATAACTTGAACATTTGCAAAATGGCCGAATACAAAGTCCTACTAACATGTCCTCCAATGATCGGAAGAATTGATGAGTATCGTGAAAAGTTGTCTGAATATAACATGGACATTACTATCCCAGATTTTACTCAGGTGTTATCTGTGAAAGAACTGATTGATCTTGTCCCCCAGTTTGATGCTTGGATCATAGGGGATGACCCGGCCACCGAGGCAGTCTTTAAGGCTGGGAAGGAAGGCCGTCTCAAAGCCGCAATGAAATGGGGTGTCGGGACTGACAATGTTGATTTTGATGCCTGTAATAAATATAACATTCCTGTTAGTAACACTCCTGGAATGTTCAATAATGAAGTCGCTGATGTTGCTGTCGGTTATGTGATTGCCCTTGCCAGAGAGTTCATGGCCATTGACCGCAAAGTCCGCCAGGGTGGCTGGTATAAGCCATGTGGAATGTCATTAACTGATAAAAAGGTTGCTCTGATTGGGTTTGGTAACATTGGAAGATGCATCGCTCATCGCCTTCTGGCATTTGGTCTTAAGATCCACGCAGTTGATCCGTTCTTTAGAAAGGAGAATGGACGTATAACATGTGATGCTGATATAGAGTTTAGCGAGTCTATTCATGCAGTTGACATTTCTGATTTGCAAACGGCAACAAGCAATTGTGACTTCATAGTCGTCTGTTGTGCCCTTACTCCCTCTTCCCATCACTCCATCAACAAATCAGTCATGATGAATGCCAAGCCAGGTGTCAAAATTGTAAATGTTGGAAGGGGCCCTATAATTAACCAATCAGATTTAGTTGAGCTGATGCATTCTGGGTATGTCTCTGGTGCTGCTTTGGATGTATTTGAAGTGGAGCCATTGCCGCAAGATGATGAACTACGTCAATTTGAAAACACCGTGTTTGGAGCACATAACTGCTCTAATACTAAAGAAGCTGTGGATCGCACAAGCTTCCTTGTCATAGACAAATTGAAGAAATACTTGGATGAAGACAAGTCAGACTAGTCTCTTGTAATTGAGCTCTTAGAGGACTTTGATAAATTTGGACATTGTTGGGTATAAAATAATTGGGAAGTTGGGTATAAATGAAATATAAAAAGCCAACAAAAGTAATTGTTATCTACTTGAACCAGAATATAGCATATTTGTTTGATCAAACCAATTCTTTGTCTTATATTGATGAAATGAATTTGTTGTTATGTACAGTACAAGTCATCCATGAAGTCTTTGGTCTTCCCTCGTATCTTGTATATTGTTACTGGCCTAGAGTTTTTGTTGATTTGAAACTTAGGTAGTATGAACAAGGACTTTGTTTAGATTTTAGGCAATATTCATCTCACCATGGCAAGATAGCACTTAAGTTTTATTAACATTGCATGTAGTAGAAAAAATGAGTTTTGAAAGTATAATATTTAAATGAAGAAAAATGATATTTTGACTTTTCTGGAAATCTAAAAGATGTTTTGTTAGTGAAGTGTTGATTTTTTAAATAATTCAAGTGATCAAAAGACAAATTGACATTTCAAACAATAAAGAAATTCATTTTGTTTTTTCTATGACTGTTGATAATTAGACACCCTTCCTTATATTAAATGCAATACGTTTCATGGTTACTGACTGCGTGTTAATTATCATTGGCAAACCTAGCCATATAATTAATTAAGACTCATTATATAACATTTATAACAGATGGTTTGACACTAAAGTTGAAATCTGTAATCATTTCATGTTGTCTTTACCTGACAGTTGGAAAGTTGACAAGAGAACAGGATTTATATTTTCATAGGCTTACTTCCAAAATGTAACAATATCATTGGTTAAAATTGGCCGCCCCAGGTACCAGTTAGTGCCTCTTACATACTAAGTCACTTATGTTTTATTATGTCACTTGACAAATTGTTATAGTATCCAACCTTTGTTGTGGAGGGTGTTCTAAAGGTAGCAGTTGGTGTTTGATGTTTGTAACAAATGGCATGTGGTGACATTTTGCATGTTAATGCCTTGTTGTAAATACCTTTGTAGCATGTGCATAGATGTGAACATGTCACTTATCTAGGGAAGCAATATAACATACGTTTTACCTTAGTAAAATAATATACAACAGTTATACACCTTTGTCAATTAAAAAAAAGTCACTAAAGCTATTGGAGAGAATTTCATCTGTAAATGCAATAAAATCTGTCCAAAAGTGTTTGTTTTAGCAGGTGTTCACATTTCAAGGTTTTATATACATGTAATTTTGTAAGTCAATAGGAGATAATTAATGTGGGACTGAGAAAAAGTATTCACATTGAGAGGTGTTTGGATATACATGTATAGGTTTCACTGTATATTTGTTTGTCAGCTGTAGAATGTTAGGGTCAAATTATATGTGTCACATACGTCATTCAAATTTTTGAAAGACTTACACCGTATGGAGTCTTTATACACGTTTTTTGCAATTTTAAAACAATTTTAAGCAATTTTAAATTCTTTTGTGAAGTATACATTCTAAACCACTTGTTTTATTTAGATTTTTACATTGAGTAAACAACTTCTAAAGAAATTGGAATTTAATTTGTTTTGTAGACATGTATTTCCCACGATTAGAATTGAAAAATGTTTTGATGAAATTATAGCATTTTTGCTTCTTTCAAGCAGGTCAAAGAACTTTCTGTAAAGTATTATAATAGTACATTCTGTAAAGTAGAGGAAATACCAAATATAATGGCTAGGGAATGATTCAGTCTCAAAGTTGTATAAACAATTGTAAATATAAGTATAGAACGCTAAAGTTCATATTGAAAATGTAGAAGCACAGCTAATATTTGGTTTTTCTCTACTTTCAGAGCTGCCTTTAGTAGTTACTACTATCACATAGCAACCACCATCTGTACGTTGGCAACCACCATCTATACATTAGCAACCACCATCTATACATTAGCAACCACCATTTATACGTGTAATCATGAAGGTGTGCGCAATAGTCCCGATTAAACACCACTCGAGCAGAGTTCCAGGAAAGAACTACAGAGTTCTTGAGGGAAAGCCTCTGTACTATTATGTCATAAGGACACTGCTTGACTGTAAACATATTAACCAGGTTGTCGTGGATACCGACTCTCCTCTGATTATTGAAGGGCTGGAACAATACTTCCAGAACAACGTAACGGTCTACCCACGTCCAAAGGAGCTACAGGGTGATGATGTTCCCACAAATGCCTTATTGATGAACGTCATAACGAAGAATGATTACGATGCTGATTACTACCTGCAGACGCATGTGACGAATCCTTTGATCACAGTGAAAACCATTGATGACGCTCTGGAACGGTTTATGAATAATGACGAGGGATATGATTCCGCTTTTTCCGTGATGACTCACCATACACGCCTGTATAATAAGGATGGTGGCGCTATGAATCATAACCCTAAAGAATTGATACCCACCCAAGATCTGGACCCAATCTACGAAGAAAACTCATGTATCTATATCTTCAGCAAGGCCAGTCTTCTAGAACACAAGCATCGTATTGGAGCCAAGCCTATGATGATCAAAATGTCCGACATTGAGAGTACAGATATCGATTGGGAAGATGATTTCATAAAAGCTGGATTGCTGGTGAAAATGCGAAATGATCAGTCAATGGAAGGGCGTGTTGTTCTTATCACTGGTGTAGGGGGAGGGATTGGAACAGCCGTTGCTATGAAATTCAAACAAGAAGGATGGTACGTGGTCGGGATGGATATCAAACATATCGAGCAGCCATATGTGGACCGTTTTATCCAAACTGACATATCTAAACCCGAAAATTGCCAGGCTGCAATAGCTAGCGTGATGACGACTGAGACACGACTTGATTGCTTGGTGAATAATGCAGCTATACAGATCTGCAAAAAGGTGGTTGACACAGAATGCGAAGATTGGGATCGTACCATGAATGTGAACGCAAGAGCAATGTTCCTCCTTAGCAAATACGCACACGACATGCTGCAGAAATCCAGCGGTTCCATCGTCAATGTTTCTTCAGTTCACGCACACCAAACATCGGAAAGTATTGTTTCATATGCCACTTCAAAAGGAGCTGTGTCTGTTCTCACGCGCGCCATGTCTCTGGAATATGCTCGTGATAGCATCCGTGTGAATGCCGTCCTTCCAGGAGCAACAGACACCGGAATGTTGCGCAGTGGCCTCAGTCGTGGTCACGTCGCTGGTGGCGACATCTATCAGTTAATATCATCACTTGGCAGCAAGCACGTCGTGAATAGAATTGGTCAGCCATCTGAGATTGCTGAGGCAATTTATTTCTTAGCTGACGGGAGGCATTCCTCTTTTGTAATTGGTCAATCTCTTGTAGTTGATGGCGGAGCAACTATACGTCTGAGTACGGAGTAATTTCACAGCTTTGTCTCTCCAAATGACATTCCATGACAATTTATGACTTAACATTCCAAATAAAAGCATTCCAGATTAAGACTTTGTGATATCAATTGTATATGACTGAATATAAACTGCAGATACATAGTGTTGATGAATTGGACGTCAAAATTGACACCAATATTCCATTTATAGTATAAGACAATTTATATGTAAGACTGTGTTATGGCTTAATGCCAGATTAGGCATACAGAGATTTCTCTAGCATGCTTTACTGTTCAGTGTTTGTCATCCTGGTCCTTTAAGGCCATTTTGTCCTTTAAAGGCCCTGTCATCTTTGTGGCCTTTAAAGGTGTATCAATCTAATAAGAACCAAAACTTGCTAATTACAAATGTACTAGCAAAAACTCATTGTTGCATGCTTTTTATGCAAGAAAATTCATAGAAACTCTGATGTAGGGCAATACTTCTGGTGCAATATACTGGGAATATTAGTAGAAAAAGCATAATATAAAACAAAATTGAAAAAAATCTTCGAATAAAAAATATGGACTTTTTGGCCCACTCTCTGTATAATAGATCCAAAAACAGTATATTGTTAAAACACTTTCTTCAAGATCGGGCTTCACTGCTATACTGTACAGCAAAGTAAAGAAGTGAAATACCCTTGAACCAAGGATGAAAAAACAGAACGAGCATTCTTCTGACAGTTTATGAAATTACTATTTTTATAGTTTAGCATCTAACACTTGTTTATTCTGTCTTTGCATAATACTCCCAAGAGCAATAACATATGAAAGGTGATTTGTTATGTCATATATAGAGGTACTAGGTGATATAGTGTTGGTTTGTAATAGGGAATCTGATACATGTATATCTACCTACCCCTGGATAATTCCTATATCCTGAATCTCCTATATCTATATATAGCAGTATAGACGTATCACTTTAAGGGGTGCATCAATATTAACAAAAATTGTACATAAAATACAAAATATATTTTTTTGGGGTTGTTCGCTGCATCAATGTTTGTGGAAAACATGTTGTTGTTGATATATATATAAAGGTTTATATAGCAAGTTGTTGGAAAATTATATGATAAGAAAGTTTAATAAATGGATTAAGAAAAATTTGTGTCCTATTGTATTTTTGGTAGATTGACCACATTGACTACTTGATCTAGTTCAGTTAAAAAGTAAGTTTGAGACCCTCAATGTTTGTTTTTAAACAAGGACTTGAGAATATAATGCCTTGTCCTTCAAGATTAGACACCACTGTCTAATGTACCCTATGGCAGGTGGTGAGAAGTTATACTATAAATCTGATAATATACCTTCCCTACATAAGGGCAGCAATTACATGATAACCATCACACTATAAAATGAGAGTTGTTACTCTTCCCTTCAAATAAGCTCAAATAAGCTGATATGAAGTATTATTGTCTCATATTTATAGGATATCCTATGATTTTGAGGAATATCGTTTTTATCTACGAGGCGATATTGATATCTGCACGAGAGAGCAAAGCGAGCGAGTGCATATATCAATATCACCGAGTAGATTAAAATGATATTCTGAAAAAAAATCATAGGATGTTCTTATTATCCTACACTTACAAGGAGTGTACTAAATGTATAATATCATTGCAAAATGAATTTCATGCCAAATAGAGTCAATTTGGCGGGAAATCAACAAGCAGAGTATATCGTCACAATATCCTCCACATATTGGGTTTTCCGGAGTATATCGTCACGATATCCTCCGCCCGGAGTATATCATCACAATATCCTCCGATTATTCATTTTGCTAATAAATATCAAATTTATTTTTTAATGTTATTATACATTTAGTACACTAAGTGTAGGATAATATTGGAGAATGTACTTGTATCTAGGGAAACAGAAATATGAAAAGAAATGGAATTTCAATGTTCTTTAATGGCATTGTTGAATATTACATTGCATTCATATTATTCTTCATAAATAATTTAATGTATAGGGCCTTGCCACAAAGCTAGAAAATATTGAGCATCATTGCAACAAAAGGGATGTTTTTATGTTGGTCAATTGATTAATTTCTAGAACTGCAGTAGAACAGTTTATTTTGACAAGTATTTGATAAAGCAATATGTAGACACTCTAAAAAATTGAATTGACCATAATAGTATTTTCTTTTATCAAAAGCCCTTAATTTTGACATTTACTGCCGGTTAAGGTTAGACTAAACTATTGTGTGACTAACTAATATCTTTATTGGTAATGGGGTGTGTAGAAAGATATATGGAACTGATAATATGTAAAGTACAGTAGTTAAAGAATGAGACATGCGAGAACCTGAAACGTAATTTGTGTTTATTGATTGTCTGCTCCTAATGAAATGATGGTAACCCATTCTTAAAATATCCATCTCCATCTTCTTATACCTCCTATTTTCTAAAGTTTAATCAAACGATTCAATTTATTTGCATTTTTATTTATATTTGAGCGGAATCTTCACTACCTGAATCTCATAGATTCTTATCAAGCATTTCCTTGTTTTGCAGTTCACATAATTGTTAAATACCAAGAGAATATATTCACGGTGTCTCCAGGTAACTCGAGCCTCATCTGTAATCACTAAGTGGAGGGTATATCCCAGAATACATAGGTGAACCTATGGAGGATCGTCTTTCATGGAGATAGGCTCATCTATGAATTCTGGGATATTCCTCCTCTTGTAATTACTGTAATACACTGGATATATGTAAGAGCTATATGTTAAAGATGATAACTATAATGTAGAATTAATCGCCTCTCCATCTAATACACTTTTTTGCATTTATTTGACTTTGCTTCTTAAAAGATATATTCATTATATTCTTCTCTAGAATGACAATTTTTTATATATGGCCATTTTCTCTGACGCTATTGTTGACCCAGTTTTATATGCATACATATCTTTTAATATTGACCAATTGTCGGTTCCCACGCTCAGTCATGTAGGACAGGTCCAGAGCTTGATGAAACGAGGTGGTATTGACCATTAAAACATGTTTTTTCTGCTTGATTTTCTTGGTTTGAATTGATGGGTTTGAATGGATTTATGACCGAGGGTGAAATAGTCATCCATCAAAAAAAGTCTCCATGAGTAAATAACATTTAGTACATGGTTAATTTTTAAAGTGTAATGCTGCAGAGGTCAACGATGTTTTTCATTTTTGAAAGGCACTTATATATAGATTGACAATAAAGAATAACAATTTTACATTTAGCATTACTATAAAAATCTGAAAATTTGGGTTTTTGCCTCAGGTGAACGTTAATCATGAAACATTCCAAATAAGGAGTGATTTAGCCTAATAATTTGTTTTTGATATGGGATTTTTCACTCCTCTTTTTACCCATTGACTAGCCTACTTTTAATGATTTCTAAGTCATTGCCCTTAGACACACAATAAGCTAGAATAATATAAAAAATTGTTCTCTATTTTATTTAGTATTTGTTTTCAAAAAATAATCCTTGAGACATGATTCTTGTATGTATGAACTAAAAGTACAATGTTATGATGACTCAAAACGGGGTTGATGTTTCGTGACGATCATTTCAATAAATAATATTTATGTTTGGTTTCAATGGTTTTAATGATTTTACATTTCATATTTTACCCAGTTATTAAAGTGGTAGCAAGACACTTAAGAACAAAAATGTTAGGGATTTCAAGGTCAGAATAGGAGATTAAACCACTTAAAGAATTTGCAATGTGGTAGAAATATGATGAGAGAGGTCGACAATAATCCATGTGGCTTAAGCTTTCATAAGTCTCTGGTTTTCCCACTGTCAACTCCCTAACCAAAATCAGTTGTATAACACAGGGTTTATTTTAGTTATTTTTAGGCTTTTTTGTGACAATATCCCCAATTGCCTAGAAGGTGTTTTATTCCAAATATTGTATCACCTGAACTTTAAATAAAATAATAATTAGTAAATGTTCCACAGAGGGCAGGAAAGGGTTACACAGTCAGGTCAGTAATAACTGATTCAGATGGATGCATTGAACTTTGATGGTAATATATAATACATATGTATATTGTACTTCTTTGCCAACAACTATAATTATCTACATATAATAAAGGGGCATTAGGTATAACACAACATATGGGAGTTGTATTATCAATTAACATGCATATTATTGATACATGCCAAATAAATGTTTTTATAGTGTTCGTACCAACACATCAGAGCGGAACTGAATTGACATTGTGACGATTAAGACTCAAGGGAGCCTTCATTGAGAGAGAGAGTTCTCCTTCAGGAGCAACATGGGTGAAGGGAGCAATCTGGAGCTAGGTAGCAAACATGCCACCACTCCAGAGGAGCAGAAGAGACCATTCAATCCCATAGTTTGGAGACTCTTGCTATTAGTTGGGTAAGGTCTATCAAAATGGTTTTGATTTGTTGTTAAAACATATTTCTTGATTGCAAAATTGATTTGTCATCCTGCCCTCTTATACCAGTTATATTATTTATTTAATAGGCCTTCATCAAAATGTTATAATAAATATCACCAGAAATGTCCAGAAATATCCAGAAATAGGCCATGAATTTTGAATAAGACATTTTAAAATAAGCCTATGTAGATATTATGATTCATAACCATTGTATCTGAGCATCTTGTGTTTGCATTACAGAAAGCACAATGCGTATCAAAATGACTAGTGTTCCCTATTGCATTTTATTTCAGGGTGCTGATGTATGGCTCTTACAGTATATTGATTCATTTGTGTAAAGTTGATGGCAAACTACCATTCAGCACGGCATCCATGGTTCTCATGACTGAGACTGCTAAGGTAATAATAATGAGGGGAGGGGGGCAATAATGTATGGCACAATTTAAAGTACTGCGCCAAGCCACCCCTCATTCTAGTTGACTGAGTGCAAAGGTAATACATGTATTACTGTGGCACAAATGCATGAACACATCCCTCATTTTGGTTGACTGAGTGCAAGGGTAATAGATGTATTACTGTGGCACAAATGCATGAACACATCCCTCATTTTGGTTGACTGAGTGCAAAAGTAAAACTACTATGGCACTGTAAGTCGTATATTATTAGTTGACTGCATTAAACCATTCCACATTCTGATGAACTAAAACTGCTAAGGTAATAATGATATGGTACAGTTTATAGTATTGTGGCAAGTCACCTTTCATTCAATCTAACTGATTGGTCCTCAAAGGTGCTGATTTGCTGATATAGGACAATATTCAGCTAAAATTGATTTAATGTTGATTTTGGGGTTGGATATTTGCTATGCTATCTTGTATCTTCACATAATTTGAAATCAACTATACAAGGGGCGATCCATATATTCTGATAAAAATGCTCTCATTTTGTGATTTTTTCACATATCCCTCTCATTTTTTCAGAAAATATAGATTATGTAATTACACATACAATGCTAAGATATTATAGCTATATCTTAAATTATCAATGAGATAAGGCTGCCATGGTAACCTGTATTAAGGGTAGGCAGGTCAATTTAATTATAGCATATAAATATCAAAATAACTTGTTATTTTAATTATTTTAAAGCTTGCGGAAATCATGCATTTTTCTAAAAAAGTTTGGTTTTGTTACTCGTTGTTTGTTGCTAAACAAATGTTTATATGTGCTCACTATAACATCACAACAAATCACAATAGAATTGTAGGACAGAATGGGCCAATTGACATAACATGTTATGAGACACACCAAAAATCAAATTGTCAGATTAGGTTAATGTGGCTGATGCAGAGTGTCACATTAACGGATACATTAGGGAATACCATTAGATTTGATTTTCTTTCAAGAATAAGTAAGAGGACACTTTCAGAGACATACATGGACTCATAAAGTGCATGGGCAAGGTGTTATATCTGCATAAAGAATATATAGGTAGTATTGTAAAGAGGAAAGCATGGTCACTGTTGAAGATCATCTGTAATCTGGTTGTAAGAAGAGCTTGCGGACAGAGAATAACACTACGATAAATTGAGATGTTACTTATGAATAGATAGCTATGCCACTCTATAAATTATCAAATAAGGGCAACAGGGGTATGGAACAGATCAATGAATGGTTGACAATGACTGGAAGATGCGTTTGATCTGCTTAAAATAGGTACCGAGGAATGATTAAATTAACATATTTATCTATTTTAGATGTTATAATTTAACTGACCTGCCTACCCTAAATACAGGTTACCATGGCAACCTTATTTCAAAATTAATTTAAGATACAGCTAAAATATTTTAGCATCGTATGTGTAATTACATAATCTACATGTTCTGAAGAAATGAAAGGGATATGTGAAAAAATCACAAAATGAGAGCATTTTTATCAGAATATATGGATCGCCCCTTGTATATGTTTACATGTTGGAAAAATTGGAATTTAAAATCAACATTTCAAAATGTTAATGACAAATTGATTTATTATCATTGTTAATGCTCATAATTAATAGAACCCTTGTCAGTTGCTTAAAAAAGATATACATAATAACTCAAAACATTGCAAGACTAAATCATTTTGTTGCTTTAACATAAAAACAACTACTTTTCAAAATTCTAAAATGAAAAAAAGTTGCAAAATAAGTTCTGGGTTAATGCACTGGCATTTAGAAGATAAATTATATAAGCGAAGGTCAAACGATATTACCACGCCTGAGCACTTGTCTTTAGATTGAACTTTTAATTGACTATAAAAAAGTTGGATCCTTTGTCAAGAAAGGGAGTTAACATACACACCTTCTAAAACAGACTTGTTTACGATATACCACCTGATCAGACTAAATGTACTTAAAGGACTGCGCATGTTCTAAAGAATACTTTATGGGTTTTTGGTTTTGTTTGGTGGACACTGTGCCAGTGCATTCAATGAAAGTTGTTTTTAATGAATTTATACTGCAAAAATAACTGAATGATGCATCAAATAAATCGATGCATATTGACCATTGAGAAATGTGGATTGAAAAAAGTTCTATATCAAAAAATGTGGAGAGTAACTAGCAATTGGTTCCCATTGAATTTGTTTGCAAAGCAATTCTAATTTCTCATAAATTATGTGTAAAACTAGAAGGAGTTTTTGATTGTATGCTTTGTTGTTGAAAGCTGTTAGGATATATTGTACCATATATGTAATTCTTGGTTCTCATTTGACCATTTTGGCTCATAATCAATCAAGAATTGTGAAAAAATTTCGATAAGGGAGGGGGGGGGGTCATTCTCACCCCTTTAACACCCCTGGCTAATGGCCTGCAAGTAACCAAAGGTAAATTAACCCAAATGTTTTTCCTATTAGGCTATATTGGTAATACATCAATAATCTCTTGACTATTGATTAGACTTTTGCTACAATTAAATGTTTTTTAAAATCTTTAATTGTTATCCAAATATGATACGTGACATCACAGAACAATTGACATACTGGTCTATAATTGTGTATGACTGCTAGATTTCATGAATGCAAATAGTTATTTTTCTTGTTTTTTATCACATATGAGTGGTAACAAAAACTTAATCGAAAATTTATTGATTTATGGAAAATATGTGGATTGGATTTTATTCTGGCCATTGCAAAATACCTCAATCTCTTTGTGATTTCGGTCTATAACAAAGAACAGAATAGAGTTTTCGGTCATACTTATTGTGCCATAAATCATCGAGTCTAGTAAATAATTTCTTAACATGAATAATCCTATAGCCATTTGAAGGATCTAAAAACTTATTAAAATCAATACACACAATAGACTGTAATTAAAGGCATTGTATTATTACAATTATATTTTTTAGATATGCATCTCAATGACCATGTTTCTGCCTGAAGTAAGAGAAAATGGCTTTCCCAGTGTTACTATTGGTTACGCTCTTGCGTTTTCTGTCCCTGCGATCATATATGCAATCAACAATAATATTGCAGCCGTCATGCAACTTCACATGGACCCAGCAACATTCCAGGTTTGTTTGTTTGTTTGTTTGCTTGTTTGTATTGTTGATTGTTTGTTAGTGAAATAAAATAAGGAATATACCAGTCCTGAATATTTCACCATTATTTCGCTGAAGAAGCATTTACCCTTGGAAGGAGATTCCATCTTTCGTTAAGGGAGCTCCCATCACCTCTGGTGGGATCATCATTGGAGGAATTTCCCATTTTCTCATCAGGATCAATATACCTGGTACACCTTCTTTTCCATAGAAAACTAGAAACTATGATGCATTAGGCATGGCCTTCCCTAAGACCTGATAGGAATTGTTTTGTTTTATACAGTGTTTATATTCCAGGTGCTCAGTAATATGAAGATTTTATCAACTGCTGTGTTATACAGGCTCATCATAAAGAAGTAAGTGGTCAAATGGAAGGGGGGGGGGGGGTAGCATGTGTATAGCCAGGGATGAGGCAGGCGAGGCAATGGCCTTACCTATCTCATCCTGAGGTTGTGGGTTCAATTCCCACCAAGGGACAGTGACTTTTTGATTTGATCCTATTCTTCAAAAGCTAGAAGTTTTGTATTATATTTCTAGTTCTAAAATGTCAGTAATAACCTAGAAGTTTTGTATTTTCATTTCTAGTTCTAAAATGTCAGTAATAACCTAGAATTTATGTACAGTAAAACCTGTATATCTGAACACCTGGCTAATCCGAACACCTTCCAATTTGAACACTTTTTTCGGTCCCATTTTTTCCTCCCATTGACTCCCATGTTAAAAAAAACTTGAAATCTGAACACCTCCTAATTTGAACAGTGAACAACCAGATTTGAAAAAGTGACCTGTCTAATCTGAACATTTTTATCAGAAATCAAATGTCTGGACATTTCAATTATAGACAAATATTGAGTCAATGTTATAGTTGTTATTTATCTTCACATATACAATGTAATCAAAGAACCAATATTGTCCTAACTAACTTATTTAGTCTCAGTGACATCCCTAATTTGTGGAAAACAACAGGATGTTTTGGAAAGGTGTGAATACAGGAGTTAATTGGTTTATCCTTATTGTAAATTAACTGGATGTTTTTGATTTGGATTATGAACAGGTCTTGACTGTTTTATATCCCATGGGTCTGTTATGATAGCTAAGATTCAATCAGCAAATGTTTTATAATCACAAGGACAACACAGACGACATTTGCAGACAAGATTTAGAAAAGAACTGAATGTTTTTGCTTTTGATTAAGAGAAAGGTGAGAATCTGGGAGATAATTGGTTTATCCTTATTGTAAATTAACTGGATGTTTTTGATTTGGATTATGGACAGGTCTTGACTGTTTAATATCCCATGGGTCTGTTATGATAGCTAAGATTCAATCAGCAAATGTTTTATAATCACAAGGACAACACAAACGACATTTGCAGACAAGATTATATCACAAGAAAGAGAAAAAAATTCAACTTTGTAATATCCTATCACTAAAATATCTCCTAAAAGGCATACATCTGACATCCTGAATGCCCTTGATATTTTGAAGGATTATACATCATCTCGAATGAACACTCATGAAAATTTTTTTTTACTTGAAGAGGATATCTACTCAAATATTGCTAATGCTAAAAATGCCAAGAAACAAACAACAATGAAGGACTTTTTCAAGCAAAAGTAAAGCAGTGCTATATTACCATAATATGGGATAAGTCATTTGATAAGCATAAGATTTCATTCGAGACTATCATATACTTTTAAAGTGTATTACAAAGTTTTTACAAAGAGTTATTTTACTAAAACGATGATATTGTTCAAAATTTAAATAAAACATAGCATATAGGCTATATGACTATTGTAGAATTAACTCATCAACAACATTTATTGTTTTCTGACTTAGTATTAAGTGTTCAATATAGCGGACTGAACAATGAAAATCCCCCCCCCCAACAAAATCCTCGAAATTTGAACACCTGCCAATTTGAACGCTTTTGGCTGGTCGCGTGGGTGTTCGGATTAGACAGGTTTTACTGTATCTGCATTTTTAGTTCTGAAATGTCATTTGAAATATTTCGATGATGAAAAAACAATAGTAATTCGTAGACAACGTGACCTATGAGGTGTCAGAGAGACTGACATATATAAGAGTCAATAAAATAATATATTATACAATATTCACTTTTACTATTCTGCACCTTTCAATTCGATTTATTTAATCGATTTAATTTCTTATATAATATGCAATATAAATTCAAGCCATTAGACGCCTAATGACATATGTTGCCATGTAACAGAAATTAATTTTAACTACATCTAGACTACATTTAAAATATAGTTATACAGCCATCATAACATATTAAATAAAAACTTATTGAAATAAAAACTTATTGAAATGAGCTATTTGATTCATTTTTTAATTTAATTCAAAAAAAGAATTTAAGTATCTGGGCCCTGGGGTTATTATTTGGACATAAGCTTTTTAAAGTTAGGAATTCTTAAAGTCCATTGTTGTCTTACTATGACATCAGCATCTATCTCCATGGTGACAATTGGTTTGGGACACCTTAATTTTAGGAAGTTATTGTATTGATTAATAAGGAAGTTAAAATTTAATTGAAGGAATGAAAATATTTTTTTCATCGATTGAACTTCATAAAAAGGGAAATGTACCGCAAAATTAGAATTAAAATAGGAGATAATCCTTTGCGTTTTGAGAAATTGGTTTGAGTGCAGTGGATAATTTAATTAGATATTCACAAGTGGATGGAATTTGGGCTAGTTGGGTAAATTTTAAGTTATTTTCATTTAAGGTACATGCATTTTTATTTCAAATTATGATACTGTATGTTAACTGTTTGACTTGTTTTTGTACATTATTATTTGTTTCAGGCCAGTGAGTAACATTCAATGGGTGGCACTTTTTATGTTGGCATTTGCTGGTGTAGCTAACAGGTAGATTTAATTCTATGTACTTTTAAAGAATCTTTTTTAGTATATCTTGTTATACAGTAAAACTTGTCTAAGTGGAACACCTTTGATACATCTAAAAGTGTTCCACTTATTGAGAGGTGTTTAAGTTACAGAGGTTTATTTAACATTAAAGGTATACTCCTTGCCAGACCATCTCTCCCCTAATAAGGGAGCTATAGCCATATGTATACTTTCCATGTTTAGCAAAACACGGAAAAATGTTTCGATATGGTCAATTTTGATCACTTAAAAATTTAGTACTCAATTCCAGTAGGCTGCCATCTTTTAAGATTTCACCCGGGAAGTGATGTCATCGACTCTCAACTTTGCATATAGCATTAGGAAAGAAAGGAAAATCAATAGAATATTCTTTTTCAATTGTGTCTATGATTTAATCCTTCTATGAGTCTCTTCTTTTATTCTAAGTTGACAAGCTCTGAAAATATTTTTGCACATAAAGTAAGGACCACTTGTCTAGAAGTGATTTTGTGCTACTTTCCTATACTGTTATAGGCAAGGTTATGAAAGTTGAGAGTCAATGACATCACTTCCTGAGTGAAATGTTAAAAGATACTAAATCAATACTGACTATATTAAAACATTTTCCTGTGTTTTGCTGAATATGGAAAGTATATGACGTATATGATTATAGCTATCATATAAGGATAGAAATGGTCTGGCCAGGAATATCCCTTTAAGTCAGCCTTTTTACTACATCTTGTTATACAGTAAAACCTGTCTAAGTAGAACACCTTTGGTACATCTAAAAAGTGTTCCACCTTTCGGGAGGTGTTTAAGTTAGAGAGGTTTATTTAACATTAGTCAGCCTTTTTACTACATCTTGTTATACAGTAAAACCTCTCTAAGTGGAACACCTTTGGTACATTTAAGAAGTGTTCCACTAAGGAGGTGTTCAACTAACAGAGGTATATTCAACCTGCAGGCAATTGGTCTTGGGACTCCGAGAAGTGTTTCACTTACAAAGGTGTTCAACTTGAATTGATTTTTTAGAGAAAATATTTTGGGCCTGAATTTTGAGATAAAAAATATTTTGGGTCTGAATTTTAAAAGTAAAATAATTTGTAGAACAGAATGAGGCTAAAATGTTTCAATGACCAATCGATGCATCATTTGTCTAAGGACCACAACACAATCATTTATATTTTATTAATCAATTTGTTTACATCAGATTAAACTTAAGCCTCAGTCACATTTGCTCTATGGCGGCAAACGGTGGGCGTAGCTTCTCAAAATCGATATGGAAAATCTACATCATACTGCTTTTTCCTATTTGTATGGTGCATTGTTTCTCCCGATTTTGGGAAGCCATACGGTTGCCGTAGATCAAATGTGACTGAGGCATTTATCTAAAAGTTCTATTGTCAAATGTTTTCTTTTTCAGCTGGGGATCATTTGAAAGTAAACCTGGAGATGCTGGGTCAGGCGTAGTACATATAACATTTATAGGTGTTGTACTTATAATTGTGCAGTGTACATTCTCAGGCTTAGCTGGTGTCTACTCAGAATATATACTTAAGAAAAATTATCAGGTAAGTACTTTATCTAATTTCATCCATAGGGCAAGAAAAATCTCTATGGGAAAATAACGTTGGAAATTTTATTTCCAATTTTCCTAAAAAAATATTTTTTGACGTGGAAAGATATATACTAAAATTGGTCACAAATATGAATAAAATATATTATATGTGGTTGGTAATCCTGGGATTATCTATGTAATTTTGAGGCATAGAACATTAGAACTCAGTAAGAATTTCCAGTATATTAGCAGTAGTACCACCATGGTACAGTAAAGCCTGCTCGATGCAACACCTTTCTGTAAGGAGCACCTTTCTACAAGGAACAGTTTTCAAAAGAATCAAATATTTTTCCATTGACTTACATGTTAACATGGAGCAAATCTTGAAAATTCATCTGTTCACAAGGAACATGAAAAATTGGTTACACTGTATATGCTATTGTTTTTCAGAAGTGCGATTGGCTTTACCCAATATCTGATTCTAAAAAGTTTAGATAATATGAATGAGATGAGCATAAGTCGATTGTTGACTAGCTGCTACATCTGTACATCTGTTAATTACCCAAATATTTTTTCAAATTTATCTGCTTGCTATAAATTGTAAAATGACAATAATGCTTTCTTTCAACAAAAGTTGATTTCATCTGACATGTTGAGCTGTTCTAGTGACTGCCAGATGTTTTAAGAGACAATAGAAATATACTGGTATATGGCATTTTATTTGCTTCTTTATTTATATTTATATTCGCTAAATCAATTTTCTATTCGGTAAAAACATTTATATATTTGTTACAGCAAATCAAGTTTTCAAAATAGCCAATGGATTAAATCTCTTATAAAATACTATGTGCATTAAATTACATATTTTATTCACTAAGCGATATATTTCTTACTTACCAAATGATTCATTTTTCTATAACATAGTTAATGCATTTTACCGAAAGCTAATTTGCTATTTACCAAATGCAATAAAGCAATATTCGATAACTTTCGTTGTAACTGTTGTTCATTCTCACGTGACTGAAAGTCTCGTAAAGTAACAAAAAATGACAAAATTTATCGAATATGTCAAAAACAAATTGATTCGCTGCATCGCACAAAAACAGGTATAAATATCAAATGTAAATGCCAACACAAAGAATAAGTGAAACTATTTATAATTAGCGAATATAAACTGTATAGATTATTATATTCGATAAAATAAAAAGAACATTCAATATACTTGGTAAAAGTTTGGTAAATTGCTTGTTTTATTTGGTATGAATGGAATATTTAATGTACCAAATAAAGAAGCAGTTTAAACACCATACTGGTATTCAAAAGTATTCAAAAGTTCCATTGTAAATGCTACAAAATGGGCTATTTAAACTTGCATATAGGCTCTTAGCAACAATTAGCAAAAATTTCAAAATTTTAGTGCCGATTTTACAGTAATTTAGGTACAATATGTAAAACTGTAATAGCAATATGTTTTAAATGTAAAAAATGATATAGGACATTAATAAAGCTAGAAATGTAGATCTTAAAGAACATCTTGAAAAATGGCGGCCTTTACTCGCTATTTTACGATTTTTGCTGTAACTCGAAAAGTAGTGGAACGATTTTGTTCATATTTTCTATGTGAATACTATAAGCATGGCACACTGTCTTATGACACTTTTGGTAGAAGTTAATGTATTTTACTATAGCTCGAAAAGTAGTGGAATGATTTTGTACATATTTGGTATGTGTTTTTCAGACCTCCATCCATCTGCAGAATATAATGCTGTATACATTTGGTATCATGTTGAATGGCGGAGCTTGGGTTGTTGACGCTGTACACAATGACAGAGGTGACATCTATAAATCATTACATTTAGAATCAATATTATAAATTGTCTGACTTTGAATATTTGAGTATATCCAGGATGTACTATCTTCGAGAGAAAGTAATTGTTTTTCCAAGTGTGTAAGACAAAACTTTTGGTAAATCTGAATAAAGTAGCCCGTTAGATTCAGGAAAGTCCACCTTTGTAGCTCAGCGGTATAGCTTGTACCAATCACACAATAGGACCAGATTCGATCCCCGATTTCCTTGTTGCATAAAATATTTCAGGGTGTTTAAAAGAGTGGTTCACTACTCGTAATAAAAAGGCTGTGGTGTGTACTTGTATATTCAGAATTACGTGCAATGAATAATATGTATAAATGTTGAAAACTCACATGTGATATTTTTTTTTATAATTTTAGGTTTTAATCTGTTCCAAGGATATTCAACATTTGTGTGGATCAGTATTATTATGCAGGTACGTTATTTATTGACCAGGTTTAAAGTGTCAATTTGGTGAAAATTAAATTTTCTCTATGCTTATCATCTTTCTGACAACTAATAACATTAATTAGCAGTGAGTATATTTCTGAGGAACGAATGAAGACCTGTGAAAATGACATATTTCTTTGAAGACATTTAGATATTAATAGTTATACATCCAGGCCAGAAGGAAGTCCAGCACATTAAATGTAAAAATCACTGCTGCTGAATAGAATAAAAAATGAAAGACACTTTAACAGCAAATGGAAGATGTAGGGAGATGTCTTGCGTGAGGCGTTTGTACACCTGACTGAGTCAGTGGGGGAGGGGGGGGGGTTATATAGGGGTTTTTGCAACAAGGGGAAAGGGAGACTTTAGGCAGGACAATAAAATAAAATGATATTATCATAAAATATATTTATTTTATGTTGAACAAATCAACAAACCAATGAGTTTGCTTCTGTTGGTTTTATTCATATCATGAATTTAAAACATGTAACTAGATATAGCAATATTATATATTGACATATTTTTCTTTTTATTGCAGGCTTTATGTGGTCTTATCATGTCAGCAATCTTTAAACATGGGAACAACATCACACGTCTGTTTGTTGTCGCTAGCGCAATGGTTGTTACGACGACACTTTCTATGCTCATATTTGGACTTCAGCTAAATGGTTATTTCATTATTGCATTTTTAATGGTGTCTGTGGCACTCATATTGTATCATAATGGGGATAAATTATGTCAAAATGCAGCCTAGTCTACTGAAGAGCAGCCTAGTAAACATATGGGAAGCCTAGTAAACATATGGGCAGTCTACCCTGTAAATATAGGAAGGGGTTATAAACACAGGTGCAGCCTAGTAAACATATGGGGAGTTTTGTAAACATAGGTGCAGCCTATAGTAAACATATGGGGAGTCTTGTAAATATAGGTGCAGCCTAGTAAAGAAATGGGCATCCTCGTAAATATATGGGTAGTCTTCCCTGTAAACATATTGGGAGTTTTGTAAACATAGGTGCAGCCTAGTAAACATATGGGGAGTTTTGTAAACATAGGCGCAGCTTAGTAAACATATGGGGAGTTTTGTAAACATAGGTGTAGTCTAGTAAACATATGGGGAGATTTGAAAACATAGGTGCAGCCTAGTAAACATATGGGGAGTTTTGTAAACATAGGCACAGCCTAGTAAACATATGTGGAGTCTTGTAAACATAGGCGCAGCTTAGTAAACATATGGGGAGTTTTGTAAACATAGGTGCAGCCTAGTAAACATATGGGGAGTTTTGTAAACATAGGCACAGCCTATTTAACTAAAATGCAAAGCCTTTGATTAAGCTCATGAATGATAGACAATCATTTGGAATAATTCAGATTATATTCATTTTATGATATCACCACTGACTGACACAACGGCTCAACTTGTAAATAAATACATATTCAGTGGGGGTCCAAATATATGTGTATATGGACATTTATTTTGAACTTGAAGATGAAATTAAAAGAACAAAAATACAAATGACATTTGTTTTTATAATTAAACTAGCAAGAGATTAAATTTCAATTCATCCGAAATACAAAGTTTTAGTATGTAACATTTTAATTTTTTGTATTGTTTATGGACTGGTACATGTTCTTTTTGAATCAATTCATGATCAGTCCTGGTGAAATTGATGAGAGCCCAGAGGGGGGTGGGATCCCCATAAATAACACCTTTACGAAAAAATTTTGATCTCTTCTGGAAAATGGTACATTTTTGCTCTGTATGTTCTATTTTTAGTCAATTGACTTTTGGCTGATATTGCAGAGTGAATTATTTCTCTCTCCTTATTAGAAAATTTGGACACCTCCTCTTGTGTTCTACTCTTATGACAATCAAAATAGTAAAAAATTACATATTTGATACTTGTTTGGTTGTTTTACATCTTGTGTTTATTTGCATTGTAATATTTTGGTAGCTTTCATTTATCAATATGGATAAACAACGTGGAATGCAATCTAAAATGTTTTGTTTGATGACTCATATAATAAACATATAAATAAATAAATAAATAAATATAGATGGTCAGTAGATATCAACTTCAATGTGAAGAAATATTTCAACTGGAAACATGTAACTCGTAACATGTAACTCTGTGGCCCTCCCCCCTCTAGTTGACTACACACCTCACACTTGTTGTAGTGGCCGGGAGGGGGGGGGGCACAAGGGCTTGTAGCTAGACTAAGTAAATTCTCAATTTACATAGATTATATATATATTTTAGTGAAGGATATTACAACAGCATAATAGCTCAATTAATGTACATAGATAAATAAATAAATAAATAAAATAAGAATAAATAAATATAAAGTTTATTGGTTGATCCAGATGTTTATATGTCTCCGGTTGATCTGCAGTATTATAAATGACATGTGTATGTTCAGACTGTATTTACTTGAAAGTTTATTTTTTGAAATAAATTAGGATATGATGTACAGTATGTGTGTATGTTAAGACTTCCATTTGCAATTTGTTTTATGGAATTTGGAAGAGATTTTCATAAATTTTATCCACATTTTTTTTGTTAAGGTTGAACTTGCACACACTCCATCAATTTCAAAATATGGACAATTAAATGGACAGAAATTTTAGAGAAATGTTGCAAATCGTTTCATAAGAAGTTTAAACATGATAAAGAATTTTCTTTTAATTCCCTGTTTTACTTTTCTAGGCCCTCTTTTGTCTATTTTGTTTTATTTGGCCCAATATTCCAAATGCCTCTCAATAAATACTGTACACTCGAACACGAACATACCTTTATATCTATCACGCGAGTTGACATTCTCACGATTTTTCTCGACCTCTAAAAAACTTTAAAGTTTGTAGACAAAACATTTCTACACTAGCATACAATTTAAAGATGTCACCTGCTCCAGCGTACTTTAAAGATATATCAAGCCTATATATAATTAGTTGTACTACAAATTATAGATGTCTCTCTGATATGTCGCACTTTATACCAGTTTGTTTCATTTTAGCATTCTCCAATCTCACCGTCCAAGGCATCATCCACTCTGTTTTTATGTCACCACCAAGAAGTGGTGACATATTGTTGTGGTCTCCGTTTTTAGTGGCGGCGGTTGACGATTGATGATCGACGGGCGGCGGTTGGCGTCTGTAACAAATTCTTAAAACTTCCAATAACTTAACAAATACTGTTTAGACTGACTTCCCAAATCTGACTTCACATTTAAGATTTGACCATTTCAAGGTCAAAAAAGGTCAAAAAGGTCTTTTTCAACATGTTTCAATTTGACCAATTTTTTATCTACAAGTTATCAGAAGTTCAAATCTGACTAGATTTAAGATATGACCTTCAATGACCTTCTCAAGGTCAAAGAAAGGGCAAAAAGGAAAAAAGCGTCCGAAGGATGCATTTCAAAGATATTGCCTTGACATGTAAATACGATAATATAAAATCAGTTGCTCAATAACGAAGCTTTAATTAGTAACAATATACATTTATACTGATAGATTGGCATGATAAGAGATGATAAGGTTTCAATCTCAACATCCTGAGTTCAATAAAGAATCATGATGCAATGGTGCATGATGACCTTTATTTTGAAAAAATAACGGAGACAAAAATCGGCTAGGCAAAGATGAAAGGAATATGTGCAACAATTTTACAGTTTAGTTAAAAGTCTTAGCCTTGCCCAAAGGCTAAGTATCTTTTTATTTTTTTAAAATTTTATTTGTATATAATTGAAAATCAAGATAAATAAAATATAATACAGATTTGGGCAATGCTATTAAAGTCTAAATATATATTTTTTTCTGTAATTTCGGTGAAACTTGTCGCATGCCTGGTTTTGACCATTTGAGTTCAATTTCACACTATTGTCATCAATAATATTCCAAAACAGGTTAATCAATTTAATTCGTGAAAAAAAATTTCTTTGATTTTATCGGAATTCAAATCTTTATAGCCACGAGTCAGTGTTGTTTTTTTCTTTTCCAAGGGTTACTTTTAGAGATGTTAGTATCATTTTGCGCAATCACGATCACTTATAAATATCATTAATTATATTTTAAGGCGATCGTTCCCGTATGATCTGATATATTTACTAGGTAAACGAAAAATTAATTTACTTTATGCGACATACCTGTCGTTCCCATCCCCGGTAATTACTATACGGCAAAACAACCACGAGTAAACATTGGTTTTAATGGCATAATTGATTTCGCCTTTCCGATGTTTACAGTGATTTGAAAATTGATATTTCATAATAAAAATAAAAGCCCGATAATTGTCTGTTCTGGCCTCTGTGGATTGATCCCTGGTGTTTATACAATCAGCAATTGGGATCGACTTTCCAATTCAACCAAGCAATAGTTAATTCATTAAGCAGATTTATTAACTAAAGTTATATCAATCTGGGTTAAGATTAGTTCTAATTATTTTGACACTAAGTTTAATTAAATCGTGTACAGTGGAATTTTATTCACGGGGATATATAAATTCGAATGTGCTTACCCTCGCCCCAATGGGATGTTTATTGTGATCAAATTCAAACTTTAAATGTGTTTTTGGAACATAAAAATGTCCACATGCCTGTGTGAAACGGATAGTAAGGATAAGTCACATTTATTGAAATTATTTTCATATTTTTTCTAGCTTGAAAAGATTCCATTACTAAGTTCAGCTGAAAAAGATTCCATTACTAAGTTGGTAGCCTAAAAAATAATGCTGATCATGAAAACTTTAAATGACATTAGACTATTTTAAAATCTCATTTCAATACAAGAGAACTCAAGATTTTACTTTGGGCAAAATCTCTTCAACAAAATCGTGCAAGGGTTTTGCGATTCTTGCTTCGCTCCAACGCCTTCATTTGAAATACAACCCCAAGGAGCACTCGTTCTTTCCTTGAAAGATACCTAAAACTAAACAATCAGGTATTAATTAGCCTGTGATTTCCCATTATTGTTTGGATACTGGAAAAATATTTGCACTTGGAGATCAATAAATGGTGTCTTGTTCGCTCATTTATTTTTTGATTGAATTTTGTCGGAGTAATTATGCGTTCATTTGCTCTTGTGTCCGCTCCGGAATTGGAAAACAATCATTTGTTATTCTATATTGTTTTATATGCTATGAGATATCGTTTTTGACCATTATCCATATGTTATATCACACCACCGGCCAACGGAGATTATTTGGTAGGGCAACATCGAGCGGTATGAAGGGTTTGACGTTACACCCCTTGATACGTTTGGTAATCGGAAACCTTTATAGGACAGCGTGTCTGTGAATGATTTAAATCTTTATTCCGGTCCTTTTATTACACTAGTTCGGAAGTTTATGACTTTGATGAATTTATTCAAATAGCCAAACATAAACAAATTTTGATAAGCAATCCAGAATTGGACCTCTGGTTGTCAAATTGATGGGAGGTGATGGGGTGTAATGTCACACGTTGAAAACAGAACCATGTAAAAAGTCTTGGCGTTTCAGGGTCGATTCCTGTCAATGTCATCAATTTTGAGTAGTATATTGATCCTAATCGAACATGAAAATCATTTATGCGGGTCACGATTTTACATAATCGTAAAATTGCCCCATATTTACCTTGTATATTATTGTATACCGTTGCTCATGTATATTTGGCATATTTTTATTGGGGCCTCACCCGCTATGTGTTTGGACGTAATATTTTTTTTTATTCAAATAGGGGTAAACATAGATTTTACATTTAATTGTTTTTATTAAAACTTTGCATTTCATCATTCTGTACGGGACACGCTTTCACTCCTGCACGACGTCGTTGACCCGCTTTAAATAATCTAGGTATGAGATGGTTGGTCGTCTGAAGAATATTGGAGTCCAGACTCCAGATCACACCGATCTGCCAATTGTTCTTCATCTTTATGGGTAGAAACATTTCTATTTGAACTTAATTTGTTGCCCCGGAACCATAATTCCTAAATCGGGGCACGATAGGTTGAATTTGTGAATATTTAAGCCGAGGCGTTTGAACCGCAGAGACCCCTATTACTAGATAAATGAAGCTATGCACGGTTGCGCTTAAATTGTTCTAATTTAGTATAAAGTGCTCAGAACGATCTTGCGAAATTATATTCCAAATATATGAGCAACGGTTATTAACACTCCGAACGCCTTCTACGATATCAAGATTTTTGATTATTTTGCTATTCTTATTTAACGTTTCATGCGGAAAATATATGCTAAAATACGTATGTGTTGTGACTTAGATTGTAATTAAAACTTGAAGCAAAATAATCCACTTTTCCAATTCTTAGAGTTATCTATTAAGGCTTGCCATGTATAAACAATAGAAACACAATGGTCTATTATAGCGTTTATTGTCAACTTATAAATCGTTTCTGGCAAAAATCTATCCGCTCAAAAATTCATATTTGCATTACCTTTACAGATTGAGGCTAAGCACTCAATTAAGGAAAATAATCGAAAATTGTTTTCCCAATTAATTTAATATTTCGTGTACAATCTGAATAATTAACGGTAGCCATGAGCTATTATAGATTTTCTTGGGACCCTCCAGCCAGTCATGTGTGAAATCAGCAGTTCTAAAAGAGTTTCACGTAACTCAATAAATCAGTTCAATAAGCATGGCATTTTGCTTTATACATAAATTTTTTTTGTGGTCACAGAATCACGATTCAAAAATAAGCAATTCAATTTTGAATCAGCAGGCGTTTTCTTTTTTTCTTTTTTTTGCCAACGCCGTCTTCTGTGCTTTTACGCAGTTACACCCAATGTTAGATTCGGGATAGACATTTCTGATAAATTCTAACTCCTTTTGATGAACCAAGGAATTTACGTTTATTTATGAAGTTATACTTTCCAGACGGCAATGCTTGTAAGCAAAATTAATTGTCAAGAGGTTCTAAAAATTCAATTTTTATCCCATCGTGATTCACGAGGATTCAGTTGCTGTGTTATCCTATTCAACCCAACAACTAAAAATGACATCATAACCAATAGATGTCACTACTGGATTAATCTATGGGACTTTAATCAACACTGGACATTTTCGTTTTGTTTTTAACGTCGCCCTCTATGCATTTATGTGCCTACACCTAATATTACCTATACATTGCATATGAAGCGGTTTCCTGAAGACCTGTGATACGTACGTACTTCCACTCATTCCAGATTAACACATTAAACTCAGAATCAAATGAGAATAGACAGTTTGTGGACAGGCCGTTTTTAACATGTTTAAAACTCCTGTTTTTCGTTACGTAAGTGTAATCTAATCATACTGTATATATATATTTTTTACTTTGCATAGTATATTTGTAGGGCTTCGCTGAATGCCCTTTCGAGGGTGCCCTTTATGCTTTAATTTATTACTGACAATTATGACGATAGATAAACGTTTGATTGGATCACCAAGGCACCAGATTAATTGATCTCCTCATCACTAAATGGATAAATGATACCACATCTATATCTAATATCTTATATAGAAATATGTCTATAAAACACATAGGAGGCGTCGTTTGTTTCTACGAATCGGGCTAAAATAGATATCGTCACGTAATGAGCCGTGCGCAAATTATAATTGAAGTCGCATCTAATTTAACAGTGAACTAATGAAGCTGAAGATCTCTCTTGAACTCTCGTATACTCTATTGAGAAATAATGAGATTTCGAACGCTCCTCTATTTAACTATAATCCAACTAAGTGATGCCTCTGTTTAAGTTTGCGGACGATTAGATCTCTACCTCATTAGATATTTTCCAACTGATCGCCCATAATTAACATTAAAAGAAAGTCACCCGGAATATCTATTGTTTCCAATTTCCATGATTTCGAATGGCATCTGTTCCGCCATAGATCTGCCCCATTGTAGACACTAAATCTACACACAGAGCTATTATTCTAGTATTAACAGATAAAACTTCTGTATGGCTTGGGTAAACGTCATTGAAAGTCACTTCCGTCAATCACGTGTCCGGATCATGTTCAAAATCATGTACATGTACAAAATACATTTTTGTTGCATCCCATGTATAGTACTGCAATTAAAAGCATCAGTTCTTTATGTTTGTCATGGATAAATTACATCTAATACTAGTAGTTTATTATGTCATCATCAGAAGTGGTGATACATTGTCATAGACTTTTTTGTGGACGGTATTCGACGTTCAGCAGCCGGAGGTCGGCGTTCGGCGTCTGTAGCAAATGACAGGTGGTGACATTGCATGTTAATGCCTTGTTCAAACCTTGCTTCATGTGTATATTATGAGCAGTTATCAACTAGATAGACAACTACAAACATTTCCAATACATAAGAGTTATTGTGAGGACATATATCCGAGGGCGAACACATGAGACAAGAGGGGGAAGTCTAAAAAATAAAATAATTGCAGTAATTAAGATGACGTCCAATAAAAAATAACGCATTATTTGACTATTTTCATTGTTACAGTGTCTACTTTTTATGGAGTGATTTTAATTACATGCATTTATAATGAATGTACTTGTCAAAATACGATGTCGTTCTTGGATTGATTTTATATAGAGGGGAATGTTGTAACGTACCCTGCGTGCAGAGTCTAGTTAAACGAAGCTCTCTTTTAAGAAGTGAAGTCAAACGAATACAAAGGGTAGTTGTAACGATTTAAAAGTAAAATAGGATACATATTAATAATACGCTGACTTTTCACAACTATTTTAATTCAAACCATTATTAAGGAATGAAAAAGAGGGGACTTAGTATTTATAACATATGAGACTTTTTTAAATGCATTTAATTTTTAAGTTGTCACATTGTTTTCAACGAGAGGTTTGCTTATTTATTACTATCATCATAATCATAAAATACCAATGCCACACAGAAAACTAGATAAACAATATATCATCGGACATGGATACTTTTTATTGCAATATCAATATATCCAGCATATATCTCAGCATTGATATGAAAAGAGGAGGATTTATCCCATAATTGGCAAAATCCAAGTTTATCACATGACCTGGTAACATGTCATTTGAGGACAGATCGACTAGCCGTTTTGATCTAATAGTCTTATAGTCATAACATTACCTAGACAGAAGTGAAACTTTCTTATTTCGAAGTGTCAATTCAAAATGGCGATCAATATTGAGAAATTCATATCTTCCAGCATCCCTTATACTATCGACAAATCAAATAAGGTCCGAGATAAATACTTGGCGTGACGGTAATGTATTTCCTCCTCTGGATGGAAGGATTTATTCTCTGGTGACTCGTGTTCTCTTACTTTAGACAGTTAAGAAATACTGGATTGGGAGTTGTCTTGTCTCTATCGCGCTATTATATGTTGGCTATTAATTTCCCTAATTGAGAGGCAAATTACACGCTCCCTAGTGGTTTTTTCTATTTACGTGGAATGATGGGCCACCATTAGTTAGTTTGATTGATAGGTTTCTTTCCATGGAGGTTTACATCAGCCGCGAACACTTGGATTCTAAATAACTACGACTTCCTGCTTTTAGTTTCGAGTTCTCATTTTTTATTTTAATTTTAATTTTATTTTAAGAACTTGATTGAAGTTCAAAAAGCCACCTAGTGAACGTCTCGTGGTTTACAAAATGTGCAAATTCTCAATGGCCACATCACAACAGAGAGAAATCTTTCCTTCGAGTAGGAACAAAGAGCAATATCTGAAAAAATAGAACATCATATAAACTTTATAAAAGCGCAAAAACCCATTCCACATCATTTGAATGCTCTTGCATAAATACTATAGTATCTACAATAACTCTTGCATAAATACTATAGTATCTACAATTACTTTTGATGCTATGAGCATTGGTTATCAATTACAATTTATTCTTTAACATGTATTGTAATGACTTCAGTGTGAGTGAAATGTCCCTTGGCACTTGGTGTTACGGTCTCACGATCGGATTGCGATAATGGTTCATAAATTGTTGGGGATGGGGTATGGGACATTGTCTCTTTTCACGTTAGAATTTGATTTGGGATAGTTGGGATTTGTTTTTCTTATGACTGGTGTAATCCTTAGATGTTTACTTTTTCTTGCTGTGTTCTGTAACAATGTTCTGTAACAATGTTTGGTCCTTTCCTTTGGGACTTATGCAAACCTATTCAACCCACGAGCAACATGATCTACACTCTACAGCATTATTGCATCTCAGTATCATCCCATTGTTAATGGCGATGCCGAGCGTATTGAATTATTATTTTTTATTTCTACATTTATACACACTCAAAATCTTACCGAAACTACTCTAGATGTGACATTGGAAATCGAATGTCTCTCGTATGATGACTCTTTCTCGAGAGACTTTCAAAGAGATGCTACACCCTCCATATTTATTTATTAAGTTCTTGTATGGGGGAGGTGTTCATCTACAAGACAATTCCGTTTACCAAATGTTAAGTGTCAGAACAGTAAAGTAATGCTGTGTTTCTCCATAGCTGAGAGAATTGAATTTTAAAGTGTTATTATTGATTCTAAATTACATGTAGATTACAACGGTTTTAAATGTCCACCGGGTGTAGTGATAATATCCCCTGGCACAACTCATGAATAGTTAAAACATAAGATAGCGGTCTAAATCCCTTAATTTGAGGCCCCATAAAGACACTTAGAGCATACTTGATCTAGAGGCCTTGAGGGGGAGGGATAAAAGGATGTTAAAGTGGATTTTGGACCCAGGATGCCCATAAATTTGAGAACCTAGACTGGTCGGTCTATCTTTGTTTTCCGAATACCCATACCACTCATAGGGGCAAAAAGGAGTGCCCTTGTGAGATTATACCAAAGGTTTTGATTGAACTCCATATCGAATCGCGTACAATCCATCTCTGAAGTCCATTGAACAAAGATGTATATCTAAATATATACATGACTTGGAACCTCTACACTCTCAGTGGTTTAATTTTAAACTTTGGTCAAGCTTCTCCCACGGGAGATGGTAGCCTCGCTTTACACCGATCTTCTCTTTTTTGAGACAAAATAACGTAAATAAAGTACACTCGTTCTAGTGAATGACTGTGAATGCTGATATACAAGGTGTTACATATTTAGGCACCCGCCTCAAACTCATATATGCAGATCTCAGACATAAGTAAGTTCATTTAATAAATGATTGTAAATATCTTTAAAGTTTGCGTTAAGGGGCAAAAATAACCTCTGTGTATCAAAAATGACAAACCTAAAATCACCAGAGGATCCAATGTTACCATTTGCATTCGGAGAATAGTTATTCGTAATTTATCCGTACATAGTAGCCCGAACAGAATTGTTTAAGGGTCATATTTTCTTTAACCTTTTCCGTATTATCAAAATCTGATTACATATTTGAAAGCTAGAGTAAATTTCTGACATACAAAGAAATTGTACACATACACGTCAATTTAAAACAGAAGGTTTTAATTGCAGTCATTACCTCATACCAAAGCAGCAGTAGTCTACATGACTTTATAGACCTATGACATTTTAAATATTAACGTTTAACTTAACATTCAAGCTCACAAAATAAGCCGTCATTTCTGAACAAATATGAGACAAAATGGTGAATTATATTGGCGTCACTCATACTATGAATGCCTATAATATCAATAATTTAAGAGATGTTCCTTAAATATTTTTAGGTACTGTATGTCAGAATTTTACTCTCGTTTTCAAACATGTAATCAGATGTTGATAATACTGAAAATTAAAAAAAGTTATTAAAGAAAAATTGACCCTTGAACAATTCTGTCCGGGCTACTATATGAAGGTCATTCTTTGACAAAAGTGGGTTTGGAACTCCTACATGGGATCACATATATAAAAATCAGATTTTCGCCCAAAAACATAAATTTGAGTATTTACGTTTTCTTAAATTCTCAGAAACGCTCGGTTGTGATAAAAACT
Organism: Owenia fusiformis; assembly: GCA_903813345.2. Lineage (NCBI taxonomy): Eukaryota > Metazoa > Annelida > Polychaeta > Sabellida > Oweniidae > Owenia > Owenia fusiformis. Next base: position 13,884,412 of record CAIIXF020000005.1, on the reverse strand, counting down.
TCACATTTTGAAACTAAAAATTTGTGTTTTTCACCATGATAAAATTTGTCCAAAAGTCATCCTTAATCGGTATTACATCGTAACAAATAATTTAGTAACACCCTGTTGCAAACCTCACAACTAATGAACTCGTGTACAAACAATTTAGTGGTAGTGATTTTATCTTTAAATTTCGAAATTCTTTCTAGCACAAAAATGTTATCTTTGTCCAACTCAACCGAATATCATGATTTTAATCTAATAATCTTAGTGGTTTGCACTTCATCCATTTGATCACGATCGTCGTGTAACAACTAAGCAACAGTGAAAAAATTACCACTATAATTAGCGGTTGAAACTCTTATTACAGAGCATTTTGTTCAATTTAACTTTTAGCACCGATATTCTCTTAAAAATCAATTAGAAAAACTAATTGTGGCCGTGGCACACGTTAAAAACAAAAGAAAATATCTCCATACAAAGGAGTCGTTCTGTGCAATCCAATAGAATAGAATTGCTAAACGGCAATTTGCTTATTCTTTGAAAAATGAACTTGCCATGATTGAGTAATTTGGTTATTTTCCGGACCATTAAATTTTGCATTATCATTATTTCATTGGTGTAGATAATCAACTAATCCATTGGGTTAGGAGAAGTCGCTTTCTATCAGGCAAAGAACAATTTTCTGCTTGAGGGGGGCCTATCATTTAGAGCAAATTAGTCTATGGATTTCTCGTATATACCCTTGTTCTGGCTCAACAACAAAGGCTTGATTACCATTTATGTGTGTGTCAATTATGATGTAGCGATGAAGCCCGAATTATTTTAGGATTGTTTTCATATCTGAGACCATTTATCGGACTTGTGATTTAAAGTTGATATAAAATGATTAATTTCGTTATTCCATTTCCTTATGTTTTGTGTTTTATGAGTCTTTTTGCTTTCCTAATTTTATGGATTGTTGTTCCATTCAGATTGTCATTTCTCGTTATATTATATTTTATATACCAACAAATTGAATCATTAGAAATCCGAAACACCAATTTTCTTATGTCACGTTGCCATATGGAAGAATCACAGGAAACGCGTTCTTGGGGCAAAAATTCGGCTTAAGAGCTTTAGTGTACGAGCCAGGAAAACTACAATGTGTTTATGTGTAATCATCCAGTTTTGCCAAACAGATTTTTTACATCAAAAGCATCTCTAAACGACTTAAACGAAAACACTTTCAACTAAAGGGGGTTTAGTTTGTAGTGAAGATCTAATCCAATAACCATTTTATTGGATCGCAACTTCAAGTCATGTCATTCATACGAATTAAACACACTAAATGATGATTAAAAATCAGCGATATTAGTCAGACAATTGCTATCTAGGTTGTTTTCTTGATTTGTGTATCAAACGACATGGGGCAAAATATTTCATTTCAGACTTTGAAGTCTACGTTATAAGTGATTTTTCACATAACGCTTCATCAGAGTCCTCCTTTCCTAACAAATACCTCACTGTAAATCAGTTTTGTTTAATGGTTCATGCAACCATTCTACCACTTTTTCAACATTTTGATAACATCGGACATAACATCCTTTTGTTTTTCACCTAGAACTTTCTAGAAAGAAACTAACAGAAAACCATGGTTTATTATGATGGGCTGCCAACCTCTCTTGCACTTTTCCTTTCAATATACCTTTCAACATTCTGATAACATCGGGCACAACATCATTTTTCTGCTTTTCAACCAGAACTTTCTGGAAAGGAACTAATAGAAGACAATGGTTTCTCATGATGGCCTGCCAACCTCTCCAGCACTTTTCCTTTCAATATGCCTTTCAACATTCTGATACTCATTACATCTTTCTGCATCATGATAAACCATGGCATCTCATTTCTTCGCAGCTCTGGGATGTTCCAGGTAGAAAGATGCTATGAGTATGATCTTTCTGTATGTCAACTAGAACTTTCTAGAAAGGAACAAACCAAAGGCCATAATTTCTCATTATGACCTGCCAACCTATCTAACACCTTTTCTTTTCAATATGCCTTTCATCGTTCTGATACTCATAACATATTTCTGTTTTTCAACAAGTAGAAAGGAACAAACCAAAGGCTATAGTTTCTCATTATGACCTGCCAACCTATCTAGCACCTTTTCTTTTCAATATGCATTTCATCGTTCTAATGCTCATAACATATTTCTGTTTTTCAACCAGAAGAAAGGAACAAACAGAAAACCATAGTTTCTCATGATGGCCTGCCAACCTATCTAGCACTTTGTCTGTTTCTCACTCCATAACATCTTTTTTTTTTTTTTTTTTAATATATATATTTATTATCTTTAATTTTCATTTACAATTTACAATACATCACAATTCGCACACATAAGCACAACTTTGGGTACTTTGAGAAGTCAAAAGTGCTACCTTGTGATAGCAGAACTATAAAAATACAATAATTGGAACATGTACAACATGAACATTCAACTTTACTTTTTAACTTAGTACTGAATTCATTTTTCTCTTGTACATTCATATGTATCGTCTACATCGCCTCAGTTTAGTATTATTTGAGATGAATGGCGACTTCTAGTATGTCATTCTGTTTATCAGAGACTCTCTTCACCAAAACGCTTGTATTCCGAGGGATAGTAAATACCCTTTGCATCCGTTCGACTTCACTTCTTAAAAGAGAGCTTCGTCACCCTTTGCATTCGTTCGACTTCACTTCTTAAAAGAGAGCTTCGTCTTCATGACTAGACTCTGCGCGCAGGGTGGATAGTAAAGGCTGTAAACCCCACAGTGCGACTACTATAGTATTTTAATTCTAGAACTGTTATGTGGGACAAGCTAGTGATAGATTATGACTTGCCCCGGGTTGTTGTCTCTCTATGGTTTTGGAGAGTGATACTTTATAAAATCAAGAAACAAAAAATGAATCGTTAATGAAGTCTGTGCGGTCTGTCATTAAAGGGGAAAGTGTCCCAAAAGACCGAACACATTTAGTTGAATATGCTCTCGTCAATCATGTTCTAAATGGACCCGACATCAGGAATTGGATGTTATGTTAAACACATTGGGTTTAAAAGAATCAATCTATTCTTAATGGAAGTCTAACAGCCATCGGAATCATTGTAGGGAATTGGTAAATCTCCGAACGGCAATTTAAACAAATTAAGACATAGAATTAGTGTCCCGAGATTAGCCAAGTATTTCTACTTGTATTTATTGTAATAGCAGGACGTAAATAATGCTTAATTTACATGAAATAGAAGGAAAGTGAGGCAATTATGTCGCCTTAGCGAATGAATCGTTTGATTCAGGACCATCTACGGACATGGAAACCCAAATTATCACCATAATTCGATCAAACTTTTATTCATCATGGAATTAATTTGAAATCGTTAGATTCTATTCTTCCACTTAGACCCTCGTATCATGGATATCAACGGCTACTCGATTAGCCCCATAATCCCGAAATAATAATAACTCTCGCCCCGTTGTCTCGTAAATTGATTTGGGATTTAAGTAGCTTTTAGGAAATTGTGATGATTGTTTTCGTAAGGTCCGGTAAGTGACAATAAGGATTAAAAGCCCTGTGATTGTGTCACAGTGATATAAGTCGTTGACATTATTCCGAAAAATGAAAAAAACGTACTATTATGAGCAGCATCATGATAAACCATGACATCTTATTTCTTAGACTCAGCGCTGAAATGTTTCATGTTTCAGGTGAAACAGAAAGATGCGTATCAGATGAGTATCAAAATATATGAGCAGCAACATTTGAACATTAACTTGAGGAATGGCACATGTTTTCATTTTTTTAAATACAACAAGCCGAGGATACGTTTTGCCTTCGGGTCTAAAAACGTAAACATTTTTGTGTATATTATCAGATTTGTAAAAATGGTGAAAATCAATTTTTTTTCTCTCCTAGATCCATACACCAAAACGCATAATATAATATTTGAATATGTCATTCTGACAGTAAAATGATCCATATATACCATAAACTTTACTTCTCCAATATTTAAAAAGCAGATTAAAATGTCAACACTGATTTCATAACATTTTGCATTCTTTGTTAAAATATAGCTTAAAACGAATATTAGAAAGTTTATTGGTCAGTCAAATAAAAAGTAAATATTTTAGGGCGGTTTATTTTCCATTTTCCGGGAGACCACACACGATTCTCGGCAAATAAAAATCAGTCCTATGTAATTAAAAATGTATCACGTTTAATTTGTATCAATTTATTTACTTATATCTTAGCCGAGTCTTTTCGGCGTGACCCTCGTAAGATCGTGTGTATTAAAACATTGTCAACTAATACAAAACATTATTAACACGGGATAAGAGGAATACTTAGTCTTTGAGAAGAAGAAGAGACGTACCCATAAATCAAAGTAGGTCCTATAATCACGTGACTAAGAAACGTTTTGTAATTTATAAATTTGAGTGGCTATTTTTACATGGCAAATCGACGACGCGACGCTTTATCAACATATCAAAAATTATCTCCGAGTTATCCTTTTTTAAATTGACCTTTAAACTCAAAAGTGAAAATTGCGATCAAAATCAAACATATGTTGCTCTCAATCGATCAAAAATAGCGTCAAAATAGAGGCTTGTATGACGGTACTATGTCTCCTCTTCTCCTCTTTGAGGCATATTCCACACATTTGCGCACATTTCGTATCAGTTACAACTTAACTTAGATTGCTATCCGTCGATCACTATTTACCTTTTGGATTTTTGTTAAGCTTCTATAAGCAACGTAATTCCAGACTTCCTTAAACCAATTATAGTCTTATTTTAAAGGGATCTAAGAAATTGTTTGAAGTCTTAAGCAGATAGAGAAATAAATTGTAAAACATCAATAAAGTTAAAATAAAATGAATTTCTAAAAGTTTGGATTGTGTAAAGAGATAAGGCTGGTATACTTAGGCTTGTCCAGGGCAAAAGGTCCGCGTCTGCTGTTAAGAACTAATTCATTTTTTCATATCATGTTGGTTTTTGAGGCATAAACGTAAAATGTATAAGCTATAAAAAGCGCGTGGGACAATACTAATGGATATAGATATAACTATCAAACACAATTAAAACAATTAACATATTAAATGAACAGCTTTCTCTAATGTGAGTTTCTATAAATTCTAAATTACTGGGTTTAACATAATATGGGTCATACAGTAAGCATTTGCTGGTGGTACCAATCGGCAAGACGAGTCGAGTAACCCTCGAATCAGGTATGACCTGTGAGCAAGAAGCCCACTGTATGATGGTACTGTCTGATCTGGGGGGGGGGGTCTTTGAAATAAATGGCAGTTATACTTTTGATATTTTCGACTTCATTCTGGTTAAGTAGCTCAGTTCTTATTGACCAAATCCGATTGGTTCAAGGCGTTACAATACCCGGGGGTTTGACGTTTCGTGCAGTACATCTGGGATAAGCGCACGCACGAAGCGTAACTTCCCGGATATTGATTTTTTCCTTGATTGGTTAATGCTTTTCAAAGGATTATCTCTTATTCAAAGGGAATAGATGAAGTTGTCTTTGATAAGGATATTATCTACATGTACTGTACATGTATGTATATACCAAAGAAGCCGTATGACATCATCAGTCGGCATAATCCGGCGCTATTCAGAGCCAGGCCACTAATCTCCAATTAGAAAATTAAGATATTCCTTGTCCTTTGAAATCAAAGTAATTTGATAATTTATACGAAATTAATACCCAATATAGTTATTGTAATTTTTCACATCGACGGTTTCGCAAAGCGAGCGGATAGCTTACCCCTAATTAAGGGATTACCGCGGAGCTATAAATTCAATTAAAGTTATCAAACCGTATACCATTAAAGTACTGGCAGAACCAACCCACTTTAAAAATTTAAATGCGAAATAAAAACGTAAATTATCAATTATTATTCTAAATAAATTAGAGCTTGCGAGTAGTTGAGTGCAAGTGGTCACGAGTCGTTTTAGTAACTTCTCGTGCCTCTCTTCGAGAATCTGTTGAAATCGTTGCATGACATCGCGAAAATTAAATTCTAACAGCACGATACACGCTAATATTGGATTATTCTACTGAATAAATTCTCAAAATGCTAAATTTATAATTAAGCTGTGATGATGCGCTGTTTGATCTCCCGTGGGAGTTGTGAGGTGGCTCAAGCGTATGTTAAGCCAACTAAATACCGACATCTGGCTATTAGCCTCTCCGATGCACTGCTAATTACCGTAAAATAATGCTACCATAAACTAACATTGAAGATCTGAGTCGTACGGCTAAATCATTCAAAGAATAATTAAAATCAGAATCAAATCTGCTGGTTTTATAGCTTTTTCTAAATGGAACGATCATTTCAGTGGCATTTAAGTATTGCAAGGCTTCAATAGAGGCTTTGCTACATAGCGTTGAAATCTCGTCAAAGTCTCGTTTTAATGAGTTTTTAGAGATTTACAATCAGAACACCTTTATTTGATCGTATTTGCATAAATTGGATGGGAGGGGCTGAAATTAGTAGGAAAATATATCCCAAAATGTGTCAATATTTTTGCCATCTAAGAATAAAAATACATAAAAATGAATCTAAAAGTATCAAACATAAAAAGGCTTTAGTCTGTTTTTTATGTGTGTCGTGTTGCGTGGATTGAGCGTTCTGAATTTTGCTCGATCAATAGAGTTCAAAATTTATATATTCAACCATCATACCAATCGTGTTATTAATAATAGTCTCTACAGAATGACATTAAAGATGTGTTGTATCATTAAATAAAAATATCTATAAAAATGAATATTTCTCAATCCACTCATTATGATTATTGGAAACGTCCACGGTGGCTACGGCTAAAGATTTTACCTGTAGTTATATAATGCTTGGCTGCTAACCCCCCTATCACACCAAACTCGTTCTTACCCGTTCTTGCCAGTCCTACGAAAACGTCGTAAAACGGGCTCAATCTGGCTGTGGTCGGGAAATATGTCTGACATAATTAGCTTCTTCGTTCTTAAACAGTCTTCAATACGTCCATCTCGTTCGCAATTCGTTCAGGTCGCACCACGTCGGTGTGCAACGCCGTAGAACGCGTCCCTTAGTCTAGAAGGTCATCATGACCTGATAACAGAACGGTATGGTCGCAATCGAATTTTGAATCGATTCAAAATTCTAAAATCACATTCCCGTCTGAGAACGTTCATAAAGTTCGTAAATAGACCTTAGAAAGTTGCAGCTACGTTCATTCCGTTCGCACATAGTTTAGAACCAGTTTTGAAGAACGCAGTGGCAACTTGTTTGGTGTGATAGCTATATTTTTGCTAACTCATTCATAAGCAGTGTTAAATACGTTCTTAATCAGTTTAAACCCGTTTGCAATGAGTTCTACCTCGTTCTCAACACGTCCTCAGACAGTTCAACTCGTTGTTAAAACGTCCCTAGTAGGATTGAAGTACGACGGTTCCGTTCGTAGTACGTCCAGCTCGTCGTTAGTACGTTGTCACTCGTTCTAATTGTAGAACGTGACGACCACGAGAACATTTTGAGCATTGTCTAAGTTCTAGAGGACCTACCCGTTCGAGTACGTTCGATGAAGTTTGTAAATAGATCCCAAACGGTTCTTAGAACGTCCAGTCCGTTCGTACACAGTTGAAGCCCGTTTTCGAGAACGTAGTGAGAACTAGTTTGGTGTGATAGTAGGGTAATGAAACAATATTTCCAACACTTACTTAAATATTCAATGTGCTGGGGACAACTTGTTGTATGAAGTAAAATTCGAATTAGGAAATTCATAAATAAAAAAAACTGATTGGTTTCCATAATATATTTTATTTACATTAAACATAAATAATTTTTGAGGTAACAAATTAAAACAAACGCTTAATGATATGATTCTGTAATTTGTTGAGAGAATACCTTTAAGTTATCCCGTTACAATAGACAGGGGTCCGTTACTCGGAAAGTGAGTTCTACATTACAGTAAATAACAATATAGAGCTGAAAACGTAGATCAGAATACGTTACAATTGTACCAAAAAACGAACCCCTAGTTATTCTGATAAATTTCATGTAACATCACATAAATTTACACTCTGACGTTCAATTGCAAGATGGAATATATTTGAATCAAATGATAACATTTCCTTGAGTAACAGCTCCCTGGATCAGGATAGCCTAAATGATATATTTCAATAATTGAAATAACACACTTGTAATAAGCGTAGTACAGATCAAAAACATATTTTTTTACAAGGGAGTAACCAGGAATGGGTCAGCCAGAAAATATTAATTCAGACGTATCAAAAAACTAAATTTTGAATCGCCAATTAAAATTGCCTCGGCTCTTTTGAGAATCTGACCACGCCCGTGTCTCACAAATATGTCAAGATTTTAGCTCTATTCTGTTAATAAAAAACATATTTTATACTCTTAATCATTTAGGTCGGGTTGTGTGGGGTAAGTTATAACCGAGGAACATGGGGTAGTAAGGATGAGGGTACGCCGCTGGCTTGTAGTAATTTCGCCTGGTTGAGTAGGTATGTGGGTGAGAACGCGGTGTAATGATGCATGGGGTAGGGGTAGAATAGACTATGGGGGTAGCCTGAAGGGAAGCTAGAAGGGGGTGATGGGGGTACTGTCGGGCTGTTAACGTCCATTCCAGGATTCTGTTTTTTCCACTTAGTTCTTCTGTTCTGGAACCAGATTTTGACCTGTGTCTCTGTTAGGCTCAGACTTAGAGCTAAATTCAGTCTCTCACACACTGATAAGTAACGAGTCTGTTTGAATTTGTTTTCCAGTGCAACTAATTGTTCATATGTAAATGCGGTGCGTGCGCGTCTTGGTTTTCCTGCTTTTCCCCCTCCCGGGCTCATGGGATCCTTCATTATGTCATCATCACTTTCATCCGGGTCTTCCTCTCTGCCGACCACGTGATCATCTCTGTCGTCTGTCTCTCTTTCTAAAAAACATAAGAACATATTTGTTATATTGAAGTATAGATCATAAATCAATTCATGATATAAAGCAAACTAAAAATATTTCTATTGAAACGAACGAATGCAACAAATAGGTTCGAAATGTGGAATAATGAGTAATCAAAAAGGCGGCATAAAAAAAACAAGATAACTTAGATCCCTAACATAGACTTGAATATAGGCTAATCAGTAGGTAACACGTTCCATCAAACGCACAGCTTAAATGTGACAAATTTGAAAAATTCCAGTGTTCCTTGTATCAAAAGCGAAACAGAAGATTACGTTTTGTTATGTCTATTTAGGCTTTTGAACTATGAGAGATAAGCTGATTTTCCCTAATTCGATCTTTATAAAAGACCGCTTTATTTGTGCTAAACGTCGATATTTAAATCCAATAAGAACTAAAAGGGAACTAAATGGCTTAATGCTCTGCTGGAAGAAAGAAATTATCTTTTAAAAGCTCTAATTTGTTGGTAAATTATCGATTAAGAAATTTGGAGACTCAAAAAATCCTTTGCCCAAAGCGTAGATTACACTGCCCAAAAGTATAGATTAGGCTTTATCAGAAGTTAATGTAACACGAAAGGCTATCAAAACTTATTTTGAAAATTATGCTCTTAATACCTCGTTTAAGGCAGTGTTTGTTTATTTAGGGAGTATTATTTTCATCATATTGCGAATTTTTCAACAGATTAACAACTTAACTTTTAATTTCTACAATAATCTTATCATTTATTTATCTGATTATTTATACTAATTCGACAGCTATTTGGAATAAACAAGATTGTGTCCTCTCTTAACCTTACTATTCAATATCTTACAGTTAAGGAAATCCATAAATTCATTAAATATAAAAATATTTATTCTGATCAAATATAAGTAAGGTATTCTATCATGAAAAACGAACATCAAATACAGGTAAAAATAAAAACTATTAAATTATTCCTAAAAATATTCTGGAAATAATATGAATGCCAGAATAAAATAATCATAATCTTTAAAGATATCTGTCAACAAAATCAAATGTTTCTGAAATATTAATTATAAATTATTAACATACCTTTGTGCATGCTATGTATGTTCGAATGGTGCATGAGTTCCCCCCACGGGTTCCAGATCTTTTGTAAGTCCAAACTTGTCCCACGGAACTTTACAGGATTCAGAATGTCTGTGACAGAAAATGATGTTTTGGCAGTAGGCGATTTACTGCTTGGAGGATTTTGTTGGTGAGATATACCCGTGTCATTAATTTCAATGTCATTCTCTGGTTTTGGTGATGCTTCATTGTCTTGTGGCTCAGATTGCTCTTGTTGATTATGGGTAGATGCCTTTGTTTCATCTCCAGTGTCATTTTCTTTAGGATTATTTTCGTTATGGTTATCAGTTGGTGAACGCGGTTCCTCACAATCATCCATCTCAATAGCTAAATTGATTCCTTTCCTTTTAGTTAGACTTTTTCACTTTTTGTCTCGTTGGTTGTATCCCCAACAGCTTCTTATAGCATGCTGTTTTGTGATCTAGTCCAGTTTTCCATCATTAATAAACACAGTATGATATGGTTAATGATATAGAATATCTGAAAACTGACCGAAAATTCTTCCAGTAAATGTCTTTGGTTGTATCTTGTTGACTTCTAATCTTGACTCACGGTTTTAGTTAGTTTTATTTCATTGTGTATTTTGACGACGTTTGGTGTATTGTCTTTTGCTGCTTGTTTCTGCCAATTTTTCAAGTATGTTTGCTGTTCAAGAGATTCCTGAGTGCTTGATCGAATGCCTCGATAGTTATTAAAAAGACGAAGACGTTGAAACAGTTTTGATACATCGAATCGCCGATTCTCTATAGAGTTAATCCATTGCGCCCTGCGATTGGTCGAATATTGAATGATGTATCATTTAAAGGAAATGGGCGTAGCTGTCCATTCAATCAAGTGCTAACGTGCTAATAATGAGCATAGTGTTAGAATTATGATTACAACCAGCTCAATGTTTTGTTTTATGTTATGATAATATCAATCACTTTAATTTAGAAACACAAGCATCTGTATGGTTAGCGACTCTGAGAGTGATAAATACTTTTATTCATATTCAATTATTTTGCTGCAATAATTTTTACTCATATGTCACTGCGACCTTGTTACATCATCGGTTACTAAGTATGGGGTGCCTCCATAGACCTAGATGGGCATAAGATAACTGTATGAAATGTCTGACGTTCAAATGTTCCAAACTACCCAATATATCGGGCTATTAGCAACCCCATCAGACAAGATCACCATGGGAGATGTTGCATTTTGGATTATGACATTGACGTTCTCTGATATCGATCGATTGACTTACTTTTTTCTCTGTTTGTCGTATTCCTTATAAACGTTTGTGTTTGATTTGCTATCAAATTGAAGAATAATTTCGTGTATAGATAATTTCAATAGATTTTACTTTCAATGAGCCTAGTGTTATTTTTTCTTGCCACTCAGGCTAGTTTTGAATGATTATTTTAGCAGTTTTGAAATTCTTGATCGAATTGATTTTTGGATGGCTGTGTATATGATAATCGAGTGATTCAAACTTTTCACATTCTTTTGCAAAATATTTTTTTGACAATAGTATCCATTCAAGTATTGATATATAAACGAATGAAATATAATTGCTTTACGTGATTTAATGATCATTTAAAATATCTTCAAAATTGCCGAAATATGCTTTGCTTACAACATTCCTTGTGATTGTAATTGCATTGTATTGTATTGTATTGTATTGTATTGTATATCTTTATTGCCCATAATAAAATGGAGATACAATTTATATGTACAGTGATGTAAAATAAAAGTACAAAATTATGACAAAATTATAGACATGTTAGACGTATAAAAACTATTCAATGAGCAAAATGCTCGTACGGTTGATGTCTTTTGTCTTAAAAGGAAATAGTTCTGACTTTATTTTATGCTATTACTTTAATTTAATATAGCAATCATTTTGAAAATCTTTTCAATAACTTGGTGAGATATCTCAATTCTTTTTATAGATAATTCGGATTATAAAAGAGACATTGCAGGTCTGCTTTTTGAAAAAAATTTTTCATTAACTAGATTTAACTAGATTAACTTTCTTACATTGTAAATGTAAACACCATACTTTTGAATCGACGATGCTCATTCATAGGAAATGCTGTTCATCCACATGATGATACGATGTTCATACACAGAATAAGATAAGGGTTTCTTTACATATTCTTTACAAGGACATTTATTATATCATATCATATTATACTATGTTATTATATTATATCATATTATTTCATATATTTTACTATATTTAGCAGTTATGTCCCTATCATTGAATATATGCCTGAGGTCTGTCACCAATATAGCCCGAGCTTGCGAGGATTATAACTTATATTACGACAGACCGAAGGCATATATTCAATGATACGGACATAACTGTTGTATTACATACTTTTATATCATGGCTACGTTATATCAATGACGCCACGTGTCTGTGTGCGAGTGAAATTAGGAAGAAATGAAACATGACGTCCCGATGACGTCATAAGATTGTCATGGTAAAAGGTTTGGCGGCTATGCAGGAATATATAGCCGACCTTCAGCTCCATTGACTTCAATACAAATGCTTCGCTGGGTATGTAATACAATCTAATAGTGAACTATTCTATATTGTATTGTACTATTAACTGTACTGCGTTGTATTGTACTTAATATACGATATATATATTATATATAAATATTTTATATCGTATATTATCTAAAATATTATTATATAGGTTATTTACTGGGAGGGATTGAATATGGGTTTTATTCCGAGAGACAATATGATATTGACCGAAGGGTAATATGATATTGACCGAGGGAGCGCAGCGACCGAGTGTCAATATCATATTTCCCAAGGTCACTATCATATTTTCTGAGGAATGAAACCCATATTTAATCCCGACCAGAAATAACCTATTTATTCCATAATACATTCCTCTAAAATGTTACATTTTGAAAATGCTTTTATCAATTAGCTAAGTTAAATAACAGGAAAACCAAAAATAGGTTAAACGTTCCAATACGATTTTTTCCCGGGGACAATACGATTTTTTCATGTAATACGCTCCAATACAGACTCGAGTTATAAACTACGAGCAGACATGGTACCTACGATATGATCTTAAATCTTACACCAAATATATTTCTAAGAGCCTAAGAAATACGAAACGTCGGGCAATTTGAAAGTAAAGTTGATATTTTAAGACCCGCTTCTCATGTTTGAAAAGGAAAATCTCATGAATATCAAAACTAAACAGGATGTTGTCCAATCCTGATTGACTATTCAATGCCAACTATTAACCATTTAACTAAGCATAATATCTGTAATTTTTATCCATCAATGTGTTCAATGGTTAGATCAACATCCTCTGCTTATACATAGGGATAACTTTCTTTGATATTGACTCTACACACACTGTTCGGGATTTCAAATGTTTTTCTCTATTTACCTATTTAGGTTTGTGAAAGCGAGCTACTGGAACGTTAATAGATTTTTAAGTTGAGAACAATTTTCCTGAATAGTCATTTAAAAGTTGTCAAATTAATTTCAACAAATGTATCAAAAGCGGGACATGCTTTTGGTGTGATCGCATACTAGGATTTATTGCCATTTGGCGTAATCTTTCATTGATATACTGGAACAGGTGCTCAAATGCTCAAATCATTTCATTTTACACGTTTAATCGGTCCACGTTCCTCCACAACTTTTACTCCTTTCAATAATCAATTATACCGTCATCTTAGATTGTATTAAATCCAGCAAACTAAACAAATGATAAGGTCTAATTTGGTAAATAATTAAACTTTAGCTCGGTGGTAAAAACGGACTAGGTTATGCAATGGGCATCAGCCGCAAACATCATAGGAATGATTGGATTCCGATTATATAAACATATAGTCGATTATATATTATAGTCCATAGATAATGTTTTAGGGTTTTATGCTGATATCATAGTTTGGTATATCGCGGATTTTTCTTTTGTATTTTGTATTGTTGTGTATTTTATTGTATTGTTTCGTATCGTATTGTATTGTATATTGAATGTATTGCATGTATTGTATTGCATTGCATTGTATTTTATTGAATTCATTGAACGCCCCTTGTATCTTTTGATATTTCCATCTTTTGTAATTAACGGTTGTTGGGGAGGGGGGGGGGGGGGCTATTTTAAAAGCGAATCTGTGTTCAATTATACTAATTGTAGAAATCTTGTTTATCAATTTCCATTCCAAATGTTTTAATGAGATGAAGTTCAAAATAGTGTTTCTCCATCGGAAAGCTGTTACTTTCCCTACTTATCATTACCACAGAACATACCCCTATTATAATATCCCTGATTGAGATACAATGAATTATTAAATATGTGGTAGTGGTACATACTAACAATAACAACTTCTCCCCACAAAACATGATAAACGGACGACACCCGGGGCCCCAGGAATACAATTGTGAATTATTTCAAAATCATGTTTCTTGTGTTATGGCCATGCTTCACCTATTGTTTTCATCTTACGTCACGTCTGTGATATATGTGAATATGTAGTTAACTAATTGATTTATACACATACAGTACATAATATATAAACAATTCAGTACATATGGCGATGATTCAAATTGTTTGTATTTTATTCCTGGGTGTTAAGACGACATGATACCTGTGATTTATAACTTGGATTACAGGTGAGCTGTATCCACCTGATATATGTACACACTGGAACATTGTTAGTCTATGGAATCACTTCCACAGATCAAATACCTACTTTCTATTCACCAGCTCTCCATGTTAAGCAAACAGAAACCCCATTCCGCAGTTTGAATCAAACAATAACTTAACAATACATTTTATTGGTGTTTTTATATTTTATTTAATTACGTTTTTTGAAAACGACAGGTGTATCGTTTAACAGTGTTGTACAAACACGAGTCAAGTGTAACACTGCCAACACACTCCACATTCTTTCCGTTTTCTCTTAATGAAATCGATTTCTAAATTGAAGAATATGTTATGTCATTTAGTTTATGTATTATTTTATCACAGACTACAAAATTAACTATTAGCTATTTGAACAGTTATGGGGAGGGGGAGGGGGGGGGGGGTGTCACATATTAACTCTTCAAATACAGTTATTTATTTTCCGTCATCGATCTTTTGGAATGTTCACTTATCTGTATGCATCGAGATGACAAAATGAACCCGAATACTGTTTTGCATTTACAAAATCAACAACTTGTTCAAAATTACCATTGTGTAGATTTGTGTTGATTGTTGTCACCTTTAGTATCATTCATTGCCTTGCTTTAATACTAGCATTATAATCTCTGCCTTTGGTTTTATGGGCATTATCATCAGTGCCATGCCTATTAAATAGCAATTATAAACATTTAACGTGTTTTTTTGTGAACATCATTATCGTTGCAAGTTGCAACACTCATTATTACCATCGTTATATTTGGCATGTGTATTATTAGCATTCTTGTATTACGGAAATAATGATATTTCTATAATATTAGCATTTTAAATAGTTTTGCCATAAGGTGTTGCGACCGGCCACTACTCACCTCACATGGGGAGTCGGAGCCCGGGGTCCAAAAAAAGATGCTATACTAAATTGAAAAATTTGCATTTGGCAGTATTTCTAGACAATCTTTGAAATTTATATTTTGCATTCGATTGATTTTGTATTCATTAAACCAAGAAGCTACCCTGCGTGCAGAGTCTAGTTAAACTTAGACGAAGCTCTCTTTTAAGAAGTGAAGTCAAACGAATGCAAAGGGTACCAAGAAGCTTAGTCTAATTCGATAAACGAATATGTATGAGTGCCACAATCGGACATAAAAATGTTTAAAATATGTCCTCTTTCTCTCTGGGTAATCGGATCGGATATTTAATTGAAATGATGATGAATCATTATTGTTGCCAATACCTATAATTTAACAGGTGTAAGGTACGTGGATTATCGTTCAGACTATTTCCAGATAATAAAAAAGAAAACAAACTCATAGAATTGCAAGGTTTATCTACGAGCTTCCCTCCATTAGTTTTCAATATCCGCATCTGTTGTCTGCGAGTCTTTGATGCAACTGTCGAACGTTTTCTTATATTTACTTTTGGTCAAGTGCTACGAGTTGACAAACATTTATTCAGCAAATGACAAACAGTGGATTGATACCCGATTGATACATTATTTTATTGCTATCCCAATGATGTTATAGGCATTGAGAAATGGAGAGTTATTAAATTAAGTGTTATTAAAATATCGGCTTAAACTATCTATACAAGCTGGTGGTCTTTAAAATCTGTCACGTTCAGGGGTCTACTTCTCCCTTAACAAACACCGAACTCTCAAATCTCTTATAACTGTCTCAATTGTCATTAAGTGCACTTTCATTTATCTGTACTCCAAGCCTATCATCTCATCACGTTTGTTTATTTTCATTAGTGTTATTGCATTGAATGGTTTAATTACGAGCTGCTACACCTGTTTGTCGGGATATTGTACCTTGCCACACCTCGAACATTTAGCCCTTCAGTTCAGCTGGAATCGTTTTGTCGTCTTCACTGTTTACTGGTACTCAATCTGGGCACATTTGATGTCTTCAAACGTGCCATGGTGAGCGCTTCGGACAACGTAAAAACTATGGTGTTCTGTTCAGTTTGAATAAAGTCAAAATTGCTGTTCAAATGCGTTTAATTCCGAATCTTTACATTTTACCTACGTTTATGAAAATTTTTTAAAACTTGTATTTGTTTACGGGGGTTTTGTGGTTAAATCCGTTATACTTAGTCACTGTTTTTTCAAATAAAAATTCGCTTTTTATTCTTAATGTTTTCTAAATATATATAACTACAACAGAAATGAATCATTAAATGTTGGCCTTGGCAAAACTGATAGATATTTCATCGATAGATCGATCGTGTATGTTGAACATCACAATCGCATCATTAATGCATGCTAAACCTTTAAATAAGAACTTCAAAAAACGTGGTTGTGATTTTTTTACTTTACTTTTACTATGTTCTCGCTACCCGTTCTCAATCTCATCAGAATATCAGATTTTGAAAATTATAATTATTTAATTTCTAGTTCATATTTAAGAAATAACCAAAGACTAGAAGCAAGTAGAAAAAATTGATTTTCATCATCGAATTTTCAAATTTTTGACCAATAAAAATCGAATCAACCTCTTGATGCTGGAAGTTACAAATTGGTACACGTTTGTTACTGCTCTCTATACTTACCATTCATTGGACCTTGAATGTAGAAATAAAAAAGGCATTAACAAGACAATTTTCAATTAAAGCAAAATGTTATTTTGTTTCATTAAATCTGTATGACAATCAATATGTTCCTTCCAGCTTCGAAAGAGATTTTTCGAAAAGATAGGGGCGAGATTGACAAGTGTGTATATGAGTGGTATCAAGCATTGGCTAGTTTAGCCTGAGACTAACATCACATTATAATAACGCAGATGCGAGTAGGTAGTTACCAGTTTCACCACCAGGTGGCTCTCTCGGATAGGATAGCGGGTATAGTAGAAAGTTCCCTTTAACTTATATGTTCATGTTTAAGTGGCTCAATTTTTATATCACCCTCATGTATCTAATATTTATGCAAAATAAAATATGTCCAGTCAAATGAAAATGTTATGTGTCCAATACAAAAAGATATTTTACTTTTTGTGATTTTGTAACATGGGGTCTATTGGGAATGAATACTAGGCTGATAGAAAGATGGCAGCGTGGTTAGTTGTTTATTTTTTTTATCGTTGAACAACTGACTGTACTGCCATCTTTTAAATAGATATAATATGAGATTTGATGTTATAGCGTGTCATGGTATCGTGAAAATAATATGGGACCATATGATACGATATATACTCATTACAAGCCCGTAACAGGCCCGTAACCAGCCTTTGCCATAGGGGGGGGGGGGGGGGGGGGGTGGAGATTTTCCAGGGGAGCTATCTTTTGGCAACTTTTCAAATCACTTGAAAAGTACTCAGAAAAGCTGCATGATTTAGAAATTTTGGCCGGGGGGGGGGGGGGGTTGTGTTCCCTCGAACCGCGACCCCCCTGTCATATCATAGTTCAAAATGTATGTTGGGGCAGTTAGTACAGTAGTTCAGACATGGGCTTTCCATCTTGAAAGTCCATGGTACAGGGCGACTTATAAAGGTAAGTCAAATGTTATAAGGGAAACGACAAAAAACCTGGAAGGCATGATTTCATACGTAATGTAGTTTATGTACTGTGTCATGTAATTATGATACATAGATGAGACTCTAATAGTGCTTAATATAAGATATAGTTTTCTAACTGGCTTTCTATAAATGTAATACTGCATGAATTTGCGAAGTATCGCATGAGCAGCGTGTCAATATAAATCTCACTGAAATTCTCGCTCCGTAATCAATTAATGTACTAATTTTTACTTTTGCGTCAAAAGAGTAAAATAGCCTTTTAGATATTTTCTCTTCTTTGACATGGAGCAACCTGCCTCTGGGGTATGTCAGCATGAATAATATTAGGGTATAATGTTCCTTTAAGGTTCACATGGCATGGGGCAACCTGCCTCTAGGGTATGACAGCATGGATAATATTTGGGTATAATATTCCTTTAAGGTCCACATGACATGGGACAACCTGCATCTGGGGTATGTCAGCATAAATAATATTTGGGTATAATGTTCCTTTAAGGTCCACATGACATGGGGCAACCTGCCTCTAGGGTATGGCAGCATGGATAATATTTGGGTAATAGTGTTCCTTTAAGGTCAACTTGACATAAGGTCCATATGACATGGGGCAACCTGCTTCTGGGGTATGTCAGTATGAATAATATTTGGGTATACTGTTCCTAAGGTTCACATGACATGGGGCAACCTGCCTTTAGGGTATGGCAGCATGAATAATTTTTGGGTTTAGTGTTCCTTTAAGGTCCACATGACATGGGGCAACCTGCATCTGGATTGTGGCCCTGTGATATTAGGAACGCACGAAGACTTTCAAACTGTCCACGCTGACTTTCAAACAGATCAAGTAACCTTTTCATCTCTTTGATATCTGGAATAAACATACAAAAATGCGCATAGATACTTGAAATGAAGGCCAACTCAGAAATGAGGTAAACGTAGAGGGATAAAAAAAATAAAGACTGATTGCCTAAAAATCTTAACTCAAAACTCCTTTCCATGTCAGATAAATGGTTGTTAATAATATTAATTCATAGTCATAGTTGAGAATGTACAAAGAGGCACTTTGGAAAACACAAAGATGTACTTTAGAATACACAAAGTGAAATGAAAATACATAAATCAGCCCAGATTCCTAATAATCTAAAAAAATATCTAAAACAATCATTCAGAGTAACAGGTCGTCAAGTTTTTGTATTGATAAACTACAGAAACACGGCCTGTGATAAAGCACTACTGAAGTGCTATATACGATCGTAAATGTATCATATGAATGTTTTGTGACCTGTTCAGTTAGACTTACTTGTGCAACACCGTTTATAGGCCACATAACCTCGACAACATACTTGGAGTCTAGTAGGACAAGACCGTGCCACTTTGATTGTGTAATATACTGTTTGAGTGTAAGGGTGACGGCTGAAAGTTCAAAATATTAATGCAATCTATTTAATAAAATTTAAAGAGAGCTTATCATGTACAACACATAATAAATGCTCTTTCCAATGGTATACATGTAGCTATATAGCTCAGGGTCGACGCCATTTGACAACCTATATAGACAATGTTTCTTAGTAAAGCTTACTGATGGGGATGTCAAATTTGGACTTTCTCTTTTGGAACTTGACCTTTCATATCTATATTTGGTGAAGTTTTTATGGAAAACCTTTTTAAAAATACAGGGTGGTGCAGAAATATGGACTCAGCTAAAAAAAATGTACACAGAGTACATCTCAGGCACAAGTGTCCATAAGAGCATTATTATAAGGACTATCTAAAGTTTCATTGAAATAAGATGAACAAGTAACACAGCTGAAGCATTTGAAGGCAAGGCAGCCAAAGAACATGGCGAACATGGCATTCAGTGCTGCAAGCCAAACTTACTCTTGTACATGAGTATATTGGGTGCACCGCCCCCATCCCCACCAGCCACAACTGCGATAACCATTCCTTACACTTCTATAAGAGTATCTATATTTTTGGACTTCATAGGATCTTTTTTCGGTTGATGGTGGTATGTTTACCTAAAACAGAATCAAAATATCTAATATGATGATTTCTTCAAGCAGTATTGCCACCAAGCGTTCTTTCCGCCCAACAATCTCCTAGCGAACTCCATTAATTGGTCAATTCTGGCACACCCCTATTTCTTATTTGGTGTCAAGGTCAACATGATTAGCCAATCAGCTTGCTGAATTTAAGATGACATCATTTCAGCGTACGTGATTTACGAGTTGTAGGTCTTATCATTAATGTTCCAGTCTTCTAATAAATCACCGCCATTTTTATCATTCTGACATTTTTAGTACTACGTTTTCAAGGTGTCAGTTGTCTTGTGACCTTAATGAGATAAAATTCGTGTGCTGATGAATGGTATGTGGATGATGGCATGAACATCAATTTCCGAAATTTATATCATTCACATGTAGTAATTATTTCATTGCTAAACACATGAACGCATGAAAAAGAACGAACAAATGAAAGAGGATACGACGCTTATTTCTTCTTTATACAGTTTGCTATTCTTCAATAATATTACCTGACAGCAGCACTCGGTAGCATGAAGGTTGGGCCTAGGCGGTGTGTACGCATTTATCCTAAAACGAGAAAGCATGTCCAAGCGAAAGTCCATTCTTTAATAAAAAATTATTGACGCAATTTCTCCCAAGTTCTGGCCTGCTAACGGAGGTTCAGTGGTTTCAAGGTCAAAGGCCATTGGAGGTCAAGGGTCATCTCAAAAAGAAATTCCATTCTAAGGAAAGTAAATTATTTCAGCAATTATTTTTCAAAAAATGGCCCTTGTTCATGAAAGCATTATTCGATTAACCCTTATTCTAATTAACAAGCAGACGTTCGCAATGTTTCTATATTCTTATTTCTGACACGTTCACCTTTCTAATGGTGGGACAAATAGCGTCACTCTTTTGATCTTAGTTTGCTCAACTATATCTGCCCTCTGGGACGAGGGAATCGTTAAATGTATCACATTGGTCTCCAAATAGTTACAAATCTTAACGGCTAATATTCATATCAGGAAATTCTTAACTGCGGAGAATAAAGACACTAAGCGTTGGCACGGAAACATTGTCAGCGGTTCAAAATTAATTTATCATCAACAGGATTTTAATTACTTATAGATGTAATATTAATGTCCAACTTTTGCCAGGAGGGGGAGCTTTTTTAACAGTTTTGGCTAAAAAATCACGCGAAAAGTGTTCAGAATTTTGAAAAACTACACGATTTTGAAAGAATTTCTAGCCAGGGTGGGAGGAGGGCGCTCCCCCTACTCCCCCTCTAGCTACGGGCCTGATGCCATACATTGTACATAAAATCATGGATGTATGATGTATGTTTTTGACCACCTGTACTCATATACTCATAAAATAGCTAGAAAAGAACAATAAACTTACGACAAGGATAAAATAGCCGATCTAGAATTTGATCTAAAACTTGGCATCTCAGGAGCGGAGTCGGTATTGCCTTTTCCAATGTTACCAATGGCTGCCTCCAAAATCCGTTTACTTCGAGCACTAATACTTGTGTTTGACATGATTGCATTCATTCTGTTTAGAACCTCCTCTCCCTCGGGATCATGGCCGGAAAAAAACACTCGAACGTTTGTTTCTCGTCGCAAATGGTCCCGAATCATCTTGGTAATCATCTGGGATGACGTCATCTAAATATGAAGCGGTAACAGGTATTGCAAGTATAACCGCCACAATTGCTAGCTTGAATGATGATGCCATCTTTGTAGCCCGATGCAGCCGTTTTCCAAATTCTTAAAACAAGTCTTTTGGATGGTTCGTCCCAACCGTGATGGCATCCGCACAAAATGTATCTGCTTTTATAGCAACTCCCGCGGTACTTAAATGTTAACCCTTTCATTATCATGAGTCTAAGGAAGTTATAATTGGCGTTTATCGTGGTTACCAATACATGTTTACAATTTCTAACAGCAAGACAAATCTGCAAAACATTTTACTTCCATGTCGCTTTGAAAGAAAACTATTTACTGGGGATTTATCGGTAATAAACACTAAACAATGTCAAAACATGTTGAACAGCATTTGCTCAAGAATGGATTGTGACCTTGAACTTGACACCCTGTCAATTTAACCCGAATGCCGTGCCGAGTTGAATCACATAATTTCTTTTATTTACAGATGCTTTTTATTTTCGCCTGTGCTCCGAATCGCTCGAGTTTCTCGTTGGGGCAAGGCCCGCCATTCTAAGAAATCGCTCCATACGACTTTATGTCTAGTTAGTATTGTTGTGTTTTGGTACATTTTGGAAACTGAGCTTAATTGATATCAATCAGATTTCAAAACTCATTCAAAAATGTAACAATCAAAACTTAGGACTTACCCTGTATCTAATAAGCCTATTTTCACGGGTTGTCATTGAAACATTTGTCCGGCTTGGGGTATACTATTTTTCATAATAACACCAACAAAACTTCATTCATTTTTCTTTATTGAGTCAAACATGAAATAAAGCTAAAAATCTAAAATATTAAACCACTTTCACACCACATTCTTCACCAACTTCACACATTAGTTTCAGGGATATGTTTCGTTATTCAAAAGGAAATTACCCAGTCCATGCAATGGGCATTTCCTTTCTGTTTTAAACTTTTTAAGGCACGATAGAGTGATATTGTCTTTTTCATTTTTTACAAAATATAATTCAATTCCTTTTTTGCTTGGTGTTAAGATAGGTACTTTATGTTGTAACTAACGGCCCAGTAACTAATTCGGTTAACACCCCAGTCACATTTGTCGTACGGAGGACGTGCGTCGACCGCAGATCAATTAAATTAGTTAATTTCTGCGGCGAGCGTAGGAAAACTACGCTCGCCTTGCGGCCTCCGTACGGCGTATCCAGTTTTTTACAGGCCGCATTTCTGAGGTCCCCGTAGAAATCAACTGGCTCGACAAGATTGAATCATTATTTGTCAATGTTTCACGATCACTTTTCATTAGCTAGCACTATGAATAACATTTATAAATTGTCCTGATGTAAATAGAATGAAAAAAGTATTATTTATCAACAGAAATTTAAAATTCACCGTGCGGCTGCCGTGGGAAATGTGAATGCAAAAGTATGAGAGCGCAGAAATTCTAAGGCGAGCGTACTGGCTGCCTTGGGAAATGTGACTGGGGTGTAAGAGTTCTTTAGGTCTGATACACACGTGACAAGTATCGAGCGTGAGACCACCCTTACTAACAATGGAGAGTATTTAGAAGAGTATCAGATACAGAGGGTTAAATTATTTCTATTTTTGAAAACAAGCATATTGTTTTTCAAATCCTTGAACTAGACGACCAAGGAATAAAACATTAGAATAATGGTATTGTCTCACAAACATCACATCAAGCTCGAAATTATCATGAAATAAATCTGTGAAATGGTACTTTATATATCATGCTTGAAATAAGTTTTGTCATTCAGATAATCATTTACATTCGAATAAACGGCACATCACAATGTTTCATTCAGTGGCTTTGAAGGATTAAGGAACTAGAGAAACGAAACAGCTCTAAATATCTGCTAACACAAAAACAAGTGAGAATGGGATGTAAATATTTATTTTCTAAGAAGTTTCTAAAATGAAAATGATCTGAGAGACATCTGATATCAGTCACTATATATCAGGCTTGGAACATGTGAAAATACTTGAAAGAATACTTAATTATTCTGTAGGCTACCCTGCGAGTGACTCCAGTCGAGAGAATAATCTAAACGCTAAGTAATGTAAAACAATAATGTAAATGATGTAAAAACTTGCAATCAAAAAAGTATTGCTCAATGTTCTGCCACACAATCACATGTATGGTCATAAGGTCAGGATGAGCTAACTTTCTGGATCTAATTCATGTGCAAATCTCTTGTTAGCCTGTAGTAGGGCGGGCAGGCGGCCGGCCGGCCGGACGGACGGACCATGCTTTATCGTAAGATGATGTGACCCAAGGAGCCTTTTATTTATGACATCTATTGACCGTTTCTCATTATATCGACCCATTGCATAACCATCTTCGCACGATCGGCCTTTATTGCGTTCGGTTGGATAAGAAAGGCGACACGAAGAGTTTATTCAAAGTCTTAATGTGTGATTCTACATACTATTAATTTTGACCTCATGAACGAACATTTGTGAACATATGCGTTTTCACACCCATTACATTACTGTAGGTTTTTATTGAAGGTCCTCATTTAGTGACCTTGTGCTATGATGATAAACGTTACATTTGGATTGATTGTTTTGGGTAAGTCATCATATACGGGCAGTTCTTAAACATCTTATCAATCAAATTCTAAATTTAAACCAATACGTTGTTAGAATGCAATTACCAGTTGTGTAACAAGAATGAAATGTCTTAGTTGAAAATGCCATTCTAGTTTGATTATTAATCAATTTAAGTAATAGAAATAATCGCACATATCATTCTAAATTTAAAAGCATGAGGGCACGTACAAATTCGGACACATGATGCACGAAGGCGAAGCCCGAGTGCATTATCAGAATGGTTTAAATGCACGAATGTTTTTAAATTTCCAATATATCTATTAGAATGATACAGACATCTGTTTTGACCTCCAGTCAGTTTAACTAGTTCCACATATCATTTACATGACCATGATCACTATGTATATGGTCAGAATGACTCTAAACATGATGAAATATCTTTTTAGCCCTCTGAAAATGTGACTGAATAATAGCTTAAAGTAGCACCTCGGGAAAGGTCACTGAACTGGATCTTTTGAATTTTTCAGAAAATCTGCCCAATATATACAAGCTTTGAAATTATGAAAAATATAGACGAGGTTCCATATAGCTTTGAAATCTCGCCAATTCTCGTTTTCATGAGACTTTAAGAGATTTGCACTTTTAACCTTTTACAACTAACTTTTCCTTCTTTTGAATATCATATTTGAATTCAATGAAAAGTTTTCCACAATAATAACTTTGACTTATCCAGTTATGTCAAATCTTGGGCCTAATCTCCATTGATGGAATACTAAAATTCTTTAAAACCTTGGTTTATTCGTTTGACATCCAAAAATTTCAAGATTAATCGCAACAGGCTCATTCCATAGCATCAACCAATACTTTTTCATAAATCATTAAATTAATTGACTATTGCAAGTTTATAGCATGGACAGCTATTTTTCAGTCACATTTTCAAAGGGCTGAAAAAGTTATATTTCATCATTTGATTAGGAAGGGTCATTTTGACCATGTAAATGATCCTGGTCATGTAAATGATGTGTTGAATTAGTTAAACTGACTGGAGGTCAAAACAGAACTCTGTTATCTTGGTTCAAAAAATCTTCAAAATCCAGCATGGTTTTGTCACTTCCTGTTTTGTCATTTCCTGTTAAGTACCATGGCACCTAAAGTTAATCCATCTTAACTTGTAGAGAACAGTCATTAAACAACATCGAACATTCTGAGATCAATTTTAATGGCAAACGAGACCTCTTTATGAAATTGGTTACCAGTATTTAACGTGCCAATACCAACGCTCATCTTTGGGAAATCTCCCCCTGCAAGGTAACTTGAATTATGCCACGAGCGACTATGGAGCCCAAACGACCATTGACTGCTCAAGATTTGCACAATGTAATTATTCTCGTTTGTCCCTTGACAATGCTTATTTATGTTAAGGGCTTGTTAGCATCTTTGGTGCGCATGCGCAGGAAGAGCGATTCACCTGGATATGTGAGGGGGAAGAGAAAACGATCAGCTGTCCGAGTGGTCAGGCGCTCCACGTCCTCGCATCGAGGTATGGCCGTAAACGAAGATCAGGAATATGTACTGCTGATATGGTAAGACATAAATAACGATAAAGATAAAAATATGATTATAATTGCAAATTTTTAACTAGTTGGGATTAATCTGTAAAAACAGATATTTGTCATGTCTGTCCAATTAAAATTATTTTAGTGAATAGTAAAGTACATGTAAGCTGACGTGATTATTTGTGCTACATAGGTTACTGTTCCCCGAGAATGTTGGGTGGACACATTCGACCACGTACGTCAGCTATGTCAAGATAGGCAGCGGTGTACAATATTAGCGAATAACGATATTAACGGCGACCCTTGCCCAGATAACCCACAAGACGTCCCCAGAACTATGAGAGTGGAGTACCGTTGTCAAGGTGAGAACAGGTGAAATGAAATTGAAAAGTCGTGTATTTTCGTTCTGTTCTTTTTGTATTGGGAATGATAAAATTAACACATATCAATATTAATTATTTGTTAACCTCCCGTTGCTGACTCTCATTACATTTTCAATATTGTTTAATCTTGCCCAAACACGGTCAGAAGCATTTTCATTGTTGCAATAGTGCCTGGTGGCGGAGGAGGGGAGTGGGAAAGACCAAACGGCCGAGCTTTCCAAGTTTCGAACAGTCTCGATATCTTACTAGCCCAGGAGACTATGACGCCGGGAGACTACATGATCATGCGCGATGGGGACTGGAACGACGCTGCGATTGTGTTAACGGCGTCTGGGGCAGAGGGAGCGGGAAACAAGATCTACCTCATGTCGGAGACTGATGGAGGTTCGGTGTTACGCGGGCGTTCTTCTATTTCAGTAATAGGGAGTCATGTTGAAATCAGAGGGTTGAGGTTCGATGGAAGTGGTAGCAATTTGAGAACTGGTGTTACATTTGAAAAGGGTAAGTCGATGTAATGTATACGTATAAACGTTCGGCGAGTTGATGACTGGACCCTGAAAATAAGGATATATGCACATAACTTACCCTTATACACCATAGGTAGTCGTAATGGCCGCCTTACCAACTCAGCGTTCACTGGGTGGTCCAGGACAGATGAATCCAAACAACATTGGGTAGAGATCTGGGGAGATGACCACGTAATAGATTGGAACTCCTTCATGGGTAAAGAGGGATTGGGTCAATTAGTTAGAGTCAAGTGCGATGCAAACGAGCCTTCTTCAAGTGGGCATTTGATTGCCCACAATTTCTTTGGACCTCGAGAGGTTACCCTTTCTGCTGATGATGGTGAGGGTATTCAAATAGGTAAGCAAACTTAGTGTTGGTGTTTTCAAATGTTCTTTTTGTGCCTGCGCATGGGGTTTGGTAAATTATTTACGTGTTAGTTCTCAGACAATGGACAATTGCAAAGAATCAAAAACTCTATGATATGTTGCTTAATCATATCTAGATTCAAAAGTTGTAACTTGGACTTTTCATTGATGCTTTGATTACAAGTCAAAACGGCTACCTATTGTTTTCACTTTTCATTTTCTTCATAAAGGTCTCCAGCAGTGTGAGTTTGATAATACTTCCACAATTGTTGAGTTTAACTATTTCTACCAATATGATGGAGAAATAGAGTCAATCTCCGTCAAGGCAAGTCACAACGTAATTCGCTATAACACATTCGAAGAGAGTGCATCGTTGGTGACATTACGTCATACAGATAACACACTGGTAGAGGGGAACTATTTTCTCTGTCGTGAAAAGTCTGGTTGCGGAGGTGTTCGAGTAATGGGACGGAATCATATGATATTGAACAATTACATGGAGCTAGAACGAGGGACTGGTGGCGTTCGGGGAGGTGTCAGCATGCACAGTGGCGACAATACTAGTGGGTCCAGGAGGTCGGCAGATGAATGTATAGTTGAAAGGAATGTGATGGTGAACTGCAAAAATTGCCTCCTCATAGGTGAGTCCAGTTCAATGAATCTGTGGGATGTGGGGGGGGGATAAATTATTTTTGGGCAAATATCGCTTTTGGATAAGATATATTTACACTTATCACTTACATATAAATTACGTGTATACACCAAACAATAATCAATTTCTGTTGTTTGACACTAAAACCATCATGTACGTCTATTAATGAATCTATGGTATTTAGAAATCGTACGAGGTTATATAATTTCTATTCACACAACCACTTCCAGGAAGCAGCGATACCGATGCAAACTATCCAACTGACAACTTCTACAGCAGAAACGTGCAGCAAGGTTTTTCGTCCAGGGCATACCTGATACGTCATCGAGATTCAAATGGTCAGATTTTTATAGAAAACATTATGCATACTGGGAGAATTGAAAACCAGGAAGAGTTTGGCTATGGCATCAACCAGACTGACCCTCGATTTGTGTATGATGATACCCTTGGGATATATCGGCCTTCTGTGGTTAGTTGGACTATGACCCATCCCCCAAGGACCAGAGAAACGACTGGGGCAAGATGGTTGTAACTCCGTGGTCAAGACCAAAATCTTTACTTTATATATTAATTAAGGTGTTTAAAAAGTGTAACAACCGGGGGTCACACTCTCCCAGCCGTGACATAATAAAAAGTACAAGGTGTTAAAAATACTATGGTAGCGTACATATGGCCTAGACTAGGGAGTGTGATGGTTGTTATTCTATTTTAACTTACCGATTATCAAATTGTCCTACTCCATAAATGATAATACAAAATAATATGGTTTGATTATAGTTTTAGTTTAAAATACTTTATTTAAGTGTTTCACGTATACAATTTACACTAAAAACAATTAAAATATACATACTTATGGAGAGGTAAAATAGTAATATGTACACGTCCAGCCGTTGCCGACTTATGAGACACTGAATAAAATTTACAATAAAAATAATTTAAGTCGTTTAATCATACAATATACTAGCTTTGCTAGCATGTAAACATTGCACTCACACATAATTAAACAATATTTTGCTAAATGTGTTGAATTTTCAAAAGAAGGATGCAATGTTGACATATAAGTGAAAACATCATATCTTAAAATCATTATACAATGGACAATCTATTAGAAAGTGTATTTTATTTTCAACTTCCTACATATCACACATTAAACAAATTCTGTCATGAAGGTCTAATTTGGGATTATATCTCCAAGTTTCTACCCTCATCAAAAAGTGGTGTTTACATGTAACAGAAACAGAAATTGAAGTGGCAGATTGAACTTTAAAAAACTATCTAGCTAGAAAATCACATGTTCAATTACTGAAATTGAAAATATCCTTCACATAAAAGTAATCTTACCCTAATAAAACATCCTTGCTACACACAAAATACACTAAAATGCAATTAATGACCCTTTATATTTATTGTAATTATCCAAAGAGGCTATGAATAATAAAAATAACAACACAGGTTGTTACAATAGCAATTCAATGTTTTACACGAATCACATATCTTTGTTTATGTACACGGAAATATTTGAATGTGTAGGAAATATTTCATTCTATTGAGGTGAATACCTGTGCATCTTTCACAAGTGGCTTTCTGTATCACGTTTTCACCTGCGTTATATGTCATACTCACCCATGGTATATGGCATATTCCGCAGGTGAGTATCGGATATTCACTGAAATCAATGTATCGCATATTCACTGCGGAATATCCCATACTCTCCTGCGGAATATGCCATATACGCAGGTGGCATATTCATCCGTATTACAAATACCGCGCAACCATGAATATATGCCACATTCCGCATAACAAGGTATTCACCGAAAATAGAATTAAATATTTGTTTTATTATATCACTGTCATAACATCTTCTTTAATTAAATAAGTCATTTGTTAACATTTAAATACATTTATATTTCTTCTAATAATATAACAATAAATACAATAAACATCAACTACTAAATTGTATAGTCAATAAATATCAACTCCCAAATTGTAGTTTTTTAATTTAAGGTTTCATGCTAGCATTATAATTAATTGTAACATTGCAATGGGTTATCTGAATGAATATTTCCGTGGATTCTATCAATTTCCTCTGCAGAAATATTTGGAAACCTATGTTTACCGTCTGCCATTTTGGTTATTATCGAATATATAAAATGAAAATTACACTGGACTTAGTCAACCCCGGGGATGTATAAGTCATGACCGTTGAATATCATTTGATATTCACCGGAAGTCACGTGACTTCCGTTAAATCTCGCTAGTTATTTTTTGTCACTTGTAGGACATGGAGACCAATAAGAGAGTGAGGAATATAACAGTAATGTAATAATATTATAAGTTATTGAATGATTTGAGGTGCAATACAGGATATATTCTGCTCGAGAAATTCCGTATTGGCACGAGACGAATATATCCTGTATTGCACCTCAAATCATTCTACAGGGTGGGCCAAAAAACGCCACTTTTTTCAAGACACTATAACTTTTTTATTTTCCAACCTACATACCCCAACTTTTGCAGTTATAGAGTGCCAGGGGTTCTTAGTATTAATATTATGGTACAAGTCCTTCAACTTGGATTATATCTGATTTAAAAGAGGAGTTCAATTGGTCCGCCACCCTATTTGATGATATATTTTAGTTTTAGTCGTCTCGCTGATATAGCAGTATCAATGAAATGTTAGCTAAGTTTTTTCAACCTGTCTTAATTCTCAGCTTTAGTTGAGCAATTTTCTAGATTGGGTGCCTTCATACAATCTCCTGGAGACCTTCCCATACCCTATACTCACTGGGGTTTGCATCAGAACTATTAGCTTGGCGATCATCAGGCCATATCAGTTCAGGAACATTTTGCAAATTATGCTTATTTCTCATGGCACACCACATGTTTAAGTGAGACGCTGGTGACATATTTTAGTCAAGTAAAGGTGTTCAATTCATGATACATGGCTAGATAACAACCTCAAGTTTCATTTGGAATGCAAATTATGATTTTGTATCAAAAATTAAAAAAGTTATAGCATTTTGAAAAAAGTGGCGTTTTTTGGCCCACCCTGTATAACGTTTTTATCGCGTGATCCTCTGTATTGCTACTGAGAATGTCCCCTCCGTACTAATATTTTCTGTACTGCGACGATGATCGATGAGGACAATCTCAGTAGCAATACAGATTGGTACAGCACAAGAACTAACCAATCAGAAGGATTCATTTTACAGATCATACGATAATGACCTGTGTATTGCGCGCTTACTTTTGTACCATTTGAATACCTGTTCAGGCTTCAGCGTTTAAATTTCATGTTAAGAACTAGTACTAAACGATAAATTTGAAATTACACGTTGGTATCCACGGGAATGATTATACTCATGTTTAATAAACACAACGCTGTCATTTTTGGTTTCGATGTACAGTAGATATATGTTCCGAAGAAAGTGACGTATGCCATGCATGTTTGAGCTCCAAAATATCTTACTAATAAAGCTACGCATATTTAGGAAACATAAGAAAAAACATTTCCATATACATGTACGTACACACTCCCGTTTGAAGCATAAACACCAAACCTGAACAAGACATATACAACTGTATGCAAATATACGAGCTCAATGTGTTATACGTTTTTATTTGGATTTTAAATGCAAGCTTAACTTCCAAAATATATTTGAGACGATAAATTAAAAAGCTCAACATATTCAATTTTGTAGGTCATGATCAATCTTACGATATTTGCAATTCTGTGTATACGTACCGACATTTAGACATAAACTGCATCATGTGATTTGATTCAAAGATCGTTTGAGATGTAATATGTAACAAAATTATTTGACTCATGCTCCAATACATTTTTTAATGTATGCAGATATCAGCAACTCGAATAGGGAGTTTATACGTATAGTGCAGTCAGTTATGACAATAAAACCCTTGAATTGCACTTGCTATATATATATAAAGCACAATTTTTTGACCTAATATCATTAATGCTTATATTTTTGATATCTAACAAAGTGGTGTTGAAAATTGGCCCCGGTTGAAAATAGCAGTCCTCGAAAAATTTACATTGAGCCCCATGTTAATTTATCAATCTTCAAAAGACCCCCTGCAGTACAGTTCTATAGAAATAAAGCCCATATTCCCAGGATGTTACAATATCTTGATGATCTTCAAAATAAGAAGGGTTAATTTTTTTCTTTTTCCTATTTCCAAAGATATTGGCGTTTGAATTTTGGAAATTCCCCATTGGCTGCCATTATAAACGGCTATCAATGTGGCTTTGCTAAAGTGTCCTTTTCTCAAAAAGTCCACTGTGAAATTTTCTAATATCGCAGATTTCTATAGTTTATATATTGATTTTAAAAAAATCAAACAGGTACATTTCTAAAAATTTCTTATTTTTGATATATTTAGTCATTAAAAACTATAAAAACCTATATTGAGCCCTATGTTAATTTATCAATCTTCAAAAGACCCCCTGCAGAACAGTTTTAGAGTAATAATGCTCATTCTCATAGCATGTTACAATAACATGATTATCTTCAAAATAAGAGGGGTTAATTTTTTTATTTTACCTAATTCCAAAGATATTGATGTCTGAATTTTGGAAATTCCCCATTGGCTGCCATTATAAAACGGCTATCAGTATGGCATTGCTAAAGTGTCCTTTTCTCAAAAGGTTCACTGTGAAATTTTCTAATATTGCAGATTTCTATAGTTGATATACTGATTTAAAAAAAATCAAACAGGTACATTTCTAAAAATTTCTTACTTTTGATATACAATAGCCGTTAAAAACTGTAAAAACCTATATTGAGCCCCATGTTAATATATCAATCTTCAAAAGACCCCACGCAGAACAGTTTTAGAGTAATAATACCCATTCTCTCATTCTGTTACAATAACATGATTATCTTCAAAATAAGACGGGTTAGAGTTTTTTCTTTTACCTAGTTCCAAAGATATTTGCCTTTGAATTTTGGAAATACCCCTTGGCTGCCATTATAAACCGCTATCAATATGGCTTTTCTCAAGTGTCCTATTTTCAAAAAGTCCCTTATGGAATTTCCTAATATTGTAGATTTGTATGGTTAATATGTTGTTTTTCAAAAAAAATCGAACAGGTACCTTTCTGAAAAGTTCTTCTTTTCAAAATATTTAGCCATTTAGTTGAAGATTGATAAACTAACACGGGGCACAATATATATATTTTTTATTTTTTAATGGCTAAATATATTAAAAATAAAATAAATTCTGAAATGTGCCTGTTTGATTTTTTTAAATCAACATATTAATTATAGAAATCTATAATATTAGAAAATTCCATAGTGGACTTTTTTGAGAAAATGACACTTTAGTAAAGCCACATTGATAGGCGTTTATAATGGCAGCCAAATTGATGTTTTTTCCAAAATTCAAACGTCTATATCTTTGGAACTAGGCAAAAGAAAAATGTAATCCTTTTTATATTGAAGAGAGTTGTGTTATTGTAACATCCTAGGAATATGGACTTATCACTTTTGAACTGCCCTGCAGGGGATCTTTTGAAAATAGATAAATTATCAATGGGCGCAATATAGTTTTTAATGGCTAAATATATCAAAAATAAGAAATGTACCTGTTTGATTATTTTAAAATCGATATATTAACTATAGAAATCTGCAATATTAGAAAATTTCACATTGGACTTTTTGAGAAAAGGACACTTTAGCAAAGCCATATTGATAGTCGTTTATAATGGCAGCCAATGGGGAATTTCCAAAAATTAAAACCTCAATATCTTTGGAATTAGATAAAAGAAAAAAACTCAACCCTTCTTATTTTGAAGATAGTCATGTTATTGTAATATACTAGGAGAATGAGCATTTTTACTCTAAAAGTGTTCTGCAGGGAGTCTTTTGAAGATTGATAAATTAACATGGGGCTCAATATAGGTTCTTACAGTTTTTAACGGCTAAATATATCAAAAATAAAAAATTTTAGAAATGTGCCCGTTTGATTTTTTTAAAATCAATATATCAACTATAGAAATCTGCAATATTAGAAAATTTCTCAGTGGACTTTTTGAGAAAAGGACACTTTAGCAAAGCCATATTGATAGCCGTTTATAATGGCAGCCAATGGGGAATTTCCAAAATTCAAACGTCAATATCTTTGGAATAAGGTAAAAGAAAAAAATTAACCCCTCTTATTTTGAAGATAATCATGTTATTGTAACATACTAGGAGAATGAGCATTATTACCCTAAAACTGTTCTGCGGGGGGTCTTTCGAAGATTGATAAATTAACATGGGGCTCAATATAGGTTTTTATAGTTTTTAACGGCTAAATATATCAAAAATAACAAATTTTTAGAAATGTACCTGTTTGATTTTTTTAAAATCAATATATCAACTATAGAAATCTGCAATATTAAAAAAATTCACAGTGGACTTTTTGAGAAAAGGACACTTTAGCAAAGCCATATTGATAGCCGTTTATAATGGCAGCCAATGGGGAATTTCCAAAATTCAAACGTCAATATCTTTGGAACTAGGTAAAAGAAAAAATTTAACCCTTCTTATTTTGTAGATAATCATGTTATTGTAAAATAATAGGAGAATGGGCATTATTATTCAAAAACTGTTCTGCAGGGGGTCTTTTGAAGATTGATAAATTAACATAGAGCTCAATGTAAATGAGCAAAATTTTCGAGGCCTGCTATTTTCAACTGGGGCCACTTTTCAACACCACTTCGTTAGATATCAAAAATATATGTATTAATGATACTTATTTCAGGAAAATGTTGCTTTATATATAGCAAGTGCAATTGAACAGCTAACTGACCCCACATGACCAATTGCCCATACAAATGCATCGCTTAAATTTTTTTCGTTCACGTTCGTTTCGTTCAAGCTTAAACTCCCTAATATCTGAATCAAACCTTGTATACTATACAGCACCATTATGAAGTGTCCATTTTAATTTCTCGGCATAGTTCACCTTGACACATTACTTGAATATCTCTTAATGGAAGTTCGTTTTTTAAGCGTATTTCCTCTAGTGCGCATTCCAGACAGAACCCATAGGACATATGTACAGGTTTCTGCTGTTGATCAACGTCAATATACTCCTGACCAGAAGCAATTGCAAATAGCATTGCTACAACATCTGATTTTTCTTCATTGTTGTTGCCTAAAATCCCGGCCACAGCTCCACTGTCACCATTGTCAAGGAACCGTTTTCCATTTAAATCCGAAGGTTGACCATTTTCATCTATGCCAACGAACTTCATGACGTTATGTGCCCATCGTTGTCCTGATTGGTGATTAACTTGAATTGATCCGCCAATACCTGTTATGACACCATAAGTCACGTCCGTTGCGTATCCAACTTTTTTGACGTATTTCCCAAGTGATGTCTCCGATTTGCAGAAACACCTTAATTCGCAAACACAGTTATCTTTAAACAGGGCATTTACTATCTCGTCTGATACTCTGATCATTGCGATATCGTATTTACCAGGGTTCGTATCACATGTATCACTATCAGGCAAATCAATGGCGTATTTGAGGTGACCTAAAACGTATACTGGACCCTCTTTTGGCTTTATGAGTACTTCTCCATCAATGTTAACATTTGGCACGACATGGCGGCATGTAAGGGCATAATGAGATGATACTGGAGAATCGGGCGAACCAAAGTTACCACGATTTTTTAAATGAATGAACGAGCCTAGCGTGCCCTTAACTTCGGAGAAATCACTGACAAAACCAGTTGACCAACCAAACTCACTCAGCTTAATGTTAGGATCGATATATTCAGCAAAATCAAAGTCATACTTCTCACCAAGCATTGATTTTAGCATCTCTTTGGTGGTTGATGTTTGTGGTGTGTTTTCAAGTTTAATCATTAGTCTGGAAGATTTAGTTGAAAAGGAATATTCTCTTCCAAATGATTTTACTTCTTTGAACCTGAAAAGGCAAAAATTGAACCAATAAACAAACTAATAGGAGTACATAAGTTTCAACATGAGTAGGTTTCATGTATAGGGTGGGCCAGAAAAAAGTATTACACCTCAACTCGTGATTTATAGAAATCTCCATTTTATCAAGAATTTATTGAAGCAATGTGTTGTTTTAATAGTAACACCACCTCATTAGTTTAAAAGTAAAAATCATTTCATCTGTTTTTGAAATAATGCTGAACTTTTTTCTTGAAATGGATGCATGATAATATAAATTTTCTTTTAAAGTAATTTTGTATTATAAAATACCTAAGAATATAAGCCCTAAGGCCCATTCTCATGTATATTTCAATTTTTTTTTAAATTTCTTAAATAGTTTGCTTGTAAATGTTTTTCTAATTCATTTCATTGGCATTTTTACTAAAAACATTTTTTTGATATGTCCATCATACCATAATATCCCCTAGAATCTACATGATCAGACGCTGGGTATGGTTGCTATAAATGTAAGTTCATTTAATTTGAAGGGTAGATCAATTCAAATTGTGTCAACTTAAGGATATTTGTAGTTGCTTTACAACAGTATATGATGTGTGGATAAGCTTGTCTTATTAAAACCATTTGTTTCTTCCCCTGCTTCCTCTACCTCTATTGTACATTATATATTGCGAAAACAACTAGTTTTGTTCAAATACATTATACAGGGTGTCAAAAAAACAACGGCACCCTCTACAGAAAAAACCCTTTAATGTTACATGGCGTGTCATATCTCATTTGAAAGATAATTTAATTCTGGAGTTACTCATCAAATTTCATTTAATAAAACTTATTGTAGGGAATAGCCCAGGTATCAACCTATGCTGAACATATAGGTTCAATTGTGAAAGACGGGGTAGGAGAATTGATGGATAGGGGTCCTCTTGAAAATGGATACAGTAAGAATTTATTTCTGAAGAATATGAGGAAAGTGCTTAAAGGATTACGCAATGCTGAACCTATCTTTGAATTTTCATTGGAATCATATATATTCATCCAGATTAGCTGCTTTTCGAGCAGCAAGTGGTGGCCATACCAGCTACTTATAATCAGCTGTAAATCTGTAAAATTATATCATACAAAGCTGAAATTTCTCAAGTAACTCCAGAATTGAATTGTCTTTAAAATGGGATATGAAACACTGTTTAACATTAAATATATTTTGCTGTAAAGGGGGGGGGAGTGCTGTTTTTTTGACACCCTGTATATTGTGCATTTTCTTAGAATTAGAATCTTCTTTCATGAAAATGTACTTTGTTTCTGGCTCACCCTGTATATCATCATATACAAATGCGAGTGATGATCGAACGAACGTTTTTTTTTCATTTTTTACTTCGTCTAAAAAATTAAAATATGGAGAGCTTCAAAGCATCCCGAGATATCGTAGATTTAAAAATAGTCATGAAAAAGTAGAGATAAACAACGAACGTTTTTTGACTGGAACTCACACGATATTGATCATTCACCAACAAGATCGTGTGAATTGTAAGTCATTTGCATCTTATCTCGATTTAGGAATATGAAATATTTGAATTGGAAGTAACAATGGATTGGAAGGGAAACAAGACACAGAGTAAATAGTATCACACACAGTTTCCGGGCCGGAAATTCCAAAATGGCCACCTTAACATTTACCCAGAATCTCCCAAAGCTAAATTGTAGACTTTCATACCTGGAAACAGCCCTAAAATTCCAAATGAATCCCTGAAAAAGTTCGGTTGGAAACGTATAGAAAAGCCTGTCAGACAGAATTTTAGAACGGAAAATTCAAAATGGCCGCCTTATCATTTACCAAGAATGCCTAAAAACTAATAAGTTCTAAACTTTCATGCGTAGTAACATCCCTGAAAATTTCAGATGAATCCATGAAATGGTTTTGTTGTAAACCTGAATATAAGCCTCGACAGACAAATTTCTAATACGGAAAATCGGAAATTGCCGCCTTAACATTTACCCAGAATGCCAAAAAACTAATAATTTCTAAACTTTCATACGATGAAAAAACCATTAAAAGAGGGGCGAGTTGTTTGTAGAATGAATCGGGGGATTTTTTTCATGAATTTCGCTTATGTTTTTCATCCAAAAAACATCAATACACTTTAAAACATTTTGTTTACTTTAAGATTACACCATGTAATCCAAAAATATATTTCTCATTTTCAAAGATAATCCATGGATTAACACCCAGGTATTTTTATTTTTCAAACTTCAGAGGGCTGGGAATCAATGATGCTCAGCGCTTTTGAATACGATAAATGCTGTTTTAAATAGGTTTTACGTATGCCAATAATTTCTCAAATTATGTAAGCTGAATGCATTCCATAATCCCTAGAATATTCTCTTGGTTCTCTTGGCATGGTAATCCAATGGTAGTTCCAAGCAGATTTTTAGATGGCAGGTAAGCAAATTCTTTAGTACTCGCCTTAATGGGTTGAGTTAGTTTATATTCAAAAATTATATATGATTCTGTAAAGATGTCAGTGTGGATGCTATATAGATTGCACACGTATGGTAAGCTGTATAATCCTATATTATGTAACACGAGTACAGTTTTGGTTGACATGATTGTGACTGAGTAAGAGATTAAACTCTTTAAGGTAGTTCTGCATGTTGATAATTTTTACTAATTTTGGTGATGAATGAATTATCTGATAATTATAGATTGGGCAATATTTTTGACATTTTAAGTGGATATAAAGAATTATGGTAACATACACATGGACCATGCATACACATACAATTACAAATGTGAAAATATTGTCCCTTTCATTGATTATCGGTATTTATAATCATGAAAATTAGTGAAAAATATCGAGACATATCTACCTTAAAATCAGATTGGCTTACAAGTACCCTAAGCTATTTTCACATTTTTATTGCAAGAAAATCTTTTTGCAAGGGTTACAAAGGTTGAAATATTGTGCTGGCTCTATTTGGCTGGAGTTTAATATTCAGACCTAGCTGTGTGTGAATTGATTATCAATCACATTGTACATTATAATGAACATAATAAATAAAACCATGAATGTTGTTCATAAATCAAACTGGAAACACAATCTTCATCAACATCAATTATGGATGGAAAGGCAGTACTTATTTATAAGACATAAAGGATCTAGTGCACCCTCCACCCTCCATTATGATCTCCCCATGAAAAAAATAAATTCATCTGATTTTTCAAAATAAATATACTGCTTTTATTATTACATTTACAGGGTGTCCAATAAATAAGGTGAAAGATATTGTAACTTTCTTAATATTGCACCAATCTTGATGAAATTTTCAGAGTTTGTAGCCCAAACCTTTTTACCTTTATTCTGTGAATTTAAAGCATCTTCTATTTGATTGGTCAGAGTTGTGGTTGCTATAGCAACCGAAACAACAAAAAAGTGGGGCAAGTTTGTTTACGTCACAACTTTCCAAAACATATTTATTTTTTCTGATAGCTTTATTCATACTCCCAGGTCTATTACTACAACAAATACAATATGAAAACAGCCCTAAAGTCCCATTGCTATGAAATAAGCTATTTAACATAATGTCCATCTCTAGCTATACACTTCTTATGCCTATTCACCCACTCTCTAAACACACTTTCAAACCCATTCTTGCCCATTTCCTGAAGTCTTACTAAGACATTTGATCTGAGTTCACACACAGCTATGCTCACTAGTGAAACTATTAGGGCACTGGGGCTATCCCTACTTACACATCCTCCATATTCCCCAGACCTTGCACCCAATGACTTTTACTTATATGCAGAACTCAAGCGTGACTTATGAGGAAATAAATTTGGAAGCACTGATGAACTCAGATCACATGTCTTAGCAAGACTTCAGGAAATGGGCGAGAATGGGTTCATAAGTGTGTTTAGAGAGAGGGTGAATAGGCATAATAAGTGTATAGCTAGAGATGGACATTATGCTGAATAGCTTATTTTCATAACAATGGGACTTATGGACTGTTTTTTATATTGTATCTGTAGTTGTATTTGTGGTAGTAATAGACTTGGGAGTATGAATAAAGGTATCAGAAAGAATAAATATGTTTTGGAAAGTTGTGACGTAAACAAACTTGCCCCGCCTTTTTGTTGTTTTGGTTTCTATAGCAACCACAACTCTGGCCAATCAAATAGAAGACGCTTTAAATTTACAGAATAAAGGTAAAAAGGTTTGGGCTACAAACTCTGAAAATTTCATCAGGATTGGTGCAATATTAAGAAAGTTACAATATCTTTCACCTTATTTATTGGACACCCTGTATATGTACACTAGTATCTTGTTGACCTATATTCAGCACTGTATTGATGAATGGGCCACTTATTAGGGCCAATATTCAATCATAAAGTGTACAGGGGTAGAGATGCCAAACCAAGAAGTCTTTTTGTGTCTGTCAAAATCCATTTGCATCCTACACATCCCAACATATTATCCAAATATGTTATTAATTAATGAAACATAAAAGTATAATCTTTGGATTTACAAAGTTGTATGGGATTTCATTAGTGTAAAAGTTGCTTTTGAAGCATTTTTCTATAGCCATTTTGTAGGAAAGAAATTATGGAAAAAATGTATAATCTTTTAATTTGAAGTATGACCTGAATCGATTGCAAACTTTATATTTGCACATCTGATGTGATATATCATTTGTGTCATACTGTGAAATAATTTAATTTGCAATCGATTCAGGTCATAGTGTATTTTAGGTATTTTTGTGAAAATCAATAGAAACCAATGGCCTCTATTGGAATTGATGATATCCACATGTTAAGTCAATGGAGCCCATTCAATGGCAAGTCAATACACCCTTGCTGAACTAAATGACCTCCACCTCAGCTCATGTGGGTCCAAACGCTCAAATATTTTCCACAGTATTATGTGACATTGTATTCTTTATGTTACACCTAAAAATGATTCATTTTGTTCATGGGGATATCATAATGGAAAGTGCACTAGACCCTTATTGTAATTGTATGATATCGTATTTGTGATTTGAATATACTGGCTATTTATGTTCGGTGGAGCGTAGCGACTTTAGAACATAAATGCTTTCTATTGGCTGAACGATGAGTTCAGTTCAATGTAGAGTTATGTGAGTGAGTGGATGTTTTCGTGGTGAAGGTAGAGTGTATAGAAAGACATTCTGAGCTTTGTCACCGTGTAGTCAACACATACACTTCGTTTTATTCAATAAACCAACAGATTAGACAACTTTTGTCGAATTTAATTCGAAAGTTCAAGACACATTTGAAGAAACCTCCATATTACTCGTTACTACATAGTTGAAACAGCTGACTTAGCACAGTCATATGAGGAGAATATTACAGAAGGTAAAACTTTTATATTACGAAAAAATAAATTGATTAATTTGAACAGGTACGTTAGATGTCTTTTGGTTATAAACTGTTAATAATATGACTCCAATCACCTCAGATAGTACTATCAACATCTATATATAAAAAAGCGTAAAAGAAGCTTCAAATAAAATAACAAAATTGGTAACAAAGGCTTTCTCGAGGTCCTTTACGTTTCAGAAAGTTCTGGATGTCCTACAGTATGTACCACTAGACTCAAGAGGTCGCAACTTGTTTTACGACAACATAGTATCGGACAGTGCCGGGGTGAGCATGATTACCAATGATGACCGATGTCTGGTTTCAATGCGGCGAAGCTGGGCCATATCAAGGTCATTTTGGGAGCAATGAGCTCAACGACTACTGCAATCACGAATAAGTTAAGTAGCCAATTAAATTATTATGTTTTCTTATGTTATTGTTCGAAATGCTAGATATCTCTTCAGGGATTTACACTACTAGAGATTTTACATTTTGGCATGCCATCTCCTGATACCTTGGTGAACTAAGTCATGTGATCATTTATATCCAATCAGAATGCATTTCTGCCACATAGTGATAGCATAGTGATCCAAAGCTAAACCAAGGTGTTGGAAGGGTTTATATTATCATATAGAAGGGGTGCACTTTTCTAATTGGTCATGGTTGACATGCATGTTTGCAAACTTGGTACTTGCATCAAGAGCTCTGACTGGCATCCTAACAAAATAAATTCATACTACACTGATGCCTGGGTCACATTTGCTCCGTTTGTTCAATATTGTATTCAATTTGAACAAAATACTCAATCGGCATGGCGCCGTAGTGAAAATCGGAGCAATCTGCATTACTTGTGCATAGTGTATACCGATAGCCTTACCATATTCTATGGCCACTGAAGAATTGGCTAGAGACTCGAGTAACAATAGCCCATTTTCAGCATAGCAATTTCTAAGAAAGGTTTCCAAAATGCTCCATCGTGGAATACCTTGACCCTCTCTTCTTACATGATAGACACACGGACATGTTTCTAGATGCGATGTGTACCAGAATGAAAGCTTTCGCTTCTTCCTAATTTTGCGGGAGGGTGCAAAGTACTTTCTTGATCATTAAAAATAAATGCCATTGTCACAGGAACTCTGCATTTTATGTAAATCCATTGAATATTTATCTGCATGCTCAAAGTTAAGTTAAGAAGATCAGATTCTTTATAACACTTGATCCAAATCTATTTGATATTCAAAATCTAAGTAAACCTCTCTAGTTGAAGAACCAACTATCTATCATATTACTCAGATTGGATTAATCAATATTCTCATACTCTCTCTAGTTTGTATGAATGAATTACCCTAAACATCATGTGAAAGACTTCTCAGAAAATGTGCCCAATATATTACTCTAAATCATACATGTCATAGGAGCTTTGAAATTTTGAAAAGTTGTCTGAAACAAAACTTGTGATCATAAAAAGAGAATGGATTGCTTTCTAAAGCAGTTTCTAATTTTTTCTATTTTTAGGAATGAATTCAAATTTTCAAAAGCTTCTATAATTTCAAATAGTATATTTGGCACACTTTCTCAAAAATGCAATAGATTCTGTCTGGTGACCTTTCTAAAAGTCCAACTTTTAACTGTTTTTGAGTCACATTTTCTGAGTCACACTCCTCTGTGTATACTTTCTCCAGTATGTATGAATCGAAACTAGGTTAATTTCCCATGTGCCTAAACCAATATTTTATTGTTTTATTTACTTTCTGTGTATGTGTGTATGGACTACTATTTATATTTTTCCAGTGTATATATGAAACAATAAATTTTAACTGTGTGTATTGACAAATATCATGTACTCTCCAGTGTGTATGAGCAAATATTATGTACTTTCACTAGTTATTTAACCAATACTCTGTACGTTCATACACACTGGAGAAAGTACATAGTATTTGTTCATACAAAATGTGTGTTCATAAACAATGGAGTACATCATATTTGTTCATACATACTGGAGAAAGTATATACACAGGCGTGTTGGTTCATGTCCATACTGGAGAAAGAGCGTAATGTCTCTTCATACACATTATAGATATTGTAGTACATTAAATTCGTTCATACTCACTGGTTTAGGTACATTTTATTCGTTCTGACACATTGATTAATTAACAACGCTAGAATGAACAATGTTTTGGTTCATGCACAATGAAGAAAGTACAAATCATTTGCTCATGCATGTTGGAGAATGGACACAAAATATTTATTCATACATGCAGGAGAAAGTACAAAAAATGTGTTCATTGAAAGTGGAGAACCCAATTCTATACTTTCTCCAGTTTGTATGAACAAATTCATCAATGTGTTTCATGCAACACATTTTAATTTGTAATTTAAGGTGCTATGTAAGTTTACAGAAATGACAAAACAAAAAATGTCAAAACCGTGCTGGATTCTGAATTTTTTTTGAACCAAGATAACAGAGTTCTGTTGGACCTCCAGTCAGTTTAACTAGTTCAACATATTTACATGACCGGGAAAACAAGGAAAATGGTCAGAATGACCATAAACATGATGAAATAACCTTTTTCAGCCCTCTGAAGATGTAAGTGAAAAATAGCTAAAAGTAGGTGCTCAGGAAAGGTCAATGAACAGAATCTCTTGATTTTTTTCAGAAAATGTGTCTAATATATTGCTCTAAATGATACAATCTTTGAAATTTTAAAAAATCGTCTGAAACAATAATTGCTGTAGTTAAAAGGAAAATAGATCGATTTTAAACTCAGTTTTTTTCTTTTTTTCTTTTTCTGAGAATGATATGAATTTTTTTAAATTGTATCATTTAGAGTAATATATTGGGCACATTTTCTGAAAAGGTTATTTCATTATGTTTATGGTCATTCTGACCATTTTCCTTGTGTTCCCGGTCATGTAAATATGTTGAACTAGTTAAACTGACTGGAGGTCCAACAGAACTCTGTTATCTTGGTTCAAAAAAATTTCAAAATACAGCATGGTTTTGACATTTTTTGTTTTGTCATTTCCTGTTAACTTCCATAGCACCTTAATTTGCATTTCCAAGTAAGATTTTTTAGAATTGTGCCTGTTTGTGAAATTAAGTCAATAAACTAACCATAAATGTCTGCAATAATAGAAAAATCAATAGTGATTTTTTGGGCATTTTGGTAAAGCCTTTGGTTTGTAATGGGAAGATTGTCTTTATCACTAGAACTGTTCTGCATGGGGTCTTTT
This sequence comes from Owenia fusiformis, assembly GCA_903813345.2. Classification (NCBI taxonomy): domain Eukaryota; kingdom Metazoa; phylum Annelida; class Polychaeta; order Sabellida; family Oweniidae; genus Owenia; species Owenia fusiformis. The sequence goes on along the minus strand of CAIIXF020000005.1, from coordinate 13,839,970 downwards.
GCACAATTGATAAATTATATACTATACTAATACATTACTATTTGCAATGTCTAGGTTTTATTCAAGTAACTGACTCCACTGAGTGTGTATTCAAATGTTGTGCTTATAAAATGTATCGACTCCTATACTACCTTTTGAATGAAAATAAACTCTTCCAAAAGTGATAGGACCTTAGTGCACCCATGCCATGGTAAGGACCTTAGGTTGGCATGCCAAAATGTAAAATCTCTACTGACAGTAGTTCGGTGCTTACAAGATTTGTTTAGAGGTCTTCTTCGTAGATTTCATCTATGTACGTACAAGTACTTGTACCAACATGTTCTAGTGTTTCCTCAATTGGGAGGCCTTTACAAGTTCTTTTCGTATTTTATGCTCTTTTCCTCGGTATTAGAACTGAGAGATTGATATTCAAAGTGATAGGTTTGTTTCACAATAGCTATTTTAGATGAACCGATTCGTTTAAAAAATAAAGGGTATATAAAGCAGGCAGTTAAAAGAAATAATTTGTAGAAAGATCAAATTTAGTGGTCAATGTTCAGAATTTCAACTTGATAACAAGTAATGACATATTAGATTTTCAAATAAATACAGGTTTCAGAAAAGATCAAACACGTTTAAACGTATAGGAGTTAGTTAAAAACGTTAATCAAAGACTCGACATGTTTTACTAACTCGTAAACACAGAGGCTTGATTGGGAAAACGCTTTTTGGCTAGATAATAAGTTATTTAATGACTTTACAAGATGGTGATGATGATGTTTGATAGTGCTTGCACAGGCGTTATTTTTAAAGGTGAGTTTTCTCACAGTAATTGTTCAGAAAAAGAAAGCAAAATATTTCAATGTAGAAAGAGTTACACGTATAAAGTAGTTTTATAAGCTTACTTGAAATATCTTCAAAACTAGAATTGTGGTTGACAGATTATCAAAACTTAATACGAAGGCATTTGGATGTGCCCATTTTTAAAAATGTTATAGGTTAATATAGAGTTGAGATTAGAGTTTATTCCAGGGTAGACAATCGTAAAGCATTTTTGTAGATCTAGATGACAGGACAGTGAAGCTTGATTTCGAACTACAACTTTCATCAAGAATGTTGTTCATTAATTTTAAAACGTAATGCAATGAGAACTTTAGAGTTGCAAAAGCTTAACATTTTGACTTTAGGCTTTTAAAATCATAAAAAGAGGCGTTTTCAAACAATCCTTTTGTGGAACAAGACCCGGGTAAAGTCAGAGTAGTTAGTTTAATTCACACGTTTTGGTGGTAAAAGTTAACATGTATTTGCTTTAAGATTTAAGATTCATTTTAAAGTTACAGTATAATCAGGCACAGGCTAAATAGTTAAAGCAATTGTTTATTTGACATAGATATTAGTTTGTTGATACAGCACATTGAAGATAATGTGCACGCTTATATTAGCAAATGCATGTATTGCGCATTTAGCACAATTGCTATACAGACAAGCACACTGGGTTGTGTAAGAACATTCATTAACATCTTATACAGCTTAGCATATTCGAATGGACAGGTAATGACGTGCAAGAAAGCACGCCATGATATGCAGGTAAGCACATCACTAGGTGCAGGTAAGCATATCAAGATACTTTTCTGTGGAGGTAAACAGTGATATTCAGGTAAGAATAACGTGGTGTACAAGATAACACATTGTGATCTACATGTAAGCACTGTAATGCTCATACAATCAAATTGCGATGAAGAGGTACTCTCACTGGGATGTGCATGAAAGCACATTGTAATATATAGGCTAGCACAATGGGATTTGCAGATCGTACACACTGATTTACAGGTGACCACACTGTGATGCATGCATAGGTAAGCATATTATTGTGACATGCAACGTGATGTGAATGTTAGCACACCGTAATATAAAGGCAGGCATACCATTACGTGCAGGTTAGCACACTGATAGTTGAACGTAAGCAGACCATTATATGCAGGTAAACACACTGTGATGTACAGATAAATTAAAACGGGACGTGTATGTATGCATAACATGGCGCGTACAGGTAAGCCACTGTGATGTGTACGTAAACACACTGTGATATGAAGGTTAACCAACTGAGATATGTAAGTAAGCACAAAGTTATGTGATTGGTAGCACATTTTATTGTGTAGGTTAGCACGCCGTGACATGCAGGTTAGCACACCGTGATGTGCAGGGTAGCACACTGTGATGTGCAGGTTAGTACAGTGTGATATGTATATAAGCACGCTGTGACGTGAAGGCTAGCACACCGTGATGTGCAGGGTAGCACACTGTGATATGCAGGTTAGCACAACGTTATGTGCAGGGTAACACAGTGTGATGTGTATATGAGCACGCCGTGACGTGCAGGCTAGCACACCGTGATGTGCAGGTTAGCACACCGTGATGTGCAGGGTAACACAGTGTGATGTGTATATTAGCACGCCGTGACGTGCAGGCTGGCACACCGTGATGTGCAGATTAGCACACCGTGATGTGCAGGGTAACACAGTGTGATGTGTATATTAGCACGCCGCAACGTGCAGGCTAGCTCACCGTGATGTGCAGGGTAACACACTGTGATGTGCAGGTAAGTACACTGTAATGTGCAGAGTAGCACACAGCGATGTGCAGGGTAGCATACCGTGATATGCAGGGTAACACAACGTGATGTACAGGGTAGCATACTTTGATGAGCAGGTAAGCACGTCATGATGTGCAGGGTATCAGTGATGTGCAGGTAAGCACAGCGAGATGTGCAGGTAAGCACACTGTAATGTGTAGGTAAGCACACTGTAATGTGTAGGTAAGCACATTGTAATGTGTAGGTAAGCACACTGTAATGTGTAGGTAAGCACCCTGTGATGTACAGGTAAGCACATCGTGATGTGCAGGTAAGTAAATAGAATAGTGGTGTGTAGGTAAGCACACTGTAATGTGTAGGCAAGCACATTGTAATGTGTAGGCAAGCACATTGTAATGTGTAGGTAAGCACCCTGTGATGTGCAGGTAAGCACATCGTGATGTACAAGTAAGTACACAGTGATGTGTAGGTAAGCACATCTTGATGTGTAGATATGCACACCATGGTTGCAGTTAATCACAATATGATGTGAAGGTAAGCACACTGTGGTTTGAAGGTTAGCAAACTGTAATGCGCGGGCAAGAAAACTGGAAAATCCTTGAAACATACGGGATATACAGATGTAATGTGATGTGTATGTAAACACATTGAAATGTATAGGCAAAAACATTGGGATGTTCAGGTAAACATTGAGATGTTTAGGTAAACTCGCAGAGATATTCAGATAAGCATATTGAGAAATGCACGTGAATACACCAGATTATGATAGTGCACAAAATGAGAATTGCTAACGACATTTCTATATATGCGAGATTACGATGTATATGCTGACACAAGTTTATAGTTTAGACGTGTGTAATGTACCACTGCATAAGAATTACAATTCACAGGTAAACATGTCATGATAGGCAATATACAACCTGATGATTTCTATATGTATTTCATTGGTCAATTACTTTTCAGGTATTTTGATCTGGATGGTGTCCATTTATATTGAACAATTTTCTTTAGATATTGCTGAATTGCAGATGAGCTGTTGGAAAATCAGTGAGTCGTTCACGAATAGATTTATTGTTAAAGATATTGTTGTAATTATACATTTAAAATTTGTTAATGGATATATTTCCAGGCTGGTAGAGCAGTAATTAAAGTAAAGTGATGTTTATATGCCGAACTAAGGGATTTTGGCACAGATGTTGCAAGCACCGTTGTGCTAAAGGGCTGACTAACACAACTGAAAGAATGTACAATTGCCTTGTGACAAATATGTTGTCAAATCTGACATAGGATGGATATACAGTACGTCATATGGACTTCATAACATTTGTGATTCAACATCAGTCAAATATATCAGCGATGGGACATTTGAACTGATATTCAAACAATCGCAGACGGAGCCAGTTACAGCATTGTTTGTTATGATTCTTCCTAACACGAAACGATCATTGAACTTTATACCTCTTGGAGACATTGCAATGTGTAACTTAGGGTTTGCTGCTTTTTGCTTTACATTGAGATGACATTATATTTTAGCATTGGTTCAGTGTAAAATAATTCAAATACTGACCGACATTTAAAGACAGGATTGTTGAATAAGTATTTCTGCCGAAGACTGATACTTTTATCTATAAAGTGTTGGTATCTAGAATCTGTGGATTCAAATTGACATAATCAATTTATTGTTCTATATCTTTCCCGTTCTTTAGATTTTCTGTGTGCCAAGTGCTCTCATTCCTTGAAACTGAAAGTTGGTGTTATGTTGTATGACGGGTAGTGATGAGAGAATAGAATGGCTATTTATGTTCGGTGGAGCGTAGCGACTTTAGAACATAAATGCTTTCTATTGGCTGAACGATGAGTTCAGTTCAATGTAGAGTTATGTGAGTGAGTGGATGTTTTCGTGGTGAAGGTAGAGTGTATAGAAAGACATTCTGAGCTTTGTCACCGTGTAGTCAACACATACACTTCGTTTTAATATTCACATTACAGTGTTGTATTCGTAAATTTCAAACATTATGTATCAACTCTTGTAAGAGTATTGTTCAGTAATAATATACATGTAGATAGTGGTTTTGATTGACATACCTTTTCATCTCCAAAGAAACCTCAGTTTAGATGAAGATGGTTTCTTTTTAAAGCTTGTAAGGAGTCCTCGGTCTCTCATAATAAGAATAGAGGTTTTAATGGTGCCAATCAGATTCACTTTATACGTATTAATAGTTCTAGGATTCACTGAGATATCATTATACTTTATATAGGCTTGATTATTAACGTTAATTTGATCTGTATACATACATTTTACGCACAATGAGTCCTCGACAATCGAACAAACATTTGTGTCTTGTCAACCCCGTCTTGCGGGATAACGCTACTAATAAACACGGGTGCCAAGTGCTCTCATTCCTTGAAACTGAAAGTTGGTGTTATGTTGTATGACGGGTAGTGATGAGAGAATATACACTGTGTTCTATACCAATTGTCAGGTTACGTTCAGATAAACACAACACTTGATTACAAGAAAAGCAATAGGCTTGTGGCCGCAGTACAGAAAACTAGAGCAAGTGAGGATAAATATATCTTGAAATTACAAGGTGAACTAAAGCCCAAGTTTCATTGTTACACCTAGTCTGTGAATGAGATCGTCTTTTATGTACCCGTCTTTTGCGGTTTCTGTTTTCCATCTCCCATGTCTTTTAAAATTTCTGTCTAAAACCGAAGCGTTGGCAGCTGCCGTGGCTCCACCTGATCTTAAAGAGTGTACTCCGAAGAGTTTTGGATCCAACCCAATGCTTTTTAAATGTGCCAAAACAAGTTCTCTGACCGTGGTATAAGAGAGCTTTTTATTAGCCATTCTGGCGACGAATCTACCTTGTTTGAAAGATAAGCCTCTGAAAATAAATTGATCATCACCGAGAGATTGGGTAGGATTCAAAGCATTTCAATACTGCTTAAGAAGCCTGAACGGGCATGTAACATTTCCCGTTTTAGCTACTACCACAGTATTTCCCTCCCTGTATACATCTGTTTTAGATGAGGTAATTGAAATGGTGAAGTAATGCTCTTTAAAAGAAATGTCCCCGAGCGTTATGTTTGACAGCTCGTCATATCTAAGGAACGCTGCAAAGCCAAGTACACATATAGTAACGTTTCTTAAGTCTTTGAGAGAGCTATTATCGTTTAACGATTCTGCTAGTCTTGTCAACATTTCAGCTGTGATCGGTTCCTTTTTGACAACGGGCTTGCCAGATTGTCTTTTTGAAGCTTCTAAAATATTAGACACCAAGGACGACGAACAAGGATCACTCAGACCTGCCGTCTTGTGCACCCAGCTAATACTAGATTTGATAGCACTAAGTACGTGATGAGAAGAACCGCTTTGCATTTGCGAAAGCATGAAGATAGCTATAAATTTTGGTTCACCTGTGATGTCTTTTACTTCGTCAAATTTTTCGGTCCATGTTGTCCATTTTTGAAAGTAACAATTGTATTTTTTCTGCGTGTTGTCACTTGTTCCGTGATGTGCGATTTCAGACATTAAATCCACCGATAGTGCTGCTAGTTGTGGATCTTTAATAGGTTGCAGTGAAGCCAAGCCATGCTGAATGATCCTGAAATATTGAACATGTTCTTATTGGAATTGTAGAATGTTTCTAATTAAGTAGTACATGAAAACAAAAAATTAATTGCCATTCTTGTTTCGACAAATGCTTCTATTGTAGAATGCGATGTGACAGCATCTAAAATATAAACTAGAATATGTTACAGCATTGTTCCATCTGTCTCGTGTATTTCGTTTTGCTGTAAACTGCTAATATAAGCATTTGTGTTAAAACAATTACAGAACATTTTAATTGCAGTTTCATGCTCTAAGAAGTTATGTACTGATTTGCATAATTATCTTTAATCTAAACTATGAATCAACTGTTGAATTATCGAATGACGAATTAACAAACGTTTTCATATAAATACGAATAATTACATATATAAAAACATGCATACACAATATTAATCATAACTGTCTTGTGACATCTGTTATACTATAGCCTAGGCAGTTTCTCGAATCTTATCAATCTAGCCTCGGCGGCATCCAATCATATACCAACACATTATATTGCCTCGGCGGCTTCTCTTATTTTATCTTTCTAGCCTCGGCGGCCTCCAATCTTAAATCAACACATTATATTGCCTCGGCGGCTTCTCTTATTTTATCTTTCTAGCCTCGGCGGCCTCCAATCTTAAATCAACACATTTTATTGCCTCGGCGGCATCTCTTATTTTTTCATTCTAGCTTCGGCGGCCTCCAATCATATATCAAAGTATATATAGTAATGCCTAGTCAGCATCTCAAATCATTTTTTGGCCTCGGCGGCTTTCAAAATACCTCAAAATTGCCTTGAATTTCAAATCGTGGCCTCGGAGGCATTTCAATTTTAATATATCATAACATTGCCTCGACGGCAGATTCAGTCGGTCAAATAACATAATGTAATTGCCTCGGGGGGGGGGGGGGGGGTGGTTGTGTAATAGAATGATTTATATCAATCAATATACGCCTCGGAGGCTTCAAACAAATGCTATCAGCTTAAAATTGCTTCTGCGGTGTTGCCAACTTTCCATTCAATCTTAGTGCCAAAACATGAGATTTTAATGCGGTGGTGCCGAAGATTGTATTTCTAAACTGACCCTGTCTGAAAATTTTCATGGGATTGCAAAATTCGATATGATCTATGACTATGTCTTCAAAACTTCCATTTTTGCATATGAATGGCCAAAAATATGAGGATGGCCATTTTGGTACGATCAAAGTTGCCATAGCTTTACATACTTTAACGTGTTTGATGACTCTACCAATGTCTTGAATGGGAGGCACGACCCAGTTGCTCTCGCCAGACCAATTGAAACTAAAGGCATCTACGCCTTCTGATTTTGGCTCCGAGAATTTTGAATTAAATCTCACAGTTTGGGCATTTTTCTCACTTGCGAATCTGTCGATAGTATGAATACCATATCTTTTGCTCAACAAATGAAATATAGATGGCAGCACAATCCAATCATCCGGATCTAATGTTTTGCTCAGAGCATCTGCCTCGACATTGAACTCTCTGGGAACCCATTGGAAATTCAGACAAATATTTGATGCGGAACTTTGTTTGAAGATTTTAACTGCGATATCTTGGAGTTCTTGAATCATGCTACCTTTACTAGTTATGGACACAACATTCTTGTTATCTGTTGACCAAGAGACAGTTTTTCTCGCAAGTGTTTCTTTGAAAGTATCTAGAACTATTTCTACTGTTTTTAATTCTCTGAAAGTTGAACTTTTCCTACTTTCTGTTTCTGACCATTTCAACAAACATCGTTCTTTTGAATTTTCCCCCACAAGAATGCCCGCTGCAGCAGAGTCTGATGCATCGGAAAAAACGATTCTTTCAGGAATACTATATTCTACTAGACTGACCCCATTGTATTTATCTATGTCATTCAACCAGAAAAACAATTCGTTTTTGTCGTTGACTGAGAGAATTGTGAAGTGTTCCCAGTTGACTATGCCAGCTATTTTCATGCTTAGATATCTTGTCATTAACTGACATATTTTCCCCAGACCTTGATTCATAGCTATGATCTTTCCAACAATTTCGGCAATTTGTCTGTATTTCACCTTTTTCTGCCTCAATAAGCCACTAATTGCAGATTTCAGACCCTCAATTTTGTAAGTAGGAACGTAAATTTTCCCGTCCTCCATGTTCAAATCAAACCCTAGCCAAGTAATACATTTTTGAGGTTCGAAAATTGATTTTTTCTCGTTCAAAACGAAACCTGCATTGATTAGATCTGATTTGATACAAGCCGAATCTGTTACGGATTGTGACCTACTGGATGAAATACATAGGCCATCATCTAAGTAGAAAATGACTTGTAACCCCAGCTTTCTCCAATGGGTCACCAAACATTTCATAACCTTGGTAAAAACTAGACCACCTGTTGATATGCCAAATGGGAGAACGTTGAATTCATAAAACTTTCTTGAACCATTTTCTTCCCATGAAAACCCAAAGAAAGATTGATGACCTTGACAGATATCTATGTGGTGATAAGCTGACGTCACATCAATAGATATTAAACTATCGCCTTGATTAAGGTAGTTCTTTGCAGTAGTAATATCTTCATATTTTACTCTGTCTAGCTGAATAAATTGATTTGGGTGCCTGAGATCTAAAACGAGTCGTTTCTTTCCAGAAGAGTTAATTGCAACTGTTAAAGGGTTAACTACGTGTGGTATGTGCTTGACTTCTTTTACAGACCCCAAAATAACCAGATCTTTTATCTCATTTGACACAAAATCTTTGTTATCTAAGGCGGACCTGTTGTTTTTGAGAAACATTCTATTAGGTGTACTTGAGAATGGTATTTTGTACCCGTTTTCTATTATGTCTTGAACATAACTGTTTGCATTAATCTCTGACCAGAACTGTTTGTGTTTTTTCAAATTGCCTTTCACGAATATCTTATTAACTAATCTGGTTTTATCGGAAATTGTACTTAACTTTTCTGTTGAAGAACTAGCGCGTGCTGTCAGTGGTAGGGATTTTCTGTCCCGCTGTACACGTGTCGGCCCAGTGCCCCAACTCCCCGCAGGTCCAACATCCGCCTGGCTTGTATTGCGGTCCTCTACCCCCGGATCGAGCGCGCCAACCATATCTGCTTTGGTAGCCCGTTTGGTAGCCCGATTGGTAGCCTCTGCCTTGGCCGTACTGGAACCCTTCTTCACGGTTGTAGGACTGATGATCCGAGTAGCGACCCCGGTTTCTGAAAGAAAAACTCCTACGCGAGTATCTTGATTTAGAACGCATTTTTCTAATTGCGTCTCTATCGGCTGACCTTATACGCTTATCGTCTTCTAAATCACTAGCAAGAGGCTGTCTATCGTATTCCTCTACAGTTTTCCAACCGGCTTCTGACATATCAGCCATTTTAATGAGTTTATTACGATAAATAATCAAATCAATACCTTCTTGAAGATCATTGTGTGCCTGTTGTAAAAGGTCAGTTTGAGCGTCACCGTCTACGTCGATCTGAGAAGCTCTCTCCAGGAAATTCTGGGAACGTTCCATGGTGGCTTGTACTTTGACGTTGAAGTCATGTTGAACTTTGTGTCCCTTCTTTTTGAACGTGAAACTGTCGTCCGTCTTCAGTTTCTTCAGGAGTCTGGAATTATTTTCTTCATTGTCTTCCTTTAAGTCCTTTTTAAATTTTGAAAACTGTTCGTTTATCAGCTTGGACACGTCTTCCAACGTGGCAGGATTGTCCATGCTGTTTGCGTGTGCGTAATGACAAGCCTGGAGAAGTTTATCGTGAGGCGCCAAAAGCCAGAATGATAAGTATAAACCTAACAGCCTTATTTACCAGACAGCTATTCACCATACAGCTATATCAGTGAAAATCGCGTTCGATTTCAACGACACATACATGAACTACACCCCACAAAAAACTATAGAAATTATTTATATTCTAAATTCGTAAACTCAACCGAATATAAATTACAAATATTTGAGAAAAAGAATGTTTTGTTTTAGTTTCATTGCAATTTATAACCCTAATATCTTAAAGCCAGAATCCTTCCTTGTCTTCCAATTTTCTAATAACCTCAGAAGTTCCTACTTTTTAAAAAAAATACAATTTTCCATGATCATTTTTATGTCACCACCACAAGTGGTGACATATTGTTATGGTCTCAAACTTTTTTGTGGACGGTGTTCAGTGGTTGGTGTTTATCATTTGGCAGTTGGTGTTTGGCAGTTGGTGTCTGTAACAAATGGCAGGTGTTGACATTTTGCATGTGAATGCCTTGTCTTATAATGTAGCCAACTGCAATGGATGTAAAACGGATACAGTTAACTAATACATTTCTTGGCATCAATTCAAATCATATGCTAATTTTAAATGAAAATGCTTTTTTTCATGTTTTACCACTCATAAATGCCATAATATCTCGATGTCACATTCAGGAAAATATGGCTATCAACAAGTTTTGAATTCTTACAATCCTGGAAGTTGTACATGTAAGCATACACATCTGTCAGTTCAGTTTACGTGTAAAAGTTAATCCCCTAAGCCTTAATACCTGATGCATGAAATATTATGGATGAGTTACATAATATGTACTTGTGCTATTTAGGTTAATGTTGTGCTGTTTCACCAGATTTGACTGACATCTTTAAATAACAACAATTTGATTTGATGATCAGACAGCAACAAAACATATTAAGTGGCCAAGACAAAAGAATGCTATATGATAGGCATTCTAGGGATTAAGGAATGCATTCAGCTTACATAATTTGAGAAATTATTGGCATACGTAAAACCTATTTAAAACAGCATTTATCGTATTCAAAAGCGTTGAGCATCATTGATTCCCAGCCCTCTGAAGTTTGAAAAATAAAAATACCTGGGTGTTAATCCATGGATTATCTTTGAAAATGAGAAATATATTTTTGGATTACATGGTGTAATCTTAAAGTAAACAAAATGTTTTAAAGTGCATTGATGTTTTTGGATGAAAAACATAAGCGAAATTCATGAAAAAATCCCCCGATTCATTCTACAAACAACTCGCCCCCCTTTCAGATGGCTCCATGAAACGGTTTGGCTGGAAAACTGTAGACAAGATTTATCGGGATCGACTCCCGCCCGTCCGTCCGCCCACCCATCTGTCCAACCGACCGCTCGCCCACCCTACCACCCGCCAGGCAAACTGATCACTATCATAGATATTAAAATTAGACACGAAAGAGTATGTACTCAGCTAGTTATCAGCAATTGAACCCGCCCGGTCCATTGTCACTCGCTGAATTTATACAGGGTATAAAAAACAACGGCACCCCCTCTACAGCAAAAAGTACTTAAAGTAACATGGTGTGTCATATATCATTTTAAAGACAATTTAATTCTGGAGTTACCTGAGAAATTTCAGCTTTATACCTTATAATTTTACAGATTTACAGCTGATTCTTATTAGTTGGTATGACTACCAGTTGCTGCTTGAAAAGCAGCTTATCTGGATGGATATAATGTCAATAAAAATTCAAATAAAGGTGTAGCATTGCATAATCCTCTAAGCACTCTCACATTCTTCAAAATTACATCCTTACTGTATCTTTTTTCAAGAGGCTCTTTTTATTTGTCCATCAATTTCTATACCCTGTCTTTCAGAACTGAGCTCATATTATATTCAGTGCAGTTGAAATCTGGGTTAATACAGGAGTTTAGCCCAGCTAAATAGTTGAAAATACTCTATAAACAGCCAATAGATGTCTAGCCCATTTTCAGGAAAAGAATCTTAGGCCTAAAGCAGTTCCCCATTGAACCAACATGTAAAACATCACATTTATACTATGATTTTAACATCATAAAGCTACCATTTCTGTTTCCTCATTCATTCAGAAAATCAACAGATTTTTAGGTAAGATCTTATATATCATTGGTATGAAGTTTTTTAGTCTTTTAAAACAACATAAATAATGGAAAATAAAGATGAATATTGGCTATTTTGTTTAAAATATTTGGCTTGATGTTGGTCAGCTTAAATCACCAAAAATGACCTGGGGTCAATAAGTTTATATAGCCACCAGTAAGATACTGCTTGTTTTAAGTGCAGCTTGAATTACAATATTTACTATTGTCCACATACTGATACAGGATAAAAGGTTAAGTTAACTAGATAGTTAGAGACAGGCCCGTAGCCAGAGGGGGAGATGGGGGAGCGGAAGCTCCCCCCCTGGCTAGAAATTCGTTTAAAATCATGCAGTTTTTCACCATTCTGAGAATTTTTTGCATGATTTTTAGCCAAAATTGTGAAAAAGCTCCCCCCCCTCCCCCTGGAAAAAAGCTCCCCCTCCTGGTAAAAGCTGGCTACGGGCAAGAGAGACCATTCAGATATTTGATGCAGGATTTGAAAGTTTACATTCAGACATAGTTTTATAACTAATCCCAAATAATTTATTCGCAGACTCAGAAACTGATCCAATATGCCAACTTACACTTATATTTGACATCATTGAAAATGTTTCTAAAGTTTTTTCTCCAGACATTTTTATTAACGAACACTACAAAATGTAATTATAGATGTTAGATATCTTGTACTTTCAGAAGAAATACTAAGAAGAAAGTTCACATGGAATGTATGGCCCTGTAGTAACCCTTGACCAATTAGTCATTTTCCAGTTATATAACAGTTGGAAAAGATATATCTTTGATGTCTTTAAATAGATAACAATCTTATCATGACCTATGGCCCAAGAATTTTTTAAAATAAAAATAATTTTTTCAAAGAATCAGAGAAAAGGGTGAAAAATCTAGAGAATCCCCATACCTTCTATGTTATAATTTCCTGAATTTTTATCATATGACTGCCATCTATAAATGGAATTAGCTTAGGCTAAAGGGCTTATTCTTTCATATTCCACTTTCTTAAGATTTGACCTTTAACCAGTAACAGAGCAGCAAACAAAGTACCGAAGTAGCAAACTTTGAAACGATGTAGCTTTTTTAATATAAAGTTTTATCAAATGAAAATTGATAAGTAACTCCAGAATTAAATTATCTTTTAAATGAGGTATGACGCGATATGTAACACTAAGGACTTTTTGCTGTAGAAGGGGGGGGGGGTGCCGTTGTTTTTTGACACCCTGTATATGTGGTCTATACTTAAATTCTGCTATTCGGATCGGTCATTTTAGATAGCAGTAGTGATTTCATAGCACTTCGAGAAGACGATACATGTATGAATACAAACAAACTATTATTCCTACCTTAAGATTCTTTTTACATCTTCTTCATCAAAAAGGTCACGTTTACTTTTTGAGGTATTATCTGAAAATTGACACAAAAATGATAATAAATTCCAGTAAGGGACTTGATGTGATAGGGGGACTGCAGAATAAAGTCTCAGTCACATTTGGGATCGTACGGTCCATTATTCCCACGGCCAATGGAAATTCTACGGCTGCCGTGGAAATTCTACGATCATGTATTTGAGCAGTCACATTTGCAACGGTAGCTATACTGCGTATTTTGATTTTAAATGATGACACACGGTCACCGTAGGGTAGGGTGTTTCATTTTTCAAGAATGTTCTCAGATCATAACGGCCCCTTAACATGGGGTTACAAATGGTGCCAGTAGTTCACTGATTTTTATTCAACAAAATCGGATAACGTTAAAACTGGTCCGTCGGCCATTCTTTCCGTCCCATTGGATAACATTGTAGACAACGCCCACTTTTCAATGGAAAACATTAATTTGCACTTCTTTGCTTATCATTTGCCGGAAATGATTGGAAAATATTTTCCTGTTATAAGCACTTGGATATATATCAAAACACTTTCAAGTGATGCAAACTAGATTGTTCTAGCACTTTTTGTGACTGAGATATTGCCAGTCTACTAACCTGTAGTCTACTGGGGGAGGGGGTCAAAAATAAAAATTGATTTCGGCCACTTTTATTCTTAAAACATGTTTTATTAGATTTGCAAGGGGATTTTTTGTTATATTATGATACCTTTCTATAAAAATTCAAATTGTTGACAGAAAAGAAAAGATTCGTGAATTTAACTGCTAGAACTGCTAACAGTCTAGTTTACATCAATTGAAAGTGTTTTGATGTATTCTCAAATGCTTATATCAGAAATATTGGTTCTAACCATTTCCGGTAAATGAGCGGCAAAAGAAGTGCGAAGGCATTGTTTTTCATTGAAAAATGGGCGTCGCCCACAATGTTATTCAATGGGACGGAAAGAATGGCCGACGGACCAGTTTTAAAGTTATCCGATTTTGTTGAAAAAAAATCAGTGAATTACCAGCACCATTTGTAATCCCGTGTTAAAGGGCCGTTGTAATCCGAGAACATTCTTGAAAAATGAAACACCCTACCGTAGGGTGGCTCTACAGCGTAGCTTTTTGACAAATACCAAGACAGACGCAGAGCGGCTACAGGGGCTCTTACGGCAATCCTACAATTCGCAAAGGTAAATTATGACACTTAAAATCAAAGGTCAGCCTCAAACCGACCGTACGTCCGACGTACGGCCACCGTGGAACCTTTTTCGGTTTGTTAACATCTACGTTGACTGTAAAATGAAAGTTATAGGTCCGAGTTCTAATTTCTACGGCGAATTTATTGCCAGTAGAATAACTAGGTACGCTGTACGAAGACCATAGGGCAACCGTAGATATTGTTTTAATAAAAACCACTATATTTATACCCAGAAAATACTCATGGTGAAAGATATGACTGTCTAAAATCACTTGCCATACTACACGTGGACCTTACTAAGAAAACGATTCAATACCTGTCCCCATTTCTTCCCCTTTCTCGCGATCTTTGTCTTTAGTATCAGGATTAGTCATCGTATGGTCATCATCATCTGGCTCCTTGGATGTTGATTTGGTCAAATTTATCTTAGAACTTTCAGTTGCAGTGACGTCACTTACATCATCAAAGACATCATGAGAATGTTCCACTAAACAAGATGGGGTAGAAACAGAATTTTAACGATATGTGCAAAACCTTCACAGGGTTGTTCTATGACCCAAATGCCCACTTAGTAATCAAAAAATTGTAAAGAACATTAACGAAAGCAAAACCTTAGGTATGCCCACTAATATCTGATTTGATGTCAAAACAAAATGTTGAGATTTACGAATTTTCGATGTATTCATATATCTTCATCAGCTTTACATCAGCTTTGCGGGAGTAAAGATTTTTGAAAAACTCCTTCAACAGGTTCTTCATCGAAAATTCGCTCCTCGTATTGCGATGCCTTTTCTAACGTATTCTTAAGGAATTCAAAGAAATGAAAAAAGACAGTTACAGTTTTTTTAAACAAAATTCTTGCAATTGGTCTAGCAGATCATGGCTTTCTTTATTGTATTAATTCAATGGCTTAAATTATTTATATACAAGGTGTGATTCTTCTTATTTTTTCTATAAATTTTTAAATTCACAGAGATAACCATTAAATACCTGTTCGTTTATCATCTCTCTTTTTAGCCGCCTTGGTGTCATCAATGGTGACTGGTGACTCCCGATCTTTGTCTTTGGTATCAGGATTAGTCATCGTATGGTCATCATCATCTGGCTCCTTGGATGTTGATTTGGTCAAATATATCTTAGAACTTTCAGTTGCAGTGACGTCACTTACATCATCAAAGTTCTCATGAGAATGTTCCACTAAACAAGATGGGGTAGAAACAGAATTTTAACGAAATGTGCAAAACCTTCACAGGGTTGTTCTATGACCCAAATGCCCACTTAGTAATCAAAAAATTGTAAAGAACATTAACGAAAGCAAAACCTTAGGTATGCCCACTAATATCTGATTTGATGTCAAAACAAAATGTTGAGATTTACGAATTTTCGATGTATTCATATATCTTCATCCGCTTTACATCAGCTTTGCAGCTCTGTGGGAGTAAAGATGTTTGAAAAACTCCTTCAACAGGTTCTTCATCGAAAATTCGCTCCTCGTATTGCGTTGCCTTTTCTAACGTATTCTTCAGGAATTCAAAGAAATGAAAAAAGACAGTTACAGTTTTTAAACAGAATTATTGCAATTGGTCTAGGAGATCATGGCTTTCTTTATTGTATTAATTCAATGGTTTAAATTATTTATATACAAGGTGTGATTCTTCTTATTTTTTCTATAAATTTTTAAATTCACAGAGACAACCATTAAATACCTGTTCGTTTATCATCTCTCTTTTTAGCCGCCTTGGTGTCATCAATGGTGACTGGTGACTCCCGATCTTTGTCTTTAGTATCAGGATTAGTCATCGTATGGTCATCATCATCTGGCTCCTTGGATGTTGATTTGGTCAAATGTATCATAGAACTTTCAGTTGCAGTGACGTCACTTACATCATCAAAGTTCTCATGAGAATGTTCCACTAAACAAAATGGGGTAGAAACAGAATTTTAACGAAATGTGCAAAACCTTCACTGGGTTGTTCTATGACCCAAATGCCCACTTAGTAATCAAAAAATTGTAAAGATCATTAACGAAAGCAAAATCTTAGGTATGCCCACTAATATCTGATTTGATGTCAAAACAGAACGATGTATTCATAAATCTTCATCCGCTTTTCATCAGCTTTGCAGCTTTGTGGGAGTAAAGATGTTTGAAAAACTCCTTCAACAGGTTCTTCATCGAAAATTCGCTCCTCGTATTGCGATGCCTTTTCTAACGTATTCTTAAGGAATTCAAAGAAATGAAAAAAGACAGTTACAGTTTTTTTAAACAGAATTCTTGCAATTGGTCTAGCAGATCATGGCTTTCTTTATTGGATTGATTCAATGGTTTAAATAATTTACAAGGTGTGATTCTTCTTAATTTTTCTATAAAATCTTAAATTCACAGAGGCAATCATGCCTGTTCGTTTATTATCTCTCTTTTTAACCGCCCTGGTGTCATCAATGGTGATTAGTGACTTCGTGGGTTTTGGCATTGTCTCACTGATCTTTGTCTTTTCAATTGCAGTGATACTTACGTAGTCACCGATGTTATGAGCACGTTTTGCTGAACAAGGAAAAGGGGAGTTAAGCAATTTTAAACGGCGAGTAAACTATGGAGAAGAAGACTAATATGAATCTAATCACCAACCTTGATTGTCATTCGTATTATCTGTACTGAGATCTATCACGTCTTTTAATGTTGATGAGAGACCACATTTCATCGCAATGTCAGCTGCAGATTGGCCATCTTTATCCCTCAGTGATACATCCGCCCCCTTTATAATGTATCGCAGTACGTAGAACATTCGAGGCATTCTATTAGAAGGGACCCCTTTTGTCGTTTCGATAGCTAACATTAGACATGTACGATTTTGTCTGTCTATTGCATTCACATTACTTTTATATTTGGTCAGTAGTTTCACTATAGCGTCCGTATTTTCTTCGCACCTTTGTACTGTGTACGCCAAGGCTGTCAATCCATCATAGCCAGGAACATCTACCCTCGCTCCTGCCTGCAACAAGCACTTCACAATGGCCGCAGAGCAAAGGTCAATGGAATGCTGAAGCACGGTTTTGCCATCATTGTCCTTAGCATTTAATTCCGCTCCTTTATCTATTAACAACTTTACTATAGACTTTGAGCTTAACCCATTGACTGCATACATAAGTGGACTCATACCATTCCGATCTCGAATATTCACACCAGCCCCTTTTTCTAAAAGCAATCTGACGACATCATCGCATCCTTTTGATGAAAGAGCGTACATCAGGGTGGTTAATCCATTTTTGTCCTTAGCATTTACATTATTGGTGTACTCTATCATCGTTGAAACCACTCTGCATTGTACAAAGCTTTCCACACTGCAAATACAATAAAATGGCACTTATAAATAGCATTTATAACAGAAAATGACATTTCCAAATAAAAATGATGAAAACTTTTTGAATATTTGTGACATATTTCGTGGAAACGTTTAGACATTAAATTAAGGTACAGTAGTTGTATCGTTTTAAGCTAGTTGCTAGCTGGAAACACGACTTTTCGGTAATAAAAACTTTTGAATGTTATCTTCCTGAGATATTTTGCCTTCTAGATATTTTTGTTAAATTTTACTCTTAGTTGCCTCTAAAATTTCAAGCAAATTAATATAGTCAGTAATTACTCTTGGATTTATAATTATTGATAACCTAGCTATGAACTAATTTACCTGTACAATATCAAGCAAATAGATGGAATACTTGTAGAGTTACGGCCAGAAAAGGAACTGAAAACATTATTTTTCTTCAATAAAAATAGCGGCAACTTGCTGAACATATTTTCCGAAATGTTTAGACAATTATGTCCTATAATTTAAAGTCCATATGCAATTTCAAGCAAAATAATGGAATACTTGAAAGTTTGGAGTTATGACCATCAGAAAGAGCTGAAAACCGACTATTTTGAATCTTTACATCCATAACATATATTGATAACCTTTTAGATCTGCTATTTTACATTGTTGCTATATATTACTTATAATAACGCTTCTACAACTATTATTTACGTCTTCAACATGGACGACAAACTTTTATTACTCAGCTTATTTATGAACATTTAAGCTGATGAAAAAATGCGTTTGGATGAATTGTTTTTGTTGAAAATGGATGACCATGTAATTGCACATAAGGGGTTTATTCTTCCTTTCGTGATACCTAAGGATAATCATATTATATAATACGCAATTCATTAGCACCGCTGGTTGTTCAAAAACGAGGCCTTAGCTTGTATTCACAAATGCAACTTTTGGCTGTCGGCTACCGGATTAATCTATTATTTATGACCAAATCATTTTAATACGAATGGAATGTTGGCAGGTTCTATTCATATTTAAATGAGTTGCCCATTAAGGTTAATCCGGGAGCCGACAGCCGAACGTTGCATTTGCGAAGCTTAGCAAACATGCAATGCATTAAAAATATAACAACCTTACTCCTATGAGAATATGATTATATTACAATAAATATCAAGTGGTCTAATGCCGTCACTATTTAACACCATACTGATATCTACGTCTGTCATTATGGAATATCCACGAAAGTTTCGACAATTATCATAATTGAACATACCTACTAAATAACGAGTGGTGCCTGATGGCGAGCTTAAGTGCCGTGAAGCCCTCGTTGTTAGATACATGTACATCAAGATCCGCCCTTTCAAGCAAAACCCTGAATACATCCTCATTGCATTGATGGTAAATAGCATGCATTAACGATGTATCTCCGTTTTCGTCCTGATGATTTATGTTTGCACCATGCTCAAGTAACATCTCTAAGGTTCTCCCAGGAAGTTTTAGCTCAACGGCATACATCAACGGACTCACTTTTTCATGATCGGTGATATTTGCATCTGCTCCTCGATCAAACAACAGCTGAATTATATCGCGATCACGAGATCGACACGCAAATCTGAGTGGGGTCCAACCATATTCATCGCTCTGATTTACATCAGCTCGATAATCTAGAAGTTGCTTTATAACATCTTTGCTTCTATTCGTTGATATTGCGATCATTAATGGTGTTCTTCTGTAACAAAGCTCTGGGCCAATATTGGGATCCGCGCCATTGCTTAAAAGAAGATCTATGATGTCGTCTTCACAATTATTTTCAAAAGCAGTCCACAGCGGTGTTTTTTTATTTTTGTCTCCAATAATAGCACTGGCGCCACGATCTAGCAGCAATGTAATGATTTCTAGGTCAACCCCTCTTCCAAGAGCGTACAGGAGAGCAGTTTTTCCATCATAATTTGTTTTCAAGTTAACATCATCAGCCGTACTATGATCGAGTATCAGTTCTATGACATCATAATCACATCCAAAAAAAATGGCACACATTAAAGTGGATACTGTGTTTCTCATTAGCTTTGCTCCATTCTGTAATAATACTTTCAATGCCCCCGTAGTGATTGTGTTGTACCAATTGACTAATGCAAAGAATAAGGGCGACCGCAATGATTTGTCAACCGCATTTACATTCGCATTAAGGTCAATCATCCGTTGAACAATTTCGGAAGAAAAATGTTTTGAAGCAGCAAGCATTAATGGTGTTATTCCTTGCTCGCCAATCTCATTTACGTTTGCTCCAACTTCCAAAAGATACTTAATATCATCTTTTGAAGTGTCTTTCTTAAACGCTTTTATAAGTGACAGGCTATCATCTTGATTATAACCCTCAATCGTAGTGTCCCTTTGTTCCATTCTGCTTCTTCGTCTATAAAATACAAAATATCAGAGATACAACCCAACTTAGGTAGTTTAGAAAATACATCACCAAGAAAATGCATTTTCTAAAATTTTGGGGTTCCCAGAGGGTAAATTTTAATTATGAATTTTACTTTTAGATTTTTATGAAACAAATTGCCTACATCATTATGTATGTTGTAATATTATACATTAATTAATAAGAGGTACTAAAGTATACTACTACACATTTAATTTTTAAATGTTATTATCGAATTCAAATATAAATCAACTATTTTAACTGAGCCAAGTATTGGATGATTGGAGGCAGTATTGATCAAATTTGCAAAGGGTTAATTTTATTCTCACCTGTCTCAACAAAACAGGAATATCCCAGAATTCATACAGTCATACTTCTCTTATGTAAACTATATCATTGATTGACCAAGGGTTCATCTATAATCCTGGGAAATGACCTCTTCTGGACGAAAAGCGTGGGAACATCTGATATGACCAGTTCCCATAACAGTGTGTCACCTCACTGTATGTACAGTGATCGCCTACTATTAAAAGTGCGTGATCAAAGACTCGACAAGATGCGCAAAATTCGAAATGTCGGAGGAAAGGTATGTTTGTTTCTCTTTTCTTTATCACCTTAATGACATTTTACCTACAGATGGTATTCCATATGCTGTATAAGAGACTCAAGATTCATTTGGTAACAGGATTCGGTGATTGGTTCAACCAAAATACCTGAACTGAGTTAATAAATGAAGCAAAATAAAAAAAAACTGCCAAATGAAAATGTATATTTCACCAAATTTTCTGTTTTTAGATTACCAAAACCACAAAACCAACATGCTTATGGTTAATATACATAATACTTAACATTACATGCATATCAGACGTTCCAACTCCCCTTCAGTATCGAGTAAGAAGGATGTTATGAAAACAATTTATGATCAGCCAAGTGGGTGATTTTACCATGTGGATTCTAATGATATGTTCTTTGCATTTCAGAGTGGTTGGGTTTACATGATTTTACTGTCCTTCATTACGAACTCCTAAATTTCAAATCATTATAAACCACCTTGTAGAACATCATGAAGAAGAAGAGATGAAGATGAGAAAGATTACTGAAAATAGAGGCAAATCTAGAATGATAACAAGAAATTTCTCTGGAATAATACCAAATGAAGTGAAATCAATAAATAAACACATACTTGTAGAAAGTGATGAATTCATGACAATTTCAGTGATTGACAATAATCGAATGAAATCATCCAGAATCTCTGATTCAACAACTGCTACAAAATCAAATAAAATTACCAATGAAATTGCAATAGAACGAGAATATCAATAAGTAATGAAATGACAATAAATGATTCTGAAATTACAATAGACTCTCATTCTCCAATAGTGTCCACCAGTTAATCTGAGATGATACCCCTCAGAGCAAAGCCTAAACTGGAACTTTTACTCGGTCCCATCGATCCACATAACTCTGTCATTAGAGATAATAGCATGGTATTTATTTCACATTTTGTAGAGTTTCTCTAAAAACGCTCACTGGTCGTTTATTTTGCATTCAATTACATACAATTCTAAAATTCTCAAGCTAATCACTTATAGACCTTAGTTGAAAATTGATCAATAAATCTACTGAATATTGAATACCTTAGAGGAGTTTTCCCTTATACCTGTCATTTATATATGACCCAAGTTAGCCACCTCGTGGTGAAACTGGGAACTGACTACTGGCATCTACTGAAGGTTATTACGTCATTACATTACTTATTGATACCTTGCTGCAAAAGAATGATTTAACTCCCCAATGAAATAGATAATGTACAATTCAGATTTTATATTTTATTACAATTACATTACAATTCGACAATCATCTTGGATGCCAAGGTGTATAGTTCTCATACCTTGGGATCAGAGGCGTAAAATAAATGGACTAAAATGGAACTTAAAAAACGGTTCCACTTGTAAGGTGTTACGCTTCAAGAGGTGTTTCACTTAGCAGGTTCTAGAGGTTCAGTGTATATATCATTTAATGGTAATGTATTCAAATCTAGGCAGAAAAACAAAATGAACACACACACAGTGACCATTTAATTGACTGAATCAGTTTGGACATACATTTTGCGAGATCCCCGTTTTCTTCTCTTGAAAAGCATATAGATATGAGTGTATGGTTTGCTGAAACTCACGCTATTGGCTGATCCATTCGTTTCTGTGTTAAAATATTTATTCCATGTTATTGAAGGGGAAACGTGAATTTCATCATGGTCAAATGGAAGTCCAAGACCCTACCTAAGTATAAAAAATTAAAGAGAGTTAAAATGTTCTATTGTTTTTGATATTTTCAAGCTTTTTAAATAAAATAACACATATTGTATCGCATTTATATCTTTAAATTGTAAAATCAATAACATATACGAAAAATGGTCAAACTAATATATATTTCTCAAAGCATATGGGTGTTCTTGTGCCTACAAAACCTAATTGAATCACCAGTAGCCTGTAATATAAACACAAATAAATCTTTTAAAAGTAACCGTTACAAAATATTTGAATTTTGCGCATCTTGTCGAGTCTTTGATCACGCACTTTTAATAGTAGGCGATCACTGTATATACAGTGCATCTGTCATTTCTCTGGAATGATGTACACTTTCCTCCAAAAGATTGAAAACAATTGTAGTACAGTAAAACCTGTATATCTGAACACTTGGCTAATCCGAACACCTCCCAATTTGAACATTTTTTGTTCCAGTTTTTTCTTCCATTGACTCAAATGTTTAAAAAACTTGAAATATGAACATCTCCCAATTTTGACAGTGAACAGTCATGTTTGAAAATTAACCTATCTAATCTGAACACATAAAATATCACATGTTCCATAAATTGATCAAATATTTGAAAAAAACTTGAACGATCTCACTCATGGGGCTTTCTAGGATGACTAAATTCATTTGAATCAGATTTTCATGTCACTCTAATGCCAAAGCTAAGTAGTCAAAAGAACTATAATATTTATTGAGAATTTGTTTCTATTTCTTCAAAAACCCAAATCTTGCAAATGCAAAACCTCACAATGTGAACACCTCCTAATCCGAACGCTCTGAGCTGGTCCCTTGGATTAGACAGATTTTACTGTAGGTACAATCCCCTCTAAAAGTTACTGAAATCACTGGCTGGGAATTGGTGTTCGCTTACACACAGGTGTTCAATAGAGTATACTCATATGTTCGCTGGGCACAGTATTTCACTAAAGAGATGTTCATTATGACAGTTTTACTGTACTGGGAATTGGTGTTCACTATACACAGGTGTTCAATAGAGTAGACGCATGTTTTCACTGGGCACAGATCTTCCATATCCAGCAATCGTAATGTTAAATCGGACATCACCTTATCTCCTAACTGGTACTATTACTGAGATTTCGTATCAACACTTTAGTCTACTAAATTAATGTTTAAAACTCATATATGTGAGCGTTAATGGAGGGGCATTTCATACAGGCTATAAACACCGCCCTTTCATCAAATGTGTTTTCTGGTTTCCTTAATTTCGCCAATTTCTTAAGAAATTGATGGATAATTTCAAGATTATATGATCAGACACATAAACATGGCATATACCACATTAGTTTCTCATATTTAGTTGTTGTTTTTTAGTTGTTGTTTTTTGTTGAACCATATATTACGTACATGGATAACTGTATTTTATTTACAAGTAGGCTGCATCTTGTATTGCCAAAACATAGCATCAAGTTTCACTAGAGCTGCATAGAACACTTCTTATCAGATGTGTTGACAGCTCTCCTGATAAAGAAAGTGTCTGGTAATTTCTGGATTTAAAGAGGTGTTCATTAGGATATTTTTACTGTACTGAACTCACTGGCTGGGACGGAATCGGTGTTCACTATAATATACACAGGTGTTCAATAGAGTAGAGGCATGTCACTGGGCACAGATCTTCACTAAAGATGTGTTCACTATGACAGTTTTACTGTACTGAAATCAATCACTGGGAATTCACTATATACAAAATTGAATTCTGTGTATCATGCCACCCCTGCAAAATAATTGACTTGCCCACTTGGTCTCTTGGACCCACTTGCAAAATATATATAGTAGATGTGAATATTTTCGAAACAAATGAGTGATATATACACATATTCTGTACCAAATGCGTGACATAAACGGCAATCGCGTGCAAAGACCGAACGGAATGCGTTCGCTTTTTTCGCCATTCGGTATTTTACCGTGTTGGCCAGGGGGGAGATTCCCCAAAGATGCCCTATCATATTAGCACGTTCGAAAACAAATTTTATAAACAGGCCTCAATTTGCCGTTGAAATGGATCTCCAAATTTTCACTGTAGTTTTATGAGTATTCTTTACAAGTATGGATCGAGTAACTTCAATAGTATTACCGTAGGTTTGAAATGACGATGTTGAACTGATGTAAACGCCATTCCCACGATTTCAAATTTAACTCTGCGCATGCGCAGCACTGAGAGAGTATGTGCCCATGATTGTTCACGTGATCGAATCCTGCAATTTGATTGGAGATGAAAAAAGCACTTGGTGAAAAATGTGTAAACCCTCTGGGAGCCACCAGCATGCATTTTCTTGGTGTTGTATTCTCTAAACTACCCCCAACTTATTCAGATTCTAAAAAACGGCAAGACAATGTCGCACCAAATTGAACAATCTTGGACAAAATTACCATTATTTTCTAAAGAATTGCCATGCAGAAAAGTGGAAAAGACTATGTATATATACCTGTAATATAATTTGATACTTACTGTATTCAATACGAGATATCTCCATTTACCCAAACGTCATCGTAGCCAACACTTCGAGGCGACTCAGTATTAAAAGCTCGAAGATCAACGCTATACGAATAAAACACGTTTTATCATCACTTTGTCATACGATAAATAGTTCTTAAGAAGGTCAACCGTTAGGGGTGTTGTTAATAGTTGACTACAATTTTAAATGAGTAATTTCGTGAACTGTAGAGAAGTAAACAACGATTTTGTTTGTATAAAATATCTATCTTTGACCCCCCCCCAATAACCAATCTAATATCATTAGATAGAAGAGGAAAAGAGCTTTAAAATGCTTTTTATTTGAAGCTTCTAGCTCAATTTTGAAGGAAGTTACACCAGTTTTTGTAAAATTCAAAACAAATCTTATAATTTTTTGGCTCTCTTATGATATGATTGCAACACCTTGACTGAAAACTGATTTTTTGGCGATCGCACCCTTCCCTTACTGAAAGCTTGGCTACACCAAAGTAGGTCAATCAACATTTTAAATTTTCATCAAACATGATTGGCAAATAGAGTGTTAAATCAGCCATAACAAAATTAATTCCATTTTTCCATTCCTATTGACATTTGGACACGATCCCTTATACAAAACATCTAGATCTTCAAATGACATCATGATCATAAGTAAAAAACAACATTTGATTGTTCTTTTTTGAGTGCTACTATATATAAATATGACTTATCTTGAGTGGCATGTACTTAAGTTTAAGTATTTTGTTTTACTTCATGTACATGTATATAGTCTAAAGAGTAGTTGTACACCCTGAAATCTGCACATCTAGAAATGTGGTTTCAAAAATTGTGTATCAACTTTGAAAAGGAGTTGGGTAAACAAGGCCATTTCAAGCCCCACCTTATATTCAAATTCTCTCTTTATTTTATTTATCTGTATGATGTACGTATGTATTTCAAAAGTGTATATTAGGTCAAGGTCCTATTTCCCAGGTCAAGGTCAAATTAAAAAATACATGATTATTTATCAAAATATGCTCTCTTTGCTCAAAATATCACACTATCTGTAGGATTTAGTCTCACAGATGTTGGAATTGTAACATATATTAAATTGGCATGTTGCCAATAATGAGATATTTAGTTAACAGTTTCCACCCCATCCCCTCAACACAAAATAGAACAAAAATACCCAAAATAATGAAAATACTTGATTTTTCATAAATTTACAATTGATCATTTGACTCGTAAAGTAATGATAATAATTTCTGGGAACACCATGTGGTACATTATACTAAGTAACTTATTCATTCAGACTCTAAAAACGGTAAACACCGTCGTATCAAATCGAACAAACTTGTTACAAAGCACCATTGGTTATTTCCAAAAGATTTGTCGTTCAGAAGTGTGAACGGCGATATCTCTCATTATTATATCATTGCTAGAAATTGTGTGATTTGATTGGTCGATTCAGTACCATGTGATCAAAAATACCATAGCGTATATCACAGCCCTCTCAATTTTAGGATAATTAAAGACGTATTGTGCGTATGGTATTGCCCACCCAAGAATTCTGACAACTGCACTGGACGAAAATAAAGTGTACCATACAGTGATACTTGTACGTAGTTATGTTAACTTATGTGTTAATGATATGTTTATAAATAACATAACAATCAAATAGAGAAAATGACATACATGTTTATGATTTAAAAAGTCATACAGATAACATATTTACATAAAACAAAAACTAGAATAAAATAACCTAACATTTACTTTGGCTTGGGGCGCGTATGATGCTAATCATACGCACTATTGTATGAAGTGGCATTCAAAGTCATTCTTGTTCAAGAATACGGTAATTAATGACGTTACGTAATGAAGTATTACGTAAAGAGGGGTATCTGACTCCTGTACACATGCTGCTGATCAGACAAACGAATATGCCCAGTAGATAGCTCCCATGATAGAAAAGGGGTGGTGAGGTATCTGACTCCCGACCATGCTTGGTAGATCGCGAAGACCTGACTCCCAAGACGAATAGTGCGGTAGATAGCCCCACGATGACTAAAGGGGTATCTGACTCCCGACCATGCTTGGTAGATCGCGAAGACCTGACTCCCAAGACGAATAGTGCGGTAGATAGCCCCATGGAGAGATCTCCCGCAAAGTACGGAAGATGGGTAATTTAGACATAAAATACTGCCGAAAAATGAGAGTGTGAAATTACTTGGGGGTTAGAACGAAGTAATGAGTGTGAATGCCAACAATTACTATTGTAAAGAGAAAACATCATAAAAGAAAAAGAAAGCATTTAAAAGGATTGGAGGTGGGGAGGTGGTGGTCAACTTTGAAAAATATTTGAATCTCGTTGTGTCGTTCGCTACTTCGAAAAACTGAATGAATGATATCTTGAGATAGAATGGATGTTCAATTGTTTGAAACGTTGTGGAACGACTGTTCAGTGATTGACAATTACAGAGTGACATTGTGGGCGGAGCTGAACCTCCACGTATGGCTGGCCTTACTAACATTTATTTATAAACAATGTTTACAAAGTAAACACATATTTATAAATAACATAACAATCAAATAGAGAAAATGACATACATGTTTATGATTTAAAAAGTCATACAGATAACATATTTACATAAAACAAAAACTAGAATAAAATAACCTAACATTTACTTTGGCTTGGGGCGCGTATGATGCTAATCATACGCACTATTGTATGAAGTGGCATTCAAAGTCATTCTTGTTCAAGAATACGGTAATTAATGACGTTACGTAGTGAAGTATTACGTAAAGAGGGGTATCTGACTCCTGTACACATGCTGCTGATCAGACAAACGAATATGCCCAGTAGATAGCTCCCATGATAGAAAAGGGGTGGTGAGGTATCTGACTCCCGACCATGCTTGGTAGATCGCGAAGACCTGACTCCCAAGACGAATAGTGCGGTAGATAGCCCCACGATGACTAAAGGGGTATCTGACTCCCGACCATGCTTGGTATAGTAGATCGCGAAGACCTGACTCCCAAGACGAATAGTGCGGTAGATAGCCCCATGGAGAGATCTCCCGCAAAGTACGGAAGATGGGTAATTTAGACATAAAATACTGCCGAAAAATGAGAGTGTGAAATTACTTGGGGGTTAGAACGAAGTAATGAGTGTGAATGCCATATCATTTTTCCATTTTTGAAGTTTATAACAGTAGAATAATGGTGAAACATTACAATGAATTGGAAAAATGAGAGCCCCAAGTAAGTAAATATTTTTTGTTCTTATTTTTTGTTTCTTTAGTTGTATTGAGTTATATATTTATAAATTTGAGTAAGATGCAGGTCACAATCGCTCAAACCTTAATCGCAGTACCCTGCCGACTATTAAATTTAAATTGTTTGCTATGACATGTTAGAAGTGAACGCCTAACGCTGTAGTGAAATGCGTAATTTTATATGATTGTGATCGTAACCCTGATATCACCATGCGAATCGTCCCATTAAACATGAGCCATTGCGTTCTGGGCGTGCTTCATGGTATCTTGATTTGGTCTTATATATCGCCTGTATGAGTCACTAGACCACCTCCCCAATGACATGATGATGCTATCTCCCAAGTGGGCGTATTTGGCACTACTAGCAGCGCCTATTCGAAAGGAATGTGGGCTAAAATTATCCGCATTCAAACCCAGTCGTTGAATATCACTTTTAAGATGGTTATTAAACACGGCTCGCTTCAATGGCTCACCATCAAAAGTCAAGAAGAATGAATCATTCGAGCGACGTCCGTGAAATAGACATCGCATGTTTAAATATTGTTTTGTGGCGTCAACTGGACAGGTGTGTTTATTATCGTTTGCGTAAATCCATATCAAAACACCTTTATGTATTACATCCGCTTTAGAACGTTTTAAGTTAATAGATAGTTTGTCATGATAAAAGGTGACATCCCCCATAGTGAGATGTATGTTGTTGTCAAACACATTTTGACATGTAAATTCCCCACATCTAAGGAAACCGAAAAATGCAATCGTGTAAGAGGCTTTTAGCATGAGCTCTGTATATCCCATGCCACCATAGTTGTTGTGCATCGTGCACAACCGAATCAAAATATCGTGTGTAATGGGAAGTCTAGTTGGTCCCACTTTGTCCTGTAATTTGAGAATTGTCTTTAATATTGTTTGTATTCTTGAGCCTAGAGAGCCATCGACGGAATGAAATGGATTCACAATATTCTGTTTAAGATAATAGTGTCGAATACCTGCTAAATACAGTCTTATTGTAGCGTGTTTCAAATTTTGGAGATGGCACCACGAAATGAATCTTAGAATAATGTCTTCTGAAATTGGAGGCAAACGTAAATCATTGTTTAATGGAACTGCATGTGTAGATAGAAACCGTTTGTAGGCGCGCAATCCCTGGCTATAAACAGATTTAGTATTTTCGCCTATGCTTTTATCCCATAGAATAGAAAGGTGTTTATTTACGCCCACAGCACTGCCAATGGATCCGGGCAGGGGAGGGGGTCTCGTTCGGTCCATGGTGCCAATTCTCTGAAGCGAGTTACCTGCAATCGAGAAAGAGCATCGGCTAAAATGTTGCGTTTTCCTGGTATGTGTCTTGCGTGAAAATAATAGTTATGCTTACAAGCTAACCACGTCAGGTTTCTCATGAGTTTCATGATAGGCAGAGATTTCGATCTACCTTTGTTAATAATAGCAACTGTTGCTTCGTTGTCACAAACGAAAATGACATGTTTTTTAGCCCATAGATGTGACCATAATATAGCCGCAACTACCACGGGATATAACTCCAGAAAAGCCATCGACAGGTCGCCACGTTCGACTTCGGGTAATCTAGGCCAAATTGAGTAAAAATACTGATTTTGGTAGACACCACCGAAGCCAAGCGTAGATGACGCGTCGGTGTGAAGACTTATATCCGATGACAAGGAGGAAAAGTGATCATAGAACATATTAACACCGTTCCATTGTAATAGGAAATATTTCCACATTGTTAGATCTTCAATGCAATGCCTATCGAGTGAAACCAATGAGAACATTTCTTTGACTGTCGTGGATAGCTTGATAAGATAAGAGACAAAAGAACGACCCGGTTTGATAACTCTTGAAGCAAAGTTCAAATGTCCGAGTAGCTGTAGCAGCTCCTTTTTAGTACAGCGTCTTTTATCAATGATATCCTTCATAAAAATAACGATGCGCTGTATCTTATCCTCTGGTAGCACCGCTTCCATTTTTTCCGAATCTAGAATGATTCCCAAGTATTCAATGCATGTTGTAGGTCCCAGACATTTGTGGGCGGCAAGGGGGATTTTAAGTACGTTAAAAATCTGTGTCATAATGGCCATGGTTCTAAGACTAGTATCGGGATCACCGTCGATTGTTAGAAAATCGTCCAAGAGGTGTATTACAAAATCGACGTTATATTTGTGCTCCGCGATCCAACATACTGCCTGAGATATATTGTCAAAGATTTTTGGCGATGATCTGCATCCGAAACACAGCCGTGGGCACACGTAGTAGTTTCCCATCCATTTTACACAGAATAGATGCCATTGCCTTGGATCAATAGGGATAATTTTAAAAGCATCCTGGATGTCGAATTTACACATCATTGATTTACGGCCTCTTTTAATAATCCCCCTAATCGCATCATCTATGGTAACATAGCTTAGAGAACATGCGTTTTTGTCTATGAGATCGTTTATACTTTCAGAATCGGAATCATCGTGGGGTGACGACAGGTCAACAATGAGCCGTTTTTTGTTAGAATATTTTCCAACTGCTATGCCGATTGGACTTACCCTAAACGTTTTAAAGGGAGGTGTTTTGAAAGGGCCGAGAACATATCCTTTTTCTAGTTCCTTCTTTAATAATTCCGTAGTTACCCCCGGTTGTTTCCTAGCCGAAAGAAGGTTTCGGCATTCGAGTGTCGGCAATTGAATTTCGCTAACCATGGTGTCAAATCCGTTTGTAAGTCCAGTACAAAGATATTGCACGAAGTTTTTGTCTTCGTGCATTTTAACTCAGATGCTAATTTTTTGACGTTTACAGGAGTGGACGCTACCATGAGATTAGGTTCTAGTCAGTTTTTTCCACTTTTAGTTACGGAATTGACGTCAGCGGTTTCAGACGTTTGTTTTGCAACGTGTGCTCTATTGCAATCTGCATATGTGCAACCACGGGAACTATTGAAATTATTACAAATCTCCCTGCCATCTTTGCGTTGTATTGAGCGGCCTCTCATATCCTTTGAGCGGTTGAGCATGTTGCTTCCTGTTGACGAAGAGCTAGCATGTGCCTTGACGTTGTCGCCGATCTTACTGTTCAGTACAAGTTGCCATAAATCCGAATTTCTGCAGCCCCAATCGACCTTTATTTGCAGGTTTATCCATGCGGCGCATGCCTGGGAACTGAAACGCTTATGGTACTCATAGAATTTCGGGCCAGGGTAGGAGTTATAAAGTTCTAAAATACCATGCTGGTATCTATCAAGCTCATCGCGTCTTCCTGGGAATTTCTCACACATCACCCTTTTATACTTGTCAAACGCTGTGATAAATTCGGCGATGTTAAGAGATACTTTAAGCTTTGGGTCATTGTCCATGTTGACGGGCTTCAGACAGAGTTTTCCGTCATCATCCGTATCTAATGCTGGTGTTTTCGAAAGTTCGTAATACGGCACTAGCAAACATGCTAAGTTGACATATTTCCCGGATTGTATCGCCTTTCTTACCCCGGGTGAAATAATGTCTACAATAGGTAAAGAATTCGGGTGAATACCTTTGGAACCGAGGCCTGCTGATGATGATCCATCTCGTGGTCTAGGCTCTATCGCCGCCGAATTCTCTATTTGCTCAGCTGAGCCAGCAGCGAACGGTATGTTCTGTTGGTTTACAAGGGAACTCACGACGTCAGTAAGATTTTCGACCTTATTTTCAAGTTCCTTGATGATTCTTCTTTCTTCAGAAATTACTGGTACCATGGGCTTTCAACTAGAAGGGTAGGCAACTTCCCATATTCCATACATAAGCATTGCCTTTTTGGTTTTCAGAATTGGAGAATGTACACATTCTAAGAAAATCTTATTTTTTACTTTTTAGGGATGATTTAAAGAAATAACTCAAATATAAAAACGTGATCACCTACATACATGTTGATAATTTAATAAAAAATGGAATTCATCATAATTATGACAATACAGAGAGTGAACATTCTCCCACAAATTATGTTTTTATTGGAATGTGTTCTTGAATAATTACCCACAATGCAATACTCAAAGAGAACATCTTGATAGTTTATTGGTCTTTTTGTTTACTTTTACATGAGACTGAACATATTTTATGCTTTAATCATATTGAAAATTGATTTTTATTCAAAATAATACGAAAACATATACATTTATCAAATACTTTTTGAAATATTAACACAAAAGGGGAAGCATGGCATTGTTCATTTGAAGGTCTCATGTTTACAACACAGAGTTGCATACCCTTCTAATTGAAAGCCCATGCTGGTACGGGAGGTACGATATGGTCGATTTCGATTTCATCCTGCTCCTCGGATGGTATAATTCCGTCGTTAGCGTCATCATTCATAACGTTGTCCATATACAAGTTTCTCAACGCTGTGAGCGAAATCCTTTTCTTAATCTTTATCCCTATGTCTGACAATTCTTCCTTCATATGTTCTGATGAAGGATAGGAAATACGTCGTTTTTTTAGGTGGCATGATATTTGTGTTTGTGATGAATAATCAACTTTGAAAAATATTTGAATCTCGTTGTGTCGTTCGCTACTTCGAAAAACTGAATGAATGATATCTTGAGATAGAATGGATGTTCAATTGTTTGAAACGTTGTGGAACGACTGTTCAGTGATTGACAATTACAGAGTGACATTGTGGGCGGAGCTGAACCTCCACGTATGGCTGGCCTTACTAACATTTATTTATAAACAATGTTTACAAAGTAAACACATATTTATTGATCAAATTGCCCTCCATATAATAAAATATTTGCTTATTTCACCAATATGACCGTACCTCACGCTTCGAGGCAAGTAAGTATTCAAAGCTTTCTGAGAAACACTTACACACGAATTATAGAAAGTTTAACAATTATCACTGTGTCACTTGAATATGGCAACTCCAAAGTACAAGTAGTTCTCGCACAAATAAATCTATTTATACATAGGGATGGCGTTGTCATAATCTGTCTCCATTAAAACGTGAATAATTGATTTTGTTAAGTGTGGGATAAAGATTATTTTTTATATTAGGAATGTGGGTTAATCAAAATTTTGAACTTTCAAAAAGTTAATACGACAAGTCTTTATATCATCAAAACTAAACTTCCGCTAACCAGGTACACTCCCCTCCATAAGTTTGGCAACCTTTGCTCCCCCATTGAACTACGTGTTAAAGCCTCTTTACGTTTGAATTTTTATTTACTTACTTATACAATGATAGTTATGCAGTATTTATAGATGTCACACACACCAGGTAACGGCATATTCTACATATTTAACTCACCCCTGGTATTATACAATGATAATTATGCAGTATCTATAGATGTTTCTCACACCAGGTAACTTCACATTTAGTCATCAATATTCTACATATTTAACTCACCCAAGGTTTTATACAATGACATATATGCAGTATTTATATACCAATGATAGCTATGCAGTATAGATGTCACGCACACAAGGTAACATCACATTAGTTCATCAATATTCTACATATTTAACTCACCCAAGGTTTTATACAATGACATATATGCAGTATTTATATACCAATGATAGCTATGCAGTATAGATGTCACGCACACAAGGTAACATCACATTAGTTCATCAATATTCTACATATTTAACTCACCCAAGGTTTTATACAATGACATATATGCAGTATTTATATACCAATGATAGCTATGCAGTATAGATGTCACGCACACAAGGTAACATCACATTAGTTCATCAATATTCTACATATTTAACTCACCCAAGGTATAATACAATGACATACATGTATATGCAGTATTTATAGATGCCACTCACACCAGGTAACTTCACATTTAGTCATCAATTATCTGCAGATTTAACTCGACCCTGGTATTATTTTTTATTTATTTATTTATTGGAATCACTTTTAAAGCAGTGGCACACACATTGAAAATGTGGTGCATCCACATACAAACATGCATACAATTACAGTCAAAATTAAAATACATAATGTCACTAAAATACATCAATCCTTATTATAGGGAATATAAATTGCTTTCAGATATTTCTTTACACATTGATCTAAAATATGACCTTGTTCATTTCCCCAGTCAATGAAAGCTTTATCACCCATGGTCAAGCATATTTTAATTGGAATATTAGCAGAAATAAGGCTAGATGACAGTTGTTCATTACAGGAGTTTATCACGTTCAGAAAGAAGTTAGTTCTTTCATTGTTAAAATGAGGGCATACAAACATACGATGCTGGATAGAGTCCTTGACATTCGTATCACATAAATTGCATAACCCATTACCTTGGCCCCATCGCTCCTTGTCAGTATTCAGACCAAAACACCCTGATCTTGCCTTGAATTTCAGTTTCTGACCATAAAAGTCAAAATCAGTCTTAAGGTAGTTTTCTTGAAAACAATTTGTTTTTAAGGAGCTGTACAGAACAAGAGAGGATTTGTCTGTAATGGTGTCTAGAAAACTGCTTTTGCTTCTTTCATTCGATATTTTAAGATATCCCTGATACCAGTCCGTGTCATCAACATGAATGGCTCTGTCTAACCCATGTTTGATCAAAATGTTATTGATATTTGAAAAATAAGGCCATGAACATTTGTCATTATGTGAAATGGAAAACTTCTCATACATTGTGTTAAAAATACGTTGATGTAGAGAACCTGGCTTGAGCCTACTTTTCTGATAAATAAAATAGTCAATTTGACGTTTTTCAATAACTTCGGTTATGTTTCTCCAACCTAAGTCACCTAAAATAGCTTCCCTAGCAGGACGGCAGGTCAATTGTAGTACAGATCTTGCCATATTATATTGCATGGATTTGAACTTATCTTGCATAGAGGCATTAAGTAAAAATATAGGGCAGCCATTTAATAAAGCAGGTAAATACATTGAATTATACATTGTGGTACCAAAATGTACTCTTTTGATGTCGCAATGCTTTGTTAAGGTTGCAACACACATACCGTTCATTTTCTTAGCTTTTGTTGCCAGAATACTATTCACATGGTAAGAATCTTTAAGTGTTCTATCAAAATAAATACCTAGATATTTGTAGTTTTGTACTTCTGAAAGTTCCAAATTACCAAGGATCCATACTTTATGCCTATCTATCCTTTTGCCAATGACCATAACCTTGGACTTTTTCGAACTAAAGTTAAAGCCCCATTTTAATGCAAAATTGTCTGCTACTTTTAACATTCTATTTAACTGGGTTTCGGATTCAGCGATTAAGACTATATCGTCAGCAAACAAAAGGGCTGGGACATTTTTATCTGCAAAAGGGATGCCAAGTCTTTCTTCCTTCAGGCAATCAGTTAAATCAGTCATTACAAGCGAAAATAAAGTTGGAGAGAGACAGCATCCCTGCTTTAAAGAGTTAGTTGGGCTGCACTCGAACCATTCACTGGAATTCAGACCAAAGATTACCTTATTCAATACCCCATCATAAAGCGCACGTAAAAGACGCCAGACTTTGCCTTGCACACCTTTTTCCCATAACTTGATGAACAATTTATCTCTGTTTACAACGTCAAACGCTTTAGATATGTCAAGAAATGCTAAATATGTTTTAAGGTTCTTGTCCTTTCTCATACTACATAAACCCTTAAGAGCAAAAATGTGATTTTCTAATCTCAGGTTTTCACGAAATGCACCTTGAAGGTCGCCAAGAATATCATTATCTTCAAAAAAGTACAGAATATTCTTCTCTATAAGAGAGGTAAAAAGTTTATATACATTTGAATTTATTGTGATACCCCTATAATTGTCTAGGAGTTCTGTGTCACCAGCCTTATGTAATGGCTGCAGGAGACCCATTTTTGATGAACTCATTCGGGATTTGGTCAATACCAACAGCTTTACCGTTATCAAGCTTCTTAATACACCGTGTAAGGTCATCAAGGTCAAAGGTGAAGTTAAACATGGCATTGTCAGAAAAAGTAGAACTTGACTCTAAAATGCCCAATTGCTCTTTAAGATCAATGTGCGTAGTGTTAGGATTTATGTTAGCTGTGCCAACACTTTTCCAATAATCACCCAGCATCCGGGAAATGAGCTTAGGGTCAGTGATAGTAGTCTGAGGATCATTGGGATCTTTAATTTGAATTGGATGACCAGCCCGTGCATTGAACATAGTTAGAGATTTCCAGTATGATTTAGAATTGGATCGCTTCTGTGCATTTTTTTGTAATACATTTAATATGATTTTGAATATGACGTTGCTTAATAGCGTCATGGACTTGCTGTTTCCGTGTTAAATACATTTCCCATAATTCACTAAGGATATCAGGGTCACAACATTTTGATCTACTCCAATATCTGTGGAAACGACATGCTTGTTTACGGGATCTGATGAGATTTTTAATCTCGTCATCCCAAAAAGAGCGCTGGTTGACAGACACTGTTTTAGTACCAATGGTAGACATTGCTGCATCCTTAACATACTTTTTCCAGTGCAACCAGGCATCATTAACATCTGTATACTTAGAAATGTCCCAGTTTTTAAAATTACATGCCAAATTATCCTTAAATAGTGACCAATCAGCATCTTCAGAGAAATCCCATTTAGTAAAATCATTTACACACTTATTCTTATGGTGGTTTGGTTTGCTGGGCTGAGTTGCTAAAGATGCATGGACAACTAAGAATGCATGACTACTGCCCACAGACACATCGTGGTCTTCATGAATGATCATACTTTTGTAAATATCTAAGAATGCTTTGTTGACAAGTACATAGTCTAACGTTGATGTAAGATTGTTTCGTGCCCATGTTATTTCGCCATTGCATTCTTTTGTTGTATTCAAAATAGTGGTATTAGTGACCTCACTTAAAACATCAATCAATTTTCCATTGTAGCTATTTTTGCCATGGGAAAACTGTTTAATGCGTCCATTGAAGTCGCCCATTAAAATAATATATTCATTGCTTCTACTCAATTCATTAATAATACATGCAAGCTCTTCAGAAAGGGCTTCACTTATGTGCACATTCTTCCCATCATTTGGAAAATATACAACGCCAAAGTTAAAAACATTATTATACAGCTTGACCTTGATCCAGTACCTTTCAAAAGTGTCATCATTGGATTCAAGCAAATTATCATCGCATATAGTTACATTATTTTTAATAAAGAATCATATACCCCCACCTGATCTATCAATTCTATTTTTACCTAGCCAGGTGTAATCATCATTTGATACATTTAAAGGGTTACGATCACTGAAAAAGGTTTCACAGACTCCCAAAATGTCAAAATTTTTATCATTGAGAAGTCCACTAAGTTCATTTTGTTTTGCAAGTCCTAGGTACTCTACATTATTAAAACCAATTTTTAGAGGCATATTCGCAGCCTGTGTAGATTTACGTGCACCTCTACGTGTACGCTTATGTGTCGTAGTGTTGGGTTTAGGGCCATGGGTGAGAGCGTTCACAGGGGAGAAGGCGATATCCTCACCAAGTACCTAGTATTGGTTTTGCGCATTGTTGGTGTAGGGGTTTGGCTGGGCATTGTTAGTACACCTAGATTGTTTATGGCCTATCCCCTTGCATTTGTAGCAGCGTACGGTGCTGGGGTGCCAACATGTGTTGGCTAGGTGGCTAGATTCGCCGCATTTGTAACAGTGAGGTGCATTGTTTGAACTCCTGCTTTGGCCCCTAGCTGTGACATCATTCTGCTGCTTATTTCCCCTACTTGTAACGGTAGTCCAAGATCGTTCGGGCTCTCTAGCGCGTTGTATAATGTGCTGAGGTTGGGGTACTGGAGTAGTGGGATGAGCTGGAGAAACAGCGGGGGTTTCCTCTGGTGGAATGGGTGTATTCTGCTTAGGCTTCCTTTGCTTGGGCTTAAATGGCTTGGTAATATCTTTTGCCTTGGTCTTTAATCCCATGTTGATAGCAAGGCGATTAGTCCCGGCCTTAGAGAGATGCAGACCATCGTATAAGAGGAAACCTTCGTTAATGGCTCCATCATGTAGCTTAAAGGTGGTGTCATTGTTCACGAAGATTGTATTATCATCCTCACATATCACTTGTAATGCTGCATTAATGGACTCTGCTTTCTCCTGGGCTGATGGCTTGTCAGTTCTGGGGCAGATACTGGATACAACCACTTTGGATGCAATGTTACTGGCCCCCTTTATAAGCAGCTTAAAATCGTTGACAATCTCATCTGGTTTGGAAGGTTTGGTGCAATCGTTGCTCCCTACTTGTAAGTATACAGTATTATATTTTATCTCCAAGGATGTCAGCTTTTTATGTACAGTGTCTATGTCAGCACCCCCTATGGGTATGACATCAGTGTTGACGAGCTTTGAGGGGTCAATATCACGCACTATCGAGCTTCCAATGATCAGATTATTAAGTGTTTGTGGTTGGCAGTTTGCATTGGTTCTAGCCTCTGCCTTGGCAGCACTGAGGTGTTGGCGAAGACTTTGGCATTCTTTATCAAGTTCAGTACATCACACTGTTTTAGAGGCAAGTTGCTTCACAAGGTCTTCATTAGTCTTCTGTAAAGCAATGAGTGTTGTATTTGCAGTGTCCATGCAGCTTTTGTGGTAAGCTTTAAGATCCATTATGGCATTAAGGTTTTTGGCACAATGATAGTTATGCAGTATTTATAGATGTCACTCACACCAGGTAACTTCACATTTAGCCATCAGTTATATGCAGATTTAACTGATCTCTGGTATTATACAATGACATATATACAGTATTTATAGATGTCACCCCATTATTAACTTACCCTTTCAAAACTAGTACAATTTGAAATATAATGTCAAAAACACTTCTTTTTATACGCAAACAAGGTTAAACAATGCCTCATTTTATCAATAGTTTCTGAATGGTGGTTATATGATCCGACAGAACCACTTCAAAATAGTTGACGTAAGTACAGGATGGACAAAAAAGTCCATTTTTTGTTTCAAGAATTAATTCTTAATGCATGGATTTAAATAATTTTGCAGATGATACAGAAATAACTTTTTCAATTGTTCCTGGGATGGGATAAATAAATCTATGAGTAAGATGGAAGTAATCTAAGTAAGATAAAAAGCTGCAGTATCAAGAAAAAACATGCATAATTGGAAAAATATACCTGTACAGTCCTGGCACTTTTCCAAGATCATCTATTTTTGTGGTAAGGAGGATCGGTAAGGTACTAAATTGAGGCCATTCAATGTTCTTTAAGACTCAAACAAATATTTTGCAAATCCTCCTTGTGAAAGAACATTTTTCTCATTTATTTTTCAATTAGAATTTGGCCTTCTAGTTCAGTTTTTTATGTTGAACCAGTTCATCTATTCTTATTGGTATCAATTCTCTCCAAATACAATTTCTATCAGATATACAAATTTCAAAAATATAAGCACCATGCATAACATTTTTTATATCAGCTTTTATTCATTCGATTGCAATTTGGACAAATAATTTGTTATTATTACCACCTTGCCGGGCCAGTTTTTTGGGTTTTAATGCTAGTTTAGAAGGCACTCAGTTCACTATATCGACCTGAGCAATATGTGACTTCATGGTGGCGGTCCATATATGGCCGGTCAAGAATACAATTCATGACCGGCAATTTTCCCCGGGAAATTAGATATCGTTCAGTGCGTAAGATTTTGTTGCTGTTTCAATCCTGGTCATTAACGGTGGTAATAATACTAATAACGTCATTTCTGCGGGAAATATTTAGCAGTTATGTCCCTATCATTGAATATATGCCTGAGGTCTGTCACCAATATAGCCCGAGCTTGCGAGGGTTATATTACGACAGACCGAAGGCATATATTCAATGATACGGACATAATTGTTGTATTACATACTTTTATATCATGGCTACGTTATATCAATGACGCCACGTGTCTGTGTCCCGATGACGTCATAAGATTGTCATGGTAAAAGGTTTGGCGGCTATACAGGAATATATAGCCGACCTTCAGCTCCATTGACTTCAATACAAATGCTTCGCTGGGTATGTAATATAGTGAAATATATAGTTAAATATATTTGAGAAAGTTATTCCGACATTAGAAGGTAACGTTGTTTAGGTCGCCCTGTATATTGGCTTCTGAATGAGGGAGAGAATTACGCAGTTTGTTTGTAGGCTACGCCCGGGAGGCTACGCCATCTCACCGTTTGGGACGCTGACGAATTGCAATTATTTCTTTGTGACGGCAGCGCCGCATTATTAAATGTCACTTTTCAAACTATCTATTTTTGAAGTCTTTTACCTTTTCCGCATTTGTGCATACATATCCATATTTTGAAAAAAACATGGGTAACACAATACAATCAGTAGGGTTCTCATATTCAGAGAGTTCACATTACATGTATTGAACATGTTGATGATCAGGCATAACATAACAGCTTGGTTTTCGAAGGTTAAATTCTTAAACTTGATGTCTATTTACAGTCATGTAAATTGATAACTTTTTCTTGTTATGTTGATATAAGGCTTTCGATTGTAAGTTAACCTTGGCCTTTTCTATCAATTTTTTCTATACTAGATTGAATCAGTGTGGAAACCAAATATTGTTGTATTGTACAAAAATACGTTCATAGTATAAACTATAGAACTGAAGGTATGAAAAATGTGTTTATGAACAATGTTCTAATAGTTGGTATCAGAAATGTATGGATAGTAGGAGTGGTCTGGTCTAACATGCCAAACTACATTCATTATGTACATATTCACACATCATTATCTTATACGTCGTAACACCGGACGTTTACGACGTTAAACCCAGTATTTTCGGCGGGAGATTTAAAAAACACTAATTTATTTTGACGTTTTGACAGAATATGGTACTTTCTCTTTCGTGGTAACATCGACCATACCATGCAGATATACTGTACCTCTTGTATCACTGCGTCTCAACATTTCTCAAACCTTCTAGAAAGCATGACCATATTCTGTCAGAACGTCGACATAAATGAGTACTTAGAAATCTTACTTATACAACGTCGTAAACTTCCTGTTTTACGACGTATAAGAGAATGGGAAGATCTGATTTTTAGTCCCGATCACGACAAATGTTTTTCACAGATCGGGATATGATGAATCGAAGTTACACTGTCACGTAATTTTATAGGGCTCGCGGGATATTCACGAAGTCAAACACCTTTATCCCGTATGAGCACTTTGTAGCACTGAGCTACGGGACAGTCAGGTTTTCAAACCCACTGTCCCGTACCAGCGCTTGGTAAAAAAATTTGCTGCGGGATAAAGTGATTTCAAAACTTGACTAATGCTGATCAAAGTATATGCTATCAAGCCATCACATACATGTATCTCTATGTAATTACCATACTACATTAACCCTTGCAAAAAATTCCATTTTTCATCTTTGTACTGAATTATATCAACATCAGTCTTTTATCTTTGAAATGTTGCTAAAGTTTATTGGGAGGGGTGGCATGTACACACTTGATTCAAAATGCTATTGTTTGTGTGTGAGGGGGGGGGCATCTCCAGAGTTGACTCACATCATGGTCTATAAGAATCACAACTGTCACAAATCATCATTCCATCTGGTATCATTTAAATATCCTTGAATATGATTTGCAGTATGTACATAAATCCTTGTGTGCCATCCTGTATCATATATTATGCCTATTGTTAATGTTGCATATGTCTTTTTATTTTTTAATCAGCTAATATATATGTATATAAACACTGGTGAAGTAATGTGGTCATTCCTCAAGCCCTCCATATCATTTATCATCCTAATTGTTCATATGTCAACAGCTCCTTCCAGTGAATTAAATAAAAGTTGTTCTTCACGATAAATACCGGTGAAGTATTGTGGCAATTCCACATGCAATCTGTTTTTCCATCTATTCCCTGCTGTTATTCCACCATATTCTATCTATATGTTTTTGACATGCTGATTACCCATGCCATACATCCTGAAATAAGCAAATAATATTTAAATTATTTTCTTTTCTGTATTGTGCCTTTTGTTCATTTATCATTCACTTATGTCCAGTAAATTGAATAAAGTACTAGAAATATGCAAACTCCATAGTGCAGTAAATGCCAAAGAACACTAAATTCATGAATCTGTATGTCACATCATAATATTTATCATCTACCCTACCCTTGATTTGCAAATATTAAACACAAACATTAAAATGTTACATGTATATCAGAATATTCACCAATTAAAGTATTTGGGTGACCATTTGTACTAGATCATTGGTGTGGCGGGGGGGGGGGGGGGGGCACGATGGGTGCAAACCCTCTTCCCAAT
The DNA here is from genome assembly GCA_903813345.2 of Owenia fusiformis. Taxonomy (NCBI): domain Eukaryota; kingdom Metazoa; phylum Annelida; class Polychaeta; order Sabellida; family Oweniidae; genus Owenia; species Owenia fusiformis. The sequence continues at coordinate 13,797,351 of CAIIXF020000005.1, read as the reverse complement.
AATCAATAACAAAATGGCTCCATTACTTTTCGAGTAAGAATAAAAAGAGTAAAAAATGGTGGTCATTTTGAAAAATGGCTGCCTTTTACCAAAAGTGTCAATAGACAGTGTGCCATGCTTATAGTATTCACATACCAAATATGAACAAAATCGCTCCACTACTTTTCAAGTTATAGTAAAAAATGTAAAAATGGTCGCCATTTTTCAAAATGGTCGCCTACTACCCAAAGCGTCATTAGACAGTGTGCCATGCTTATAGTATTCACATATAAAATATGAACAAAATCGCTCTACTACTTTTTGAGTTATAGTAAAAAATGTAAAAATGGTCACCATTTTTCAAAATGGTTGCCTACTACCCAAAGTGTCATTAGACAGTGTGCCATGCTTATAGTATTCACATATAAAATATGAACAATATCGCTCTACTACTTTTTGAGTTATAGTAAAAAATGTAAAAATGGTCGCCATTTTTCAAAATGGTCGCCTACTACCCAAAGTGTCATTAGACAGTGTGCCATGCTTATAGTATTCACATATAAAATATGGACAAAATCGCTCTACTACTTTTTGAGTTATAGTAAAAAATGTAAAAATGGTCACCATTTTTCAAAATGGTTGCCTACTACCCAAAGTGTCATTAGACAGTGTGCCATGCTTATAGTTTTCACATATAAAATATGAACAAAATCGCTGTACTACTTTTTGAGTTATAGTAAAAAATGTAAAAATGGTCGCCATTTTTCAAAATGGTCGCCTACTTCCCAAAGTGTCATTAGACAGTGTGCCATGCTTATAGTATTCACATATAAAATATGAACAAAATCGCTCTACTACTTTTTGAGTCAGTATAGTATAAAATGTAAAAATGGTCGCCATTTTTCAAAATGGTCGCCTACTACCCAAAGTGTCATTAGACAGTGTGCCATGCTTATAGTATTCACATATAAAATATGAACAAAATCGCTCTACTACTTTTTGAGTCAGTATAGTAAAAAATGTAAAAATGGTCGCCATTTTTCAAAATGGTCGCCTACTACCCAAAGTGTCATTAGACAGTGTGCTATGCTTATAGTATTCACATATAAAATATGAACAAAATCGCTCTACTACTTTTTGAGCTATAGTAAAAAATGTAAAAATGGTCGCCATTTTTCAAAATGGTCGCCTACTACCCAAAGTGTCATTAGACAGTGTGCCATGCTTATAGTATTCACATATAAAATATGAACAAAATCGCTCTACTACTTTTTGAGTTATAGTAAAAAATGTAAAAATGGTCGCCATTTTTCAAAATGGTCGCCTACTACCCAAAGTGTCATTAGAGAGTGTGCCATGCTTATAGTATTCACATATAAAATATGAACAAAATCGCTCTACTACTTTTTGAGTTATAGTAAAAAATGTAAAAATGGTCGCCATTTTTCAAAATGGTCGCCTACTACCCAAAGTGTCATTAGACAGTGTGCCATGCTTATAGTATTCACATATAAAATATGAACAAAATCGCTCTACTACTTTTTGAGTCAGTATAGTAAAAAATGTAAAAATGGTCGCCATTTTTCAAAATGGTCGCCTACTACCCAAAGTGTCATTAGACAGTGTGCCATGCTTATAGTATTCACATATAAAATATGAACAAAATCGCTCTACTACTTTTTGAGTCAGTATAGTAAAAAATGTAAAAATGGTCGCCATTTTTCAAAATGGTCGCCTACTACCCAAAGTGTCATTAGACAGTGTGCCATGCTTATAGTATTCACATATAAAATATGAACAAAATCGCTCTACTACTTTTTGAATCAGTATAGTAAAAAATGTAAAAATGGTCGCCATTTTTCAAAATGGTCGCCTACTACCCAAAGTGTCATTAGACAGTGTGCCATGCTTATAGTATTCACATATAAAATATGAACAAAATCGCTCTACTACTTTTTGAGTTATAGTAAAAAATGTAAAAATGGTCGCCATTTTTCAAAATGGTCGCCCACTACCCAAAGTGTCATTAGACAGTGTGCCATGCTTATAGTATTCACATATAAAATATGAATAAAATCGCTCTACTACTTTTTGAATCAGTATAGTAAAAAATGTAAAAATGGTCGCCATTTTTCAAAATGGTCGCCTACTACCCAAAGTGTCATTAGACAGTGTGCCATGCTTATAGTATTCACATATAAAATATGAACAAAATCGCTCTACTACTTTTTGAGTTATAGTAAAAAATGTAAAAATGGTCGCCATTTTTCAAAATGGTCGCCCACTACCCAAAGTGTCATTAGACAGTGTGCCATGCTTATAGTATTCACATATAAAATATGAACAAAATCGCTCTACTACTTTTTGAGTTACAGTAAAAAATGTAAAAATGGTCGCCATTTTTCAAAATGGTCGCCTACTACCCAAAGTGTCATTAGACAGTGTGCCATGCTTATAGTATTCACATATAAAATATGAACAAAATCGCTCTACTACTTTTTGAGTCAGTATAGTAAAAAATGTAAAAATGGTCGCCATTTTTCAAAATGGTCGCCTACTACCCAAAGTGTCATTAGACAGTGTGCCATGCTTATAGTATTCACATATAAAATATGAACAAAATCGCTCTACTACTTTTTGAGTTATAGTAAAAAATGTAAAAATGGTCGCCATTTTTCAAAATGGTCGCCTACTACCCAAAGTGTCATTAGACAGTGTGCCATGCTTATAGTATTCACATATAAAATATGAACAAAATCGCTCCACTACTTTTCGAGTTACAGCAAAAATCGTAAAATAACGAGTAAAGGCCCCCGTTTTTCAAGATGGCTGCCATGTGCTTCTTTCATATCTACATTCTAGCTTTATTAATGTCCTATATATTTTTTTAAATTTAAAACATATTGCTATTACAGTTTTACATATTGCACCTAGATTACTGTAAAATTGGCACTAAAATGGCCACCATTTTTAAACGAGCAGCCATTTTGAAAATTGGCCAACGGCATTAGACATAATAAGATTTGAATAATAAACCATCGAATTTGACTTTTGAAACACTGAAATATGACTTTTGAAACAAATTCTTTAAACCAAACGTTCTTCGAATGCCAGGTGTTTGTAAAAAGCAATAAGCCTTTCAAATTGGGAAATTTTTTGAAATGCTTGTGAAACTACGGAAAGTTTCAGCTGCCTCTTTGAGAAACTAAATTGGTGGTTTAACAGTAATTCAAACATGCCAAGTGTGTCTCAGCTTGAAGGATTTCAGTGTGTTAATTGATTGATATCCCGGGGGGTTCACTATATAATAAACCTTGACGGGGATCCTCGGCGCATGTGGGGTACCTTTTTCAACGTTTGGTATGGCAATGGACCCATATTTTAGGATTTGGTATGAGAATGCCCGGGAATTTCTGACTTCTGAGGTATGGCAATGGTCGGACTTTTGCTCTTCTGGTATGAGAATGGTCGTTGTAGATACGTTACCTAACATTCGTGGTATGGCATTGGTCCAGTAGTTGCAAATTTGTATGACTTTGATCCTATATTTCATTTACTTTGAATTAAGGTATGGCATTGGTCCCATATTTGGACATTTGGTATGGCATTGGTCCTACATTTTGACATTTGGTATGGCATTGGTCCCATAATTGGGCATTTGGTATGGCATTGGTCCTATATTTGGATTTTTGGTATGGCATTGGTCCTATATTTGGACATTTGGTATGGCCTTTGGGCGTTATTTTGGTTGGTATGGGAACATATTGAAATTTGACAGATTGGTATGGGAACATATTGATATTTGAGGCTTCAGCCTAGGACCCCCGTCAAGTTTTATATACAGTGAACCCCCCGGGATTGATATATGCACAAAAATGATTTTGCTGTGCATTTAATCTTTGATATATGCATGGGTTGAGCAGGGATATTCTTTAAAAGGGGGTGAAAGCGAATCATCCATGTGTTCTTTTCAACTAATTCTTCATAATTTTTCTGCATCAAATTAATTATTCCATTTCCTTAAATATTTTGACAAACAAAACCTTCTCAATAGTTTTCAAATGGATATCAATTGTAACCCATCACCCCTATTGAGTATTTCTAAATAATAAACTTTTCCAAAAACTTAATTTCTTCAAAGACAACAACCTTGAAGATGTACATGGTGAACTGTTCAACTTCATCATTGACCCCAGTCATGTTTGAATTGCAATAAAGAATCATGTATCATATTGGAAATATAAAAGCATGAGTGTATGTACTTACCCATTCTGATAATGCAATCAGGCTTCGCCTTTGTGCATTATGTGTACGGGTTAGTACATACACTCATGCTTTTATATTTACAATATAGAATGATACAGGATTCTCACAGGCTGGTATCGAAAGATTTGTCCACTGTGACGGAGCATGCTATTTTTCATAAAAACACTAAGAATGCTTCACGATTTATTTTTTAACTCATATGTTTCATTATATCAAAGATAATAACTTACTCCATGCAATGGATATATCATTTGCGTGTAACCTTCACTACTGTTTGAAGTCCAATAACGCTAGGAGTAAAATCTATTGAAAACGGCGCCAGAGTATCAAACTCTAAAATGAACCATTTCTTTTTTAACTTTTTAATGGCATGATATAGTGACACGATAATATTAACATATATTTTCAGCATATCTCTGAATGTATTAATGAGATATTAATGCATTGGGTCTTTTTAATTTTTTTATAAAAAAATAATATTAATATTTTTTGTCCGCTGTGACGGAGCATTTTCACAGTTCAAATTTGCAACTGCTCCGTCACAGCGGACAAAACAATTAAACATTATTTTTTATAAAAGAATTAAAAAGACCAAATACATCAAAATCTCATTTATACCTTCATAGTTATGCTGAAACCATGTGTAAATATTATCGTGTCACTATATCGTGCCATTAGAAAGTTAAAGTCCCCGTCTAAAGTTTGAAAATATTTCTTTATCATTCATTTACTATTTGTCAGGACTTAAAAAGTGGTTTTAGAGATTTTTGGACAAAAAAAAAATTTTGAAAAAAAAGTTGTGAGCATTTCATTTCTCAAATATTCAAATTTCCCGCCATTTTTCAAAAAAAGTTGAAATTTCTTAATCATCAAATATTTCTTAATGCATTTCAAAAAAGATTATCTTTTTAACACCAATGCAAAGGTTGAACAAAGGAGACACTATTTCAATAATAAAATGCCATATTTAATGGGCCACTTCAATGTTTTAGCATATCAAAAATATTTTGAAACATTAGTGATGTCACTAAGGTACCAAAAACTTTTTGAAAAAAATTGAAATTTTTTTTTTCGATGTCAATCTTTTCTAAATATGCTAGACTTTCATAAAAAACCAATGTTGATTGTCTAACCAGGTTAAAAGGAAGAATAAATTATGTTTTAGATATCATTGTACCATTGGTTTCTATGAGAACTAAAATTTTGAAATGCATTTTTCTCAGAACCATTTTCTTGCACTGATAAGTTCATTTCTCGCTTATTTATGAACCGATTTTCTTAATTTTTTCGGCAAAGAACATGGGAGGATGAATGCTATGCATTGGTATGAATGTTGGCTAATTAGAAGATATGAGTGACCTCTTAAAGTTGGTTTTAAATAAATTCACAAATTTTGGAATAAAAAGTCTATCAAAAACCACTTTTTGAAATTTAAAAAAAAAGTTTCACATATCACACTTTGATAACATTGGTTAAGACTACAATATAAGCCAAAGTGGTTTAAACTTTATATGGGGCCTTTAAACAAGAAATGGTACATTTTGAAGTATGATACTCCAGCGCCATTTTCAATAGCTTTTCTTCCCAGCGTAATTGGACTTCAAACAGAAGTGAAAGTTACCCGCAAATGATATATCCATTGCATGGAGTAAGTAATTTTGTATGGTATAATGAAAGATATGAGTTAAAAAATAAATCGTGAAGTATTCTTAGTGTTTTTATGAAAAATAGCATGCTCCGTCACAGCGGACAAATATTTCGATACCAGCCTGTGATTCTTTATTCCTTTAAGTATCCGGAGATTCCCCAATGAAGGTGAACAAATGGCTGATTTCCAGGTGTACACATTTTTCATATTTCATCTTATTTATTCGTTACTTTCCATTAAAACCACCATTGATCGGTATAGAGGCAGCTGAATATTTGGTAAAAATAAAGCAAGCAGTTGAATTCAGTATTTCTGTTTCAGCCGTGAATAATCAGATCAGTCGTGCCTTTGAATAGGTAATATATGCTTGCATCGCGTTGATCTTACTATTTAAGGAGTAACATCACAAAATCAAGAATCTATACAGGCCGAGCCATTATTTAGTTACAAAGATGCAGGCCTGTCAACTGTCCAGCAACTTGCGTATTTGTCATGCATTTACTGAGGCCAAGCCAGTTTTTTTTGACATGACAGATTAACATGTCACGCAAATACACATTTTTTTCTGATTATAGTCAAGCAACAAGGAAATGCAGCAAACTCCTCGAGTTGAGGTCTCCTAGTAAAAAATGCCTGACCCTCTCATATATCTGTTGATTATCCCTGTTTAAAACTGATTCAAGAGCATGGCACTGAACAAACCTATATGCTTATTCAGGCCCGTAGCCAGGATTTGCCAAGGGGGGTTCAGTTTTCAAAAATTTCCACGGGGGGTTCACATTTGACAATTTTGGCCCAAATATGGCTAAAATCACTTGAGAAGTGCTCAAAATGGTGAAAAACTCCATGATTTTGAAAGAATTTTTGGCCAGGGGGGGGGGGGGGGGTTCGCCAGAACCCTGCGACCCCCCCCCCCCTGGCTACGGGCCTGCTTATTTGTTATTTGTTTAGTTGTTGGTTGGGTAACATGTTTATGACGTTACAAATGATGCAAAGGATCTTTCAACAAATCAGTGAAGTCTATATTAATCATTTGTTTAGTTGTTAATGTGGCAATAAGTGTCTGACGTCACAGGTGATTGCATCATATTCCAGTCACGCCATTTTACGACATCGCATAATTTGAGCTGATTTTGGCTTCATTTCACTTTATTTGAAAGACTTTTAAAAATATAATAATGAGTCAGTATTTTTCTAAAAAAATATTTATATTCGAATTTGAGGTCAAAGTCCAAAAATTTGATCAACCAATTTGAATCACAATTTAAAGAGGTGAAGAAGTGAATAATTACAGGAGCAAACGTGATCAATGGTTCAAGAGAAGAACATCCAACTTGAAATGAAAGGCAAAACATCAAAAGAGGAGTGCTGAAAAAATCCTACACATTTCATTCAGAATTTTTATGCAAATTGCATGTCATGCATTTGCTTTAAATTTTTTGTCTTCCCCGTCGAAATTTGGACCAAGTAGTGTTGTCACGATGTGATTTATCGTACATCGATGCATTGGCAATTTTCAGTTAGTAAACATCGATGCACATCACGATGTACATCGAGAAAAAGTCAGAGAAAAGTGCACTGAAATCCTGAATGCTAATGCACTAAAATACCGAACAGAACTGTAATTAATAAGAATACGCTGGTACATCCGGGAACTTCTAGTAACGGTGAAATGAAAGTAAAGTAATTTTTTTTAGATAAATAGTTCATTTTGACTAGCTAAAACAGTTTTAAAGCGAAAGAATATCAGAAAACATTGGAAAATGAAATAAGACATGAGAAAGGTAAACGATTTGCGTCAAAATAAGATAAGAAAGGGTGATTTTTAGCAAATTAATTTTTTTTAAAAACATGGATGTTTTGTTTCAGACATCGATGCATCGCCAGAATCAGCTTTGGCGATGTACATGTACATTGCGGTGTATCGATTAAAGTGGGATTATCGACTGCCGAGTCGTATCCAATGATCCTGGGCCTATCGTAAAATGAAAGCTTTAAATATATTGTTGCCTTAAAAAATGTATCTATTTTCCATGTATGCAACTAGAATTTGTGCACATACCTTATGTCGATCGATAATGGCAAAGGAAAATCCTCCAATTTTTTGTCTTCCTTTCTCCTTTCGTGTCCGCCATTTTTTATTAAACCAGAAGTTTGTTCTCTGTCGTCCGCGCAATTTTTTTTCACTTTTATTTCAAATAACGCTTCAGTTTCAACTTTTAATGCTTTTTTATAATCGTCAAGTGTTTTCTATAAGAAAGTTTTCATAAAAAAACTCACACTGTCAGAGATTTTATCGATTCGAGCGGCCAGAAAAATTAGTTTCAATTTCACCGGCTAGGTGTTTCGACTTCGACTTGGAAAGAATTTGAAAAAATCTATGAGTGGGACTCCTTGTATGGAATTGTAGATTCTAAATGATTTGCCAGTTCTACTGGTTGATGAATATTGCCATATGCATTCATTTTTATAAAATAGGAATAAGGAATAAGATGTTAGGCCAAACTTCGCCCCGATAGCTCAGAAAAGGTAAAATTTCTCCATTTTTCTCTCCACAGACTTGTAGAGCCGCTTTAATCGCGACAACACTAGGACCAAGGTGTTTAGATTTGGACCAGGTGTTCACAATTTGAAGGAAGATGTTCAACATTTGTAAGTTACTTATTTAGGTGCTCCCAGGTTGACAGGCCTGTATTTGAGACATCCACAAGTTCAAGAAAAGTCCCAAATTGCAGTTCAAAATTGGCAAAAAATCAAAAACAGCAAAGAAATTAACTAGCCTACCTTGGAAGTTTAGTCGTCGTCGTACGACTGATACTGCAGCTCCTATCATGTCTAAGGTAGTGCTTCTTCCCATTGAGTGGGTAGTTTACAGTTTTAAATTGTAAAATGTTGAAGAAGTATTTTTCACAAACGGGACAATTCCACAGATAAATGCTCTAATGTAATCCAATGGGAAAATATTGAAATCTTTGGATTGATTATGAAAAAACGAGGATTTTCGGTACATAACCCCATATACCACGGGATAGCTCCATATGTGCCCTTTCAAATCAAAAAAGAATTTGCATAGATAACCCATGAGACAAAAAAGATATGACCGCTTTTTCCGCCATCTATCCGAATTTTAAACAATTTTCAATAGATTTCAAACTCAAGACCACCGTCACAAAAAGTCAAATATTTGAAGTGAACCGAATCATTTCGTCATACTTTTTGTAAGATTATATACACACAAGATAAACAAAATAAAATATAAAATATGTACATTTTCACTAGTGATTGCACTGATAAATCTTGATTTCAATCAACCATCATCCCGATTTTAAATTTAGATTTTTTGTCTTCTACCTTTTCACTAGCGCCATCTGTGGAGTTATCCCAAACGTGTTGAATTTTTGTCACTAGAGGCAATCTGCGCGAGATTCCATTTTTTGGTTCGGTTTTTAGCGCATGCGCATCAAATCCAGCAATGTAATTGGTTCAAATTTTTATCGCGCATGCGCAATCGATAACTAATAAGAACATTTAATTTGAGATAGATGTTACTTACGTTCATTATTTCACAGCAGTCCCTACCCATGATGCAGCATATAGAGCGGGAATATTTTTGTTCAGTGTCAAAACAAAAAGTATACACCCAAAACAAATGTAATGACATAATATCAATAGCCCCGGATTTGTAGACGTGTGTTGTACAAACTTAAACGGATCCGATGGCAGAAAAGCACCTTGAATCATGGGAATGAAGTACTTCCTTTAATGAAAAACCGAACCAAGTTAAAACCGAATCTCGCGCAGATTGCCCCGACTCATTTTTGTAGCTATGGGGTAGTCACTAGAAGTCAAACTATATGTGTAACATAATCTTTCGAAAACAAGAGAGAGAAAAACTAAAATGGTGAATAAACCTCCTAATAGAGTCTCTGAGTATCAGATATGATTTTATATAATTATCAAAAAATAATTTATTGTAGTTGATCTGTTAAAAAGCGAGCCTTAAATTTTAATTCGTTCTAAATATACCACTTCAAGTTTGACATGCCGAGATCTCTCACGGCCGCCAGAATGTCTGCGAATATGATCTAGAGATTGATGCAAAGATAGGAATGTTAGGCAGACGGCAGTGTCTAGACGACTAAGTAGCCTATTGTCTAGACTTTCTTGTGATACATACTTTAGTTTTGGGAGTCAGAGAAATATTCAAGTTCTTCAGTGATCCAATTCTAAGCCAGGTTTTGGTAAGTTCACATTCGAGAACTGTGAAAGTGCGGTTCCAGGGGGCTAGTCGATGCCCCCCCCCCTTGAGTGGGCCCAGAAACGTTTTTAGGGCCCCAAAATATATTTGGCCAACAAATTTTGCTGGGCCTCCACTTACCCTTTGCATTCGTTTGACTTCACTTCTTAAAAGAGAGCTTCGTCTTCACTCTTTCAAACTAAAATAAACCTGTGAACTCACCGCGCCAATCAGTGTTCGTCGGCCAAATTTGACCGACGTTCTACATATGGTCATTCCTTCTGACGTCATCGTTGAGCCCGGAATTGACCAATGACATGCGCATATTTAATAAGAACGCATTTGGCGTATGTTTGTTCAGGCTCGCTGAATGGTGGAAGAAAGGTCAGTGCATAGGTCAGAAGTGATTTATATTATTACCCAAACTGTCACCGGTACCCGTCGTGGGGGCGGGGCTACTAAACTGTAATATGGTCTCTACTAGGCAGAGTGTAGAGACTCTGCACGCAGGGTACCAAGACTGGACTTTTGTTTGGCGAAACTTGGACTTCTGGGCCTTTTAGGCAAAATTATCTATAAATGGGCTTCAAATTTTTTTAGAACGTGACTCTGGGCACCCCCCCTCTGCCCCCCCCCCCAAACAGGAAATTGAAAAAGCATGAGGATTTTTTAATCTTTTTGAATTGTTATAAAAGAGTTCTGTTTTGACCTTTAGTCCATTTTTCTTATAGACAGAGCCTAAGGATGAAGTATCAGCCTGAGAGACTTGCTGTGATCAAAGATAAAAGAGATTGAAAGATAAGAAGAATAACCAGTGTCTAGACGACTACAACAGTACTATTGCTACTTTCAGAAATCTTCATGTTCAATGGCATGCCTTGTACGTTTGCAGGTAACTTGATTATCCCTGACCCCTGGGGAGGGTGATTACTAGTATATCAGGGGCTTAGCCAGTTTTCAGACAGGGGGGGGGGGGTGCGATCGTGGCATAAAGCAAGCCAATTTGTTTCTAAGAATATTGCAAAATTGATGCAACTTGAGCTAGAAAATCATAAAAAGCATTTTAAACTTTCTTCTTTTATCTCATGATTCTATTTTAATTGGTTATGGGTTTGATTATGCTCCCCTGGCAACGCCTATGGTCCAATAGACGCGATAGTTCAGAGTGACAACAATATTCTACATCAAGCTCAACTTCTGGGTACAGATTTTTTATACATCTGGGTAATAAATTGATACAGGATCCCATTTTAAACACATCATTTCAGCTTTATTTGACATTCTTCTTCACATGTATTTGCACAAACGATAAAAATACATCATATGAAATGCATTTTCACAAATATTTTCCGGACCAGCCGATAATCATTGAATGTTTTATCATGAAGTCATGACTTCGTTCCTGGAAACTGAGACCAGATGTCTCGATGTGAAACAAGAAGCAAGTTCTCGTGTATATAACATGGGCTTGATTTCATGTTGGTATAGTTTGACTTGTATAAATTGTAAGGGTTGTAACTTGATAATAGTATAAACTTTATAACATGTGACTGAGACAATTACCAATCATGCATGCATATGATTGCCCATTAATGATCATTGTATGCCCTGCTGGCCCGTAGCCAGGATTTACCTGGGGGGAGTGGTTTTACCAAAGGGGACTTTTTGCCTAGGCGGGGGGGAGCTTTTTGACAGTTTTGGCAAAAAGTCTTGCGAAAAGTGCTCAGAATAGTGAAAAACTACATGATTTTATAAAAGAATTTCTGTCCTGGAGTGGAGCTGCCCCTCCCTGCCCCCCCCGCTCCCACCCCCTGGCTACAGGCCTGCTCTGCTCTGCTTGTTAATTATTATTAGACATATACTGATGCAATTTGTATTATCTGCTTCAGGATGAGCAAGGATGGAAAAAGTGGGATGGTGCAGTAAGAATGTATAATCCAATTTTTCAACACACGACTTTATCACAGAGAGTCAGACTGATTTATTTTTCAAACAACAGACAGAGGTAAGGGCCCTAAACTTTGATTGATTTTTATTATCAGACACTTGGGTGCTAAATTGTGATCAGTTTGCTGGTCAATGCATAGGCGGTTGGGCAGTCTTTCAATAAATCTTGTCTAGGCTACAGATTTCAAGCCAAATCAGTCAATTCAGCTTATCAGTTTAGGACTGATAGTGTATTTGTCACTCAATGTCATATCTTGTATCATACCATATCACTGACTGTCATATCATGTGTCAAACCATGTCACTCCCTGTCATATCTTGTAACATACCATGTCACTCACTGTCATATATCGTAACATACCATGTAACTCATTGTCACAACTTGAAACATATTGTGTCACTTACTGTCATACCTTGTAACAATCCATGCCAATCATTGTCATATCTTGTAACACACCCTGCCACTCAATGTTATGTTTTGTTTTATACCATGTCACTCACTGTCATATCTTGTTACATTCCATGTCACTCAATGTCATATTTTGTATCGTACCATGTCACTCACTGTCATATCTTGTAACATACCATGTTACTCACTGACATATCTTGTAACAATTACCCAAATGCGAGTAGGTAGTTACCAGTTTTACCACCAGGTGGCTGATTCGGGTCAATTAACATGGCAGGTATATAAGAAAGTTTCCTTAAACTTGAATATTCTCAATTTAAGTGGCTCAATTTTCATATAACCCTTATGTGCCTAATACTTATACTAATGAAAATATGTCCGGTAAAGCAAAATATTATCTGTCCACTAAAAGAAAAGATATTTCATTTTTTGTGATTTTATAGCATGGGGTCTATGAGGAATCTCCCCGAGCTAGAAGTCACATTTTCAAAGAAAATTAATTTTTCAAAGTTGATAAAAACTTTTTAAAACCACATTTCTAGATGTAATTTAACATGTAGATTTCAAATATGACTTTGACTGAATTTTGAATTTTTAATGACGTAAATCAAGATAATTTCTACTCGCATCTGGGTTATTAATGTCATATCATGTATCATTCCATGTCACAAACTGTCATATAATGTGACATATCATGCCACTCATTGTCATATCTTGTATCATACCATGTCACTCACTGTCATATCATGTATCATACCATGTCACAGACTGTCATATCGTGTAACATACAATGTCACTTACTATCTGATCTTGTAACATATGTCACTCAATGTCATATCTTGTAACATAGCGTGTCACTCAATGTCATATCTTATATCATTCCATTCCACTAACTGTCATATCTTGTAACATACCATGTCACTCACTGTCATATCTTGTAACATACCACATCACTCACTGTCATATCACATATCATACCATGTCAAAGACTGTCATATTATGCGACATCAAATTTTTACTGTTTTTGAGATATTTGACGTCAAAAAACAGTAAAAATAAGTTACTTTTCAACTTGCTTCACTTGACCAAATTTTTTTTGAAAATCATCTTCAAGTTGCCAGGAGTTCAAATTTGACATTAGTTTTAGGATTTGACCTTTACTTGACCTTCAGTACAGTGACCTTTGAAAGGTCAAAAAGGTTGATTTTTCAAATTGATTTTTGGATGTAAATTTTGGTCAGCTTAATCACGAAAGACCTTATTGAGCTCTGAATAATTTAAAATTTTCAAGGTCAAAGGTCATCAAACTAGGTCACACAACTGTGCTATCTAAGTTTCTCAAAGTTGGAGACTACAAATCCAAATCAATAGTTTTGTTTGAAAGACAGGATATACATTCCCTTGAAGGTTCCAAACTGTGTGAGCACAGGACTGTGGGTCCTTATTTTGTAACATACCATGTCACACACTGTCATATCATGTATCATACTATGTCACAGACTGTCATATCTTGTAACATACAATGTCCCTTACTGTCTGATCTTGTAACATATGTCACTCAATGTCACATCTTGTAACAAACCGTGTCACTCACTGTCATATCTTATATCATTCCATTCAACTAACTGTCGATATCTTGTAACATACCATGCCACTCACTGTCATATCATGTATCATACCATGTCACAGTCTGTCATATCATATGACATACCATGTCACTCACTGTCATTTATTGTAACATACCATGCCAATCACTGTCATATTTTGTAACATATCACGTCACACACTGTCATATCATGTATCATACCATGTCCCTTACTGCCATATCTTGTATCATACTACGTAACTCACTGTCAAATCAGGTAGCATACTATGTTACTCACTGTCATATCTTGTAACACCATGTCACTCATTGACATATCTTGAAACATACCATGTCATCTACTATCATATTTGTAACATACCATGGCACTCAATGTCATATCATGTATCATACCATGTCACTGACTGTCATTTTTGAAAAATGACCACCATTTTTACTTTTTTTTTACTATAAATCAAAAAGTAGTGAAGTGATTTTGTTCATATTTGGTATGTGAATACTATAAGCATGGCACACTGTCTAATGACACTTTTGGTGGAAGGCTGCCATTTTTCAATATGGCTGCCATTTTAATGGTTTTTACTGTACCTCAAAACGTAGTGGAGGGTTTTTGTTCATATTTGGTATGTGAATACTATAAGCATGGCACACTGTCTAATGACACTTTTGGTTGAAGGCGGCCGTTTTGAAAAATGGCGACCATTTTTACATTTTTTACTATAGCTCAAAAAGTGGTAGAGCGATTTTGTTCATATTTTATATGTGAATACTATAAGCATAGCACACTGTCTAATGACACTTTGGGTAGTAGGCGACCATTTTGAAAAATGGCGACCATTTTTACATTTTTTCTATACTGACTCAAAAAGTAGTAGAGCGATTTTGTTCATATTTTATATGTGAATACTATAAGCATGGCACACTGTCTAATGACACTTTGGGTAGTAGGCGACCATTTTGAAAAATGGCGACCATTTTTACATTTTTTACTATACTGACTCAAAAAGTAGTAGAGCGATTTTGTTCATATTTTATATGTGAATACTATAAGCATGGCACACTGTCTAATGACACTTTGGGTAGTAGGCGACCATTTTGAAAAATGGCGACCATTTTTACATTTTTTACTATACTGACTCAAAAAGTAGTAGAGCGATTTTGTTCATATTTTATATGTGAATACTATAAGCATGGCACACTGTCTAATGACACTTTGGGTAGTAGGCGACCATTTTGAAAAATGGCGACCATTTTTACATTTTTTACTATACTGACTCAAAAAGTAGTAGAGCGATTTTGTTCATATTTTATATGTGAATACTATAAGCATGGCACACTGTCTAATGACACTTTGGGTAGTAGGCGACCATTTTGAAAAATGGCGACCATTTTTACATTTTTTACTATAACTCAAAAAGTAGTAGAGCGATTTTGTTCATATTTTATATGTGAATACTATAAGCATGGCACACTGTCTAATGACACTTTGGGTAGTAGGCGACCATTTTGAAAAATGGCGACCATTTTTACATTTTTTACTATAGCTCAAAAAGTAGTAGAGCGATTTTGTTCATATTTTATATGTGAATACTATAAGCATAGCACACTGTCTAATGACACTTTGGGTAGTAGGCGACCATTTTGAAAAATGGCGACCATTTTTACATTTTTTACTATACTGACTCAAAAAGTAGTAGAGCGATTTTGTTCATATTTTATATGTGAATACTATAAGCATGGCACACTGTCTAATGACACTTTGGGTAGTAGGCGACCATTTTGAAAAATGGCGACCATTTTTACATTTTATACTATACTGACTCAAAAAGTAGTAGAGCGATTTTGTTCATATTTTATATGTGAATACTATAAGCATGGCACACTGTCTAATGACACTTTGGGTAGTAGGCGACCATTTTGAAAAATGGCGACCATTTTTACATTTTTTACTATAACTCAAAAAGTAGTACAGCGATTTTGTTCATATTTTATATGTGAAAACTATAAGCATGGCACACTGTCTAATGACACTTTGGGTAGTAGGCAACCATTTTGAAAAATGGTGACCATTTTTACATTTTTTACTATAACTCAAAAAGTAGTAGAGCGATTTTGTCCATATTTTATATGTGAATACTATAAGCATGGCACACTGTCTAATGACACTTTGGGTAGTAGGCGACCATTTTGAAAAATGGCGACCATTTTTACATTTTTTACTATAACTCAAAAAGTAGTAGAGCGATTTTGTTCATATTTTATATGTGAATACTATAAGCATGGCACACTGTCTAATGACACTTTGGGTAGTAGGCAACCATTTTGAAAAATGGTGACCATTTTTACATTTTTTACTATAACTCAAAAAGTAGTAGAGCGATTTTGTTCATATTTTATATGTGAATACTATAAGCATGGCACACTGTCTAATGACGCTTTGGGTAGTAGGCGACCATTTTGAAAAATGGCGACCATTTTTACATTTTTTACTATAACTTGAAAAGTAGTGGAGCGATTTTGTTCATATTTGGTATGTGAATACTATAAGCATGGCACACTGTCTATTGACACTTTTGGTAAAAGGCAGCCATTTTTCAAAATGACCACCATTTTTTACTCTTTTTATTCTTACTTGAAAAGTAATGGAGCCATTTTGTTATTGATTATTGGGAAGAGGGTTTGCACCCATCGTGCCCCCCCCCCCGCCACACCAATGATCTAGTACAAATGGTCACCCAAATACTTTAATTGGTGAATATTCTGATATACATGTAACATTTTAATGTTTGTGTTTAATATTTGCAAATCAAGGGTAGGGTAGATGATAAATATTATGATGTGACA
The DNA here is from genome assembly GCA_903813345.2 of Owenia fusiformis. Classification (NCBI taxonomy): domain Eukaryota; kingdom Metazoa; phylum Annelida; class Polychaeta; order Sabellida; family Oweniidae; genus Owenia; species Owenia fusiformis. The sequence goes on along the minus strand of CAIIXF020000005.1, from coordinate 13,780,418 downwards.
TACAGATTCATGAATTTAGTGTTCTTTGGCATTTACTGCACTATGGAGTTTGCATATTTCTAGTACTTTATTCAATTTACTGGACATAAGTGAATGATAAATGAACAAAAGGCACAATACAGAAAAGAAAATAATTTAAATATTATTTGCTTATTTCAGGATGTATGGCATGGGTAATCAGCATGTCAAAAACATATAGATAGAATATGGTGGAATAACAGCAGGGAATAGATGGAAAAACAGATTGCATGTGGAATTGCCACAATACTTCACCGGTATTTATCGTGAAGAACAACTTTTATTTAATTCACTGGAAGGAGCTGTTGACATATGAACAATTAGGATGATAAATGATATGGAGGGCTTGAGGAATGACCACATTACTTCACCAGTGTTTATATACATATATATTAGCTGATTAAAAAATAAAAAGACATATGCAACATTAACAATAGGCATAATATATGATACAGGATGGCACACAAGGATTTATGTACATACTGCAAATCATATTCAAGGATATTTAAATGATACCAGATGGAATGATGATTTGTGACAGTTGTGATTCTTATAGACCATGATGTGAGTCAACTCTGGAGATGCCCCCCCCCCTCACACACAACGATAGCATTTTGAATCAAGTGTGTACATGCCACCCCTCCCAATAAACTTTAGCAACATTTCAAAGATAAAAGACTGATGTTGATATAATTCAGTACAAAGATGAAAAATGGAATTTTTTGCAAGGGTTAATGTAGTATGGTAATTACATAGAGATACATGTATGTGATGGCTTGATAGCATATACTTTGATCAGCATTAGTCAAGTTTTGAAATCACTTTATCCCGCAGCCAATTTTTTTACCAAGCGCTGGTACGGGACAGTGGGTTTGAAAACCTGACTGTCCCGTAGCTCAGTGCTACAAAGTGCTCATACGGGATAAAGGTGTTTGACTTCGTGAATATCCCGCGAGCCCTATAAAATTACGTGACAGTGTAACTTCGATTCATCATATCCCGATCTGTGAAAAACATTTGTCGGGGTCGGGACTAATAATCAGATCTGAATGGGATGTAATGTTTTAAAGATTTTGTGTATGTCTTTTTCTATGTTGATACTAAAACTCACCTAGAGTGAGTTTTGTTTATTTCTCGGAATGATCGACGATGATGTTTTTCTTCACAATTTACATTTATATCAAACAAGACAATAGCTGTTTTAATTCATCTTTGAATTCTGGGAAATTCCCATTTCCATAAATCTCACAGCATTTCGTCCAGTGATTTAGTACAGGTGCATTTTAGTCTCATGCGATTCTCAGGAGATTCAGCAGAGGCATGTGAAAACTAGTCAAGCCTTAAGATTTATTGTTTAATTCAGACGCTTGATGCAATGAATCTTTTTCAACTCTAGATCTTTTAGTGCGAATCAAAAGTATGAAAAGGAAAACACGACTTCGAAAGCACTGAAAGAAACCGTAAAACCCATGGTGAATTCGTGTGCTCCCAATGCATCTACGTTACGTACTCTTATCATGAGCAAACTAGCCTACGACTAGAAGCTACAAAAAGGTATTCGTTTTTAAAATGGTTCATTGATTGGCCAACTCCGGTCCCGTCACGCTTTTTCACTGGCTGCTGATTCCGTGTACTCCTGAACATTTCCGCGTTCCAAATGACAGTTCTCACCATAGCATTCCAACTCACTGCCCTTTTGTTTACAAACAGATTAGCGATAAGCTAAAAACATTTGTTTGTAACAAATTATTTTTATATTGTGGAAGATAGGAACAGCGTGTCTTCAGTTCAGCTTCCGTTGTATCTTGTGTTATTCCAATATGTAAAACTGCTGTATGTAACTACTGGAAGGAAGTTGAAGATGAAAAATACCGCAAATACCGATATTTACTAATTTGATCATAAAAAGATAGGATCCGCATGTGTTATATCTAAAGAAGATACAACGACAAGAATACATGCAGTTTTCTTATATACAGCTAACGTTTTGTATCAAATTCAAATGTTTCTGAAAATACAGTAGTGATATAGCATGGAAAATATTAAGTATTTTGAAGTGTGGATGGAATATGTGTTTAAAATTAAAGCGACCATTAAAAATACCACAAATGGAAGGGATAAGTGCTGGAGGATATCTTGGAGCAATGACGTAGATTTATCGAAAATACACATACTAGTTTAATTGAAATATTTTTATGGTAAAACCTTTTACCCGCGGTGGGAAATTCTTCATTTAACAATATTGATGATAACAGGTCGTCAATTTAACAAAAATAAAAGTCAAAGGTTAATGGTAAAATGCCATTAGAGGTTGTTTTATTACGTATATGATCAAGGTGGAACCTATAATATGTTAATTACATGCAGTAGACGATTTACAGGTTAATGTAGTCATAAAATATCGAACCTGATCCAACTGGACCCATGCTTGAAAAATACAATAATTAATTTTATCAAATTCAACTTGGTCTATTCTAACATGAATTTCACTGTGTATGTAAGCATTTCCTACGTTTGTGTTTAACGATAACGAGCTGGTGATAAACGCAAAGTGGGGAAATTCTTCACATTTAATGCGGTCTGTAGTTTAATACAAACACTTGTTATACTGCAAGGTAGCAATTTGAATCGCGATAATCTATTAGCACTGTTTCTATATCCTCAAGGATTTCTCAAGTGGCTTAATGATTGAACGAGTGATTTACATTTGTAAAAAATATTTCAGGAGATATTTAAGGACAAAATGTGAACTAGAAAAACAAGGTTTAGCATTTAGTAGGATCCTATTAATTATGTCATTCGTATGGATATTCAAATTGCTGCTTTTCCAAATATTAAATGGAATTACTTCAGCATCCACCGAAGAAGTTTCTCAAAGAACCATCAATACACGTTTCACGGATAAACTTCTTCATGGAAATGATATTAATCAAAGTGGAATAACTGAAAGATCTGACGGCAAACCGTCGTCAATAAAGTACGCAAAAATTGATGATGTCACCATTAATGTAATTTCACGGTCTAATAACCAGTCTGCGAATTTAACACATCTAGAAAATGTAGACGGAAATTCCCGAAAAGATGCGGATTCAAAGGACAATTTGAATATAAAGGAAAATACTAATGATCTCAAACATGACAATGCCAATGACTCAATTGATCTCAAGCAAAGCAGAGTGGACGATACTGATCTCACAGAAACTGTACGACAAGCAAAAAACAAAACTGAAGAGCATAAATGTGAATGTGATTGTTGCAGACAGCAGGGTGGGTACTCAACCTTACAGATGAAAATATAAATCGTACTGGTATTTTTTCTAAATATGATTCATTGTATTCCAGATTTCTATTTTTATGCTAAAACACCAAGGCGTATAACAAGCGTATTTGGCATTACTACTTATTACTTATCACTAATTTACTAGTTTACACACATTGCTTAACATCTGGGACAATAGGCTACAAGAGCAAGTCGAGGTTATCTTTAAAATGTCAGCCAACTGCGATTGCCATGAGAATACAAGTTCAGTTATGAAACTCAACTTGCATACAATGATGATAACTATTTATCAAATACTTATTTGCTACTGTACTTTAGGTCTGAAAATTTGTTAGAACAACTGCCGTCAAAATATCCGACTCCACAAAAATGATAAATATCTCGAAAATGCCAATATCCTACATGAATCAGATAATTCAAACCAATGCAAATAAAGTAAAAAAAACGCTAAGTTGCGGGCATAAAAATACCGTTTACACAAAATACAAAGATGTCATTAAGTTCATATTTGAGTTCGTATACATATTGACCATTTTTACCTAAATTGGTAGGAAATGTGGATAACCACGGGAATACCGATGCACCAAGGTACCTCAGATTACGAATCAAATTGTAAAATACAGAAAATAGTGACTGTCCAGAAATCATTACACGTATGCTTAATATGATAAGTACCCTGAACGCAGTCTAGTTATAAACTGAAGACGAAGCTGTCTTTTAAGAAGTGAAGTCGAACGAATGCATTGCAAAGGGTATATGATAAGAATAATTGAAATATTACTAGGACTCAATTGTCGAAAATGTTTAGTCCAGGCTGACAGAATGAAAGTCTATAGATAAACATTTAAATTTAAACTTTACATTAAAATCGAGGTACATTACAAAGATGTTTTTCAGATATGTCTATAACTAACTGTGTCAATTTTTCAAGTTGCCTTATATTGATAGGGAGGTTTAGATAACGTGAAAACGTGAATGTGTAGAATGATGGTCCTCTGTGGATTAATTCTCCTATTTTACTGTTTATTTGGCCGATCGAGTGTATAGGTAATGGTTACTAGGTCCCCGAGAAGGTGAATTTAGAGCAGGACAGTTATATCCATCGTTACTTCTGGTGTCAGTCGTGAAGAATAAAGATGATTATAACGGAGAAAACTAAAAAAAGAACTCTTCGAAAGTGCAGCCATACTGATACGTGAACAAGTTGTGTCGGTTCAAGTGTAAAACAGCAATATTTGTAAATCACTGTAAACAATGGTTAAGAATAGCGCTAAACTACTATAGATACATTCTCTGCCTTGTTAACATAATATATGGAGTAACTGTTGAAATAAATCAAGCTGTTATACAACACTTTATTTGCTTCTTAAAAGTATTTACAAACAGAATGGAATGGAAGTATTATTTTGTATCCATTTCTTTTGTATTTTCAGGGAAGAGCGTCACCATAGTTACTGGTCTGTTTGATATAGGTAGAAAACGTTGGTCTTCGTTCAAACGGACCTACCATGATTATCTCAATTTCGCTCAAAATGTCCTTAAGCTTGACGTGAATTTAGTGTTTTACGTCGAGGAAAGAGGGCGCTACTTTGTTGAAAAACATCGACGAGGAAAGGAGCACAAGACTGAAGTGATTGTCACTGAATGGAAGAATTTGACATTTTATCGCTATTTAACTGCGATTGAAACTATCATGGGATCAAAGGAGTTTAAATTGAACAATCGACTCTTGAATCATCCGGAAGGATTTTCAGCATTATACAACCTCTTGATGAGTTCAAAATTCTCAATCATGTATGAAACGACACTTCGAAACACATTTCATTCTGACTATTTCTTTTGGATGGACGCTGGTTATGGCCACGGTAATAGCAGTATCTTTCCGCCCGAAAACTGTCCCTGGGCCCCATGCAACATTCTAACCGATATGATCTCATATATAAACCTATACCCTACCGATGTCTATAAACCCGCGATCAATAGACTTTACAAGATGTCGGTAGCTCCTGCTCTTAATGGCGGCTTTTTCGGAGGATCTAAGAATGCCATACACACGTATCATAAACTCTATAAAGCTGTCTTGGAGGACTGGTTGAAGAATGGCAGGATAGATGACGATCAAACTATGGCTTTGGCCTGTTATTTTAAAAAGCCAAACTTATTTAATCTTGTTCCTGGGGGTTGGAATGATGTATTTAAATTATTTAACTAACTGTCCATAGTTTACTGTTAAGGATTCTTAACTCTATCTTTGAGAACTTCATATTCCTCGATAGACCAATACTTTATCGATCTCACTTATACTCAATTAACTCATTTAATAAGTGCTAAAATATCTGTGAGATATTATATTTGAGGTTGTAAGACACACATTGGTTGGTCAACTGTTCATGTTGCTTGCCTTTTTTTTCATTTTATTCTGCCTTTAACTTGATGTTATATATTAGGGTCGTTCGAAAAGTTTTGCACGAAAGCTTCTCAAGAGATTGTTTCTTATATAAAACTAGTTTTCTTTTTACAAAATGAAATGGACCATTGCGTCATCACCTTGGTTACTATAGCAACCGTAGAATGTTGAGTAGTATATACACGAAACCTTGATAGTGTAAGGGGATAAGATGAGGGCACATACCTACCAACTTTGAACAAGATTGGTTCATTATTTTCATAATTAGATATAGATGTGCAAAACCTTTTGAACAACCATTGTATTTATACATTTTACATATCAGAACAACTTATACATATCAATGCATACATTATTACTGTGTTCCACTGCTGGATGACTCAAACTGCAGTTAGCTTCATTCAAGATGGTTGCCGAGATTCTTTCGTTTTCGATAAACCTCCGATTTCAGCTTAACTAAGATGAATCTTGATTCCAAAAGTTAATAAAACTCCGGTTGTATTCAACCACACATGAATGCCAAAACACCTTCAATATTAGAGAATTTTAAAGAAAACGGCTTCACTTTTCGAAAACGAAAGAATTTCGGCAACCATTTTGAATGAAGCCAACAGCAGTTAGAGTCTTCCAGGTGTGGAACAGTGATTATTGTTATCTAAACAAATATAATTCGATACAAACATAAAAATATACAAATATTCCAACTTTATATACAAATATAAATGTTTAAACTTTTGCGAAATAACATCGCGGTGAAAGCTATGTATGACTAGTAGAAATTAAATACAACACGTAGATTTTACAAATACAAGAACTAAGTTACAAATACAAGTACAAATACAAGAACTACAACGCATACAAGTAAAAAATACATGTGACTATAACTAAATAGAGACTACACGGGACGTTGCCAGGATCCAAAAAGGCAAGGTAAAATTATTAAACTGGTGTGGAATGAGAAAATAATACCTCCATATGATGATTTTTACTCTTTCAACTGAAAAACACGTCTGCATTTTCTACTATACTTTGGCGAGGTGGTTGACTTGCCTTTAGAGGACATATCTGACGATGCCCACGTATATCTTACCCCTCTATCACACCAAACTAGTTCTTACCCGTTCTTGCCAGTCCTACGAAAACGTTGTAAAACGGGCTCAATCTGGCTGTTGCACGACGTTGCACACCGACGTGGTGCGACCTGATCGAACTGCGAATGAGATGGACGTATTGAAGACTGTTTATGAACGAAGTAGCTAATTATTTTAGACATATTTCCCGACCACAGCCAGATTGAGCCCGTTTTCCGACTTTTTCGTAGGACTGGCAAGAACGGGTAAGAACTAGTTTGGTGTGATAGGGGGGTTATATGCGTTTCGGAATATTGTGAACATCCCGCGGCCCAAGGCCTCAAAACATTTATCTGCACGAGGATCGGTCTCGAGACCAGATTTATCATATTGGTCAAGGGATAATCACAATATCTTGGACTTACTTAAAATGATCTATTTATCATATACTCCAATGTGTATATTTTCTCAAAGATGTGTATTTATTTATAGTTGACATTTTCCTAAAGCATCTTAAATTCTCGGACAATTATTTCAACTCGGATAGTATCTTATTAATAAATCATGCTTTATAGTTTATATTCAATGTATTATTCCACATTCACATATAGCTAGGCAAGGTGTGTCCGATTCCAGCCAATCAGAACAGAGTATTCACATAATGAACAGCGTGTGAAATATCAGGAACACATGTAAGGTCACTAGTTAAACAGTTGTCACGGTAATGAATGGACTTTTCACATTGGATTTGATGACTTACCAACTTGTCCCTTGCAAAAAATTTCATTGAAAATGTGTTCTTCTAGTGAATTCGTTCCTTTTGGATGATTTTGTAGAAAAAATTAAAATGTGTGAAAGAATATAAGCCCAAGACTCAATGCATTGTAGCTGCTTCATTCCACTCAGGCGTTGTTTCCTAGACTTTGCATTCCCGCTGCGCCGTCATGCAAAGGTTTGGAAACAACACCTCAGTGGTATGAGTCCAGGGCTTAAATCCTTAATTAAAATCAAAACAGTATTTTTAAAAATATTCTTCTAAGCGAAGAGGTCCTAAACCCCATATAGAATGATCATTTTATGTACATCTAATTTCTTTAAATATGGATAACTATACTTAATAAACCACATAAAATATTATCTGTCTATATTGACAGGGCTGGAAAATTACTACTTACAATATTTATAGTTATGTACAAATCGTTTCCAATAGTTCGGCATCTGCGTAACGGTTAGTCTTAGCTACAAGGCCAAGAGCGAGCCCCAACTACTAATACCTCCCCATAAGAGAGAAGGTGTGTAGTCAAGTAGTGGAAGGGGGGGGGGGTGTCACAAGGTCTTGCAGCTAGACTATGACGTCATGGTACACCGCTGCTCATATGCTTGAAATATTTCCCAATTTACTTTTGATAAGTGTTCTCAAGTGTCAGTGAATCAACATTTTTGATTACTTAATTTAATTAAAACGATTGCAATTGTTATATTTAGTACAAAGAAAGAGTACCGATTTTTTTTGAAGTGACCTTTATTCCAAGAATATGAGCAACGGTGTATAAACTTATTGTAAATTGTTTTTATTGAGGTAGATATTTGACATCTTGCCTTACTCCGTAAGTAAACATTGCTTAGGGCCCATCCGCGTAGTGTAAGCTCTAAGGATACCTGCTGATCAAAATGACATTACGGATCAGTTGCAACTTTATTTTCCTATACCTAGTGAAAAAAAATCATCTAGCCAGTACCAAAAGTAACTTTGTAACCAGCCGACCGCCCCTTAGAGCCTACACTGCATTCACGTATCAACCCGTCAACCGTAACAAGATAGTCAAAGAGAGCAAAATGTAAGCTTTTGGCCAATGGTGAAAAATAGAAACCACAGCGTTGGCTAAAGAGTCTGGGCTTACCTAGCTGCTCAAACCTTCACCCTCATTCAGCCGTGATATTGAAAGCGGCGTAACGGACCAGCAGCCCTTCGTAAAATACTGTCCCTCTTCTATATTTCATGACCATATTTGGCCATGATTGATCCATGTCTGTTGAATCCGTGTATTCATCTCCACACAGGATCAAAATAAGGGTTTCAAAATCACAGCATGAACCAAGATAGCGTGTAGCATATGAATAATTAAGAACATGTCCAATCATCAAAGCTACTCGTACTGGTTGGCAATTGTCTTCCGTGTTGAAGGTTTTAGTCCAACTTTCTTATCATAGAATTTGACAACCTTTGCGAGGTAACTGTCAAAGAACGATATATAGTCATCGGTATTGTAGCGAAGATGCTGCACATGTGGCGAGTCCTCCCACATTTTCACCAGCAAATCTCCATTCTTTATCACCTTCCAATTATCAATCAACTCACCCAGTGCTTTTGTATCTATGGCGTTGTCGTTCTTAGAGTAATAAAATAATGTTGGTCCTTGGAATGGGTCAGCCTCGAGCATTTTAACGCCCTTGTTCATGTAATTTAATGTGTGTTTATATGTTAGTATGACGTAGTATTTGTAAATAAATCTAAGTATGGGTTGTAAGATGGGGCTTGATGTCATGCCTGGTATCACGCCCTCGGAGTATATCTGAGCGTCACCTATTGTAACGCTGTCGAACACTTGCCCACAGATATTGTCGCGGATAGGGCCGTAACGAGATTTTTGCTGAACTAAACGGACCACACTTTGGAAGGTACAAAGCCCACCAGAAAAAACATGAAACAATAGTGGACGCCCTTTGTGCTCGCTAAGAAGATCCTCTAAGAGAGTTTCTGCGATGGGTATCGTACTTTTCGGCCACACTGCGTTCCAAACACCAAATTTCACCTCTTTGACACTGACACCTCGGGATTCGTACATTTGTTTGTATTTTTCGACGTGGCGTGGTTTTGCCGTAATCCACGTCAGCAGAATGCATAGCGGGGCGGTGTATTGTGGTACCTCGACTCTTGGATTAGTTATGAGACTATTATCAGATACTTGTTCGGCAAACCTGTGCCAGGTATTCGGCACTTTCTTCAAATGTGGACTTTGGCTCGAATGATCCATGTGGATACGTTCCTCCCTTGGAATTATTGTGGGTTGCCTCCTGAACCAGTTAGTCCAACCGAACGCTAGGTTTCTAAACCGCAGCATACCTTTTCCAGGTCACCCTTAACATAAATGAAGCCATTCATGATTACTATATATTCTATACAAGTGTCACTTTAAATTAATTCAAGTCCAAGTTCCAGGTTTGTCCCTGTTCTATCAAACCTGGATAAATCCTTGAATATCTTCAAATTGTAAATTATATTATTCTGAAATGTGATCCTCCAAATGATGAAAAACGCGTATACCTACGATTGATTGAAATGGCGATGTCCCCATTAATCAAAGCAAATAAAAAAGCAAATAAGTAAATATACATACTTTGTTCGTGCAGTGTCCAATAGGTTAATTCTAGATCTACAGCTGCCTATATTCCTGACGTATGCGCAACTCAACCATCGAGTTCAAGTTTTCCTATGTGTAGGACAACACCAGGGTCAACTCAACAAAAAGTAAGCTCAAACATTTGCATAATATTGGTGATCAAGAAAAAGGGATTCAGCATTATTGACATTGACCCATAAGTAAGTTAGTATAGCAAATTCAGAAAGTTCACATTCAATTAAAAATAATGTTTATTTTACGGTATAGTATTTGCACTCCTAGATCAAATACTTCAAGACCATTGGTTCGATATTCTATGTATTGATTTTTGTGTTCATTTCGTTGAGATGGCCAATGAGTCATTGCACTTTATTTTGTGTTAAGTGTGTCAGTCTCTCAATTACGTCATATTTGACGCATGTCAATATCAGCTGTATTTAGAAACCGATCAATTACTGTTATTTCAACGACTAAACTATTTTCGCATTCTTCTAACACAGGTAGTAATCAAACAGCACCTTCTTGCAAAATTCGCACGATCCGGGTAAAAATCGCACTCTGGGAGTAAGTACAGGTAGGTCATAAAAGTGCATCTAAATCACAATTTACTATAATTAACCCACCTGTTTTATGATATATTAAGTCGAATCACATATTTACCTACCCTATTCATACATGGCTGACGTCAGCTTACCTCAAGTCTCAGGTAAAAAAATCACAGATGATGTGAAACACATTCCATTAGCTGAATATACTAACAAGAATAAGCTAGGTCGACGAACTTACAAGAAAAGGCATTCGTTTTCAAAAAAATTTCCAAAATCTCACGACTTTTTACCGGAATGTGCGGATTTTGCTGATTGAGTGCTGTTTGATTACTACCTGAATTTATTATGACACATTATATAATACGATATTACATTTGAATAGTTTTGTATATCAATGTATTTCCAGTTTATCAAATTTTCGTATTTTCTTGAATATGATTACTTAGACTTCCATTTTGATAAAGAATAATAATCGCAATTAAACATTAAGTATTTGATAATAGTAATGGATACACATTTTATATTTATTGTATTTTACTAAATGTTTATAGTACAGGGTGATCCAAAAAGTGGAACATTTCATTTTGCAGATTTATACAAGCCATATGTGTGTAGAACATTATACACCATTGGAACAGCATTCAATTTAATTTACCATAACCTGAATATTGTGGGGCACACATGAGTGGCGCAAAATATGAAAAGTATGATGTTCATTCAACTTTTTTGCAAATACTGTATAAAGTAAGAAATTCCCCGATTACAAAATTTTCGAATTTAGAATCTGACCCTGAAAAGGTCAAAAGGGTCAACAAGTCAAATTGCTCAGATTAATTTCAAATTGGTACCATTGTATTACACTGTACTTAGATAGAGTAAATAAGGTCAAACATTTGACCTTGACCTTTGACCATCACCGTAAAATGATGTTAAAGTTAATATTATTTCATCCAGAGAGCCATCTCCAACATATCGAGACACTGATGGGAGTTCGATAAAACTTTTGTATGTATGCATGATCACATATATTACTTATTAACTACATATGCAAAGACATGAAGTGAGCATATAATAGTTAAAATGTAGTGTTATCAAGTCCTTTGGCTGTAGATCTGCCACTAGTCTTCATATACGGATCGGGATCAAAATTCTTCACATACGTCACAAGTTGTCGATGTCTTGGAAGTTTTGGTCCCCATTTTGCAGTTGGCTTTATCAGCGCTTTCATTTTCTGTAATTATAAGCATACATTATTGAACATGGTTCTGAAATCATTAAAATAATCACTTTACCCTTCAAACGTTTGACAACACAAATACCCATCGATAATAAATGTTTAAATTGTTGCTACGTTTTTCCCAATTGGTTTGTTGGTCCCATGAAATATTAATACGCCTTGTTATGGCGCCTGATTTGTGACGTTTTACGTCAAAAAGTCTTACGTAATTTATCTTTGTGTGGTGTCATATTACGAAACTCAAAAAGTGAATGAGCGATTTTATTGATATTTTATACAATAGTACAATGTAAGCATGTCATATTCTTAAATCATCATTTCGAAGAATCCAAAAGTAATGTTAATAGATTATATTGGAATCATTTATTTAAACAAATAACGACTGTATTAGGTTTGTTCAGCAGAATAGAGATCAGAAAGTATGTGTCGAAAGTATTAGCAACGCTCTGTTTGTTGTTAGTAACGTTTTGTACCATCGCTATGGCATCCGGGTATATTGCATAACACTTATACCTTTAATTGATTCAAGGGTATAGTTTAGAATTGTGAGGTATGAAATATGATGATCGATGTATCAACGTGCGGAAGACCATTCATTCAATTCTAATATTTGATTTTGACTTCAGTTGTTCATACATATTGAGTAAATAACCATTTATACGAAACTTCGACAATTACGTTGTTAATTTTACAAAGTAAACCGCTTAACATATCCAGGGTTCTTTGTTGCTTTTACATTTGGTTATGTAATTTAGAATAACCATTTGAAAAAAGAATTGATGGCTTCTCGGGACAATTGAGCTAGCGTTCACTGGTATCAAATGCCGGCTGTCGGCTGACGATTTCATGGCTATTTTATGACCAACTCATTTAGATATGAAAACGATCTATACTGCTTCTATATTCATGTTTAAATGAGCTTGGCATAAGATAGCAATCAATTCGTTAGCCGACAACCGGCAGTTGATACCAGCGAATGCTAGCTAAGTAAAAGCTATTTCTTTCATAAATCTTGATCGATATCCGTCATTTTAATTCTTTTATTATTTCGTCATACAACGCGGCGGAAGTCAGGCATTTGTATGCAGGTAAAACTGATTTAGGCTAGATTACGTCATGTTGAAATACAAAAAACAACTAAAAGTTGAACTTGTACTATGCATATGGCGTGTAAATGAGAATAAACCGTAAGATAGTCACGATTGAGAAACGGACCATCCTTCATTAGGTGATATGCTAATAATTACAGAAGATGGTGGTAAAACCGCCCAAAAGACTCAGTCACATTTGCTCTACGGTAGCAGTACGGCAGCCGTAGCTTCACAAAATCGACATAGAAAGTCTCCATCGTACTGCTCATTCCTATATTTTATGCTGCTATTTTTCATAGATTTTGAGAAGCTACGACCGCTATGGTTGCCAGAGATCAAATGTCACTGAGACATTACTTACCTCAAGGAAGGAACCTTTGAATTGAAAGAACTGGGCGATAGCCACAATTGGTATAAACGCTACAGGGGCCATGGCAGTTAACCAACCAATACCTTGTGCCCACGGAGGATACACATACACTTTGTCCAGATTCAAAGGGACGTACTCTAGTATGTAGAATACAAAGATAAACTGAAAAAGACACGTTCTTATGTTTTGAATTTCCTCTAAATAGTATTACACACTATGTATAATCTATTATGTTTTTGCTGTAAAAAGGGCGGGGGTATAAACTCCTTAAAATTCCTTCAAAGCAAGTGAACGAAGTGAAAGTGAAACTATATTATATTACGATATTGATCCGTAGGTCTTCATTAAACTTACTATTATACCCGCAAGACAAAGGAAGTTCCACATAAAATACCAGAATATATTCCATGATATCCAGGCGCATTTTGTATATGGCCAGCCAATCATCACTCGAATATCGCGAAGGAATCGATTTGTACCTTAATAGAAGTATAACGAAGGTTAAGCTACACGTTTTTTTGAGAACGTACGTGAACGTGAACATGATCCAAATTAGGAATAATGTCCCTTCTCAATTATTTTCAGGAACATAATTACAATTATTGAATCATCATTATTCCTATTCTAAATCGGGCAAATAAATACTTTGAAGCGGAAGACGAATCCCCAGAGAACCATAATTCCACACGTTCGCGTACACGTTGTTTTAAAAACGTGTGACTACAATTTTGGCCAGGCACTTGTAATAAATACGTACCATTTTGAAAAAATGATGAAAAAACAAACAAATATTCGAATTTTCACATAGTTAGATACATGTATTGCATTCCCCTTAAAGAACATCCTGTTTTCCCTGTTCATGAAGAAAAATTAAGCCAAGGACGGTAGAAAACAATCCGTTTGAGTGACAAAATGGAACGTCCGATACGTTCAATACAAAAATAAGAAATAGTCACCGTATATCCAGGACACTGCAAAACACGTCAGTAGAGAGTTCAACATGAGTCCCCATATAGGAACATTGGCATCGAGAAGTTGGATCACGTATAGACCTCCCTTTAAAAAAACATTATTGAGAAAACTGATAAGTTTGCAATAGGTTCTCATGATTAAATACTCTGTTGATGAACGATTTAGCATCGTATTTAAGGGCAGACGTTTCACCCCGACAATTGCTCAGTTTAAGATTTTTTCAGGGCGGTATAGAACGATTTAAGAACTCGTTTGGTATGATGGGGAACGGGTACCATACATGTATCCCAAATTTTAAATTTTAAACAAATAACCATTTTTTGAAAACCTACATAATTTTAAGACAATTTGCAAAAGTTTCAAGACAACTTACAGGAGTTGTTACAGCAATTCCTGCCAGAAAGCCAACAACGCAGACTCCTATTAGTACCAGAGCTTTGTAAGGTCTACTGCGGGGTATATGGTCCACTATACCAGTAACAATCATCTCTATACCTCCAAACTAACAAAATAAACAGTGCGATAAATGATACTGCCGGTCAAGGATGAGCGAGAGGAAGAGTTGAAGGGATGGGAAGTTGCATCGATAGAAGCGAGGCGAATAGGTGAAGTACTGTAGAAGAGATCATTTCCATTAAATCAGTTTATTTTCTCAATTATGTACAATATCATACTTTACACAATTACATGTTCACTTCTTATAATATTTCACAAATCATTGTAAATACCATTATGTGGCACCTAATACTCCCTCTTGGGGGTCATAGCCACTACAACCTGTAAATATGTCACATTGATTTCAATATAAAAAAAACAAAAAAAGATTCTTTGTGACATCGTTTTTAAGAGTGAAGAACCTTGTACAAGCCCCAGCTGCTTCGTATGGTCCTGCAGGAGGGGTGTTTCATTTTATTATTAGGGGTGCTTTGTCTTACCACTGAATCCAATCCGAGAGTTATAACCATTCCAAAGAACAACACTGCCCATAGTTGGGTGACAGGCATCAGTGAGAACGCATTTGGGTAGACTACAAAGATCAACCCAGGCCCTGAAAGTTTAACATAACGAAACTGATCTTTACCAACAGCCGTTTCAAAGTCGATTTCTGTTGGTTGGGTAGGGACCCGATTAAAAAAGGAATTCCTTCGATCCCAAACTTTATTGGACTGGTTGTATTTTTTTGAGTTTGAACACCCTTTAGTCATCTGTTAACTATTTTTGCATTGCTCTATTTTGAGGTCTCTGATGCTTTACAGCAAAATGTTTGAATACATTTTTAAAATAAAAATCAATAAATAGACATTAAATATACACTTATAAATGTTTTAATCTGTATCCCGGGTATTTATTAGAAGTCTTCGCATGTAGCATTGACTCCCAGGGTCTCAACTCGATATTCCACGTTGACCTTGATACACGACAACACTAAATTGAAAATGTCGTTATTTTCTGATACTATAACTGACTATAAATTCAAAATCACCGATCCAAAAGATTTGAGCTGATTTCCTGATCACTTCTTGTATGTTTTGATTTTTGAAATGAAAAGAGGCGGACGTTTTGATTTTGAATTTTGTAAGCACGATATGACTACGTGATGATAAGGTCAAGGCCATGAATCCATACATGACAAAAATATCGATGTTGCATTCTGGGAGCCAATCCTCCTTGAAGTCTTCGTGTAAATGTGATAAAAAAGTTGAAAGAGAAAAGCAATATTTCGGAGGGCAATTTCGCATTTTTAACAACTTCGTATTTAGGTAATCAACTGGCTTCCAGAGAGTTGAATTTGTATCATTATTGTATTAGCCTATAATAGAGCCTTTACATGGACTGTGTCTTTCAATAGCACTTTAAATGACTTTATCAGTGACAATTGTATATAAACCCATTCCAATACATGTACATATTTCATTTTCTCTTTTTTACCACATATTTGAACATTTGGGGTTTCTCTTCACTGGACATATTTGCTCAAATGATTATTCTTTGTGTGACGCTGTAAAGGACCATGGAAGGTATCGCAATAGATTTCAGACAGTCACATGTTGGATTTCGACTATTTCTGAGGGCTTGAACAGGTGCATATGTAAGATTAATGCAATAACTCCAGATCAAACATTCATAGAGGTGATAAGATAATTTGGACTTTGAGACAGGGAACACCCCAACAACATGTTTTTCCGAACTGTTGTCCTGATTTTTAGCTCATTG
The DNA here is from genome assembly GCA_903813345.2 of Owenia fusiformis. NCBI lineage: Eukaryota > Metazoa > Annelida > Polychaeta > Sabellida > Oweniidae > Owenia > Owenia fusiformis. The sequence goes on along the minus strand of CAIIXF020000005.1, from coordinate 13,763,810 downwards.
TTTTCAGCTTATATTTGGTCACCCATAATTGGTATGTTTAAAATCCCTGCATGAATTATAATTTCAATCGTGTCTCAAAACGCAACATATCGATGCGACAAACATTGAAAAACAGGTGTGGAAAAGGCTAAAAATTAGGACAGATTTTCACAAAATATCTTGGTTGGGTGTTTGCACAATCCCTGCCTCAAAGTCCAATTATGTTCATCTCTATAAGGGCTTGTTTTGGAGTTAATGCATTGGCCCAACATATGCAACTGTTGTTTAAATTCTCAGAAAAAAAGTCGAACTCCAACATATATGACTGTCTGAAATCTGTTGCAATACCTTCCGTGGTCCTTTTCCAAATAACCAGATTTTCACCTACAAGTACTAAGAGTTCAATGTCAATGACCGCCGGTGTTGGGAAAACTAAGAAAGTGCGCAAACAATCAATGAATTAAAATTGAATAACAAATACTGCTTATTATACTAACTAAAAGGTCAATGCCGACAATATTTTGATAAACTTATACAAATCATTATAAGTTGAAACGTTTAATTTTCGATCTCGAATACCGAGCTTTGAGTTGTTAAGTAAGATTAACTTCGTCTAAATATAAAGAAAGGCTTATACACTTTAACACTACCAAATTGATGACAAACGGAAGTTCGAGGTTGTGTCAACATCCCAAGGTTAACATGATTCTCAGGTAAAAATTTGTTTAACTGAATACCTCTAGAGCGACATGATTGTAAAGCTGAGAATATTAAGAAACTAATTATCCTTCCTATTACTCTACAGGGTGAGATAAAAAAGTAATCTTGATATTCAGACTAATCAGAACTGTGATAAATGATAAAACTTTAAAAGTTAAATCGATTAAATATTCTGATTTTTCATTTTTTGACAACATAATCAGTTAAAAAGTGTTGATACACCAATGGGAAATTCGTTAGATTTCGAAGGATTATCGAATAAAAGTATTAAAAGACATGCATTAAAAACCATTATCATTACTAATTAAATGTGAGTACAATGCAGACCTTCCGTCGTGACGTTATCTACTTGAGCACCAAGCTGCTTTGCCATAACACCGAGGTTGGCAAATACGACAAACCCTGCAACAAAGCTGGTGATGCAATTTCCCAAGGGTGCAAGTATTGCGTCTCTGAAGAAAAAATGCTATTCAATGCTCAGAGTTCAAGTCCCAATTATAGTAGCAATTTGGTTTTCATTTTCGTATGTCGTGACATTGATACCTGCTTTCACTTTACGACGTGACGTTACTATTTAGGAGAATGACGTATACACCCAACACACTCTACTTGTGAACTTACATATCGTCGCGTGAGAATAACTTTGTACTAACTGCCATTTTCAAAAAAATTGAGATAGACATGGAATTTTACTATTTGAATCACAGGCTTTCATCTCAGATACATGCCCCATCTCAATTCCCTCTCATTAAGGTGCTATGGAACTTAACAGGAAATGACAAAACAGGAAGTGACAATTTTTTTTGCATTTTTAGATATTTTTTGAATAAAGATAACAGAGTTCTGGTTTGACCTCCAGTCAATTTAACTATTTCCACATATTATTTACATGACCAGGATCACAATGTGCATGGTCAGAATGACCCTAAACATGATGAAATCACCTTTTTAGCCATTTGAAAGTGTGACTGAAAAAAAGCTAAAAGTAGGAGCGTAGGGATAGTCACTGAACAGAATCTTTTGAATTTTTCAGAAAATGTGCCCAATATAATGCTCTAACTAGTACAATCTTTGAAATTTTAGAAAATTATCTTAAACAAAAATGGCGGTCATAAAAAGGAAAATAGATCGCTTTTTAAATCAGTTTTTTCATTTTTTTTCTTTTTATATGAATGATATCAAATTTTCAAAGATTGTATCATTTAGAGCAATATATTGGGCACATTTTCTGAAAAATTCAAAAGATTCTGTTCAGTGACCTTCCCTACGCTCCTACTTTTAGCTTTTTTCAGTCACACTTTCAAAGGGCTCAAAAGGTTATTTTATCATGTTTAGGGTCATTCTGACCATGCACATTGTGATCCTGGTCATGTAAATGATATGTGGAAATAGTTAAATTGACTGGAGGTCAAACCAGAACTCTGTTATCTTTATTCAAAATATATCTAAAAATGCAAAAAAAATTGTCACTTCCTGTTTTGTCATTTCCTGTTAACTTCCATAGCACCTTAAGCTAGAATTCAGTGTGAAATTGTACCATCTCCAGACAAACAGCTTATTTCTAATTTCTAATTTCAAATTGTCATATCTGATATCAACTGTTTCAACCAATCAACTGTCTAAGAATTGGTCATGTGACTTACAAAACTTGGAATTATAACAATCTTATATTAAAACGAAGGTTGCCAAATGCATGTTATTGTATCTAGAATTAAATAATGTTTTGTAACACAATACCATGCCAGTTTGCATGCCTGGCCTTTCATGTTTTAGTTTTAGAACTATTACTATAGATCAAAAAAATAAAATGATACAGTATGTGTAATCCCATGCATATTCAAATTATACGCCCTCAATTACTCTTTGTATTATGGATGCTCATTGAATTATTCATGGCCACATGATATGAAATAGAATTACTAATTTCCTCAAAAACCTAAATCCTCGCTACCAGGGAAGATGAAAAGTACAAATGACCAGTTAATTAGATCATGTGAGCAGTCAAAAGTACCCTTTATCTTCCCTGCTACCAGGTCTTATAGGGGTTTGAATGGCCAAATGCAATAGAAATGCATATACGAAGCTGTCATCATTAAATGTTGAAAATGAAAGACTACTTATTTGTTTCTTCAAATAGAGTACATAATAATAGGATTACTAGATATAGTAATCAAAACAAATAATTACTGTCATATTTTGCACTACATTGCTCAAAGGCAATCACTGTCTGTATACTATTGAAATCTCTTTCAAAATGATGTTTTATAGTTTGTGGAAAAAAGCTAAATCTATTTAAACTAGCTTTAACTTTTACTGACCATACACTATATCAATAAGGAGTTATCTTTATGTTAGTATAGTCCCTTAAAACACTTATTTTATTTTCTCTTCATCTATGATTTACTTTGCGCTTTTCACTGAACATCTGGGATCTTTTTAGTTATTTTATTACTAGTATGTTTTTCAGATTTGTCCTTTCTTTTGCATTTTTGGGATAATTGTTTTTAGATCATCTACATTTTATTTTGGAAAAGTAACAAATTGGTTCAATTTCTTTACAAAGAGCCACTCTTAGTCTCCACTTCTACAATTGCTTCAATTCCCAATTGTACTCCACAGAGTAGCAAACAACAGAAAATGAATGGATAATGATAGCTGCATCCCAATGAACAAAATGTGATTACCTAAATCGAGGTTTCATCACTTTCATTAATCTAAAATGAATTAGAATTTATTTTTCTATTTTCAAATTTCTTCCATGTGCATGTAATAAAATTGGTTATGTCTTAGGCCCTAAGGATCTGAAACCTGCTGGTCAAAATGGAATTACGGACCAGTTGCAATGTTATTCTCCTATACCCAGTGAAAAAATCAACTGGTCTGTATCAAAAATAACCTGATAATGACCAGCGGACCGGCCCTTAGGGGCTACATTGTAATGTGCTGGGAGGTTTAGGCTACAGGGTTTATACCGAGGGAAATATGTGGGGAACCGTATTGGCATCATTGGTTTCAATGCATTGTACTTCTGCCTTAGTTTCAAAGGCAATAAATTCTTTTTGAAGGGTGTCCTGAGATTCCAAAATTAAGAAATAATTGTACTTATTTGAGAAATTGATTTTAAAGTTTTATAAATTGAATTTTCTTTATTTTATTAAATAATATTCTTTGGTTTTTGAAGACTTTTTTACAAAGCAAAACATTATTTTTCATTCTAGATAAAATAACATGCATATTGGCATACTTTGTTTTAATATAAGATTGTTATAACTCCAAGTTTTACAAGTCACATGACCAATTCTTAGAGAGATGATTTGTTGAAACAGTTGATATCAGATATGACAATTTGAAATTAGAAATAAGCTGTTATTCCGGTGGGAAATTGTATCAACTCCATTTCCATATTTTAAAAAAAGGATCTTGTAAATTGTTTCAAGGTATGATATTTCATATAAGATATCTCTAGGGTGAGACCAGGTGACATACAAAAAATCAAGTTTCACATAGCAATACTAAGTAAGATACAGACCTCTAAACTTTCAAACCTTGATTTCTCAGTTCCGTAAAAATGTGAGATAGTACAAAGTTATTCTCATGCGACGATATGTCAAGTATATCTTTTAATGAGCCGTATAGATCACTATGGATTAAGATGAGATGAAAAATAGTTTTGCATCGACGCTCTTTATATGACTGAAAAGGCTTGCTTTTAGTTTTCAGGCATTTAGGACTTACCTTAGAACATTGTTGTTGAATTTGTTATAGCTCGCCAACGTTAGTAATCCACCAGCTCCAACACTGGTCGAGAAAAATATTTGACCTGCTGCATCTTTCCAAATCTATGATGAATACAATTAAAGAACTATTTTAATAAAATGTATTAAATTTTCTGTTTCATTTGTATCTTTATATCTAAAGGTCATACCATTTTGCAAGTATTTATGGACGTTTATTGAACTAATTTGGAATGAAAAATATTTTCCAGAAAATTAAAAATTTATCCATATTTGCAAACTAATAACATTCAGAAATTTTTGAACATATCTTCTAGATTATATAAGATCTCCAAATCAGATATATAGACAACGTACTTTTATACGTATATAATGTGATATATGAACGTTTATGTATCTGTGTTTAAGTAACTCATTCTATGCACATTTATTAGATTCAATTCATGTGACATCTATACTGTGATATATGAATAAAAAATACAAAGTGGTCATTTGAAAAATCCAGTCCACCTCTGGTTTTGTCAGGCGGTCCCATTCAGCCCTCTGTATGTAGTAATATATCCCTTCCTGTGCCCCGGGCTGAAGGAGGGCAAATATAAGCATTGCTACCAAAAACACGTAGGGGAATAATGCTGTTACGTACACTGCCTAAAATGCACCAAGAATTCAAATATGTCACCAAAATTGTCAAATATGCAAATCTCTTAATATCTCGCTCATGCCCAATATACAAGTCAGGTTTGCAAACGTTTTGAGGAGATTGGAATCTTTGATGAAGACGAACAAATTCGGATAGGTGTGAGGCATTGGGGAGAAATCTATAACGCTATAATTTCAGTTTATGCCAACAACATCTTATTTAACCTTTCCTGTACTTTTGATCCCCTTAATCATACAGAGACAGACGATGGTCCAAGATCCAAGGAGACATAAGACCAAGTGCCATTGTGGTGGCCCAATGTTTCCGATTCCATCAGAGCCCCCAAAATGGAGCAGAGAATTGCTGAAAATACCATAATAAATATAATCCACCAATCCTCTGCGCATGATATCTTCAAGAAAATACAGTATGATAAGTAGTGATTTGTTTATGTAAATGGATGAACCAATGTTGTTGTAGAGTTTCAGTTTGAAGCAATGTTCAAGTTTTAGAAATTAACCAATCGATGCTATTGACATGCCTTAAAAAAGAAGTTTCTTAAACTTGAATTTAAAATGAATATCGTGGAAACGATTTTTTATTTTTTTGAAAGTCGCGTATTTCCAAGAATTTTCGATTTTTTAATTCTCATGAAAGTCTACATAATACTAGAATGCCATTTTCACAATGAGCATAATGAAAATGCTGAACAAGCCGAATAACAGAGAATACTAAATTGTAATATCCTAGATGCGAGTAGAAATGATCTTGATTTAAGTCATTAAAAATTCAAAATTCAGTCAAACTGATGTCATATTTGGAATTTACATGTAAAATTACATCTAGAAATATGGTTTTGAAAAGAGTTTATCAACTTTGAAAATTTAATTTTCTTTGAAAATGTGACTTCTAGGTCGGGGAGATTCCCCATAGCACCCATGTTGTAAAACCACAAAAAGTGAAATATCTTTTCTTGTGTTGGGCAGATAATATTTTCTTTTACTGGACATATTTTAATTTGTATAACTATCAGATACATAAGGGTAATATGAATAGTGAACCACTAAAACTGATGAATATTCAAGTTTAAGGGAATTTTGTAATACCCTGCCATGTTATTTCCCCCGAGTCAGCCACCTGGTGGCGAAACTGGTAACTACCTACTCGCATCTGAGTAATTGGTGGTGTGATAGAGCTCTGAATTTTTCTTTGACCACCCTGTATAATTATCCATCACATGATAGAAAGACATTACAATAATTCATTTTGAACTCTCTGCGGTATTGTATTTATCTAGAAAATAAAAAGGACTGGTTGGTGTTTTCCATTTGAAAACTTATTTACTTATTCATTCATATGGTAACTTCACTTACTAAAAGTACTCCTCGGATGCTGCAACTGGCTTGCGACCAGTAACATTTGTGAAGAGGGACATATCCCCTACCCCAATGTACTCGGTGCCATTATAACATGTGCCGTTTGTATGTAATATCATATCTGTGCAGTTTATTTCAACCAGTCTGGCTTCACAATCTAAAGAAAAAGTGAACCCTCACATATTTCACAGCGTTTCCCTTTTAGTTGTAAAAATAAGACCTGTCCGTATGGTGACGTCATGATTGGACTTTTATCCCATCCATCCCATATTTAAGGATTTCTTTGGCCATGTCATACCTTCAGTGCTCCACTCAGCATCACACCTTCCCCATGGCACATTTGCAGTGAAGCTTGATACGATATAGAATAAGCCATACCCAATGATCATGTTGTAATACACAGCAATCATACCTATTACCAGCATCATGGATACACCAATGCCTGTAAAATATAGCAAGCATAATTTTTTAAAAAACAATACGACTATAAACATCACATCACAAATTGCTGTAAGATTTACAGTCAAAAAGCATAAATTTCTGTAAGATATAACGCATGTACACCGGGGGGAGGGGATGGGGGGGGGGGGGGGGGGCTCTGGGGGCCCGTGCGAGCCCCCCTCCCATGATATCTCCTAAAAATATGTGGACCTACCTTTTTGCTTCCTTGAAGAAAAACTTGCTCTTCCCCACATTCACTGAGCAATTAAGATTAAAAAACTGTCATTACTGTACATTATTTTTCGAATTTGGGCATCATTTTCAAAATTTGGCCCAATTTTTTTTGCGGACATATTTGTGCCCCCTTCCCTCTGTTTTTTAGGATCGTCCTTTGTTCTTTCTTAAACATAGCCTTCGGGCGGTTCAAGGGGCCGCCCCCTCCCCTAGGATGGGCCCGGAAAAACATGTTGGCCCAAAAATATTGTAGGGCCTCTTTAGTGGGCCTTTTTGGGCATTACTTGACCTTTTTGGGCATTATTTTTTTCAATTTCAGTCCAAATTTTCAAAAGAAAGGCTATAAATTTTCTAAATTTTGGCTCGAATTTTGGTTTTCGGGCCCTAAAAATTTTACGCGCGGCCCTAGAATGAGCCTAGAAAAAATGTTGGGCCAAAAATATTGTAGGGCCTCTTTAGTTGGCCTTTAATTGACCTTTTTACTTGACCTTTTTGGCCCTTATTTTTCAATTTTAGGCCTTTTCAAAAAACGGGCCATACATTTTCAAAATTTGGGTTCTAAAAGTTTTCCGCGCGACCATAGGATGGGCCCAGAAAAAATGTTGGCCCAAAAATATTGTAGGGCCTCTTTAATGGGCCTTTTTGGGCATTACTTGACCTTTTTTTGCCTTATTTTTTCAATGTTAGGCCAAATTTTCAAAAGAACGGGCCAAAAATTTTCAGAATATTGGCCAATATTTTGGTTTTAGAGCCCTAAATTTTTTTCTGCGCTGCCGTAGGATGGGCCCTGAAAAGAAATGTTAGCCCAAAAATATTGTAGGGCCTCTTTAGTGGGCCTTTTTGGCCATTCCTTGACCTTTTTGGGCCTTATTTTTTCAATGTTAGGCCAAATTTTCAAAAAACGTGCCATAGATTTTCAAAATTTTGGTTTTCGGATTTAGACGAAGTTGTACCATACATGAGAGCTCTTCAAACGGGAGGTAACTAAACTGAACTAAATTAAACGTTATCGCGTATTGTTATATTAAAAAAGCATCACAAATTTCTCTAAGATGCAATCAAAGAACATCAAAAATTATTAGAACAAGCATCATAGATCATTGGTAGATACAATACAAACAGCATCAGAAACTCATCAAGATACAATAGAATCAGTGTCACAAATTCCTGTAAGACACATTTACAATAGAACCAGTATCCCCAATTCCTGTAAGATACATTTGCAATAGAACCAGTATCCCCAATTCCTGTAAGATACATTTGCAATAGAACCAGTATCCCCGATTCCTATAATATATATAGTACTATCACACCAAACTAGTTCTCACTACGTTCTCAAAAACGGGCTTCAACTGTGTACGAACGGACTGGACCTACTAAGAACCGTTTGGGATCTATTAACAAACTTCATCGAACGTACTCGAACGGGTAGGTCCTCTAGAACTTAGAACATGCTCAAAATGTTCTCGTGGTCGTCACGTTCTACAATTAGAACGAATGACAACGTACTAACGACGAGCTGGACGTACTACGAACGGAACCGTCGTACTTCAATCCTACTAGGGACGTTTTAACAACGAGTTGAATTGTCTGAGGACGTGTTGAGAACGAGGTAGAACTAATTGCAAACGGGTTTAAACTGATTGAGAACGTATTTAACACTGCTTATGAACGAGTTAGCAAAAATATAGCTATCACACCAAACAAGTTGCCACTGCGTTCTTCAAAACTGTGTGCGAACGGAATGAACGTAGCTGCAACTTTCTAAGGTCTATTTACGAACTTTATGATCGTTCTCAGACGGGAATGTGATTTTAGAATTTTGAATCGATTCAAAATTCGATGGCGACCATAACGTTCTGTAATCAGGTCATGTTGACCTTCTAGACTAAGGGACGCGTTCTACTACGTTGCACACCGACGTGGTGCGACCTGAACGAACTGCGAACGAGAAGGACGTATTGAAGACTGTTTAAGAACGAAGAAGCTAATTATTTCAGACATATTTCCCGACCACAGCCAGATTGAGCCCGTTTTACGACGTTTTCGTAGGACTGGCAAGAACGGGTAAGAACGAGTTTGGTGTGATAGGGGGGGGGGGGGGGTAGGGTTACAACAAATGGTACCTACTATCCCACATATAATTTACTGTCTTACACAACAAATATGTAAGATGCTTCAAACTGTATTTGACACGATCAAATATAAATTTGGTAAGTATTTTAAATATGTGCGATGCCAAGTACCATTCGTATTGGGTAACATATTCATTTGTGGTAAACATATTCATTTGTGGGGTAAGTCACGTGACTTACCGAATGATTTTATCAATGTTCACTGTTTTGATGTGGGGTAAGTCACGTGACTTCGGTCATCAATATATTTCAAGAGCTCTGGTGTGATTCTCCAATCGCGAACACGTATCTTCTATTAAGAAAGGATCGCTTGTAGCCTCATGCCTGGTGCAATGATCTAATAACTTCAATTTCCCCTCTGAATTGTGAATATGAATCGTGTTCAAATTATTTTTCCTCAATTGTTTCATCCATTTTGAAATTATTTCTACGTCACTGGTCACGTGATTTACCGAATGGTTTTATGCAACATGCTATAGTGTATTTATTGCATCAATATTCGTAACATTAATATCTTCGGTTTTTACGTGACTTACCCCACATGAATTTATGCGAAAGTACATGTCATTAATTATGTGGGGTAAGTAACTATATGTCCGTGCTATTTTGTACTCTCCGATTGTTCGGTAAATGAACATTGTTTGGTTCTAAAGTGTATTTGTATTTGATGCGTGTTCTAAATATATGTGTCAAACGTCTTTGTTCGTGTGTGTACATGGACTTAAATATGTGACATTTTACCAAACACTGAATAACATAAACCGCATATACAAGTGAATTTACCGCATATATAGGTACATAAATCAAATATAAATGTGTAAAAACAAACAAATTTGAATACGTGTTTCGAATTATTTTAAAGAGTGGGATATCGAATGGTTGTAATCAAATACAAAAGTGTGAAAATCGAATAAAGATGCAGAAAAAATTCCATACAAAACAACCAGCATCACAAATTCATTTAAAGTACAATGCAACCTGAAATTCCATCAGGTAAGATACAGTACAAGCAGCACCATATATAGACCAGACCGATTCCTGTAATTCATTTAACATCTTTTCTCTCAACATTAGAATTTCGTCTGAAAATATTCATATTATCAGACTTGCGTTTTAATTTACATCCTCTTGACTTTAAGAGGTTAAACATACACTCCCCTCCATAAGTTTGGCAACCTTAAATCGAAATTCCCATGTAAACCAATTGGAAATGGAAGATTTGCCGCAAGTCATATGACAGAGTATTCATCCATCTGAGTTCTGGTAAAAAAATACAAGTTAGGTTGTCAATTGAATTTGCTAACTTTATCTAATAAAAATTGATACGTTTCTTCAGGTTAAAAAAACTTTAAAGTCAATTTTTTCAAAAAACTCCTCCCATTGAAATAACACAAGAGGCGAAAAATTTCTAAAAATGACTTTGAAGCTCTGTAACTTTAGTATTCATAAAGTAAAATGCACACTTAGAGTACAAAAAGTTAGAAATTCAATTATATATACAAACATATTTTTTGGTGAATCTTTTACTGGATAGACATTCTAAATATAAAAATAGGGGGTAATATTCTTGAAAGAGTAATGCATACAAATTTTCTGGGAGTAACAATTGATTGTAAATTAAAATGGAATGAGCACATAAATAAGGTTATACATAAAATATCTAAAATTATTGGTATTCTGGGAAAGATTAAATATAAATTGAATACAAAAACCATGATTACCATTTATAATTCACTTATATTATCACAATTGAACTATTGCAACATCATATGGGGTAATGCATGTAAAACATTTTTGAATAAATTGCTTTTGTTACAAAAACGTGCAGTGAGAATAATCACAAACTCTGACTTTTTAGCACATAGCCCACCTCTTTTTAAACAACTCAATTTTCTAGATATTTTTGACATACATAAGCTTGAAGTTGCAAAATTTCTTTATCAATACACAACAAAACCCGATGGCTTTCCTTTTGACATATTTGAAAATTATTTTACTCCAAATTTGATATTTCACGAACATGAGACAAGATTCCAAAATTGTCTTCACATGAAAAAATTTAGAACAATTATAGGTCAAAACTCAATAAAATATTCAGGTGCTCAGCTTTGGAATAATCTGCCAACTTGTTTGAAAACATTACCTTCCATTAACTGTTTTAAAAATAATTTTAAAATTCATATGACATCAACCTATGATGAACTGAATTACTGACAAACATATATGTAGATTTTATATATTGTTATCAATTTTATTCTCATTTAACTGAGTAAATATATTTAAATTGTTCTTTTTATTCTCATTTCCATTTGACTCAGGTTAATATTTAAATGTTTTCACGCTGATACACTTACTAAAAGTGTCAAGTGTTATTATGTATTTGATTTTAATTTTAGAGAAAAAAAATTAGATTTGTCCCAAACCCGCCATTTTCCATTGGTTTATAGGGGAATGACGATTTTTGAAAAATCATCAGATTTATCATCAATTTTAGGACTATTGTATTTGAGGAAAAAATTGAGATTTTGGAGGCATTGGAAATGAAGTCAAGTTACATTCCCATCAATAGTACAAGTATTTTCTTCAGAGGTTATGTAAATAAAAATTCAAACATAAAAGAAGCTTTAACACCTAGTTCAACGAGGGAGCTAAGGTTGCCAAACTTATGGAGGGGAGTGTATTTGAAATGTACTCCCAAGTTCACTTTCAGTCTGCTGTTTATGTTTTATCTATTATCCCACTGAATGTAAACCATGTCATGACCCAAGCACACTAAAATTGCAGTATGTTCCTTGCACTACCTTTAATTCTTATTAACTACAAACTAACCTCTGAATAAAGGCACCATTTCCCAACAGGTGATAACTCCCGAGCTGGAGAACTGCCCGATTGACAATTCAATGAATGTTAGAGGTATAGCAAGGACTATCAACATTATGGTGTAGGGGACAAGGAACACTGCTCCACCGTTCCTATAACAAACGTAAGGAAACCTCCAGACATTCTCTAGCCCTATGTTGAAGCCAAGGACGGATAGAAATCCTTCAACTTTGTTATTCCAATTTCCACGCTCTTCATTCTCATCACCATCTGTATCAACTGGCTTTGTCACAGTGGGTTCGACATTGTCCTGGGTAAAAATAATCTCAGTTTAAAAGTCAATGTTTGGATTTTTTATCTTAAATACTGGTTATATAACCCAAAAATCTATTGATGATGCAAGCTACATATAATTACGCATGAAAACATATTAATTCATGATCAGAATAAGAGGTACTCGTCCTTTAATCAAAGGAAATCATTAGGGTGTATTTCCAAAACAAGACAAGTGTTTTACATGTACATCGTCTACATCTGACATATTTTTATATGCGTGATGTTTATGTAAAAAATTAGTTACATTAGAGTCAGTAATGTTAAGACTATGTAAGGTATGTAACTTACCATGTTCATTGTAGGATATTTTATATGTCAGTTGTACAGTACGATGACAGACCTGGGTTTAAAAGAAACTCATAAACCTGAATAGTATATTGTTTGCTCATGTTTACAATGTTTAACACTGATACGCTCATCGGTCAAGTCAAGTAACTTAGTCAACATTCGATATTCGTATGTTCATCAATATTTACTAAAAATGGTGCCACAATTGAAGTAAACCTCTGGTTAATTATTTTCAATAAACCTATCAGCAAACGTGTAAATGATAATTGCGATGTTCTGTTACATATTGGTAAAACAATCTTGGGGTTATGGCCTAAATTTCTGAATTTCCACTATGTCCCTGTATACCCCTACTTCAAAAGATGACTGTTATTTGTCATTTTTCATTATGAACCATTTATGTATTTTTTCTTGTTTACATACAGAATGAACTTTCTGTTATTGAGAGATTGTACTGCATTATTTTTTATGATATGGAGCAAACAAATGCGTGCCAATTTACACTGTAATATCCTACATACTTTTATTTCACGGGTAGTTTTGAAGAATAGTCAAGAAAATACATGTTTTCAAATGGATTCATCCTTGTCAAAGAACGTAAATGAGGTTATGCAGTTTGAAAAACTAACAACATGTTTCAAGTTCTTACAATTCTTTGTTAAAACAAATATTTTGAAAGTTGTGATTTCGAATGTAATATCCTACTCAATGAAATTTGTTGATATTTGTGAATATTTTCTTTAGAATACACATGGCTGGATCACAGAACCTTACCTTGTTCGAAATGCACGAAAAGTGTATTGTTAATACTTGACGTCGTTTGGATATTTGGATGTGATTGACGTTTTCGTTAATCTCCTACCACTGTAACTTCCAAGTTCATTTTTGAAAGCCAAATATGATATTCACGAATTGATATTTAAGTCACACGTTGATGCATACGTGTACATCATACGTGTACATTAACTGTCGAATACATGCCGACTTACACTTATATAAATATCCACAGTTAACTCAAATCATCAATTCTCGAAACGGTTTATCATATAACCTGGTGAGTTGAATGTTTCATTTTAATTGATAATTATAGTATCGGATTTGAGTATGATATTAGTCGAGGCTTAAACAAAGCAATGAAATTTCATGAAACCTTTTGTGAAAATTCGGACGATTTTTCTAGAATCCTCCTTCAAAGTGTTACCAAAGTGCTCCCTGGGAGTGAAAATTTCGTCTCGTGCAATCAAAATAATAGCGGGTGGTTTGAATTTTTGTTAAATTTTATAGCTTACATCTATAAATTAAAAAAAATATCGCCTCATTGAGAGGTACACGCAGATTTTGGCGATCTATCATTATAAAAGGCTAAATATTGTGCAAAAACAACAGTTGACACGCTTACATTTGGATTTGAAATTTCCTACATAATTGTCGACGCATGTTTAAAAGTCATGAAAACAAGGTTGAACATAAAACATTGACCCAGTTACTGTCAATTTAGCATGGGATCACCAAGAGAAATAATATTAATGACTTAAATCGTTAACGGTTAAGTTGTATTCAAAGAAACTTATCAATTTAGAAATGCAAAATGTTCAATTTTGTTTTTCAATTATAAAATATGGCACCTACGTTTGCAAAATCATTTGAAACGGAGATATTAACTAATGTAACATTCGTTGGCATGTGTCAGGGAGTATATAAGAAGAATATGCTTATGATTCCATATCTTGTTCTTTAAGGAATTTGTTAAGGAGCGGTATATCTTAACGTACTTTTGTCATCCCGAACTCAAACATTTCGAAGACTTATTTCGAGAACGCTTTGTTGAGAATGGATTCGAGGTGTACTCAAAATTAATACGTTAAAATGTGTATTATCATCATAATAACCACCTCACAAATTATTTTGGAAATCAAAGATGTACGATTTTTGAGATTTTTAGTTTCGAATGTTGACTTAGTTACTCGACTTGACTGTCATACATAAATAAACTCATACAACTAAAGACAACATAAACACAACTAAAAAATACACGCATACACTATTTTGATCTGCTTTTTAGATTTATGACTTTAAAGAGAGAATCAGTTCTGGCGAGAAGGCCCACAAAAAATCCTTTCAATTTCAGAATATTTCTGGCTCATGTCATTCCTTCACATGTCTATTTTCTAAAAATCCCAAAAGTACACTTTATTTCAGGAAAACTAAAGATTTTTACAATAAATGTATAATTTTTCAATAAAAATGGTTACCATTCTTATTATTTGGGAGAGTTTAAAAAATTTTGACCCATTTTTGCACTTTTAATCCATTATAACTTCACCAATTTATAACATATCATGAATCTTTTGAGAGATATTGTATTTGAGATTGTAAGGAATAACATTCCAAGAATATTGAAATCCATTATGAATTTTTCTTAATGTTATCTGTATAATGGCTTTACAAATTATTATTTAACATTTATATTTTAACCATTTGAAATGATTGACAGGCCTGAGATTATCTGTTAAACAGTCATATATTTGGAATATAGTTAACACTGGGTGGGCCCAGACATAAACGCCCCGAGAAGTAGGCCTTTTTGGTCATTACAGGCCTTATTTTCTAATCTAAGGCCAAAAGAAAATGGGCCTCAAAATTTCAAAATTTGGGCCCACCTTTTGGTTTTAGAGGCCCAAATTCTTTTTCTCAGACCTGAAATTTGCCCCTCCCCCTTGTTGGTTCCCAGATCCACCCTTGAGTTAAGGACCAATAGAAATTACCAGATAAGTAATTGGTTACTAAATTACTAATATACATGTGTCACTAGTATCTTTTATATCTCATTATCGCTTTAATTGTTTATATATCTTCATTTCCCATCAGAGTCACATAAAAACATAGCCTTGATTGTAAAACTTTACCTCTAAAGACATAAAATGTCATTTCAAGTTTTTGTAAAGAAGGACATTATTCGAGTAGTAAGCCGTATGTGTTTTTAAGTAATGTATATCTTTATTTTGGATAAGGTGAAAAGAAAATTATTCTCTATTATACTTGTATGATGAAAGGGAGCATATGCCTATAGCTGATGTAACTGATTAATGTGGCAATACCATCATCTTATACAGCGAAGTATGGAGACTGAATTTTATTTACGCTTTAAATTTAAATAATTATTTCAAATAAAAAATGTTTATTTCTCGCTATTTTTAAATTTTTTTGGCCCAACGTGTATAAATGATAAAACTGATTTGATATTGTATCTAGTCTGGCAGAAAGTTGGAAGCTAGTAGTTTTCTTCAGGTTACAATCTGTTTCATATGTATACATCCTCCATAAACGCATACGTGTAGTATATATACCTTATCATGTTATATAATTTTGTTCCTTAAGGAACGTTACATAAGATTGCAAAGTGTCAGAATCGAGTGGTGTCCCTGAAAAAAGATACAACGTATCAAAGTATATGGGCACGGGTCATTAAGATGGGACCTTCTGGTTATTTCGGACTGAGTCCAAAGAAGTTTAGCTTCCTTATTGCATATTTCTAGCAGATGTCATTATGGCAGAGTTCAGTCCACACTTATGTGATATGGTATTGCAGAAAGGAATATAGATAGTCTAACATTGCATTGAGATGTCTCAAATGGTATCAGCCATGTACTACATCTTAGGCGCCAGCACGTTCAGGCTAGGCGATTGGGCGCCGTAACCACGAGGTTGCGAGTTCGAGACGCGGTGTGCTCCGTGCGTTTATTCATTTAATACGAAGTGAGGTAAATGGACGATGTGTTATTATTGAGAACTATAAAGAAATATCAGCAATGTAGTATACGGTAAAACGCCTGGCGAATGATGGTAAAGGTACGGAACAACAAAAAATTATGTGGCTTGATTTTGATGAACCGATGCATGCTATTCAATATAGTTACAGTGGGTATGGCTTATCCCGTTCCCGGACTATGGTCCTGTGAACATCTCAATCTTTTGCCTGTGCGATTACAACATGGGAGAATTTTTTACTCATCTTACACTTCAGATACCTACTTCAATAGATTCCTTGGTAATTTAGCATTCTTTTCGTGTAGTTGAATCCACAATTGTCTGGGTTTATCGGCAGAACGAAGACATTTTCGTTTTTGATCGCAATATTTGCGTGTAACATTTAACTTATTTCAACCGTCAAATTCCTCCATATTGGTACTTCCGGTCTACATCCGGGACAGCCAAACGGGGGATTCCCCTTTTAAATCCAACCGCCATTTTGAAAAGTGATGGAATCTCTCTCGATGAAAAAGAGAAATGTTCCCGTTCTGCCGATATACCCAGACAATCGGCGGTTCCAATATATTAGAAGTTACATCTTGAGTTCTATAATGCATTGAGGTAGGTATCTTAAGTGTAAGGGGCGTAGATAATTCTCCCAAGTTGTAATCGTACAGGCAAATGAATGCGCTCAGTGCAGGACTATAGTCCGGGAACGGGATAAGGTATGGCCAATCCATTAAGATGTTGTACACCATAGCTCAAGAGGTATGATGACAATGCTACGAAAATTGTTTGACATCATTCTAGATCAAATAAAGACACATGTTCTAAGAGCTATCCCAAATTTACAAGGGGCAGGAGTCAAAAAATGCTCGTCCATTCATACATCACTTGTACAAGAAACTATTTCTGAAAATGCAGAACAGGGTAAAATGGTTATGGTAACAGTAATGGATATGTGAAAAGCTTTTGATTCCGTATGGATATATGGTCTTCTGGTAACTCTATAACTATGGAATTCAAGGTAAAATATGGAAACTTTTGCACAAACGCTATATCTGTTCAGTCTCAGTGGGTGGAAAATGTTCTGACTTGTATCCAATATAACAAGGTGTACATCAAGCCGGTGTCTTCATTATTACCGTCTGATATATACAGGGAGGGGTGTATACGAAATGCTATGATGTTATGTTGCACAAGGGTTTTGAGGCCCAAACCTTACTATATTCAAGCTGAAATTTAAAAAAAACGATTGTTATCCGAAAGAAATGATTGATTCTCAAAATATTCAATATTTCTGCCGCTTTTATCTTTATCCCATGGTTACAAGGATATAGATCGAATATCACGTGAAGATATAATTGATAAGTGGATGAAGATATCTTATTTTCGCAAACAATTCCCAAACCATCGAATATCACTTTTGAAACCATCGAATATCACTTTTTGAAATTACCACTTTATCTAAAAACACACATTTCTATATTCTTTTTGATGTAATATCATGATTCTATACATCAAATTATGAAAAAGTATCACAATTATTTAAAACAGAATTGTTCTATATTTTTGCCAACTACGTATAAATAATAAAAAATGATTTAATGACAAAATATTAATAAAAGTTATCTTTGTGAAAATCTAATATCCGGAACACTAAACAAGTTTTATAATATAACAGATGTATATTTATCTTTATATATGTCACATGAAAACATCTTCTGATATGATTGGCCAAATGTATGATCACATGACACGTTTGGCATTATGTATGTATGATCACATGACACGTTTTATGTTGCGAATACAATTTGCATTTGCATTTTTGACGGTGCATATTATTGAGGCACCATGAAGGGGAAAACATCTTTCAACGCAATATTGATGTTATGCTTTCTACAAGCTTTCGAATGTGGTAAAAAAGCGGGATGTTGTGACAAGGGGAGAATGTCGAAAAGAAGTTCAGGATTAGTGACGTTTTCAGCAATTATGGATTCCAAGGTTCCTGGTCTCTCCAATGCGCCAGAAGATGGACTTACGAGGGTATGGGGGACTATTGATCGGGATGTGAAAACGGATGAAGACATATTCCAAAAAGGTAATCTTTAAAATGATTCTTATTGAATTCATACCCAAAGCGAAGGAGTTGTTTCCAGAAATGTCACAGATTAAATTGTGTTTTCGCAACAGTTACAAAATTTCCGTTTCTAAGCAAACTCCAAATCATGCAAGGAAAACAAACACTAACTCAAAAAACACAAGATTGTTTGCTTGGTAAATGTATACATTTAATATGCACAAAAATGATGACATACCAATTTTCATGATGAGTGATTACAGACACCCATCTCAATTCTATACATCATATGAAATATATCTGATTAAACATAGCTGTATTAAAAAACACAATATATGCCATATAAATCAATAACATTGACAATTTTGAAGCACATCATGATCAAATTGACCACCAAATCTGATTCTGAAAACGAAAAAAATGCAATGGTACTTTTACTTGGGATTGCCATTTGGATGCGTTTTTACTGATTTATTCAAATTCGTGCAAACAAGGTGATGCAAATAAAAAAATCAACTTCTCATGTATGTACGTGTATGTATGTATATATTTATTGCCCTTTATATAATGGCCTTAGCGAAGACCCATCATAAATCTGCCGAACATCTAGATAAGCAGTAGTGACCATGTGGAATTCCCGACACATTCCTCGCACAGTTGTAACAGTATTTTGGTTATGTCTGACCTTAGTCATTCATACTGTGTATTTGTCTTGCATGTCTTTGACAAATCAACAATCATCACACAGGGGATAGTTATAGGATATCCTATGATTTTGAGAAATTTCATTTTTATTTTCGAGGTGATATTGATATCTGCACGAGAGAGCAAAGCGAACGAGTGCATATTCACACCGAGTAGATTAAAATGATATTCTGAAAAAAATCATGGGATGTTCTTATTATCCTATACTTACAAGGAGTGTTCTAAATGTATAATATCATTGCAAAATGAATTTCATGCCAAATAGAGTCAATTTGGCCGGAAATCAACAAGCGGAGTATGTCGTCACAATATCCTCCGCATATTGGGTTTTCCGGAGTATATCGTCACGATATCCTCCGCCCGGAGTATATCGTTACGATATCCTCCGGTTATTCATTTTGCCAATAAATATCAAATTTATTTTTTAATATTATTATACATTTAGTACATTAAGTGTAGGATAATTATAGGATATCCTATGATTTTGAGGAATATCATTTTTATCTACGAGGTGATATTGATATCTGCACGAGAGAGCAAAGCGAACGAGTGCATATACACACCGAGTAGATTAAAATGATATTCTAAAAAAAATCATAGGATGTTCTTATTATCCTACACTAACAAGGAGTGTTCTAAATGTATAATATCATTGCTTAATGAATTTCATGCCAAATAGAGTCAATTTGGCGGGAAATCAACAAGCGGAGTATATCGTCACAATATCCTCCGCATATTGGGTTTTCCGGAGTATATCGTCACGATATCCTCCGCCCGGAGTATATCATCACGATATCCTCCGGTTATTCATTTTGCCAATAAATATCAAATTTATTTTTTAATGTTATTATACATTAAGTACACTAAGTGTAGGATAATTATAGGATATCCTATGATTTTGAGGACTATCATTTTTATCTACGAGGTGATATTGATATCTGCACGAGAGAGCAAAGCGAACGAGAGCATATATCAATATCACCATATCAATACCAATATCACCATATATCAATATCACCTAAATGTATATTATCATTGCAAAATGAATTTCATGCCAAATAGAGTCAATTTGGCGGGAAATCAACAAGCGGAGTATGTCGTCACAATATCCTCCGCATATTGGGTTTTCCGGAGTATATCGTCACGATATCCTCCGCCCGGAGTATATCGTTACGATATACTCCGGTTATTCATTTTGCCAATAAATATCAAATTTATTTTTTCAATGTTATTGTGCATTTAGTACATTAAGTGTAGGATAATATATAGTTATCCCTGGTGAAGAGTCAAATCTTCACTTATCCCTGTTGGAGAGTCAAACCTGCAGCTAATTCTGATGGGGAGACAAATCTGCGGTATTCCCCGGTGAAGAGTCAAATCTGCAGTTATACATGATGGGGAGTCAAATCTGCAGTTATCCCTGTTGGAGAGTCAAACCTGCAGCTATCTCTGATTGGGAGTCAATTGTGCAGTATTCACAGATGGAGATTCAAATCTGGAATTATCCCTGGTGAAGAGTCAAATCTGAAGTTTTCCCTGGTGAAGAGTCAAATCTGAAGTTTTCCCTGGTGAAGAGTCAAATCTACAGTATTCCCTGGTGAAGAGTCAAATCTACAGTATTCCCTGGTGAAGAGTCAAATTTGCATTTATACCTAACGGGGAGTCAAATGTGCAGTTTTTATAGCACTTGGTAAAGAGTCAAATCTGCAGTTATCCCTTATGCCAAGTAAAAAATCTGCAGTTATCAATTTGGAAAGCCTAATCTACTACATACTCGTATGGCTGTGTTTGAAATAAAAAATGTAATTTAATTCAACATTGGTGTGTTATGCCATTGTAGGAAGAGAGTTTCTTTCATATGTTAAAGAGAGGTACAATGTCGATATGAGCATACTTACTGACGAAGAGCTAAAAATGGGTAGGAATGTAGTCTTTGGGAATTTGACGTTTATGGGCTACGTTTTAAACGCTGATCTTAGAGTCGTAACGGAAACAACACCAATTCAACGCGTGACCCATTACAAAAATGCAAAATTCAGATCAGTCGGATATGTAATTGTTGCCACTGAGGATACAATTCTCGAGGGTGGTAAGTCAATTTTAAATAACTCATGCAAGAATACAAAGTGTCTAATGTCTCAATCACATTTGATCTACGGCAAACGTACGGCGGCAATAGCTTTCCCTAATCGAGATGAATATGCAGAATAGAATATAGGGATAATCAGTACGATGTCGATTTTCTACATAGATTCCGTGAAGCTATGCCCTCCGCACGGCCGCCGTAGAGCAAATGTGACGGAGGTTTGGTGATCCATTAAATGTCAAATCCAGCGTTTTTTGATCATTCATCTCTCTGGTTATGTACTCCACATCGTGATCATTAACTTCCATATACAGGGTGAGGCAAAAAATGCATGAACATAAGCAAATGTTGAAAACTCAGTCAACTAGCAAGGGTTTGTGGTCATATTGAGCAAAATCAAATATTGTTTTAATCGTCTTTTGATCTACGACTTTTCATCGGTCTATCCCCACTGGTGAAGCTATTGGCTACATGGCCAATTTACAAAACCTGCTGTAAAATACCACCATCGTGTCTCTTATTACAGAAGGATATTGCGATAGGATAGCACAATAAAGACCCCCTTGATTTTCCACGTTTGGTCGTACCACATATTCACCTACTTACCAACGAAGAAGTCCCAAATAACGAAGAAATCCCGAATCCACGGCTTTATGTGCTAATTTTGCGATTGTATTGGCCGGTCGAATTATTTTCGTCGAAATTAATTAAATCTGAAAATTGAATAAGCCGGGGAAATCCTAGATGCTCTCTGATTGATAGTTAGATTTGTTTATCATGAACCTGATTGGCCACCTGGTTCAAGGCGTGTCAGTGTCAAGTGAAGGGGATTCCCCTCGATGCTGCAGAATCAATTAATGTGTTTCATTCTGACAGTTGTTAGTTCTGGTGATTATTTCAATATATCGGCAATAACACACCCAAAAGTTGGTCTGAAGATTTATCTAAATTATATAAGATATTTTATTAGCAATATAACGGGACATATGTGATTGTCCTACCCTGCGTGTAGAGTCTAGTTAAACTAAAGACGAAGCTCTCTTTTAAGAAATGAAGTCAAACGAATGCAAAGGGTATGAGTGTCCGGGAGAGAAACCTATATACTGTATCTTTAAGCTTTCTCGTTTCGAGCGAAGTTTTTCTTTACACGAACCCAAACATGTTATCTATTGTTTCAATATTTTAAGGGTTGTTATTGAATACATTAGCCTCACAGATAAAAATCTTGGGGATTTATGTTTGGTAAGTGTGGCACATTTCAACATTTGGAGCATGTTTTGTAAAAGGCCATAAAATCATGACCATTTAAGGTGGAATGCCGAAAATATTAACACAATTGAACATGTTGAACATTCAACTAATATGCATACTTTTTGTGGCTTGGTTAAATGGCTATGAATACCAAGTTCCGATGTATCTCATCAAGAAGACGATAGAGTGACAAGGATTATGTCAAGCGGAGTTTATATTATTTTGCAAATTTTCTTTTTGGATCGACAAGGGAATTGTCTAAAGGTAGGTCATATGACACAAAACAACGATCTGTGACACAAAACAACGATTCATTCACTAGATCACGAGGGGAAAGAGTACCCGTGTATATACAACCTACCGCCGAGCAAGACACGCATATACCGCCGAGCAAATGTTTGATAATGTCATCTCGTAGGAAAATGGACAATAAAGGTAATATAATGTCACTAACAATTCCTTTAGATGGTTAGAATTGTTACTAAGATGTTCTAGCAGGCGCAATTGGCCTAGAATTATAGTTGAAATATATTTTTATGTCCAAATTAAGAGATAAGGTAAACGTATAATGGTTTTCGATTTGTTTTTCTCATTCATACTCGCTTTAATTGATAATGAGCCATACATAAGACATACTTGGGTCGGTAAATGGATGTGCATATGCATAATATATTAAGTGTCAAAATATTAGGTCAAAATAGCACTTTTGAACAGCAAAATCTTCACTTAAACTTTGTCCTAAAAGATCCGATGTTATCGGACATCGGACCCGATGTGATCGACGAGTAATATTATAAAGATCCGAAAATATCTTGAGTAAAGGATCTCATAATCCGAACATTACTTGAGTAAAATCTGTTGATATCCGATTATATCGTCGAGTTTATGACGTGCTGATGAAAAAATAATAAAAATACAATCTGCATCATTCATGTGAATCATTTTGTTGTGAACAATAATTGAAACTGAAAAAAATATGGCTATCACCAGTTACCACTGCACATCGAAACATTGTATTTCAGGTCCTCGGTACAAATGCTTCCACTGTAGTTATAAATCACACGAGATGGATGACTTTGTGGTCCACTTCAGTCAGCACCATCCATTACTGAGTATTAAAGTTAATGTGCCTGAGTTAAATGGCAAAAAAAGGATTTACAATGTTTTTGACTATGGTATTGTATTATCAAAGAAAGATCGCGGTAATTTTCGTTTCGAGGATATGAAGCTTGTGAAGCTTGGGATTCTTCAAGTAGTGTTCTTTGAGTAGAATGGCGCTTGCAATGCAGAATTAAATGTTTTACTTACCATAGACACATAGGAAATTATGGTGATTCAAGTGTAAGCATGAATTCAATGTTTTAAAGAACTTTGTCGGAAACAGACGTTGACGTATAGTGCTGCGGGAATTATATCATATTTTATCCCACGATTAATGTGTTATCTGTACAATAACAGCTATTGATATTTCTGATATTATTGAAATCCGTGTGATATTTTCCAGAAAATCGTTTATCAAACTCATATGCGTGTGATATCGTTTATCTCACGCATATCCGTGTGATATCACATTTGCATTTCGCGCCACAATATTGTTGGAAATTAGGTCAGATTATGTATTCTCTTTTGAGAAAATAGGTCCGTTAATTTATTCTCTTTAAGTTTCATTGGTGTATTGAATTACGATCAACTGATATTCTAATTTCTAGTTTATATTGTCTGCCATATACTGGAAATTGGATCAGAACATGACAGGGTGATTGTAATCATGGGATAAACCCAATATCACATAATTTCTCGTGATATCATTTTATCGCCTCATAGATATCAAATAGCAACACTCATTCGCTTCGCTCACTCGTGTTGATATTTGATATCAACTCGGCGATAAAAATGATATCACTCAAAATGATGTGATATTCTGTATATATTATATCCCGGTGCCAGGAGTATATGATAAATAAAAAGGAATATTTGTGATATCGTCATGATATTATATGCTCATTCGAAAGCTTGCTCACTACCTCATCGGGTTCTACTCACGGTATAGTCGGAATAGCTCGGTGGTAGCTTCGGGTCCTATATAATCGTACTCGTGACATAATCGGGTCTTTCATTTTCAACTTTCACCGGTGATTTCAATGATATGCAACGTATGGCAGTGAAATAAATATGATACATTTACACCTATTGTATCTTTGAATCGAATGAAGTAAAGACAGCCATGGTTGTTACTTATTCAAGATGTAAATCATCATTCAAATATTTAAAAGTTGAATTTAGCGATTGGATAGTAAACATTGCGCTAAGTACTCATTATTTTGCAAACATGAGTGCCTGGAACAATAACTTTATCAGTTACACACAATTCTGTTTTTTATCTGTTTCTCATATTGAGAAATTCAAGATATAAACAAAAGTTTATAACTCACCCCCTACATTTTCAGACATCTTCGGGTCTTTGCTCGGCGGTAGGTTGTATTTACACGGGTACTCTTTCCCCTCGTGTAGATGGCGTAGTTTAAAGGAAACGAAACGAAAACTGTGTAACTCAGCTTTAATTTTGGTCTCGCAGTCAATCAAAACTTCTTTCGACGATATCGAGGTGATTATTTTTTAAGGCTCCGGTATTTTGACAAAAGTAAGTTCATGCGATAGCCAGGTTTCTTCGGGGCAGGTTTTAGGCACTAACGATTTATTTCTAAGAAATTAACGCCGATTTATCGGCATTCTACCTTTAAGTGTAGACCAATGGAATTTGATAGAATGGAAGAACATTGAACAAAGTTTTATAGCACTTATGGTTTTAACCCCATGTTGAATGACTGAGCTATTAACATACATTTGTCTGAGCTACCTTTTTTGGCCCACCCTCAATGCATATTTCTCCCAATTATATTTGGCATTTTCACCTGGACCCGATATTGATAAGTAAGCCATGTTTTGATTTACATGATTGAATTTCAATTGAACTTAACCATGTTAATTGGTCTAAACACATGCAAGCAGTATGTATGAGGTAAATAATAATATATAATAAATAATGATAAGCATGAAAAAATATCACCTCGGACATAGCCTTCGTAAAACGTTTTATTATGACATCAGTATTCTTTAGTCACGTGTATTACATGATGGGAAGATCAAACACAAAGACATGAAAGACAGAGAATATGCCTTCGATAAAAATATTTCAAGATTTCACATGAGACTTTTTTTTTAAAAGTATTTACTATAATGTGCCTTGTGTATCTGTATTTTAGGTAAGTGGAGTGGATTAATGACAAAAAATTCAGCAATCTTTGCAGAAACAGGAATCATAGACAGCAAAGAATCAGAGGTTGATGAAGAGCCTCACATTCTCTCAGTACGCACCCTGGGTGTTCACCCCGCCAAGTTCTATCAAGGCAAATATGTCAACGTGAATACATTGGAAGCGGAAGTATGGTCTAACAAATACGGGCATGGATTGCAGTACGGCATTGATATGCACCCAGTGTTCGTCCAAACCTTCGTTAATGTATTTTTCAAAGACGATGAATAAATATTCTATACGGACACAAGTGTAACATAACACGTTCCAAATTCAATCTCCGGTGTTGTCAATATATTGTATGATAACAATGAATATACAGGTTGAGCCAAAAAGGCAATCCAAACAAATGTATAATTACTCAATCATCCAGCATGGGTTTAAAGTCATATAGAGCACACTTGAACAAGTTTCATTAGTTTATTAATGATCATGATTCTATGGCTATTTTACGAAAATTCTCCAAAATGATTTGTATAAATAAGGTGCCAACAGTAAGAAGATGTTATTTTTTATAACCTAGCTATTGGATACGTTGATTGTTAATACCATGGCCAGGGCTTGTTGTATAACACGCTGCAATGATTATAGGCAAATCTGCACATGAAGGTTCCATTTTTCTGAAATTTTGTGGTATCTGAATATTTTTCACATGCAAAAAAGATATGATGGACTTCAATCCCACCATTCTATGGGGTAAAGATGGCTGTATCTTTGTTAGTCATATGAGAAAGTTGACTGTGGAAGATTCCGTTTTAATACACAAACAAAGCAGTTTTTGCAAAAGCATATGTAATTTATGCACAGAAGCACGGAAGGTGCAATCACATTTACTATGTAACGTGCATGATTCGGATTCTGAATTCCCAAATGAATGATTTGAAGGGTACTATTCTCATAGAATCGTTGATCGTATCGCCATCTAAATATTGAAATATAGTTTAAAATGTGTAATACTATCGAAAAAAGTGAATGAAGGCAGAAGTGGACGTGTTTATGAACCAGGAGCGATGACGTTTGAAAAGGTACGATATAAAGGCGATGGTTTGTAATGATTTAAAGTCTGTGGCAGCCTTGCAATAGATTTCAAATAAATTTTGAATATATCTCAAACGTTTTAATTTGAATTAAGAGCGCCGCAAAACACGAAACAAAATCACCATGTAATACTATAATAAAATCATGAGTATAAAACAACAGTCAATTCATTGTTATATAAGATGGAATCTCCGACCGAAGGAAAGAGTTGAAGCGCTCCCGAATAACCCTGTTAGTAGAATTGAAAATCGTATATTATTCAATCGACGTTATCGTGCTACGGTTGATATATTTTGTCTTTGCACCTGTATAAACTTCCTTAACTTCCTTTCTTATCAGAGCTGAGGTTATTTTTGACCCTAGCATTCCACCCAAGACAACTTAAGGTAGTTGTTCACTGAAAATTGGTGGTATACTATACCATAAGAGTAATTTAGGACATATGAATTTTGAAAACTGATTTTTTGAAAAATTAGTTTTTTACTTTATAAGCATAGTTTTGATAGATTTAATTTATATACCCTATAATGGCATCTTAAATTATTTTCATTGCACTTTGGTAAATAATTAACAACATATTATACCAGAACATACAAACATTGAAATATTGTACTTATTCCAAAGAATCATGTGTTCCAGTTTATGTAATAATATTTTGAAGCATAATTATGCCATGATCTTTTAGGCATATGGATGTACAACTACCTTAATTTGGATACCTAAATTATAACTTATAGGATTCAAACGTTTCTATGCGTATCGTAGTTTTGATTAATGTTTGACACCCTGAAAAATATTCATAAGTCAAGTGATTACAATTAATCATAATTATAGCTCTATAATCATCTAGAAGAATTACAGTTCAATACTCCGAGCGGAGTCCGGATTGACATCCATTTTTATTTTTAGCATTTTAAAATCTATGCATACCATAAAAATTAGAGCTTTATTCTGTGAATTGGTGCAGTAACGTAGTATTTCACCCGTTAATTGTAACCTAATCCTCAGAATCTGCCGCAAATGGGCAAACTTTGCTAATAATATGGCTGATGTCTTAGTTGTATGCAATAACGGGTCATAAATATGCTCGAAGGGATCAAACGGGACTTTGCGGATTTTCGTATAATTCATGATGTATGTGTTATTTGACGTAATATCGCCTGGCGTCTCTTCTGGAACAGTAACAAAATCGAGCTTCGTGTGAAACAGTTCCCGTAAATTCGTCCTATTTGGTTTTAATTTTAGACAAATCGATAACATTTTTTACTATCGAGTGTCCAAAAAGATATCCAACTGAAAAAAAATCATACGGTCTCAGGAGGCTCCGTAACTGGCTCCGTGACTTAAAAATTTAACATGACAGTATAGGTCGTCATTAAGGGGAGCTCTATTAACTAACATGAGTCCACCAATATATACAAACCCATATTTTCTGATAATGTTCGCAAGACTGTGTGACGACATTCCGGATGGGTTTGTGGATGATGTTATCATACAATTGCAAGCTTAAGTGGAAAATGCCAAAGTTAACAGAATTATTAAGAGTTGATTAGCCCATTCTTATGGGACTACCTAAACGTGATGAATGTTTACATTTGAGATGAGTAGTAAGAAAAATGATCGTTTAACATCACAAATCAGCAGTTTGGTGGTTATTATACTGTTCCAGGGTAGTGGGTATAATCAGATATTGTGATTTAATGGCCGCTGCACTAACGCCTAAGTGGCTTTTGATCTTACTTATGTAAAATTAGACAGAAAATTTGTTTCGCTGATATGAACCCTGAGGTTTCACAATGCTCCATTACTGTTCCGATTCTGTTAATTTCAAAGAGTTTTTTCACTGTTTTTTGAATCATCTCAATGCTATTAATGAGATGGCCTTTTAGCCTGGGGAATTTCTAAATATGATATTTCCATTTCATGACGGTTTGTGTTAACCATTCCTCTGTGCAAAGTAGAGGTGCGATCACTTTAAAGGTACAAAATCAATGATAACGAAGGTAATGGAACATGTCTGAAATAATAACAACGAAAATAATTTATCATCGTAATTTCCTCAGCAGAGTCACCGTGTTTTCTTTTGTCCACTATAGTGAGAGATTGAAGTTCCTTTTCTTGAATTATATTGCTCTGAATGGTTCACCACTGTCTTTATGAATAGTATGCTTGCTTTGATTTCTCTACATAATCGCATTAAACTTACCGAGACTAGATACAGTAAAAAGACGAGTATCTTGTGTCTACAACAGTATTAAGGTAGTTCCACATACTGAGAATGAGAAATGTTAATGGGCTCCTTGTTATTTTCTCAGGAAAACATAATTCATTCAACACTTGATCGCATGATGCAGAATTACCTTAGGTAGGCCAACATGTAACAACACTCGAACCCTCCTATGTCTGGAGTCAAATGCAAGTCGACATCTTAACTAATGCATATAACAAAATTCGAACTTTCCAGCGTATGGAGTCAAAATGTAGGTCGACATATTAACTAATGCATATAACAAAATTGGAACTTTCCAGCGTATGGAGTCAAAATGTAGGTCGACATATTAACTAATGCATATAACAAAATTCGGACTTTCCAGCGTATGGAGTCAAAATGTAGGTCGACATATTAACTAATGCATATAACAAAATTGGAACTTTCCAGCGTATGGAGTCAAAATGTAGGTCGACATATTAACTAATGCATATAACAAAATTGGAACTTTCCAGCGTATGGAGTCAAAATGCAGGTCGACATATTAGCTAATGCATAAAACAAAATTGGAACTTTCCAGCGTATGGAGTCAAAATGTAGGTCGACATATTAACTGATCAAATGCAAATACAAGGTAGGGAATCGAATTCCTCGTAACATCCACGCAAATATTTAATAGTCCATTATTCTCTAATTAAAATGGGTTTGGAAATCGATGAAGAGGATTTTACTTATTACTTTTCTAGGAAAATAGACCTTTCTAGAAACAGATACTTTAGATTTAATTTCTATTATACTTGACCTCCTTTTATTAATTCCAATAACTTTGCAACACATAGTTACATGATCGTCTCCTTATTTCACGGCATGTTTATATTAATCAACACTTACGAGAAGGAAATCCTGCTTCTACGTTTCAAATTGTTTTCTAATTAAGGTAAACCAACGCAGTTGATGTAACAAGCCCCTTCTAACCTCAGACAAACTAATAAATAAGCAGAACATCGTGTTAAGACAATATCTGAATCAAATTACAGATACTCACGATCTGAAGTACAAATCGTCTGTTTGTGGTATGAAAGGTATTGTTTTTAGTGCATTTTGTTGTTTGTCGGTCTCTGATTGTCTGTTTTAAATGTAGAACTGATTTGTTTTATAATTGCATTTTGGTCAATTAACAGATTTGCTCGATGGCATGGGTTCGACTTCATTTGACTGCATTCTGAGCCCCTCTTGAATCTCTAATGCACGAGAGCCAAGAAAGCACTTATATCATTAAAAGTAATCAAGATTTAAGGATTTAGGCCCTGGACTCCGTGCATCGTATTCTGAATCGTTCCATTGAAGGTGTTTATAGTTATGTGAAATACTGTGTTCGGATTGGCTGGAATCGGACACACCTTGCCTAGCTAGCTATTTGTGAATGTCCGTAATCTAGTTTTTGGACAATGCAAACGTAATTGTATACGCAAAACGTCACTTATAATTAAAGCTTGATTCAAGTTTATTAACTTCAATTAGATTAGAATATAATGTTTCCTGATCTCCAGGGCGAGTAGGAATAGATGAGCTAATACCGTGTTGGTTTACTCGGACAGGTGGAAGCCGTTTGCAATTAGATTTTAACGACTTCTACGACCTCTAGCCTTCGAAACAATCGCTTCGCTCGCCATCCAGTGATAATCCAGGTGAGTTTATACCTTTTAGACCAGAACCTAAAAAATGAAGTAATCTTTCAAAGAAACGAAATGAAAGAATTTTAATTTAATTATGATGCAATCACACACTGTCAGCCATTTACGTGTTATTATCTCAAATATTGTAAAATTGTTTATGATATTTTAGTAACACAAAAACGAAGGAAGGGGAGTGAGTGTATTTATATCATATAAAATTCTATTCAATTTACTTTCATTTTCCTGTTCAAATGTATTTAAACTCCCAATTATCATAATTACTCCCGAATAATGCTACGCTAGATCTCGATATTTACGAGTATTTCACTGTAGTTATAAACTTCTCATTATTTTCAAATTAGTATTTCCCATTGTGATGAAAATGTGACATTACCTAAATGTTAAAAACATTGGATTCTTAATGACGGAGTGAATATTATACAAGTTAATGATATCCGGTTTTTTATTTTCCGCACGTTCGGTTTCAATTACTACGTGTATGTTTGACTTTTTGATCAACACGTTAGCCTTGACCAACTCATCACGTTTGTTCTCCAATTCGTCCATACTCTTTTATTTTTCAGGTCTAAACGAAGGGTAAATGAGAAATGTTGAAGCATTTGGAGTTTGGAGGCGCAAATCAAGTTTGATCTCTATGTCACTAATGCCATATCGTTTTGTTTGCTGAACCATATCTCCTATCGACCTTTATGATTCCCAAGTACGAGCGTATCTTTATAGACGTTCTCTAGTTTTCGCATAATTCGAAGAACTAGTCTCAAGTTTCTAAGAAAATGTAATGAAACACATTGATGACTTTGTTGGCATTTGGTTGACATTTTGTTGACATTTCAATGGCAGTCTCTTAGTTAAATGAATTTTGGCGCATTCGGAAGCGCAGCATGTATCAAATATCTTTGCTCATAAAATTTACAGTTTCATTTCTTTTCTCATCTTCCCCTTTTGGCATGGCTTGGAGGGTGCGGAAGATGGTGACGTCTATCACTGTTCAAAACAGATGCATCTTTACTTCATAACTTTGGACGTACTTGTATCTGATCAAGGTCTATATACAAGATTCTATACTTATTATCCTAGAAGGAAAATGTAATCATTTAATTGGTTACGCTAGTAGTGTATCTTTGTTATTGTTAGTAAAACTATGGAAATGAAATCCGCATTAGGTACCTATTGAGGCCCAGTAATAGACATTATCATGTTTAAAATGTCGCCTTGCATGCGTTTTAAGATACACCCCCTCCATAAGTTTGGCAAATGGAAGTTTTCATCGGATAGCATATGGAAGTCAGCCTAACGTTTGAACCACACTTTTGTTTCTTAATTACAAAAGTTCGAAAATTTACGACAAACTCGATGATTTTCTTTTAATCGTTAATCGTAATATGGCTTTGATAAGTAATCCAAATGGGACTTGATCAACTGCCCCCGATTGTCCCAAAAAGTGAAACTCATGATCAGCTCTTCAATGTAGTGCTCCATTCAGGCCAAACCGACGTCTGATTGTCCATGAAGATTTTGAAATTGCGATCGGGTACTTCTGAAGAATATGTCGAGTACACACTATTTTGCATTATTCATCGTGACAGTGTTCTCCAGTCGCTTCTAATCAAAGGGAAAATAATGAGATCTGGACAATGTAATAACAACGACAGGATGCTAAGATACTTAGGAAGGTTAGAAGTTAGTAACTAGTTCACTTTAGTTTAATTATCTCATGACTTGGCAAATCAATGGAGATAGCTCGGGGTCAACTTAGCTCCTGGTGCTGTTATTGTCAATATTTACCTGTTCGGTGAAAGGGTGTAGCAATGTCAAAAGCTTCTTGGTAAATTCCTGTCTACATGTGCATTCCCTTATACCTGTCAGCTCTTGATTTTACTACTGCTCTTGATTTTAGTCAATACTCAGATTTTCAAAAGTCATTATTTTTTAAAGAATGTGTTTTGATAATACACCTAGATTTTAAAGGAGGAAAATTCAGATTGTTCGTCATAAGACTCCAAATTTTAGGATCATTCTCTGATTTTCAGCTTTGAAGACCTAGTTAGGTCTAAGAAATGCAATTTTGTGTGTGCATTTACTCACATCTTCGACTATCCAAGTGTAGAACAAATAGGATATTCTGGAATATGATCAAAACCGCTGATTAAGCAAACTGTTGTGATACACGAAGTATAACATCAATAACGTTTGGTAATTAAAAATGACATAACAGGCAGAAAACTAGGTATTTGAGGAAGCAATTGCGCAAGATCCAAAGCACCAGCCCACTTGTAATGGTACTGCGCAGACGATCATTTTGTCAAGCATTTCATTTTTCATTGTATCTTATTGCATTGACTATTCATGACAATTCAATTAATTATTCAATTTCGAGTGAGGAAGTAATTTTATTCTAAGTGATCGAGTGCGCGTTCAAGTTGGCAACAAGATGTCGTGTTGTTCTGCAACATTCTGCAAGTCTGCATAATTCTGCAATTTAGCATCATTCTCAATTAATTCAACGTTCTTGCATCAATAACATCAGCTATTAACAGGTACAGGATTTCAGTTCTTGTTTACCGCTGTTTATCCTTGTCTTATCAACTCTGGCAATTTGATTACAGTTGGTTCACATTCTACATAATCGGAACAGTGCATCTTTTGAATCTGCATTTATAAGCGATAGATGAGGAACATATTACGAGTCATGGTACCCTTTACTTCGTTCGACCTAGGATGAAGATTTTTAAGAGAGCTTCGCAGATTTTTGTCTTCATAGATCTGAGTAGAAGGTACACGTTATTCAATGTTAATAGCATTCAAAACAAAAACAAAAGTTCCACTTCACTATTACATGGCTCACATTTAGAATCCATTCCATCGTATCCAATTTATTTTATTTTATTTCTTATTTTTATTTTTTATCATAATATTTATTATCATTTTTACTTTTACATTTACAATTTACAATACATCACGATGTATCCAATTTGTATATCTTAAAAAGACTATAATAGACAGGACACTTATTTTAAATTGGATGTTACAGTTCGTGTTACGATACACCAATATTAGGGAGTTTAAGCTTGGGATGTTTTTAAAGCGATGCATTTGTATGGGCGATTGGTCATACATATAGGTTGGCGTTTATGCAAGCTTAAACTCTCTATTAATACATAATATTTACCTATTACAGTACTGATGCATTATCAACAAACGAATACAGTTATTGCATGACGGAAATTGCGTGACTGACTTCATTTCTTAATGGCCTATATTTGTTAAACAAACCAGGACGATGTATCTGAAGGCAATGAACGTAACATAATTGTGGACGAAAAACATCTAATTGAAGACTATATATATAAAGTTGAGGAGTTCAAACCTATCAAGGTGAAAGAGAGAAAATTACTCTGGTAAGTAACATGCACAATTAGCGCAAATTGTGACCCACAAAGACCTATAAACCGTATTACACAAAAAGAGCATCGCTAAATTAAAGTCTACAGAAACCAGATCCCTATTCTCTATTGAGGTCTGGACAGATTGCATTATTGCAATTGATGGATAGACGTTTTATTGTAATTATCTGGCGGTAGTAACATACCTAAAGCTAAGCTTTCTAATTCAAGTTAAAAACACCAATTATTCTTAGAGAAAGGCGCATTTGTAGAATCGAACTAAGATATGCCGTGGGCATTTTATGAAGAGCGTCTTCACACTTGTGTTGCAGTAAGACTAAGCGCGTTATCTTTGTCTAGCTTCCGATAAATCCCCCACGAGGAGAAACACAGCAAGTCGCCCTGACAATTGTAATAGTAAAACACAGATAGAAGCTTCAGAAACGACTATTAAGGCCAGCAAAAGACTATGTGAAGTAAAACCATATGGTCTCAATAACAAGGATCGGATTCATACAAGGAAAACACAATCAAATACCGGTAAGTTTTATGTTATATTCCAGCTATCATAAAACAGCCTATAGTTGATTGTATTAATTCTGTAGAATAATTAAAGAGAAAACAGAATTTGGAATAAAGTTCAGTGATCTATGAAACGATCGTTTAATTCCCCCATAGGGACCCAAGGTTTAAATGATAACTCTGGAAGTTAATAAATAGTGAAACCGGAAATTTTGTAAATTAATGTAGTTCGACACCTTGTTTCCACTTAACTGAATTCAAATGCACAAAACATATGTAGACTCCCCTTGAAACGTTTGTAAACTTGTTCTGAACTATATATAGATCTAAATATTTTCCTCCTTTATATTTGGTCGAAAATTTGATGATTTTTTTATCTCCTAACAATAAACAGACTTGCTCGTGGTACAATGAAGAATGTGTGTCAAGCTCAAGCAGCAAGTCAACGGAGAGGGATTTGTGTGTGTACACCGGTCTACCCATGATTAAAACAAAACATCCGACCATTACTTTCGACATTCATACTGGCTATTAGACTGATAGAAATAGGGGAGGGGGGGGGGGGGGAGGGGCTAAGGAGATATGAGTCGAATCGAAGTTCTAGCCGCATCTAATCAAAGCCAGTCTCTTGCACATCATCAAAAAGACATATTGGACTAATAAGCCTTGTTTCCTTTCGTCATTACACAGATTCTTCATTTATCATTATATTATTTGTCGACTGTAAGAAGCTATTCATCATTCTATAAGTATTGTAATAGTTGCTTTAAGATCTCCGTCATTGTGTAGGTACGTTGATCAAAGCAAATATAACTTTCATAGACCGATGACAAATTAATCGCGTCACTAATTAATTACAGTTGTATGATTTCATTGGTATTAT
Source organism: Owenia fusiformis (assembly GCA_903813345.2). Lineage (NCBI taxonomy): Eukaryota > Metazoa > Annelida > Polychaeta > Sabellida > Oweniidae > Owenia > Owenia fusiformis. The sequence goes on along the minus strand of CAIIXF020000005.1, from coordinate 13,728,190 downwards.
CATTCCTTCATCGACTCTAGTTAGATTATAATAATGATTAGGATTTACTTAAGTCTACACCCTGACAATGATTAGTGTCACTGAAAATGGCTGTGCTTTTAGCAAAACAAAAAATAAATTGATGATGACGATAGTACAACGATTATTCGAGTATAAAGTCTCGGTAGACGCTATATAATGAATTTAACTACAATACTGGGTTATTTTTATATTGTATAATTGTATATCAACTACACATTGACGAGAATCTATTTGACTAATGTAATTGGTTTTCTAACTAAATAAGTGATTCTACAAAAATCATTTTATTTTTCGAGTGTCAGATTTGAGTCACTATTAAATGCAATCGGTTTATCTCGAATCATTCTCCGAACGCAGGGCTCAATCTCATCATAAATACTCTGTTTCTTCCTTCTGCCGTTTTAATCTACATGTTTGTGCTGTGGTCGAGAGTATATCATCAAAATAACATGTCAAATAAAGGAGTTGCTATGTATAACTTGCGGATTGTGGTGTAATCTTAAAAGAATATGACCCTGCATTCGTTCGACTTCACTTCTTAAAAGAGAGTTTCGTCTTCAGGTAGTTAGACTCTGACTCTGCGCGCAGGGTAAAATATGAAATTTAAACATTTTGAAAATTGTGTGAATGAGTATTTAACATGACTTTTGAGAACCTTAAACCCATCGAAAATTAAACACAATGAAATAAGTATTTGAATTCAAGTCAAATAAATGAATGGATTTATAAATACTCTAAAAGTCTCACTAAACGAGACTTCAGCGAGATTTCTAAGCTGTATGCCAAACTGTAAAGGATTAAAGAAATCGCCAGGACTGAACCTATTTTTAAAACCAAAAGAAACCAACGATTTGTAGGCAATAAAATCGTAAATTTTGAGTCTCAAATGTGTCCCATTTATTCTCAAACTTTGTTTATCAGTTTTGTTTTGATGTTAATCCAATGAAGCGAATATGACGCACGGGTACGTGAGCTGCGTCGATCAAATCGTCGTAGCCAAAAAAAATATTTTCACCTCATTTCACTCCAGCTTTATGAAACTATTATCGCTTATATATCAAAACCGAGCATGTGTGTTAACAAATGAAGGTCCCGATTGATGTAATGATTCAGAAAAAGGTATTTGTATATAAAAATTATTTATTTCATTTAAAAGATTTTAGTGTATGTTTAATATATATATATATTAAGAAGCGTTTTATCAACCTCTCCGAGGGGAGGTGTGCTGAAAGACACCCTACAGAAAGCAAATTGTGCTAATTTTATATGCCCTATTATCTTTTTGGGTATTTCGAGATAAAATATTGTTCATATCTATTTAACATTGCAATTATTCGAGTGGGGCGAAGACAGAAAAAACACTGATCCTGTCTGAACTTTTTGGTGGTTAATTTTCACTCTTTTTTGTCAGTCTAGCTGACTGCTATGGTTTCTTAATTTCTTCAACAAGTTCATGTCATGTTAAACCCTACTGCTTAAATAGTCCATGAAATCACGATCAGTGATCGATAGTGAATTAAGAAATCAAAGTGCCGGGGATGGTGTCTGCCGGGGGATGGTATGTATCGCAAGTGTTGGTGTCACGCACGATTGTGTATAGTTGATCAAACTTACGCCCCATTATTTCAAAACAGTTTATCGCATACCCCACCCACTCAAAGGAAAGACAATAACGGATCATTTGACAAATAGTCTATGTGTAGTTAGACCCCTAGAGACGATGATGTACCGTTTTTAATGATTTCGATTGATAGTAACATTTCCAATTACAAATACGCGTACGTTTTAGATAGACTAGGTAATCGTTCGTGTACATTGATTGTGGTTTCCTCAAGGGTCTTTATCTACCGATTTGTCAAGCTGCTTGGCAATACAGTAAAAGTACATTTAATCAGTTTAAAGTAAATGTAAAAATGGTTCCTTTGCAAAAAGTAGGAGAGCGAGAATTTGCAAAACAAAGCTGTCTTAAACATCCGTCAACATACATCATTTAACATGTAAATGTCAATTGCAAGTTTGCAACGTCTTGCCCTCTCTGGTTCTTTATTATGTCAAATGCAGTCTTACACTGATCAGGACACGATCATAATCAATCAATTGATTCAAGTAATCGAATTAAAACCGACAAAATTCAATCAAATGAGAAATTCCAAGGATGCGATATAATAACCTTGTAGTTTGATGAAACAGCCTCTTCATTTTCTCTGATATGTGAACCCCTACTTTCAGTCTCACATTTCAAGTTCAAAGTCAGGATTGTAATGAAATTGTCCGGCCTAATTAGTTAGAGTTAGAAAGATCAATACACCATGCGCAATGGCGATCCTTTCAATGTGCATGTCTCGCTTCCTATCGTCAGCAAACGGGGCGTAATTGGCAACAAGCGGGATTTATCACGTCAAATAATAGTTGTAATGGAGACGGTGGGTATGATTTAGAGTCAATTAAGCATAGGTAGATTATACCTAAAAGCTTTGTGAGTTTTCGCCGATTGGAAGGGGATCGAAGACAAATAAAGACGACACTATATTGTTTCATCAGGCGTTGATTTCGCCCTTTGGAGTACCGCGTTCGATATTTTACGCAAGTTTTACGCAAATTTTACGCAATATTTTACAAAACTACCTTTACCCAAAAGGCCAGGGGAAGAGAGGAGGGGGAGGGGAGGATACAGGTTAAATTTTGTGATGCTCCCTTAATAACATTCAACTAGGCTCGATTGCAATTTATGTTGGATATGGAAATATCAACCATGGTGAACCTTTTTAGCTCTCATAAATTGCTATATTTAGGTCACTCTGAACGACTAGAGACATGTCATACCAATATGACTAAGACCTTTACACCAATTTTGCAATTTTTTATAACTCCTAGACTATTACGAAATAGTTACTTGGTAGATAGCAATGTCGATGCATATCATAAATACCGATGACTAACCTTCTCGGTTGATTCCCACGGATCATACGTCACCACGGCATGCTTCAAATTAATTTTCCCTTTTCATTATCAGATCTTTTTAATGGTTTAAACTGTAACAGGATGTAATGAAATAGAAGCAGGAAATCAGAATTCAACATCAGAAACATTTAACCTTTCTATAAGTTCTTTCTAAAAGAGCATAGCCCACGTTACAATCAAAATAAATAGTTCAAGTGAAAAGTACAAATCTTGGATTAATCATTGTAAGGATTAACATTCAACATACTTGAAGAAACTTGTCTTACACCTGCTAATCTAATTTCCAGTTCAATTCAATGAAAACTAAAAATATCGAAATCGACAATTACTGTTCGCCATCTTAGATACGAAGGTTACGGCTGTTACCTTCGCTTGATACTGACCAGTGGTTACTGCATTAGTGTATCATATATAAAACGAGATATTCACGTAACCCTACTATCACACCAAACTAGTTCTCACTACGAAAACGTGCTTCAACTGTGTACGAACGGACTGGACGTACTTAGAACTGTTTGGGGTCTATTTACAAACTTCATCGAACGTACTTGAACGGGTAGGTCCACTAGAACGTTTTTACAACGAGTTGAACTGTCTGAGGACGTATTCAGAACGAGGTAGAACTAATTGCAAACGGGTTTAAACTGATTAAGAACGTATTAAAGACTGCTTATGAACGAGTTAGCTAAAATATAGCTATCACACCAAACAAGTTGCCACTGCGTTCTCCAAAACTGGTTTTAAACTGTGTGCGAACGGAATGAACGTAGCTGCAACTTTGTAAGAACTATTTACGAACTTCATGAACGTTCTCAGACGGGAAGGTGATTTGAGAATTTTGAAATGATTCAAAATTCGATGGCGACCATACCATTCTGTAATCAGGTCATGATGACCTTCTAGACTAAGGGACGCGGTCCGACGTGGTGCGACCTTAACGAACTGCGAATGATATGGACGTATTGAAGACTGTTTATGAACGAAGTAGCTAATTATTTTAGACTATTTCCCGACCACAGTCAGATTGAGCCCGTTTTACGACGTTTTCGTAGGATTGGCAAGAACGGGTAAGAACTAGTTTGGTGTGATAGGGGGGTCATGAGACTCATCCATACTAAGCACATGTGTTCACCCGAATACATCTTCATCAGTACACATTCTCAACCGAGTGCACATTAGCTTGCAAGTACTCATTCTCACCCGAGTACACCCTAGTCAGTACATGTCCTCACCTTATTGCACACTTGTCAGTACACACTCTCACACGAGAGCACCTTCGCCAGTACACATTTTCACCCGACTGCACCCTTGTCAGTGCACACTCTCACACGAGAGCACCCTAGTCAGTACATGTCCTTACCCTATTGCACATTTGTCAGTACACATTTTCACCCGAGTGCACCCTTGTCAGTACACACTCTCACAAGAGAGCACCCTAGTCAGTACATGTCCTCACCCTATTGCACATTTGTCAGTACACATTCTCACACGAGTGCACCTTCGTCACTACATACTCTCACCCGAGTGCACCCTTGTCAGTACACACTCTCACCTGAGTGCACCCTAATCAGTACACATTCACACCGAAGTACATCTTAGTCAGTGCATGTTCTCGGGAGGATATAGTGCGTGTCATCTTTTTTTCACAGCGTAGGTACACAACGAGTACATGCTTCAGGTGCAGGCTTTACCACTTAGTTCAATAGAGGAGCCAAGGTTGCCACGCGTTTGGAGGGTAACCTATATAAATGTCATCAGTCCCTTAGTGGCACTGGAATTTCCAAAGTCTTCAAAGAAAACCGACCCACATCGAAACACAAACCTTATGAATCATAGTAACCAATTGCACCTACGCATAACATTTAGATTACAGTTAGCGTCATTTCTAGTTTGAGTTAACGTTATCCCTACGTCATCATAAATTTGAATTAGAGTCAACCTGAGATAAGTTATTTTCTTTAAAATCTTCCAATTTCGGAGATGTTTTCAAACGTTTCTTTGTAGTTGTTTGGCGAAATATTTGGAATCCAGATTTTACTTTGTTCAGCTGAAATCGAAGGTTTATCGAAAACAAACGAATTTTGTCCGTAATTTTGATCAATACCTTTAATTGCAGTTACAGTCATCCTGCTGTGGAATAGTGGTCCATAGCATGGGATCCGCTATTCCTATCAATGGTACCATCTGGTCGCATTATAATTTGGAACAGTGATCCATGGGTTGTTTTAACAACTACATTATGTGCGTTATAATTGACACAACTCTTGCCCTGTGTTTTGTTCAATTCAGCAGGCTATTCGAAAACGTAAATTTTTAACATTAATTTTTGATTGTTTAGATGACGTCGAGGAGAACTTACAAAACGTTAACCCTGGACGTTAATACTAAGAAACGGCAGGACGAGAGGGTTACCGAGGAAATTTTGATTCGAATCCCCTTGACATAATGAGCAAATATAACATATTATTTTCCGTTTACGTAATATTGTGTGATCGTCGTCGTAGCATTGTGAATTTTCAACCGATTCATTTACGTAACAAAAATAGTGAATAAAATGGACGATTCTGACATCAAACGAACTATTTTGTGCGAAATCACTTGGAACATATTATGCTTATACATGTTTGTGTCGAAAAGGTAGGGGTGATTTTACCGAAATCTTACAGAACATTCCAGCCGGAAATGTAGCCATCTTGTTACCGAAACGAATCCGCCTCGGTAACAGCGTAATCAAGTACAGAGACATCATCCATCTAATGTCCGAAGCAGAGTGCGATTTGTGTATGGCTAGCCTACTTAGACAGAGAGTAAAAAACACAATCGGCCTTCGGTGTGAAATTCGCGCTATTACTCTAATGTAGCATAGAACATCGTTAATTGCCTGAAATGAAAGAATATTGCATTGATAGTCTACATTTTAGAAAAGTTACAATCGAGTTAGGTGACATTGACCGTTAAGGTACATGTACAGACCATGTAAACCTGAATTCTTCATTAATCATTTAGCGAAAGCAATTATTGGCAAACAATATAATTCTTTTCAGTTGTTCTTATCACAATATGATGCGCACCTGATCCTAGGAAATTAAATTAAATCTGAATTTTTAGTCTGACGAGAGAGGTTCGACGTTTAGAGTTCCGACAGGCTGTACAGAGCCGATGCAATCCAGTAAATGCTGGCTCTCTTACAGGAGTTTTATCCAAAGTTGGACGATAGGGTGAGGTGACCAAAAAGCTAGGATGACATGTTTAATGACTCTACAATCACCTTCATTTATCAGCTGCAGAAACTGTAATCATTAGATGATATCGATCTTATAACATCAATGTCACATTGCATTCTTTCCATGGACATCCCAATTGAAATATTTTTACAATGTTTTTCGAAAAATACAGGTTTTCTAATATTGATTGTCAACCAATAAGCTATCCGTCCTTCGTTAACCTTTTCTACTTTATCCGTTAAAATGTTACAAATTCGATTTTCAAAGGATATGTTTGGAGAATCGAAAGAAGATAAGTGTAATAAATTAAAGCATTTATATAGTTAGCTTCAAATTATTACAGGAAGCCGATTTGAAAGTATGAAATGCAGACAGGGACTTTTAATCGCAAAAAGCTGAAAACAAATTGAGAGTCCACATAGTTCACTGTGTTTGTTATTTAACAGTCACAAGGGAACTTAAACAAACCATGTGATTGTATATTAAACTCTTGTCTATATCACATTATTACATATGTTTTATGGATTGCGCAGTCTCTTTACACCGTGCGTAAACACAAGAAGAATTAAACAAATGGCGACAAGACTCGATATCTGTGAGTCGTTCTAATGATTTATTCATCATTTGTTATCAAAATAGTCAGTTAAGCATACATCCTTTCCCTAAATAATTCCGGATTTAGCATTTAATAACAACATTCGAACCCTCACACCTACACACCATTTTAACAGTCTTACTTCCTCTATCAATTTTTTGGAATAAGCTTGGTGTTATCATTTGATCCGGTCTTACTCATTTCGATCGGGTCTATTCAAATTTAGCAACCCAATAAGAATTACAATCACAGAATTTTATGCCTTCACAGGCCCGTCGGAATGAGGGAAGTGACGTTGGAGGCGACTACCTCCTTTCAAGATATTTTTCAGAGATTTGTATTTCGTGCAAGAAGTAGTATACATTTTAGAAAGTATTCAAACTTCAATGAAATGGATGGCAGCCTTTTTGTTCAGTTAAATCTTATCAAAACCCAAAACTTGTCAGGGGTATCATAGTTAAATGGCGGTGAATTTTCATTAATATCACCTGTGTGGTTTAGAATAACACACCGCGACGTGCCTTGATCATAGAAATCTCGAAAGTTATTTCTGGATTAATAAGATCGTTTCATAGGTGGTGGGCAGCGTGTAGGTCGTGGTCATTTGGAATGTGATATATCTCCAGCATTGGCAAAATAATAGGATCAAATACTTAGTCATAAGATGATCCATTTCTTATTTCCTCTCCAGCATTTTGAAACGATTGGCTATTTAGGGTATACGGGCTACGCCCTTTCAGAATAAGTACGCATTTTCATCATCTGGTCGAATGGTATTTCAATAGACTAATACGCGATAGTTCGTTCAGAATACCGACATTATTCTTATCTCCTGTGTTGAAGAGCTCTCATTTGGGTACAGATTTTTTTACATCCGGGTTCTATCACATTCAAATACGTAGGTTCCGATTTTGAACTCACCATTTTAGCTTTAATTTAAATCCTTCTTCACGCATATTTGCACTATCGATAAAAATATATGTCCTTATGACAAACTGCAAAGCGTTTTCACGAACATTTTTTGTCGAAACTGTCGATAATCATTAAATGTTTTACCGTGACGTCACTGACTCCATTCCTGGAAGCCGAATTCAAAGGACTTCGTTTTTTACTCAATTCAATGGAAATAAGTGAAATACCCTTGGACCAAGGATGGATATTTATGTCTTTCTAACCAGTCGCGATAGATATTTCCATTGCTGCTATAGAAGCGAAGCCCGATCTTGAATGAAGGATGGGTGAGATTATTCCAGATGGCTTTGTAAACAAGATATCATCTCAATGCAAGGCTAACATTGGTGCTCATTAAAATTTCTCAAAATCCCAGGGGGACTATTTTGTAAACATGTTTTTTGTTTTCAATATATCGCTCTTGATGTCACATTATGACTAGTAATTGATATAAGGTTGGGCCCCATTAATAAACTGTCCAAAGTTCTCCCTAACCAACGATGGCATTCGGAAATTAGCTTCCGCTCATACATATAAGTTGATTTTTCTAGAAAGGAATTCCACCATATATTCTCATACATTCTAATTACACATTTACCGGAACTATCAACTGATAAATTGCTCATCTTCTTGATAGCAGGGACTTTGGTCGATAACAAGCATAGTAAGACCATACGCGTTAATTATCTGTTTCACGTTTTTAGCCGGCTGACGTTTTTCTTAAAGTGAACATAAATCAGATGAAACTCTCCTTTAGACAACCGTATTTATATCTAAAATGTCTTGAAAAGTGTGCTAAAATTGCAAAAATACATGTCAAAAATGAATGGAAAATTTGAAAATCGAGAAATAAGATTTGTTCAAAGAGGGAAGTGTTGTTCAGATACGACAAAGCGGATGTTTAAGTTAGTGATGGCCTTAACATACCTTTACTCACTGGGGCCAATAATTACAAATTACTATGGTTATAATTAGCCGTTATCTTTAATTAAGACTTTGGGAGGGGTGAGTGTCCCGAAGATATCTAACCATCGACGGCAAATGCTTCTTAAGAACATCAATCTGTTTTTAATAAAGACTATATCTTTTATTCTGTCAACTACAAAGAATCTGATGATACTGATGATGCTACTCAATCTGAAAAATTGATGATAAGGGTACATTTATGTCTACGTTTCACCTTCGGAACGCAGTCATTGAAGCAATTAAAGATTGCCGTTCCAGAGGTTGTCCTGGGCTAAACCCCGATAACCCGTCGACAGTTATTAAAGAATACTTAAAGAAAGATAACAGAAGAAGTTTGAAGCCTCGGACAAAACAAACAGCAAGTGGAAATCAGATAACTCGTCAGCTCTAAAGGTCCCTTCTTTCTTTACCTTATCGTTTACCCTATGAATATTAAACGTAAAGACCTGAGAGTTGGAGGTTTTGCTAGAATAACAGGATGTGCCAAGGATCAGTTTAATGTCTCGAAAAAACATCAACACTAATTACTCTTGCCATGAACTGATCGTAACGTAATCAATCATTTTTTTTTCTGACGCTAATGTGTCAAACCTAGGTCAATACCCGAAGTTTAATCAAAGAGTTATTATTATTTATTGTAGCCCCGACTCTTCATTTCCAACTTTACTGGAGCAAAAAGATAATTCGATATTCACGATTAATAGATATGTTATAACGTTACGCAACGATTCATTTTACCATATCTATCGCGCCTTGTAATTAAATGATGCCACATTATTTTTCGTGTGATTCATTGGGACTATGTTTAGTAGTGCCATGGGTGTTACTCTGAACGAAATGAAAATGATTTCAAAAATTCCCGGGAACGGTGAATATCGCTAGATACCTGTTATCCAATAAGCGGCAAATGAATATCGTCTGATAATTCATGATTTATGACCAGGTTTCGACCAACCATCTTGACAGTGATATTATAGTCTGTTTTCTCACGTACACATTTTGTTAGAAGAATAGTACGGTAAATTTTTATTTCTAATATCTCTTTTAAGCTGGCCGTACACTTGCCGGGCAAACGGACAAAGCCTAAAACCATATTTGATATAGCTTATTTTATCACGGTCTGTACATAACTTAAACACAATATATCATAGGTATACAGACATCAATAATAAGTCAAGAGAGCTTGTGTGCAAGATTGTATACAACGCACACTGTGACTGAACCTTGTGCAATCATTGGATGGGCTCTATTTACCCTGGGCGCAGAGTCTAATTGAAGATGGAGCTCTCTTTAAGAATTGTGAAGTCGAACGAATGCACAGGGTAGGCGCTATGTTTTAAATCACTATACCAAAAGTTATAGATTGTAGATTTACAATAAAGAACACTAAACTTATATAAACGTTTCCAAAGCGTTTCCCTTTTTGTTATTTTGATGTGTTATTTTATATTTTATTGTTATAGCCGATCTTTAAATAAATGACATTTTAGTATAAAGCTATAACAGATAAACAAATAAAACTCATAATATTTGTATGTGAGCATATTAATGAACATATTCTTAGATATGAATTGCATATTTTTTCTTCAATTTGTGGCAAACAGTTTTTTCAACTTATCAAAAATATCCAACTATTTATTCTGAAGAATTTACTGTAAACGTCTTACAGAGCCCAACGCATTCTGTTATCGTGACTGAACGGTTTCGGATTGTGCTCAAAATTGGAACCTCACTATATGAAGGCAGAATTGCGAATTATTCGAATTAATGAACACATTTCATTGGATTTGACGTAAGAGTAATTCATTTAAGTTGACAGGGAGCAAATGATTATTTATGATAAGGGTTATAGCAGATCTTGCGCGCATTAGAGGTATCGTCGTGTGCATGGAATTAACTAATTTAAGAATAGACGTATATGGCCTAGTTCTCCATCACATTGTATTGACAGGCTATTACTTTAAATACACACTGAACTGATTATTTGATTCAGTTTTAAAGAGTGCTTCTAGTACAAAAATGTAAAATTGAACCCTGACATCCAAGTTATTATGGCTTTCCATCATTTGCTCCATCTATCGAGAATTCGTTAGACTTTTAAGTTAATATAAAGAAATAAACACTAAATATGAAACTTACTAATTTATTCTATAACACTCGTTATTACTCGTTTGCTGATAAAACGGCCTTCTTTTTCTTAGATATGATATTATCTACAAAGGCATCGTCGTACAATATTCTTTATTCTTCAATTCCCATTCTCTATGATTGAGAGCGGCTATCTTTGCATTTTTATGATGCTGTAATTATACGATTACTAAATAGCGGTCACTGTGACACGAGAATGAATTTATAGATGCACGTATACCGTCCAAATTGTCTGTAATGATATAGATTGGTTTTTATTCTTACCGATATGGAAATATACGAGATGTTTATACATGCAGTATATCCATCCACTATTTACGTATACAATCCTTGGAACTGGAATATATTGGTCGACTTACGTACCATTATTTGATTCTACAGGTGAAAGTATATTTCTGAATAGGGAGATTCAGCTACACGTTTTTAAAATAACTTGTACGTGATTGTTTAGAATCATGGTTTAGGGATTAGTTTCCGGTATCGCCGTTGAAGTATTCACTTGCACGATTGAGTATGAAGCTATAAGGAAAATTGTTGTGATATACAGTAGGTCCCTGGAAAAAACAATTGATATCCCTGGGGTTACTACACATTCACGTACAAGATCGTATTGAGACGTGTCGCTTGATCTACCTAATAGTAGAGCTTTTTCAAATATGCTTGCCAGGAACAGTTACCGACATTAACGTTTTTTGCACTGTTCATTTCGTAGAAATAATCTATCCGAGTCTAGAAATTAACTAGGCTATTATTCTAAACACAGTAACGTTTCCTGATATGATATGAATTCATCATCGAGGTTATTTCAGTGCGGTCATTTTATCTTACGTCCAGAGGCATAGCCAGAAGAAAGACAGGTGGGGCAAACGTAAAAAGTTGAGGCAAAATGAGGTTCAATGGGGTATTAACCTCCTTTGAACTTCATTGACTAAGTTGAACACACACATTGATCAATATATAATATGTATTTCTTTAAATATTGGTCAAACACATGCCTCGCCTTCCTCATGACTGGCTACGACCATCCACTTTTGGACAAAAATATCGTAGTTCGTTTTGTGCACTTGTGATTTTTGTGGAGTGACCAATGCACAGTTGGTCTAGCTACAAACTCCCGTGACTCCTCTTCTTCTTGACTACACGTCTTCTCACACCTTGTTGTAGTTTTTTTGTTGTAGTTCTTTGGGGTGGTCAACAGAGTTTGTAATTGGACTATACGTCTGTAATCTCTAACATAATCATTCTTTGATGGCTTATTTCTTGTAAAATATATTTCCAATTAACTGCTATCAGATAGTTGATCAGCATCTTCATTTTCCTTTCAATGATCATGATATAGTCGCTCGCCTAGCTAATTAATTAATGAAAACAAATAAGTATAGAAAATGCCGTTTTCGGGTCAGCCAACAAGGCCAAGAGAAATGTTGGTTACCATGCATTTAATCTTAATGGATATTTGTGTCTTTACGTTATTTTCAAACAATAGCAAAAACCAAGAGAACTGTTTCGGGTAGTCTTTATCGAATCTTTGATTAAATGCATGAATGGATGGATTGATTGCTATTGTACACATACGGAAATAGTTATTTTGTTCCTACTTTATTCATCCTATATAGCTAGGTCTTGATAAGTTTTTTAAGTTTTCGACAATAATGGGGTATCCGATCTAAATAATAGTGAGAGACTTTTATCGATTCCTTTCCAGAAAGCCGTGGGTAAATTGGTTGTCGCGAGACAGGGATGAGTATGAATGATCCTTATCACTTCAAGCAGGGAACCGACGGAGTCAACACTTTCTTTGATAGAACTTTCTATAAGGATACACGCATTTCTAACTTTAACAACGTATTATTGATTTATGATTAAAACGTACGTTATAGGTTATATTTATGTGTAGTTATTAGTGGTATTACCGAACTGAAATGTCAAACCACTAATTAAAAAATGATCTTATACATTTTGTTGTAGAGATTTATTGTGAAGGTTATCTAGTATATTCAGGTAACAAGAGATAAAATAAGCTAATAAAATTCCATAAAAAGCAGAAACGGAAATCTATATTTAAAAGAGTGTGGGCCTGCAGGTAATTAGTGTTAGGAGAGTTACTATTCTCAGGTAAGGCTCTGTATTTTATTATCTGTCAACCGCAAGCAATGTTCGTTGAATGTCTCTCGAGGTGTAATTTGTGATCATTCTTTGTTCCTTAATTGAAGAGTCTATGGTAAATAATGCATCAGTTGCAATTGCCTAGCATGAGTCAGGACTGGAGAAGAACCAGACGCATGTACTAAATATAAGTGTACTTATAAGGGATTCGAAGTGAACATCAAATTTACGAACGTGATCATATTTTGATTGATATCGTTTCGATCAACCAGTTGATATTAATATCATCACGAATAATGCCGTCATTCGATATAATTATGGAATAAATACGTATTGGTTATATGGATTTAGTTAGGGTTATAAAAAGAAGTCATGATAGTAAGCCGCTGGCACCAGCTAATGAACATTCACGACAAATGGACTCTCATGAGATTATAAATACGATATATTTACGTCTTCTAGAATACCATACCATCCGTGCACGAATCAGAAACTCAAAACATGGACAAACAACAATCAATTAAACATGCGACCTCGTAGAATCATGCTTCATAAATTTGGGAAATTCTTATCTCTCATAAATTTACGCCAATCAAGTGGTGTGTATTCATGTAAGGTATAATAGCATTGGGGACTAAAAATGCGAACGTACATTAAAATCAAAAAAATCAACGTCCAGCCCATTTTAGTATTAAAACCTAATACCTCAAAGGCAGACGCTAATCAAGTAAAAACCTTTAGAAAACATGCTTTCCATTATAACCACCTATTTGGAGTCCAATCATGACTTGTTGATGATAAATATTTCATACTTACGGGTTTTTCACTTTCAGGTTGACGTCACAATATTGACGTGCGTGATGCTATCTGGTCGTTCGGTGATTTAGTGCAGCACGTGACCAATGGAAATTTACGAACAAATGCAGAACACTACACAATACACGGATAAATAAATGGATATACTTTCTGGGGAGATCGATCTGAGAGGATACCCAAGTGCGACAACTCATGCATAATAATAGCTCAGATGTTGTTTTTAACTTATATGTCGTACATTAAGCTTGAACAAAGTGCTTGGTAATAACAGAGCAGGGCATTGGCATTGACGATAACATAAAGATTTAGGCCTATACTAAACAAGAGGAACATTTGCTCTCGGACCGACTGCATTTACTTAAATTGTTGATGAATTGGAAAAAATTAGTAAGCTTTTTGTGATGGAGTAATCTTAAGTAACCATTGACTACGTTTGCATATGTTTTCCGAACATTTATACTTTTACTCTGGCAAAACGAAGCCGATAAGTTTATTATCAAGATATAAACTTAGACTGAACATTATTAAATGTGATAACGACTTAAAGAACGCTTGCTGTTCTATGATAAAGATTTATACTTCGTAGTGATCTCAGGAAGTACTATATAAGTACTATAAATTGCATGAAATAATAGATAATTGGGATTAATTAACTAGAATGGTTAGAAATGCAACGTCATATAGAGGTTCTTTTGTTGGTGAGATAATCAACGCTGTAACCAGAACAATGTATACTGATACAGCTGACACGTTCGTAATTGGTTCAGAGAAGAGTGACAACATTACCAATATCAACAACAACATAACACCTGGCTCTATTATTGATAGAGATACAGATAATGCTGACCTTCAGTATAGATCAATGGATAATGCCTCCGTAGGCTATCATCATTTGGGATCCGGAAAAACATTTTATCAATCGCTCGAGGTTCTAAGAGTGTCACTTTCGGAAAACATGACGTCAAATGCGTCCTTCTTTGAAGAGTTTACAGAATCACCTATCCCTGTATTTAACTTAACAGCGATGGACTACACAATCGCAATAACAGCAGCTCTGATAATATTAGCGACAATATTTGGAAACATTTTAGTTATCATAGCTGTGTGCACTGAACCTAAGCTCCGCAAGGTTGGAAATAGCTTCATCGTTAGTCTCGCAGTGAGCGATCTTTTAGTCGGGTTGGTAGTGACCCCTTTGGCCATTGTGGCTCAGATCATGAAACGCTGGAATCTCGGGGTCATCCTCTGCGATTTATGGGTTTCAATGGATGTCATATGTTGCACGGCTAGTATAGTTAATCTCTGCGTGATTAGCTTTGATAGATACAACGCTATCACCAGACCACTCGAGTATGCGTGGAAACGGACAGCCAGGCGAGCTGGTGTCATGATTTTTGTTGCTTGGATGTACTCCGTCATCATCGCTGTTCCTCCATTGTTTGGATGGAGGGAACCGAGAGAAACCCCAATTGATTTATGCATCATAAGCCAGGATAAGGGCTACACAATCTACTCCACATTTGGAGCATTTTACATTCCTTTTGTTGTTATGATCGTATTATATGGCAAAGTGTTTTACGCAACCGTCAGTAGAAGAAAACAGTGGGTGCATACATCCGCAGGGGCCTGCCAGATAAACATGAATTGTAAAAAGAAGCTCAAGATAAAAGTGGAAACAGAGGTACGAGTAAAAGGACTTTGCCAGTTTAAGGAGGCGTTCATGAGACTGAACCAAAAGACGGATAAACAGTGTGAACGAAATAAGGAGAAACGGTCTGGAAATGGTTGGGCAAACCATGGTATTAATCTAAGAATCATCCGTTCAGATAATATCATCATAGACGAATTCTCGTCATCGGATGGGATAAATCCGACCAAGATAAAATGTGGGAAATTATTACATCCGTTTTATAACATTGGAAATGGCGGGAAACCTGGGCTTGGGATGGAGAGTAAACGCTCTAGCTTGGATAGTCGAGCAGTGTATTCTTCGAGCGTCTCGCCGACAAGCAGTATGAACTCATTATCTATCTCACAAACATGCACTCCGGAATACTCCTCTTTAGCTTCAAGTCTCGAAGACATGAGATATCTCGAGAATAGAATGAATGCGGACAAAGAAAGCAACGTATTCATGGAAACCAACGTTGACTATGATTCAGAAGATGGGAGATCAAATCATACGAATGGTTTCAAACTACCGGGAGATGACAACTCTGCTGAAGACAAAAATATTTTATCAGCTATAAAATCCGGACTTTGCAAAAGTCGGGATAAGGATATAGGGTCAATTAGTACATTGTCGGTGAGTACAACAGAAAGAGATAGATTGTCATCAATAAGTACACGTAGCAGCCTTGCAGAAAACCAAGCAAATGTTATCCAATCATCCGATTCTCAATCAAAGTTCCGTGATATTGAGACGAGTCAAAGTACAACCGACAATGCAACTTTAGATAAACTTGAGAAAAGTGAAAGTACAGGAAATACAGAACAATTGCAGAAAAGACAAAAGAAAAAACGATCGCGTTCAGAACAGAGTAAAGCAAGGCGCATGCGCCGGCATCACCGGAAGCGTCTTTGTAAAGCTTTAGCTCAAGAAAAACGTGCAGCCAAAACGCTTGGAATCATAGTTGGCTGTTTCGTGATTTGCTGGCTGCCCTTTTTCATAGTAGCTCTTATAAGACCATTTTGTCCAAATTGCGTATTCCACCCTATTATGGAAGCGGTGTTCACATGGTTAGGATATTTCAACAGTACATTGAACCCAATAATATATACATTCTTTAATCAGGACTTTAGAAAATCATTCAAAAAAATTCTATGTTTGCGAAAATGAAGACAATTTATTAACTAAATACATTCAAAGACGCATTTCCATTGTACACTGTTCACGTATCTATATACAGTGGACATTCAACAAGTTGTCACAAATTAATAATACATTTTTATGTACATAATTAAGGTCCCAATCACGCATTTTATGATAAAGATGAATAAAATTAATTATAAAAATGTCCATTTTTGAATTGCATACAAAAGAATACAGAATATGTAAGCCGTACATGTACGAGCTCTGGAGATTTACCTTGTAGTATTTATCATCAATCATGAATTCCCTTTTTTGTCTGAAACATTGAACAGATTTCAGTGTGCCCGAAAAAATGATTCGGTCTTCCAAATAACATATTTCACTGACTTTTCGGACATATAACGAACACAACAATTTGAGAGTTAACGCTTCGTTTCCCATCTGGACGAAACACATAGTACAGACCATGTCATCTTCGTTCACTCGGCTCCCGTCGGTCGGAACGCAGTGAAGACCGAGCGTGCGAAGATGGACCAAGGGAAAGATCAATACCCGGTGATTTCAGCGGGAAGTGGCGTTTCGTTCAGTGAATGAGCTGCGCGCGCACGCATAAATGTGATTATCAATATTATTTAGGGGAGGGATATTCAAGCTTATTTTCGTCATAGGCGCGACCCAGGGCTGTTGTCTTAAGGACATTTCGTTGAAAATTAGCCATTCGGCTGATAATTTGTAAGAGTTTGCGATCTTATAATGTATAACTGTTATTCAGACACATATTTTGACACGATTCTGTTGGAATTATGCTTTGAACCGAGAGATATTCACGATTGATATGCACATTTTTGATTGTGCCATTGCTTTTCAATTGGACAATCCATGTATTGATAGAAGTAACAATAATGCAGATTGTTTTACCTTCAATACATGGCGGATTCACTACATATCGGTCTATTAAATACCATTTTGTGCCCTTAATAGTTTTATATTTCCATCACGGCCTGGGTGTGTTTGTCTCTTATGTGTATGCGTGTGAATTGGTGGGGCTGGTAGGGCCACCAATCCCCTGGCCCCGCCCATCCTTTATTCTTTTTCCCACTTATTATAATTTATGCTGTAACATTTAGTGACTTCGCTGGAAAACAATAGGAATTATTTTTCTTGCCAATCAATCGTGAATCACAATCAAAATTTCAGAAAGGATCAATCAGGCAATCGTCTAAAATCCAAATCAAGTTATAACATTATATGATATTCAGCAAGAAGTCCGGTAGAAATAAAGAATATTTAAACATGAAAGCTGAAAGTTAAAAGCTAATCTGTCAATTTTCTGTCTGCAAAAGAACGTTTACATTTGACACAATAAAAGACCGAGGCTTTGAAATCTAGGATTCCCCAGGAAAATATGACGTCATACTAATTAGCATAAGGATTTCCCTAGTGGTCTGGGTCGAGCATCGTCCGAAAACACAACCCGATAAATACATGCTAATTTCTAAGGAGATGGGAAGTGTATGACGTGTTTATCGATTTTGTTTAACGATTTAATCAATTATCAAATTGTTTAAGTGGATAAAGTGGTCACACTTGCTTCAATTCATAGCGTAATCGACGGATAGAAACTGCACCGAATTCCTGATATCCTACCCCGTATTATGTAGGCTATAACCACAGTGACCTGCAGATGGCGCTATCACAAACAAGTACTGCACGAACCGATAAATTCCCGGGTATTGTAACGCCCTTGGATGGACCACGTATTGTATCGACAAATAAATACCGTTTGAAATATAGACTTTGTCCACAGTTTATAGAAGGCGTGAATACAGTCCTGTTCGAATTCCTGTCCCAGTCCTGTAAACAATACATGAGAGAAACATTTTTAAGTAATAGATTACATTCTTGATACGAAAGAGAATTTGATTAACTAGTGTAGACCAAATTTGTAGTAAAATTAGAGAATTTACTGAAACAATATAAACAAAATGAGCATCACATCAATAATACAGATCCAACGTTCTTGCCATGAGTGTTCTGCCTTGACACTATAGCAAAACAAAGATGGCAGACTACGATCACTATACAAGGGGAACTTTTTGCGCCAACTCATATCGCACATAAAATGCAATTGACTAATTCTGTGCGCAAAAATTAATCTCGCGCATCCAGTATATTCCCTAACAGACCGAACATCAATCCTCTCAGAATAGATAGTTTAAGGGCTAGCACTGCCAGAGAGTGTGTAGACAATCGATTTTGTTCCTAATAATCTTTGAATGGTGACTTTTCCGGGTTCTAAACGTGGTTCTATACCTGGTGAGAACCCTGGTGTATGTTTTCAATTATTTTCTAATTTCATATTCATGTACACAGCTCGAAGCTACGTAGCCTATTTATGTTTAAAAAATGATTTATGACAAAAGATCAGAGATACATTTAAATAATTACTTACATGTACCCCTGGTTAAAACTTAACTTTTTATACAAATAAAATACTGGTATATGGTACTTTCAAATATACTTTGATATGATTGGAAATAACAACAATGATATTAAAAATCAGAAATAGTCAAATCTTATCAATCAAAACAACAATCCTTTATAAAACTATTTCAGCTTATGAAGACGTTTGTCAAATTGCTCCTCCATATCTTATTAAGTGAACTGAATGCGTTTTTTCAAACAGATGAGAACCATTAAACTTGAAACATGACTGGATTTTTACATTTCAGTTCTTTTACCGGTGAATCGCACGTCAACTACTTGTTACGAGCGGGGATGGTAAAATTCCAAATGATCAGGTTGCGCTGACACAGGTCATACGGAAACTGAATAGTATTGAGTTATTCATTAGAGTTATGAAAGTTTTATCGGATGACCTTGACAAAAATGATTTAATTCACGTGTAAGACTAATGAACGGCATTTTATAAGAGGGGTTACCCTAGAATTGATAGATAAATCAACCTTAAAGGTTCATCGTTACATGGATTCTGGGTATTCCCTCCTCTTATTTAAGTATAACCATGAATTTTAGTTACCTGGTGATGCACCGGTCTCTTCGTGCATTCTAGCACGAACTATCAAAAGGTCGCGGGTGTTTCATAAATAATTTGAAACTAACCGTTCATCAGATGATATGGCTGCTGAAACTAGGGGTTCGTCTACTAGTTTGCAAGACTTACGCAATGGCTGCTGGAAGAAGCTTCAGGAACGACAAGAGCTCGAAACGGACGAGTTCGGAAAGGCAAAACGTATATGGCTGCTGAGTCTAAAACGGCCACATATGAGAGCATTCCATTTCTCATGGTTTGGATTTTTCATAGCATTTCTAGCGTGGTTTTGCATTCAACCCCTTCTCCCGCATATCAAAAAGGATTTAGGACTAACGAAAGAGGATCTCGCTAATTCCGGTAAATTATAATTCATTCCATGTTCTATCATGCATGATATGATAAAACAATATATAGTAGATCTGCTCGTAAGCACTTTCACACATAGCTAGGCAAGGTGTGTCCGATTACAGCCAATCCAAACACCCTATTTCATATAATTGCATTGCATTATATAACCAACAATTCAAGGCCATTCGTCGGATGGTTATCACGGTGACAACTTGATTCTACAGATTGAAATTGATACTTTGCCCATTTGATACTCGCAAAAAGTTTCATTAAAAATATGTTCTTTTACCCCCCTATCACACCAAACTACTTCTTACCTGTTCTTGCCAGTCCTACGAAAACGTCGTAAAACGGGCTCAATCTGGCTGTGGTCGGGAAATATGTCTGAAATAATTAGCTTCTTCGTTTTTAAACAGTCTTCAATACGTCCATCTCGTTTGCAGTTCGTTCAGGTCGCACCACGTCGGTATGCAACGTCGTAGAACGCGTCCCTTAGTCTAGAAGGTCAACATGACCTGATTACAGAACGGTATGGTCGCCATCGGATTTTGAATCGATTCAAAATTCTAAAATCACATTTCCGTCTGAGAACGTTCATAAAGTTCGTAAATAGACCTTAGAAAGTTGCAGCTACGTTCATTCCGTTCTCACACAGTTTAAAACCAGTTTTGAAGAACGCAGTGGCAACTTGTTTGGTGTGATAGCTATATTTTTGCTAACTCGTTAATAAGCAGTGTTAAATACATTCTTAATCAGTTTAAACCCGTTTGCAATTAGTTCTACCTCGTTCTCAACACGTCCTCAGACAGTTCAACTCGTTGTTAAAACGTCCCTAGTAGGATTGAAGTACGACGGTTCCGTTCGTAGTACGTCCAGCTCGTCGTTAGTACGTTGTCACTCGTTATAATTGTAGAACGTGACGACCACGAGAACATTTTGAGCATTGTCTAAGTTCTAGAGGACCTACCCGTTCGAGTACGTTCGATGAAGTTTGTAAATAGATCCCAAACGGTTCTTAGTAGGTCCAGTCCGTTCGTACACAGTTGAAGCCCGTTTTCGAGAACGTAGTGAGAACTAGTTTGGTGTGATAGTAGGGTTAGTGATTTCGTATCTTTTAGATGATTCGTAGAAAATATTTTGCAATGTGTGAAAAGAACTTAAGCCCAAGACTCAATGCAATGTGGCCGATTCATTCCACCTTTTGAGGAATGACCAGTCCACAATTCACTGAGTCCAGGGCTGAAATCATAAACAACATTACTTAATGTAAGTTTGTAAGTTCTCCATTCAAAAATCGAAATCCTACTTTAAATACATGTCCCTTTAAGAATCATCACTTTATCATTAAATTCTAGATTAAAATGTGACAAAAACAGCAGCCTTCAAAAACAATACCCGGCCCTCAATATGTTTAGGCAAACGAATTACCCAATGGAATTACCTATTGAATTTGATGCATTTGTTAATATAAAAACACAATAAAATCTGGGTTAAGGCCCCACAGTTGAAGAACGACTGACCTGGAACCAATATAATTTTCTTTATCTATTTTTATAAAAAAAACATGTGAAGTTGGTCACATTTACATACAATATTGCTTCGTCCAACTATATCACATATTTTAGAATCATTTTCTTTGTTGTGTATTTATTTTTGGCATCTAACCAATATTACAGCATTAAGTTCTTAGACTTGTTTTATGTCCTTTAAGTATTAGTCGTATATTGAGTGTTTGCATACCAGTAAACCTGTCTTTTTAATATACATACAGCATGCATATTTAGTGTCAGGATAATTGTTCTATCATTTATTCATACTGGTCTTATCAAAATATTCTGTTTTGCACAAAGTACTGTTGATTCCGGTAACCAGTTTTTTAATGCCTTCTATCAAATCCATTTCCAATTTACATCAAAAAGGAGACGACAAGTTGTCTTTGGTCTTGTTTACAAAAGGTACAAAGATTAGATTCTGATAATCCAAAAATTTTCAAATACGTGTTGGTTGCGAACAATCTATGATTATAATATTTAATTTTGGTTTATTTTTACAGGAATATCCGGTGTTGCAGCAGTCATAATTGTCAGGATAGCTGCAGGGCCGTTTTGTGATCGTTATGGAGCACGACGAACTATGGTTGTTCTCCTATGTATCGGTGCTATTCCAGTCGGCCTCGCAGCATTCGTCACCAACGGCAATGGGCTCGTCATCGTACGCCTATTCATTGGGATCCTAGGTGGGGTGTTCGTGCCGTGCCAAATGTGGACAATGAGCATGTTTAGTTCGAATGTTGTCGGCACGGCTAACGCTCTTGTCGCTGGTTGGGGTAATCTGGGTGGTGGTGTGGCGTTTCTGTTAATGTCAGCACTATACGAACTGATACGCCTCGGTGCGGATGAATCATCAGCATGGAAGATTACACTTAGTATCCCAGTATTCATTGTGCTAATGTTGGCATTGCCCTATTGGTTCTTGGCTGATGACTGCCCCCAAGGACCCTGGTATCTGAGGGCCTCCCCGATGATAAATATTGAAGCTGTGATTAACCCCAGGATTGAATGTGACACACCTGGCAGTGAAACAGGCAGAGGAAACCTTGCATATATATCTGGTTGGTATAGTTTAGCAAAACAATTCTACAGAAATCACCACACAAACCTAGAAAGAGGACATTTGCTTTTGAATATATATGGCTGGGAAATAAAAGTTCTTACTAAAATGGCTGTGCACTAGAGTTGTGTTCAGCTACTTACGTAATGGGAAGACTCAATTTGACACTCGATTTGTGGTTTAACCTATCATACTATGGCCAAGTCATTAAAATCAGCATTTCAAATTTTAATAAGGAATTTCGAATGTCTTTTGCATCCTCAAAAAGTGTCATTTAGGATTTCCAAACAGTTTACGGCTTAGTGAGACTATTCAAATCGGTCACAAAAAACATTGACCTTTATGTTCTAATCTAATTTTCATTGTTGCAGGCAGCATAACTGATATAGAGTCCCAGCGTTCCATAGGGGATTATACATCAACGTCTATTAGAACAATAAGTGATACAAACCATGACAGTGGCATTGACAATTCCATCGAGACTAGCAGTAACTTTGTCATTAACCGGAGGTCCGTATCCAGTGCAAGCTCAAATATATCTCGGAGTTGGCGTTCCTTTCACATGCCTGACGATCAGAATGGGGCATGGAGAAGCCACGTTGGATTTAGGATTTTTGGCATTTTGATTCTTTTGATACAATATGGGGCTTGTTTTGGTATTGAAATATCGGTTAATACTATACTGAATATATACCTCCTGGAAAAATTCAAAGTCGATGGTTGCAATAGTAGTACTGTGGCCTCATCGACAAATGAAAGTAGTTCTATAGATCAAAGCTACGCTTGTAGCGTTCTTAATCCCACAACCGCAAGCCTCATCACTTCCATCTTTGGCCTCATGAATCTGTTCGCTCGCTTATTCGGGGGACTATTTTCTGACATTTTTAACAAACGATATGGAATTTCAGGAAGAATTATGACTCATTGTG
The DNA here is from genome assembly GCA_903813345.2 of Owenia fusiformis. Classification (NCBI taxonomy): domain Eukaryota; kingdom Metazoa; phylum Annelida; class Polychaeta; order Sabellida; family Oweniidae; genus Owenia; species Owenia fusiformis. The sequence continues at coordinate 13,704,648 of CAIIXF020000005.1, read as the reverse complement.
TTGCTCAATTTTTGGCAGGTTTACTTATGATTGTATTTGGGGCCATGACTACTCTACCCACAGCTATAAGTACTTTGATCATATGGAGTTTGTTTGTTCAAATAACAGAGGGCACCACATTCAGTTTGGTCCCCTTTGTTTGGCCAATCAGAGTTGGTCTCGTTGCGGGAACTGTTGCCGCGGGAGGAAATTTAGGAGGTATATGTTGGAACATTCTGTGGCGCAATAGCCTTGATGACATGCAGTCCTATTTTACATTGATTGGTATCTTCACAATTGTTGCAGCATTCCTCTCAGTCTTCCTGATCATCGATAGGCAACATATGTTAGACCCTCTATGTAGGTTTCTAACACGGAAGGACAAACCGGAAAACACCTACAATAGCTCGGAAAGGCGTCCACGAGAAATTCCAACATGGCATTCACGAGAAACGTTACAGTCTATTTTGACACTCCAAGAGAGTAATGTTTAGTTTTTAAATACACTTCTTCAATTCGTTAATTTATCAGCCATTGTTACGAATGCCTTTCCTCCACTTAGGTCTGTTTACGATAGGAGGTAGGTTGGGGGGGGGGGGGGCTTCGCTTGTTGATACCCGAAACGCTGGTTAGAAAGTAGGCTCTCTCACTGATATGACATCTATATTTTCCCATAATTATGTTTTTATCTTGATATTCCATCCGATAGAAACAATCTCGATCTTCAATACTACTATATTGATTTCACTTTAATATAAATAAAAATAATATTTTGTATATTGAGGAGTCTATATATAACATGGAGTTCTAGTAGATGGGTTAACTGCATTTTAGGGGGTATGGACTTCAATCTATGATGCAAACGTTTCCTTTGACATGAAAGTACCTTAGGACCATAGAAACAAATTTATCCAAAGACACACGCCAGATGGCGCTTTATATTGGAAATATTCACATTTTTCAAAATGGCCGCCAAAAATACAACGGAGACAATATATTTTCTTCTATGCATACTATAATGATACGATTGGTGCCTAAATATACATTTTGTGGGTGAAGAATCAATTTAGTATGGGTTTGAGTCTTGAAAATTAGGAACTCCCTCTTTAAATAAAAGAATTATGCCTTTTTCAAAATGGCTGCCAGAGATGTAACAAAGATGATATCTTCACTTGTATGCATGCTACAGTAGTAAGATTGATGTCCAAGTATACATTAATAAGTGGTAGAATTCATTTGATAAGGTTTATAGTCTTTATTTTCCCAACGAAGAAAGTCCAGTGGGGATATAGTGAAGCCCTCCATCTGTCAGTCTGTCAGTCCATCGTCTGTCTCATGAATGATTTTGCAATTATTTTCAGATTCCTTCAAAGTATGGCCATATGTACTCAATTAAATTGAAGAGATGGTGTTAATTTTATGATTAATACCTCAGAAAATTCAAAATGTTCCAGAGAAGGAGTTAATTAGCTATTACTTACTAGATATGCCGTCAAGGTATGGTTACATTATATCAAGTTGGATCATTATTAAGTTAGATCATCATTAAGTTAGCATTGACTAAATGGTCACCAAAATGTTTAAATCAGCGGAAATTTTGAAATTGTACTGTATGTCTATTAGTTTACAAACATTTTCAATTTTTATTGAAAATGTATGCCTTTTTTCAATGGCTGTGGAAAATATTTAAAAAAATATATATCTAACAAGGGCTCCTAAACTTCTTCAAAAGTGGAATAGTTTGAAAGTGTAATTTTGAATATCAATTTGCGATGAAGGAAACTATGCTGAAAACAATGGATAGCATGGGAGATGTGGTTTTCAACTTCAGCGCATTGCAAATACCGTTCCCTTTTAAGTAATTGTTGATATAAAATGAGGAAACTTTTGATATGTTTTAATTGAGAAAAAACAAGATCATCTTTTTACAAAATAAGTTTAACATTTAAAAAAGTTCCAAGGTGCCAATCCATAATTTTCCAGAAAGTTGGATTCATATTTTACAATCATGGGGACTTCACTTGAAATAAACCGCATTGTTTTAACAGTAAACAAAGACGTCGTCCATGATTTGGTCAGAGGAGATGAAGAGGGTTCTGCAATTCTGTCATAATATGCAGCCTTTGAAATCTATTCCGATCTTCAAGATTTTCTCTCGCCAGAAGGTTTCTGGCCCTTTCTAACTATAGGTACATATGTACCCGCGTGGTTTCTATCTATCACATTTCTCTGTTATGTATGTTGCATTGCAACAACTTAAGTTGCACTACCATTGCAGATGCTTGTTTATTGCAAGTTATTAAAGAGACACTGGTCTTTCTGGTGAATTTGAGTAAAAAGAACATTGAAAGATAAATACACATTTGCTGTGTTAAGGCGAAAACGATTATTTTTAAGGCTCATAATCCATTTTGCTAGATGTGAGTAGTAACAATCTTTATTTTTGTCATTAAAAATTAAACATTTAGTCTAACTGATGTTGAATTTGGAATCGTCATGAAAAAATACATCAAGAAATGTGGTTTAGAAATGAGTTCAACAACTTTAAAATTGAATTTTCTTCAACAATGTGACATTTAGGTCAGGGAGATTCCCCATAGTCCCCATGTTGTAAAACACCAAAAGTGAAATATTCTTGTGTTGTGCAGATAATATCTTCTTTAACTGGAGATATTTTAATTTGTATAACTATCAGATACAAAAGAGTAATATGAAATGTGAACCACTAAAAATTAAGAATATTCAAGTTTAAGGGAACTTTGTAATACCCTGCAATGTTATTTCACCCGAATTAACCACCTGGTGGGGAAATGGTAACAACCTACTTGCATCTGAGTAATTAAATAGATTTTACATTGCTAAAAATGTAGATTTTGAAGCCAATTTTATGAAATATTATGCCCAGAAGTAAAGAAACTTTTAGCAAAGATACAATTTTTGTTAGCAAAGATACAATCTTTATTAGCAAAGGTACAATCTTTGTTAGCAAAGGTACAATCCTTGTAAACAAAGATACAATCTTTGTTATATTTTCAGCTGCGTATATTTCCAATATAAAGTGAAAACTATAATCTCACAAGACTAAATAAAATTGTTTCTGCTACCCCATAAATATAAATTTTTTACACCAATCGTAGCAGTGTAGCATGCACTGATGTCAAGATATCATCATTGTTATATTTCTGGTGGCCATTTTTAAAAACACATGATTTCCTATAAAGTGAAAATTCTTATTATGAAAGACCTATTTAAGTGGATTCTACAACCGAATATTAATGTTTACTTTGACACCACTCTTATCATTGTACCATGCTAAGAAGCAAAGATAGATATCTTCTTTGTTATATTTCTGGCAGCCATTTTGAAAAATGCATATATTTTGAATATAAAGTGCAAGTGCTGAATTTACATGAGTAGACTCGAAACTTATTAAATAGATTCTACAACTTCATTAATGTATTTTTTGACACCACTCTTATAATTGTAGCATGCACAGAATCAAAGATATTGTCTCTGATGTATTTTTGGCGGCCATTTTGAAAAATGTGTATATTTCAAATATGAAGCGCCATCTAGCTTGTGTCTTTGGATAAATTTATTTCTATTGCCCTAAGGTACTTCCATGCCAAAGGGGACATTTTGTAAGGTAAGATATCTTAATTTGTAAGTATTCGTAAAGCAAGATATCTTTTTGTTATATTTTTGGCAGTCATTTTGAAAAACGCGTATATTTTGAATATATAGTGGAATTTCTTAATTTTCAAGACTCAAGATCTAATAAAATAGATTATACGACTACATCGCTGTATTTTTTGACACCAATCTTATAATTGTAGCATGCACAGAATCAAAGATATTGTCTCTGATGTATTTTTGGCGGCCATTTTGAAAAATGTGTATATTTCAAATATGAAGCGCCATCTAGCTTGTGTCTTTGGATAAATTTATTTCTATTGCCCTAAGGTACTTCCATGCCAAAGGGGACATTTGCATCATACAATGAAGTCCAAATGTAGAATTAACCCATCTACTATTCAGCGGTAAAGCAGATCTTTCTCATGGCGTATATTGTACAGGATTCGATCAACGTAGGAATGCAAAGGTTACGACAAACTAATGACTGTCGTAGACCCTAACAACCCTGTCGCAAAACATCTCATTTTACTTTAAGTTCCAGAAGTGTTGCGAATATCATCCGGGTCCTTAAAGATCGTGGAAAATTTAGCATATTCTTGTAATAAGATGTATTCGTTCTGGTACCCATGTGTGCTTGAACTGGAGGTTCCATCACCTAAACACGTCCGTGTTTGAAGAAAACGAACTTAAGATATACATACACGTCGCACGAAACTGGGGACAATTAGCGTAACATTATGGCGTCAAAAAAACAAGACAAAACAATGAGCAGCATAGGGCGCAAACAGCCTTACAACGTCAAAAACGACAAGCGTCACATTTTTGTCAAGTTTAGTCAACCTAAAAATAAAATACTTTATCCTTATCTAATCATGACAAAATTCACAGGGTAGCAAGATCTCGAGGACAGTATTTCTAAAATGTTTTTGAAATTTGAAAAACGGTCAAGAAATTCACTTGGGGCGATGGTAAAAATTGATATGTATGGAATTTGTGGTAAAAATCGATGCGTCACATTTTTTTCAAGTCTCGAAAACCAGCTCTTATTTTAATATTATTTGCAAAATGAACAAACTGGTTATTGTTTTGTAAATTTCGCCATGACAATATTGTGCAGTTAATTTTTTTTCAAATCAGACTTGAATTAGAAGGTTAAATGAAGGTAAACGTATTGCTCGTCCCATTCGCCTTCAAAACCTTACACAATTTTGAAAATTTTAAAAGCGTTCATATATGATAATTTGAACTGTAGCCGTTAAGCAATTGTGACGTCATAAATGAACATGTTCCATTGAATAAATTGTGAAATTTTAGTGGGATTTTGATCATTATTTGAAAAGTTATCCCAATTTCAACGAGCCCTGTAAGTGTAAAGTGTTACGTCTTACAGCGTATTTGACGATGTCGGGATATATTTAACTTTAAAAATATGTTGGATCCTATCAAAATTTTGAAGAAAAAATAATTTCACTGAAATGCGAATAAAAAATACTTCAAAATGATATATAAAACACATAGCTAGCTTTTTAAATAAGGCAGAGATTAACGCTCAAAGCTGAAATCAGCCCGTATTTTCCGAATTGTCCCCAGGTCCGTGCACGTCATAACATTATTTGGGAACAACGCTTGCACCTTCCACGTTCATCGCGACCATTTAACGATTGGACAGTAGATGCCAGCTTGAAGATAAGAAACACTTGGGAATTCTCGTGCTCTCGAACATCATTTCTAAATTTATTTATCGACATGCCTTTTATCAATTCGAATTTTCAACGACTAACAAGCAATTTCTTTTCTTTGATCGATCCCTGGTAATGATCGATAACGTCATCTTTAGATTAAACGTTACATTTTATGCACAGTTCCATGGGTACACATTCTCATCATTTCAAACACATTTATACTGAGACCGTCAAGAGGCATTCTTCTTCCGAACCAAACAATTAAACTGCCTAGTTGACTGTTTGACTTTAAGTACAGGGTGACCCTAAAACGTAGTATAATCTCGTGGTGATTTTTGGGTCTCCCTGTACATCTATTCAGAGACATACAAATATTTTATTTAATTTGATGAGACGAGGTGCAGACGACAGCCGACAGATATCCGAACTCATATACAGCAATGCGTGTTATCGATGAGTTCGTTGTAGATGAGGACATGATCTCTGGTCCACAGCAGATAATAGATATCTGATTGTAAACAACTACAAAATGCTCAAACATCTCCGAAATTGGAGAAAAGGGTTAATGGCTTCGATTAGGATGGTACTCACACAAAGTACATACAGTACCTCAAACGGGGGATGATAATAACCACATGGGTAGAAAGAATATGTTGCAAATCGAGATAGTTTCAATGTTGAATATATCGTCCCATTATTTCCACATTGTTACAATAGGATTTTTGCTGATATTGAGAAATCAGAGGTTGTAGATTTGGGACTGAATAACTTTTGAGAAGTAATTTGTTAAAACTTGTCTTTTTCGTATGGGTAATCCTGTGTATATGTAGGCCTTGTAGGGCAAAACTCACTGAAGAAGAAATAAAATATCGAAAAATGGGAGACAAAACACAGTCTAGGATCTGGAATACCGACCAAATAATAATTTTGCAAAATGAACATCTTAGAAAATATCCCTGTCTATAATAAAGTTAAAAACATCGGTTGAGTATTGGCTGAGAAAACAAATTTTAGTGCATCTCGGCCAGTGAACTCTCGACTGGCTGCGCGTTAAAACTAAGCATATCTAAGCCGGAAGTTGCAGCATTGACCAATTTTCATGATTTCTTTTGCTTCTAATTATAGATGGCATATGTTTCTATTGGTACATATCAAAATATGACATAGCATAGAATCACATTGTTTATTAATTTATGGAAAATATTTCAAAATAGATAAAGCCAACCAAAGATGGTAGAACATTTCATTTTTCAAAAACTATCGATTGCTTAGCTACTTGCAATTCTTTGTTACATGTAAGCTTACTTCAAATTATTCTGTAATAAGTTGATGCATATATATTCATTATTTTGTAAATTACATGCACATTTAGATGCGAAAATGACTACCCAACTTGCTATTTGATATGAATTATTATTTTATATTAAAATAAATTAATTGCACCAACACGAAATGTTATGTTCTCTCCAATTAGCAACTGAGCAGATCAAGGGAAGGCACACAAAGTATACTATATTATTTCCACATTGAATAATTGTTATAACTATTAGTCACATGATCAAAATCATGTAATCTGATTGGCTCTTCTGCCTACCCAAACGGATATGACAAGGTGGACCTAAATTTTTTTCTCATTTTGTAGTATAGATACAGTAAAATTTTAAATGTTTGGAATTACTTTGAATTTGAAAATTAAGCAATCAAAGGACCATATTGCAACAGTATATATAAAAATAGAAACATTTATACATGTCCTAACTTCTAGTTTAGCTATCATCTGTGGCCTCTTATATTTTGATGCTTCTCTGCCATGTTATTTTCGGAAAAATAAACATGGCTGAAACTCCCTAAATTACAAAACAGCTTTGCTGCACATTGTACATAACTATCTGAAATACACAAAAGTTAGGACAAGTACATATGTCTCTATTTTTTATATACTGTTGCAGTATAGTCATTTGATTGCTTATTTTTTAAATTCAAAGTAGTTCCAAACATTTAAAATTTTACTGTAGTATACAAACCTCCAAAAAATTATTTTAAGTTATAACAATGTGGAAATAATACGCTGCAGAAGACACCTCTATTTTTGCTACGGCAGCTTACTGGTATCGTAGCAGCCATTCCTGAAATCGGAAAAACTGTAACAACACGTCTCAAGACACACCGGTCACCTCGTCGCCATATCGTCTTGCATAGACTTTCATCACCTGGGATCAAATGGAAACGAAGACTCTATTTCCATTTGGTTCCCAGTGTTTTGATATTATGGCATTTCACAATTGACATTTCGACGTATGACTTTTTCTATCGTAATCGATTTAAATCATAACTAGTATTTATTAACAGTTTATCATAAATGGTTCACAAAACACTACAACAATTAATAATGCACATTGCTTTGACTCTGTTGATTCAAACGAATAAACGGTGATTTATTGTTGTGTATTTATGAATACATCTTCCATGTACGTGCATAATCCTTTTAATGTATACCTGGTGTATTTAGAACTCAAAATGGGATCGTTTCATTCCCTTTTCCATATGATTGTCGAGTTTCTTAATGGATTCTAAAAATGAGTAGTGGGTATTTTCTGCCACAAAGAATTTGGAAAAACATCGTAAAACATGCAATAAATTCAGTACAAAACTCCGAATGGCAAGATAGAACTTCTGATGATGTTTAGTTTTAGTCGACTGAGACAAATACAAGATTCAATAGAATCGTGTCCACTTTGGAAACACTCAAAGGTCGTCCCTGGTCTGCTAAAGTTTGCCACCGTAGCCTCAAAACTGTTAACTATTCCGTTAAAGTAATGATGAAAACCTGTGTGAGCACTGTCAGGGCCGTCAGATGGGGGGTGTAATTTTTTTTCATTGACTCATACACTTTGAAAGTACCCAGAAGCACCAAATAGCATCTTAAAATTGTAAAATTTTCTAGGGGCATTGGCCACCCCTCAAAACAATGGAAAAGTTCTAAATTTATTTTAGTGTTTTGTCTCAGACACTTTTAAAGTGCCCAGGCATCATCAAATAGCTCCTTGATATAGTAAGTGTTTCTGGGGGACTTGCTCCCCCTCTTGCATCTTGCACTTGCATACCCCCCCCCCCTCTGGCGCCCCCCTAAAAAAATTGTGATTTTGTCAAATTGTTTAATTGACTCATACACTTTGAAAGTGCCCAGAAAGCACCAAATAGCGTCGTAAAATTGTAAAATTTTCTAGGGGGAGTGGGCCACCCCTCACACCCCAAACAAAACAATGCAAAAGTTCTGAATTTGTTTTAAGTGTTGACACTTTTAAATTGCCCAGACATCATCAAATAGCTCCTTGATAAAGTTAATGATTCTGGAAGACTTACACTTACTCGCCCTCTGGCATCCCTACTCCACCTCCCCCTCTGGCAGACCCCCCCCCCTAACACCCCCCTTTGAAAGTGCCCAGAAAGCACCAAATAGCACCTTAAAATTGTAAAATTTTCTTGGGAAATAGGCACTTTTAGGCACAGACACTTTTAAAGTGCCCAAACTTCATCGAATAGCACCTTGATATTGTAAATTTTGATATGGTGGACAAACACTTGCTCCCCCTCTGGCACCCCCCCCCCTTTGACAACCCCAAAATTTGAAAAAAATTGTGATTGTTTTTCAATGTTTTTATTGACTAATACACTTTAAAAGTGCCCAGAAGCACCAAATATCATCTTTAAATTGTAAAATTTTCTAGGAGAGTTAGCCACCCCTCACATCCCCCCAAAAACAAAAGAAAATATTCTGAATTTCATGTATTGTCTCAGACATTTTTTAAGTGCCCAGACATCATCAAATAGCACCTTGATATGGTCAATGTTTCTGGGGGACAACCCCTTGCTCCCCTACTGGCACCCCACCCCACTTCACCCTCTCATCCTCTTTGACACCCCCAAAAGAATTTGAAATTTTTTTTTACATTTTTCTTATTGACTCATAACGCAGAGGCGTACCAGATGGTTGCAAATTCGCTCCAAATACAACCAAATTTCAAAATTTTCCTGGGGAAGGACCCCAGACCCCCCTGAATGCTCGGTTTTTATTCACTCAACTCTTATTCCCGTGGTGGTGGCGTACTACTTGGAAACTTAGAAAGCACCAAATAGCATTTCAAAACTGTAAAATTTTCTAGGGGGAGTGGACCACTCCTCACGCCCCCCACAAAACAATTGGAACGTTTGGAAGTTGCATTTGTTAATTCCAAACCAATATAGAGAATAACTGAGCACCCCCCCCCCATCTGACTTACGCGATTTGATTTACGCGGCAAAAAAATTGACAATTTTATATTCTCTTTAGTAAGCTAAAAACCGCACCCCCCCCCCCCCCCTTGGAGAAAAGTGTCTTACGGGCCTGACTGTGGCGTGCTAACTCCGGATTCGGTTTCACATGGACTGTTGGATTGTTCCAAAACTGAAGATGCTCGCAATGAAATGCTACACAATAAAAGCGATGTCTTGAACCTTAACAGAATTGGGCTTAAGATAGAGTCGTTCAAAAAGGATTTTCGAGAAAACCCCTTTTGTGTGTCAGTGAAAGGCCTCTCCAGCTTATGTTTTACAGACAATTCAAAAGTCTTGGCAATTCTACTACCTTTCTTGTGTACTGTTGTAGAACTTTTAAATATTGATCTTACCACTCCATTTTAGAGTGATGCAAATATTTTTTAGAAATGTGACTTTCCACCACTGTTTGTGATTTTTTTAATAGATACTTTATTACTTGTCATTGACATTTTAGATGTGGATTGTTTTTGTTGTTTTGTGTGTTTTTTGTTATTGTCTTAAATTTTTAGATGTGTTTTTGTGTCGTTGTTTTTGGTTAATTTTCACTGTTGTGTTAAATGTTTAAATTTTTGTACTCCATGCTAAATGGGAAATAAAGAAATATATAAAAACTTTAGTAATGATATACATTAAAATGAAAACTGTCGAGAGTATTCTGAGCGATAGTAGCATGGATAACTCCAGTATGTATACTTTAGCCTCAACCATGTTAACCAAGGTTTTCAACCACAAGGATATGTCAAAACATCATTAAAGCAAAGGGGAACATATTGAAAACTCCAAATCGAGGTATGTGAAAATCTAGAACTTTTGCGACTTTCCATTGCATTAATGGTATGTTTTATTAGGGATTATTAAAGAATATAGTATTAAAGCTACGATGATACCTGTCTCCTCTTTCCAATGATATGTCATTTATTCATATACCACGGACCACTGAATAGTAACTCATTTTTGCACCATTTTTGGACCAAGTTTGAGACATTGCAACACTAAGATGCAGAATTACTACCCTTTGCATTCGTTTGACTTCACTTCTTAAAAGAGAGCTTCGCCTTCAGTAGTTTAACTAGACTCTGCACGCAGGGTACAGAATTACCAATGAGGTTGCTGCTCTCCGCCAGAACTCAAAGATGAATCATTCAAAGAGCTATGCGTGACATGGAGAGAAGAGCCAATCTCTGAAATCTCTCTGAAATGTATGACTTGTTAAGTTATGGTAGTCTTGTGACCAAAATTCAATCCCCAGTCCCCATTACGAATGATTTATCTGACTGCAGAACAAGGATCAGTTGATTGAGGATATTTCACTTGGCACAATAGCCATTTCAATGCGGGAAAATACAATCATTCCATGATCGCATAGTGACAAATGATGGTGGATTAAATGAAATTGATGTAATCATCACTGGGTTTATGGTTTTACAATGTTTTTGTTTGTTGCGTTTTCTCTGAGGACATCCTCGACAGTGACCTTGACATTGAATTTCATAACTAAACCTACACAAACTCCAAATGTAGTATACGGCATAACGCGGTAAAGTTACCTGAGATACTGTATAACGCAAATTCACTTTCCTTGTGTTGTAAATTAGCGTCATCTTGGATTTCCAAGGTATGATGTGTTCATGATCGAAAATCAAACTGGGAAACGAGTATACCTTAGCGTTACCGCGCGTTATACCTTTTGTTGCATTGGGAGTAGTTTGTGTAAGTTAAATTATGAAATTCACTCTCAAGTTCACTGTCCATGATGTTGTTACAGACACTAACATATAAAATATCTAGAAAATAGCCCAGATCTTTCTGAAAAGATGAAAACATCAGTCTGCTTGAATTGTATCATCCTCGTGTTGTACCTTACCCCGCGTGTTCAACTGTCCATACTCTGTGTGTATTACCGTTTTGACTGCTTGGAAAAACTTGTGTCATACCAAGGGGGTATTCGTTTTGGTGTCCATGTGTTTTACTAGACGTTCCATTAAGTTAATGCTCATATAAATGAAGGTATATTTTCTAATGATGAAATTCACAAGCTCACATATGAATTTTACAAAATGTCAATTGCATTATTAACAATAAACATTGACATTTAAGATCACCATATACGCCCGAAATCATCGTTCTGCGCATGTTTTCGCGATGAACTACAAGATGTACAACTGTTACGCGATATTGGCATACATTTATGGTTGCGTGGTATTTGTGAGACAAGTGCGAGTATGGCATACTCAACTGCGGTATCTGACATATTTCGCAAGTGAGAATGGCATATTCCGCATTGAAATATGATATAGTTAATACCCCATATTCACCTGTGTAATATGACATATTCACTCGGAGAATATGACATATACGTTGCGGAATATGGCATTTACCGTGCGGCGAACGCCATACAAAATTGCCTTGATTTGATTGGTTTCAAGAATCAACACTGAATGTAAAACTGTAATGGATTGCCATTGTTTTTATCGCTTCGAATATTAAACTATGAATCCTGGAGTGATTGAGTAAGTTTATTACGTGTGATCGGTAAATTATACTTGTGGAAGTATCAGTAACGTATTAACCGCGATCAAATACTCGTGTTTTTCAAGTTTTTATCTGGTCTTTGTAAACTGTTGATTTGGTTGTAAAAGTCACTCATAAGCTTCGCGAACTTAGGTTCGTTTATTTATGTGTAATAATGTTTCCCTTGAAGTGTGTTTTTGGGTGTAACACATACATTAACCAGCATCAAACAATACGGGTACCACTGGTGTATGTTATTCAATAGTTCATTAGTTATTCATTAATTCATATATTCAATGTACTGACCTGTTGATTCAGTAATCATTATGATAATTTATAGACTTTTACCCGTTCATTGAATCGATGTAATTGACAAATGAGTACTTGCGTATCGCATTCTCTTTGGTTACACCCCAGTCACATTTGTCGCACGGCGGCCGCAAGTCGACCGCAGAACAATTAAATCAGTGAATTTCTGCGGCGAGCGTAGAAAAACTACGCTCGCCTTTCGGCCTCCGTACGGCGAATGCAGATTTTTACAGGCCGCAGGGAAGGCGTAGAAATTATAACTCGGAGTTATAATATTTGTTCATTTCTGAGGTCCCCGTAGAAATCAACTGGCTCAACAAGATTGAATCATTATTTGTCAATGTTTCACGATCACTTTTCATTTGATATTACATCCTAGCACTATGAATAACATTTATAAATTGTCCTGATGTAAATAAAATGAAAAAAGTATTATTTATCGACAGAAATTTAAAATTCACCGTGCGGCTGCCGTGGGAAATGTGACTGCAAAAGTATGAGAGCGCAGAAATTCTGCGGCGAGCGTAGAAAAGCAACTGGCCGCAGAAATGATAGACCGCACGGCGGCCGCAGGAAATGTGACTGGGGTGTTAGTGTGTGTGTATGCCATAAACCGCAGGTGAATCTGTCATACACCGCAAGTGAATTTGCCATATTCCGTTACAGAATATAACATATATTTGTATCGTGTTTACCGCGTAACAACAATCAAATATTTTATATGCAAAACAGGTGGAACTTTATTAAATAAACAAAACTAGTTAATCTCTCAAGGTACATATCCATATGTTTCTCCACTATTCTCCATGAGATAATTAAATTAGATACGGTGACCATAGTAACTAAATACTGCTTGCTTGTAGCAACTGAACTTTACCAATTGACTTGGTGAATGGCATTATGATATCGCCCTTGCAATACAGCCATACAGCTGCAAAAATTCTACCCATACAAAAAACAGTTGTGTAAAGCATTATAATACAATTCTAGTTTTACAGCAAAACAGCTGTAAATAACATTACAACGCTTATCTAACTATACAGCCTTACAGCTGCAAAACCTCTATCCATACAAGAAACAGTTGAACAGCTGTGAATAACTTTGAAACACTACTCTTACAATACAGCCGAATAGCTGCAATACTGTCAATGCAAACAAACAGCTGCATAATACTTTGTAAAACCACTCTATCTATAAAAGAAACAGCTGACTGTATAAAACACTATCATTCTTGCTTTACGGCCTAACAGCTATATGTTGACATTTCTCAAACCATGCATTTGAAAATAACAATATAATATACCGGTTTAGACGTACAGTTATTTACAGCAGTAAACAACAATATAATGCCATAGTTACAACCCTAGCTTTACACCGATACAGCTGTAAATAATGTAACATAACACTACTAGAGTCATGCATTTGAAAATAACAATATATCATTATGGATTTAGACGTACAGCTATGCTTGCGTCACATTTGCTCCGATTCGTCGGCCGGCGCCCCAACGATTGAGTGTTTTGTATTTAGCCCAAGCTGTAAACAACAATATAATTCCATAGTTACAACCCTAGCTTTACATCGATACAGCTGTAAATAATGTAACATAACACTACTAGAGTCATGCATTTGAAAATAACAATATATCATTATGGATTTAGACGTACAGCTATGCTTGCGTCACATTTGCTCCGATTCGTCGGCCGGCGCCCCAACGATTGAGTGTTTTGTATTTAGCCCAAGCTGTAAACGACAATATAATTTATTTACAATTTAGCTAGAGTCCATTAGTTTCACTGCTTCACTTCGTCAGTAAAACGGCAAAAATAAGAAATTGGGAGACCATTGTGCAATAATATATGGAAAAGTATATTCATAATGTACATGAATGACATTTGTATATTTCAGATTTTTTAGTTTTTTGTGCAATAAGCCTGTGCCGTATTGTAATTTGAAGAATTTCAGCCATGTTAATCTTATTGAAAATAACATGGCAGAGAAACATCCAAATATAAGAGGCCACACACTTTATAAGCCAAACTAGAAGCAATCCAAGATATACAAATGTCATTCATGTACATTATGAATATACTTTTCCATATATTATTGCACAATGGTCTCCCAATTTCTTATATTTGCCGTTCTACTGACGAAATGAAGCAGTGAAATGGACTCTATACAACAATAAAACTGTAGATGAAAGTGTAATACAAGTATAGCTTACAATTACTTTCCGAATTTCTAAAGTCGCTTTAGCTAAACAGTCAAACAGCTTTAATTTGCATTTTAATACCACTTTTGTTATACTGCCCAATAATTGCAATAGACCAGACATTACCGCATCGTAATAGCCAAAGCAACCATTTTGGAACTAACATTGTGATGTCACAATACAGCTGCAATAAACATCATATTGACACTTTAGACCATACCATACATATACACCATACATACACCTGCAATAGACATTACCGTACATCTATAGCTAAACAACATTAAACAACATTTTAATGTTACCCTAGCAATTCAACAATACAGCTGCTATAAATGTCATAATGCCACTTTAGCTATAACAACACATCTGCAATAGACATTACTGCAGTTTAGACTATACAGTCAAACAAGTACAGATGCAATAACCATTATAATTGCACTTTTGATATACAGCCACACGGCTGCAATAAAAGTTGTAATTGTAATTAAGCTGTACAGTCATACAGCTGCAATAAACATTATAATTGCACTTTTGCTACCGAATGATAAAAATAAAGCCCTTGTTAACAATAAATACTAAAATATACATCTGTATCACCCAGTATAGATTCAACTCAAAGGAATTAGAAGGGGTACCGGGTGTGAACTATGCTAATGTTTCCCTTAAATCATTACTTTCTTGTAAAAAGAATTGAGGTATCTCATGAAATGTGAACGTTATTGAAGAATTTAGAATTATGTCCAAATCCACTTTTTAAATTTTTGTGTGGAAAGAAGTTTCAAAATTTCCATCATAGTAATTAGCAAAAGCTATCGATATTAAATGCTCACTTGCCCCAATTTTTGTTTTCATGGAACTAATATTAGCAAACATTCTCTTCTCCACCCCAGGTCCAACACATCATGTCGTCCACTGTTCGTTTTCTAAACTTAAGTGCGAGGCAGTGAAAATGTAAAGGATCCATCAAAATGTAATGGATAAACTATGAGTACTGGGTTTTATCAGAAATGATAGCCGAATGTCTTGGCCCGAGACTAATTGTTCTTGTTAGACCCAATACGAATGTGTTATCTAACTTAAACCCCACACTGACTCTTCTGAAAGGTAAATAGACCGTGATCCAATTTTAGGAAAATTGATTTCTTTTGCATTTACCATGAGAGGTAAGTGTGTTGAGAAGTTAGTGGGTGTAATTAGTTCAGCACTGCATGTGAAAGGCCAGGTACAATTTGATTTCGTTTGTGTTTACTATTCTATTGAATAAGTGAATAGGGTGTAATTAGTTCAGCTTTGGTGCACTGCTTGTGACAGTCAATCGTCTGTTTGACACACTGGTTTTGGATAGCTTACCAACATGGCCAAGTGTGAATTCTTTAAAAACAATAGAAAAATAATACACTCTTCTTTGTTACAACTGTACACTCTTAGAAATAAACTACACTTCATTATACTGTGTTGCTACCTTAAACGTATTTAAGAGAGCTTTCGTAACCGTTATGATATACAAATATAAGATGGTATGAAGTAATGACTCATTATGGCATAGTCTTGTGACCTCAGAAAAGTGTACATTTTAAAATCAACATTCTTGCGTACAAAAACATCATTTATAAATCAAAAAAGAACATGCATTCATAAGAATTAAACACATATTCATACATTGGACTTTTACCCTATTTATGATGACACGTACAGGGATGAAACCTTTATCTATCCTTAAAGTAAGCAAATTAAAGGACCACAGTCCATTATATGGAAAAATAATTCATAACTTAGATCCAAAATGTTTCAGATCTAGTAGTTTTATATGCAATTAACATTTGACTTTTTCTTGTGGGAGTTTCAGCCATGATGGTTTTTCCAAAATTAAAACGACTGTCATAGAATTGAAGCATTGAAATATGTCAGAATACCACACATTTTTGATATACATTTTCATATGCATTTTGATATACATTTGATATACATTTTACACGTTAATATGAATGTATTTTTACATATCATGATATTGCAATGTAGTGCGTAGGTTGCTTGTTTTTAGTTTGAAAGACTTGCATTGTTGTTACATAACTGGCAAATATGTTCCTGAATCCTGAGTAACATAAAGCGCACATGAATAGTGAGGCAATCTCAATGTAGAAAATTCACACAATCACCGAGTAAACGGTTATTAGTTCGAATCTACGAATACTGCAATTTCTTTAACAGCGAGCCATTCATTTTGATCTGACGTTACAATGATTTTGAGACATTTTGTTGAAGATTGGTTTTGAAAAACCTTTGAATCTGAGATGCATTCCCCCTTGGTAAACTCGCAGATGGGAATAAATGGGGAACACTTTACTTTCGATCCAGGTGAAGATAATAATTCCTCAGCTATCTCCGCCCTTCCGTTTTTAAGTATGTCTTTTTTATGAGCATTTGTTCCTGTTAAAATATGAACGCTCTTAATCCGGGCTGGTTGGTTAAAAATGACGTAAATACTGTCCCCTGCTTTAGGAGATTCGGACCAATAGTAGCCGTCCTTTTTCCAATATGACATTTCCGGTACGTATCTGCTGTACGTTATTAATGACGTTATAACGTGTGCAGGGGGGTTATCACCATGTAATATTTTTGTACCATCATCAAAGTTTTTATCAGATAAAGTATTGAGTCCTTTTGTTTTGTCTTTTTTCGGGCCTTTTTGCACGCCATCTTTTAACGACGAATGTAGTCCCAAGTGCTGAAATAATGATGGATTTCGAACAAGCTTGTTTGATTGTGTTTTCGACAAGCTAAAGTACCGAAACAACCAGTCAACTGGCTGTTCATCGTAAAATAAAAGCAGAAACTTTGAAAGGCTCTCGAGATCTGAGGATTTAAATAGTTTTCCAATAAAGCCAAGCACTGAGAATTCTAATAATGCCCACTGAGATTTTCCTTTGTTTGCAGTTGTTACATAACTCTTTATCCCTGTAAAATAATTTGGAGCTGTTTTCACATCGTCCTCTATCTGAATGTAGTATTCGGATATTTCCCGGCTGTACATGAACATAAACGCAAAATCAACAACCTGTTTTGACCTCCACTCAACACGTTTTGCAGAATCATTGAAGTTCCTTTTTAATTTTTGTAATGCTGGATAGATGGCTTTTTCAGCTTGCATGATTCGTATAAAACCGCTATCAAGATATTCACCGAATCTTTTAATAATCATGTGTTCCACCCTATTGTTGTAATCGTAATCTGAATCGGCCAAAAACACGACTATAACAATTTCAGCCTTTTCATCGTCCCATGTATTGTCAATTAGAGATTGTAGGGTCACGAGTAGATATGGGCTCTCGATATCACGTTTAATTGAAGGTATTCCTATTGTTAAATATCCTGAAAAACAAACGAAAATATTATGTTGTACATTTCCTGTCATATTAAAACACGTGTCGTCAAATAATCATACTTATCCTATGCCAAGTAGAGTTTTAGGGAGATAAGTTGGTAAGATATATCCCGTATCCAGATTTTTAGGTTTCCATATCCAGAACCTCCATATCTCCCGCCATGTCTCCCGCTTCGGTGCAAATCTTCCCGCTTCCGATAATGCAATAAAATGACTTGATTTGTTTAATTTTACACCTTGTACTATTGAAATGGCCATATGCCCCTGAAAACTCTACTCAGTATAGGATAAAGCAGTTATGTACGGTCGGTTTGGATATGGGGTTCGTCCCTATGGTCCCTCAGGAAGATATGCATATCTCCCTCTGGATAAACCCCATATCCAAACCTCCCAGTACATAACCCTTATATATCTTGTCATGTATATCCATATACCTTTCTTGTCACGTATCAAAATAGCCACATGCACTTAATTGTCATATACTGAAATAGTAACATACCTTTCTTGTCATATATTGAACCGTACATTTCTTGTCATGTTATGATATATTCACATACCTTTCTTTTTACGTATTCTCCCAACGATATGTGCCTGTGGTTTGTCCGGACTCTCACCAAACTCATTGGAGACTCTTAGACTCGTCTAAAAACAAAGTATATCAAATCATACATTTTCTGCACAAATAATACGCAATTTGGAGACTCTTACACTCGTCTAAAAACAAAGTATATCAAATCATACATTTTCTGCACAAATAATACGCAATTTGGAGACTCTTACACTCGTCTAAAAACAAAGTATATCAAATCATACATTTTCTGCACAAATAATACGCAATTGCACTTGCTGAGAACCATATTTGAGCCTGTGCTTTTATGATAATGTCTTAAATTCTAATTTGATATATGAGCCAGGCCACGGGAAAAGGGGTCTTATCACAGATATTTTCAATATTCTGATTTTTTGTTCATCTTAGAAAGCACAAAGACACCTTTCAAATGAGCCATGGCTTATGTCTTAACAATTTTTCCTTGCATATTTAGACCAAAAAGTCCGATTTGAATTTAGCTCCTCTTAATCTTGTGCACATTTTTGGCTCTGTAGCACAATTCTAATTTTTGTGATAAGACCAGTTTTTCTATGACCAGGCTCATATAGCAAATGACGTACTGATCGAGGCATGAGAGAGATGTCTCTTTCATGTTCGTTGTTAAGTACTCTCATGTTAGAACATGGGCTTTCAACAGCCCACGGCTAGAACAACATTCCAAACAAGTTGGCAATTTCTATGTTCAATTTTACTTTAGATGCAGATTGTTATTTTGACCTCTCCCAGGTCTAAATAGAGTAGTACTTATTATTTACTGATCATCTGTCAATGTCAAATGTCAATGTCATATATATGAAAGACTATATGGTACACACTTTTATTTTATAAGAGATTTGATTTTTAAAATACTCTTATGTCGTAATAAAGTATTAATTAATATTAAAGATTAACCGTTGTGTCATTGTGAATTTGTAATTTTTCAAAAACAAAAAACTTATTAAATGTACGATCTGATTAATAATCAAAAACTGTTTTGCAATTTTCACCAGGCACTCAAACTTAACCTTAATATTCGGGTTCCTGTGAATATACATTTTGTCCTTTGTACTCAAAGCAATCGCGAGACATTTGATTTCTCTCTAATGATACAATCGACATCTCTGATGTGACATAAAAACGATTTTGCATACGATTTTCCACGCTTTCAAATTTATCTGCAACGATTATCAAATGCTTTGAACACGGCCCTAATGAATATGTAGCTGCAGTTGCAGTGTCATTGAATGCAGAAACGTATTCAACACCTTCCTGGAGACATACTGTCCGCTTTAGATTCCCTGGAATGAACAGAAATTCAGGAGGTCTGTAATGATGAAAATACATATGCTTATACAGGAGCAATGGTTTAAGAGCTTAGACGATCATCAGGAGACGTGGCCAAACGCAATGATTCAACAAAACGCATTCGGAATATTTGGATGGGCTTGGGGGGCAACTCCAGGTTTTATCAATTCCTATCAAATAATATACCTTTGATCTTTCATGAAAAGCTGTTGACAATTTTGTTGTTATCAGTGTATCAATTTAAAGATTTAATTGACGGCGATTCAAACAGAAATAAAAATATATCTTGACATTAATAAAATCGATTGGAACCAATAATTAATTAATCAATTATTAATTGGCTACCTCGCATTAACTCGTATGTAACATTGAATAAATAATTCTTTGCTGTTTTCTTCTATTTTTAATTTTCAAGGGAATCAATTGTATTTTGAGTAAGAGTTTGATATGATATGATATGATATAATTCAAGATCTGATGTACTTATGATCAAAATAAATAACCATTAAAACTATGACTCAGATAATGGGCCAGACTGAATCCGTAAGTTACTTACCTTAGAGATGGAAATGTTTTTTAACACGTTCGTTTTTTGAAGAATACGAACATTAGATATATTTGGGAATACAACGCTTGCACCTTCCACGTTCATGGCGACCATTTGGCGTTTTGGACAGTAGATGCCAGCTGGAAGAAAAAATTCAATTGAGAATACGTGTACACTGGAACACTATTTCCTGATTTCCATGTATTTAAATCTATGTTTATTTATCTCCGTGATTTTTATCATGTAGATAATATCATTTCTATGCTGAATATGTTTAAAATAACAGACTGCCTTTGTATCAAAATAAAATGTTGATAAAATCATGATAACATGTTGTTTATACTGGAAGTCAACACTGGTGGTGTCTGTCGACATTTTATTGTAACATTTATGCTTGTGTAATTGACTATTTTAATTGTAACAAATAGAGACACTATATTAATAGCAATAAATTAGCAGAATGTTATGGCAAATTGCAAAGTTGCTGACAGAAGTATAAACCTCCATCCCGCATTGATAAATCAATCCTATGGAATAATAATTCAGTCAAAACAATTGGTAAAACAGTCTGTTTTAAAAATTTGATTAAAAAGGCATTTTTTGAAAAACATCTGTATCAATAATGAAATAATGCCATGTATGAACAGTTACTACATATTATTGGAAAAAATGATCTAATATACTCTTAACTGTAGGCTTAAACGTATCCAATAGCCATATATTAGTAAACACATGATTGATGTAAAGGAATACTATGGTTGCAAATGTGAATTTTATGGGTAAATATAATAATGCAATACGTACACCTTCCGATAGCTCATTCGCCATCGCTTTATTTCAAATACTCTCATTAGGAGATCATCTCGAACATAGCCGTTTGTTGGGTACCGTGAATGTATTGTTTCTGTTTTTTAGAAGGCTTTAGTAGATACTTTCATTAAATAGATACTTTCATTAAATGTAAAGTGAAATAAATCTTCACCATGAAAATATTTCACTACATCATTTTGAAGATAGGTATGACCTGGCGGCAAAACGCCTTAATTTGCCCACTTTGCTTGGGCAGGATAGCGATGGTAAATAAGAAAATAGTGACACCGCCTGTTTTACACTTTTTCACTGCCTGCCTGAGTATATAAAGAATGGTAATATGTCAACAAGATCGTAAAGTAAATCCAATGATGTTTTTTATAAATCCAAATTGAAATATCTGATAGATCAAAACATTAAGTGATTCTTGTCATATGCCTCCGTGTATTCTGGCCCTACCATTTTCTACCATTACACGTGCTACCATCTATTTATCCAGCAAATAGTCTGTTTTTATTGTTTAAACAATTGTTATGTACCCCTTACAGACATTTAAGAAAATAAAATTAACCCTCATTTGAATTTTCTTCGAATTCAAACTCTTCAGATAATTAATGCAGTAAATTAATGACATTTTTAGCGATCGGATAATGATTCATATGTCTAAAACACGTAAAGCGATACCATATTGTTTCGCCAATAAACATTTTGCGTAGTAGATATTTAATGAAATTATGAAAGATATCAAAAAAGCGAAATTTCGTCAATAAAAAAGATTAACGATCTTTCATTTGTAGAATTTGACTCACCCGGACATCCTGTAAATAGCTTTGCTTGGTAGTAGATCACGCCTATCATCATCGTTGACAATATAAGCTTAATCCATGCTCTGGGGCGTAGCCTTGCCATGCCTGGCAACCTGAAATATAATTTATCCCTAGGGTGAATATACATCTTGTAACTCCAATATCTGAAATTGTAATTACTACTTATTTTAGAATTTTTGAATGATTGTTCAGGTGACATCAACGTTGAACGATATATTGAATTAAACTCAACAACCATTTACTGCAGTTTATCTCTCATAAAAATACTGTATTTCCATTGAATCATATAAAACAAATATTAATTCATGACAACTTTTGCCATAATGGATTATCAATTCAAGGTGAAGTTATCATTGGAAATCAAACTTGTAAGCCAACGCAAACCTCAAAGATCGGGCTTCTATTGTAGCAGCTATGGAAAGAATTGAAATATCCTATGAACGAGGATGGTCTGTATCTAGTGTCAACCAAAATTAAAGATTTTAAAATTATGTCCTGTTTCAGAACCACTGTTCAATACTTTGAAATAGTAATATACATGATATAGAGAGTCCTTAATTTATTTTACCAAAGTCCGTTGAAGTTTTATTAATTGTTAAACAAGGGTCCTTTTATTAACTCCTTATATGATATGATGCACTGACTGCTTATAAGGTAAATTCCAATGATTTATGCATTAAACTCTCTATCTACACAAAAAATCATGAAAAGTCCTTTAAAACGGAGATATATTTATTCCCAAATTAAGGGGTGACGTTTTTGGGGTCACCTGTACTTGGACTTGAATTTGAATTTTGAATTTTATATTTTCAATTCAAAGAAAGAACAAATGGGTACTATACAAAACTAATTATCAACTGCCGCTTCTATTAAGTAGCTCTAAAGACTTTTTTGTACTATTAATAATTCTTCAATTCAATAACTAAATTTAAGGTCATTATGAATGAACACTCCTCTATTATAAAATTATATACCAAATAAAATATTTTGATTTGGAGTTTTTTAGAAAAATCATAATCTCAGTATTTATAAATTGTGGGAATTGCATGTTTCAGAATTTGACATCTTTGTGTGAACTTTGGATCGTCGGTTCCCACGCTCAATCACTACGTTCTATCCCGAGGTGAGGAGGGGTTCGAAGCTTGATGAAGCAAGATGTAACGTTTGTGTGAACTCTTAAGTCTATCTCCCTAAAGTAGCTCGTTTTAAAAAGATGCATATGTTCCTTAAAGATGTGTTAAGATTTGCCCTTAAACTTAGCTAAATATATGTTAACTCATCGTGAGATATCACCGCCTTCTCTCAGTTTCCTTCTATTCTTGAGCATAGCAGAGATTGTCTGAGTTTCAGAAAGATGTTAACTCTTGATTTGAATTTTATTAAACAAATGTAATATTAAAATCATGACCTTGCCTTCAGATTTCAGGATATCTATTGAGTAAAAGATTCACCATTATTTTAACATAGATCAAACTGTCTAACTTTTTCAAATTCAATTGTATCTTGCCAAAACAAAATGGAGGTATCGGACGCCACTGTAAATACTACGTACCCTGCGTGCAGAGTCTAGTTAAACTACACGGAGCTCTCTTTAAGAAGTGAAGTCGAACGAATGCAAAGGGTAATAACTAGATACATGTGAGGTTATTAAACCAGTCGTTGACATTTTTAAGATGAGTTTAGCTCAATATATTTATTTCCTCCAAATCGGTGAATATTAAATACAAGAAGGATTTGGATCGAATATACTTTTACTAGGAGATCATGTCCTACTAATTCGATGCTGTCTATTGTTTTCGTCAGTATTCTTATTATTCTTTTTTTATTATTCTTTCCCAGTTTTCTCGTTAACTAGAAGATATTGAGTCAAGTCCTATATATGGTCCATTTAGGTCCTAGATCTAGTTTCTCGGAAATTGAGTCAAATTTTTATCTAGGTCAAAGGTCTAGAACTAGGTCAAATCTTACATTTTCAACATTCTGTCATTTATCTCCGTCGTTGTTAATCGTAACTCCTAAATCTTTTTTTCATCATGTAGCTTAGAAAAAGCCGAAGCAAACATATGACATTAGATTTTTGATTACTCTTACCGATTTTTAAATATGGCGTCCAGAAAGTAGGTCACAACAAAAAGTTCTCCAAATTCAACGTATGACATATAAACTAAGGGTAGAATTTTCTCAGGAATCCAAATCTGCAAACCAAATTTCGATCCGACTTCCGGTTCAAAAGTTATGACGTTTTGAATTTTCAAAAAAAATCAATATGATAGTACTAGCCTCATAGAAGGTCAAGAGTAGTGCAGACAATATTGAAAAATCCATCCATCTATCATATCCATCCATCCTATCCTATTACCTATCCTATCCTATCCTATCCTATCCTATCCTATCCTATCCTATCCTATCCTTCTTCCCTATCCTTCCTATCCTATCTTTCCTTCTTATCATATCCTTCCTATTCTGTCCTATCTTATTCTTTCTTCCTATTCTATCGTATCCTATCCTATCCTTCCTATCCTATCCTTTCTTCCTATTCTATCCTATCCTATCCTATCCTTCCTTCCTATTCTATTCTATCCTCCCTTCCTATTCTGTCCTATCCTTCCTATCAATCCATTCATTCATCCATCCATCCGTCCCCTTATTATGGATGACTCGGCTTATTCTGGATGACTCAGCTTATTCTGGATGACTTGGCTTATTCTGGATGACTCGGCTTATTCTGGATGACTCGGCTATATCCATCCCACCTAGCCTATCCTATCCAATCCTATCCTTCTTTACTATCCTTCCTATCCTATCCTTCCTTCCTATCCTATACTATCCCATCCTTTCTTCCTATTCTATCCTATCCTATCCTTCCTTCCTATTCTGGAAGGAAGGATAGGATAGGATAGGAAGGATAGGATAAGAAGGATAGGAAAGAGGGATATGACTGGATGACTTGGCTTATTCTGGATCACTCGGCTATATCCATCCCACGTATCCTATCCAATCCTATCCTTCTTTCCCATCCTTCCTATCCTTACCTATCCTTTCTTCCTATTCTATCCTATCCTTCCTTCCTATTCTGTCCTATCCTTCCTATCCTATCAATCCATCCATTCATCCATCCATCAGCTTATTCTGGATGACTCGGCTTATTCTGGATGACTCAGCTTATTCTGAATGACTCAGCTTATTCTGGATGCCTTGGCTTATTCTGGATGACTCAGCTTATTCTGGATGACTCGGCTTATTCTAGATGACTCAGCGTAAACGAATCTGTCATCTGGAGTCTGAAATTGAACTTGTTCAATTTCCAAAGTCTAGTTATGATTGCATTATTGTCACGAAATATGTGGAAAACACAATGTATATATTTCAAACGACAAAAAACCATGATATATCGACATCACATAATATGCGCTTTTTGACAAGCGTTTTCTCAGCAACTGATCGATCACTCAAATTAAGAGCAAGAGTTATAATCATGTTACTGTCAATAAACTTATGAATAAAAATACACTACATCCAACAGACATTAAAGGATTTTTGACTCATTCTTTTCTGGCCTACAAGTTTGCTTTCTTTATTCAACCAGTCCATTTAACCTTCCTAATTGGTCACAGTGCCCTCTCAAATGCTTTTAATCAGAAATTATAATAATATATAAAGCAAAATAACATTAACTGTGTTCAGTTCATTTGTTATTGTGTATTTATTTATCTATTGTTATTCAATGGTTATTTATGAATTTGTTCTGCCGTTTGTGCCGCATCATTGATAACAGTTAATCCTTTATTGAAGTATTTACGCTTGATAAATATTTCCATGTATTTTCTGCAATTTCGAAATAGGTTAAATCGATTTGAACCGATAATTACCACTTCGTTTAAATGGGTTGATATTTGATGGACGATGGGATGAAATTAAAGGGTGTGTGTGGTTTATTTGTAAAACTTGCATATTTCTTGAAAATTCACATTTTCTTTCTCTTATTCAGTTGTATTGATTTACTAATGGGTTTTCTATAGAGTTCAGTATGTAAAAAAGTTCTATGGCACTCTATTCAAACACACATGCACTGCTTATGCTGTTGCAAATAAAAGTCTGATCGCGACAAGCTGCGTGTTGTCAGCTGGAGATTTAATTGTGTTACGAGGCTTTTGATTTTACTTTGCAAACACCACATGTACATGTTGTGCAAATGCCACATTTTGATCCATGAGAAAGAAAACCAGATCTAGCGAGCGAGCTAAACAAAAAATTATAATATTTGACGTATCACGTTTCTTGTCATGCCTTTTTCTAAAAATCCCCGAATTGCATGATACTTTATTTGAGGAAAATTAAAGATCTTTACAATAATGTATTATTTTTCTATGAATATTTTTACCATTTTACCCCCTATTTGCACTTGGAATCCTTTCACAAATCTTCTGAGATTGTAAGGAAAAGATACGAATCTAAAAGTATGTTAACACTAAAATATAATACAACTTTTAGACCTGAACCCTTCCTGGCACTTTGGGCCATCATTTTGACAGCCTGACATTGGGACGAGTTCCGACTAAGTTGTCAAAGTTTAAAATTCTTTTGCTCTTGGTATTATATACCCAAGATGTTATAAAACATGTTAAAAGTTCTTTATTTCAATGTCAACAATCAAAAAATTAAAATCAAAGCAAATAAATACGTAAAAAGAAAGAAAAAAAATCAAAATATTTTTAAATTCCGTTCTGCCATACAAGGCCAAATACTAAGTATCTCCCCAATGAAGATTTACAAGCATTGTAAATTCACGAATAAAAAATTTGTGTGCATAAAGAACGAATATACAAATTTAACACATTTCTCTGAGCGGCTGATTTATACTTGAAGTTTAAAAGTAACTGAACACGGTTTATGTTTAGATTGCTCTTCAAAGATGGACTTTAAATCATGGATTTTTATCTTTATATATTTTTCACTAATATGATCAATACGATACTGGTGTATGTATGCAAAGCATTATTATTTTGCAAGTACTTGTTCAGTGTTAACGAAAACACAAATATGTATGACTTTTATCCAGTCAGCTTTCGACGTTTAACTCATTCCCTACGAATGACGTAATATGACGTCATAAAGCACATACGTTAACTACGAATGACGTGATATCACGTCCAAGCACAAACCCAATGTATTTTTTTGGAATCTTGTAACCATGACAGCCTATAAAATGGGACTTAAAAACCTATTGATTCTGAAAGAGTATATCATATGCTTTAAAATGATATATAACACTACATATGTATGCCCATGTATATACTTTTAATAATACCCCAGAGGTAGCATACAGTATATGGCAATTTTCAAAAATTCTTCAGTATTTTAGTGCGATAGGCCCCTCTTATCAAAGGATAAGATGGGACCAAGGGCGAAACAATAGTGAAAAATACTTGTTTACTAGTTTTATTTACTTTAAGCACACAATAGCAACACAGTGCATAGTGATCTTTTTTTTCATTATATCTTGTGTCATGTTTGTGATTATAGTTTAGCCCCAAACGTAAAAAAGATGAGGTCAACTGAGAGGGTCGTCGCTCTTACGAGGTAGACCATAAAATTAAATTCTTTATACTCGTTATGCCAGCTAAACTTTGAATCGTTCATCTCAATCACGTTTGTAGTTTCATACAAGCATACAATGGAACTCGATGATTCGTAGATCTTAATACATACTGAGATTACTATTATTACTTTCTCAGACTCCTGGCTGCATCTGCCTAGGTACTAGTATAATATTGGACCTTTTAAACCATATTAAATTTATTAAAAAATTATCTATTCCCGAATTATCCATTGACGGAAAATAGATCTATTAGACATACCTGGACTTATTGGCTTTTGTAAACTGTACGGTTTTCAAAGGCATCTCCGTATCAGGTCAGAACAGATTCGATTATTCATCTTAAGTAATATTGAAATTTTTCTGCATAGTAACCGTTTCCAATAAGATTTTCCGATTTTTCCTCATCACATGATCACACGATTCCATATTAACAGAGAATATTTTTCGTAAGTAAACACTGCGAGAATACATATGATGAAGCTTTTCAATACTTATGATTTTGTTTACGTTATCTAATTTTACTGGTTCCTCAAACCTATTTATTCATACGATTCTATGCAGATGTTCGCGAGGTGAATAGCAAACCCATATTATAGCGTAGCAACGTTAATGGTAGTATTAATTCAACCTCTGTGTTCATATAGTGGACGGCTCAATATACAGACATCTGATACCAAAAAACAGATATACACTGGCTATTATACCAAAGCATTTTACCTGTTAGCTTGTGTTGAATCCATCGTCCTTTAGCGACAGGTTTTAGTCGACTTTTTCGGTAGAGTATTCCCTTTGCGAAAAGGTCTTGGTCACGATTTTTCTTAAAAAGATCTGTATAAGGCTTCCGACATATTTCTTTAGTGATTGCTGAATGAATATACTTCTCTGATCAAATCACCTGCTTCACCTGCTTCCATATTCTTATAAATATACTGTATATACCAATATTACTCTGATATCATCTTTCATTAATTAGTCCATGGGGAAGCCATGCTGTTCCTAGAATCATATCGTACTAATTATCACTACCTGTTAGCATTACACAGAACGAAATAACCTAATTTTCGAGAAAGATAAAATACCCCGTGTGGTTTTTCACCTCGTGGTCAGGTGGTTGCTTTTATTTGATGTCGACATACTTATACTGCTCTTTACAATGTAGAATTCCAACATAGGAACACATCCCGTTGAAGAACCATTATCAAGAACAATGTAATATTGATGCCCCAAGGTTCAATCTCAAGTATTAACCGTTGTCAACGTAAATATGGACCGTGCTTCATATGGTCCGTTAGTCCTGGAAAATAAAGTCCTGGACTATATTATCTAGAATAACAAGGCCGATGGACTATATTTCCTGAGGTATTTTAGTCCGTTATAGCTAGAATGTGATGTCCGGGGTGGACTATAAATACCAATTATGGTCTCTTTATCTGTCATTCAGGACCATATTTTCTGGTTAAAATTGTCCTTGGACATGTATCGAACTTTGTCTGAATAATATTTCATTGACATACAAGACAGGATGTACACTCCCCTCCATAAGTTTGGCAACCTTTGCTCCCCATTGAACTTACCCTGCGTGCAGAGTCTAGTTAAACTAGACGAAGCTCTCTTTTAAGAAGTGAAGTCAAACGAATGCAAAGGGTACATTGAACTACTTCTTAAAGCCTCTTTAGGTTTGAATTTTTATTTACTTACCCTGAGATGTAATTACTTATAACATCAATGGAAACGTAACTTGACTATCTCTCCAAATTTTCCCAATTTTTTCCTCAAGTACAATAGGTCAAAAATTGATGATAAATTTGATGAACATTTGAAAATCGTCATTTCCATGTAGACTAATGGGAAATGGTGGGACTCCGATGGAGGGGGGGGGGGGAGTAGGCGATTTCTGCAAGTAAACTCAACAAATATGAAAGATATATTTTTTCAAATTTACAATTGAATTGCCAAATGAATAGGCGCATTGCATGGTAGAATATGTTAGGTCTTCTAGTATTTTTTTTAACTGATACGCTTCTAAGATATTCATATATTAAAAAAGGCGCATCATCACCAACGTGCAAAAGTCAATGTTTTGCTATAAATCAGGCAACAATGGTCTACACGACCTGTAATAAATAGGTATAAGGGACGTTATTATCACAACACTAATGACATTGCTCACTTTTTAAAGTTAGTTTCCATGTGTTATACAAACTATAATCGAAATAAATGAATATTGGATGGAGCGGGGGAGTGGATTGAGAGGGGGGGGGGAGTAACGTGTATGTAAGACATGATAAGACATGCTTCTTGAATTTATTCTTATAACTCCAAATTTTCCCATTTTTCATTTTCCAGAGATATAATATCCAGTTTCTTACTGGGGTACTGAGTTAAGTTTTTTCAAATACACGACTTCTTGTGAATTTGTTCCATCGTAAAGACATATCTAACTATAACTTATAGGACTTGGTCATTTACTTCAATTCTCCACAGCATTCTTATGTGTCTTTAATGTCCGTATACCCGCACAGAGACTAGTTATAAAGTGAAGACGAAGCTCTTTTGAGAAGCAAAGTCGAACGAATGCAAAGTTTAGTGTCCGCAAAATGGCTCCCGAAAATATGACTCATAGCAAGAGCCACTTTAAAGTCGCCTTGAAGATTCACCCGAGAGAGAAGCTCTTACGGTCTCTTTAGTTGCGATGAAACATAATGTTAAACATTTTGAACCAAACGGGGTAAGAGAAAACAGTGGGTGGCGAAACTTCTATATATTAGCCTATTGGGTAACTGCATGTGAGAAGATAAAAGTAAAGCTATGATTAACTACCTATGGTTATATGAATTTAGAAATTCAGTTTATTGATTATTTCGAAGTCTGGATCTAAAATATACGTGTGAATGTAAGTTAACAGTCTTGATAGACATTGAAGACTGAAAGAGAAATTTCCGCAGTATGCTGTGAGTAAAACTGCTCCGCTGAACCTATTTCCGAGTTGCTAAGCAACCACCTTTCTGCGATATTTTCAATATCAACAATTCTTTCAGGGTATTTAGGCAAATATCAAATGCTTCTTCTGTATAAATCTGAATGATGAATGATAAATTAAAACATTAAAGAATAAAAGTTTTAGAGCAAAATTATTTTTACTTATTGAACGACCTATATTTCAATCTTAATTCTTTATTTTGATCATTACATCATTATAATATTTTAATCATTATTCATCGTCATTCATCATATATGTTAAGTCATTCAAGATACTTTTTCCCTCTTCCCTTTCTCTCTGTCTTAACCGCTGGCCCCCATCTAAATAATAAATACGTTACTTTTTATATTAAAATTGGATGAATTCCCCTAAAGAAATATTAAACAGGCCTTTAACTGGTGATTCCGATCATGTTATCACCCGAGTAATGGGACAGATGTAAGTTAACGATATAGTGCCCCTAGACACGCATAAATAGAAAAATTAGAAGAACTGGCCCCATGGTCTCAGGGACAGATGCAGCCAGAAAAAATAGTCCGATTGAACTTGTATGACTAGAAAATTAAGAATAAGCTGTCTCGGGGACAGAATCACCCGGGAAATATAGTCTCCTGGACATGTATCAATTATATAAATCACCTAAGGGAAACTAGCACAAGAATAGTCAAAGACAATTTCAGTTCCATTTGATGCAGAATATGCTCAAAGAATAACAAAAATTAGGAACGAGTGGGACTCGAACCACACCATAGTAAATACTCATGAACTATCCTAACCACTATTCCAAAAATGAATGGACGAAAGCAGTGTTTTATAATTCGTAAATGAGATGTAAACTACACCACTCTATAATACGACATCTATACCAATCATTTACACCCCAGTCACATTTCCTACGGCGACCGTGCGGTCTGTCATTTCTGCGGTCAGTAACATTTCTACGCTCTGCGTAGAGTTTCTGCGGTCGGATACTTTTTAGTCACATTTCCTACGGCAGACGCATGGCGAATTTTGAATTTCTGTTGATAAACGTTACTGTTTATTTTTAATTTATTTACATTGACCATTAGTAACTTAATCTTTTGTAGTATAGGTTGCTATGGTATTACATCAAACAGCATTCGTATTGTGTTGTGTTCACAGCAAAGATGTGACAGCAAACCTGACCTAAAGACTGTTTCCAAATGTATATAACCCATAAAAACACTACGACAGACGCAAGTCAACGTGCGGCCACCGTGGGACTGTTCTGTGGTCTGGCAACGGCCTGTTGATTTCTACGGGGACCGCAGAAATGAACAAATATTATAACTCGCTGCTTCATGAGTGATTAATTGTTAATGGACAGATGTAAGATAGGTGCCTTGTGTTACGCGGAATATGGAAAACATTTACCTTGGACTAAGAGCTTTTTAAAACAATAAAATTGAAGTTAGTTAAAAGTATTATGTATGCTACATATCATGGTGAGATCAGTTTATAATGTACAGTCCTCTGCTACTCTTTGCATTCGTTCCACTTAGCTTCTCAAAAGAGAGCTTCGTCCTCAATCTTTCAGTTTTCAATAAATACATTTTTTCTAAAAAAAAGTTTGGTATTGTTGCTGGTTGTTTGTTGCTAAACAGATGTTTATTTGTGCTCACTATGACATAACAACAGCTCAAACATTTACAAATTTGGTTAGAAACAGATTGCAAAGTGATTCTCTTCAGGTTCATTTATCTCAAAATCCATGCGGTCATAGTATATCGTTATCTTGTAATGGCATTTGCAAGCTAGACAAGACCCTGGTGAACGCTTCCCATTTTTAAGTTTATTAAATGGTTAAATTCAAGTTGTTTGATCTATAGATGTCACTTATATAGGTAATTTATGCCATATTTTGTTTAATATAGTTTCAATATATAGATGTCGCCATTTTCTTAAATGTATAATCTAGTTGTATATCCTCAAAGAGCTTCAAAGAACAAAAAAAGAGAAAGAAGATATTCTGGATCTTGGAACCATGCACCCGGAGGACGCAGACGCAGTGACGATATTCAGTCAATACAATAAAGAATGTCCAAGAAGACATGTAATTTACATATAATATATTTCATTTACCGATCGTGATGGATCCAGAAGGCTTAACTTCAATGCACTGGCGAATATCAGGAGCTAACAAGGGGGGGGGGGCGGGGGCGGGGGTAAGGAAAAAGCTTGGGCTGTATCACTGTATTAACTATTAACCCATGTGGCACGTTTGGAAGACAGAAACATTGTTTATATGAATAATCCTGATAAACGTGTTCATTGAGCTCAAACAATGTTGTTCAATAGTTTTTAAATCGTACGTCATCGACAACAATAAAATGTCTAATGGAACACGAAGAATCGAGAGTTAGTGTGTATAAATGTCTGTTTATTATTGGGAAAAGTCACAACGACAATTCTTCAAATATGATGTTCAGATTACAATAGTTCCCAATGATAACGTCTCTATAGTTTATTGTTCTCTGAGATATGATATTGCTGTTCTCAAGAAAACGATTGACTTGGGGACTTAACAGGGAGTAACGTATAAAAGGAACTAGTCAAATCCACCAGTGTGAACTCTAGCCAGAAAAAGGCGGTCACTTTAAACTGTAGGTGATCATGCTCGAGGGGAAGTTATTTATATGAAAATTCTTTTAAGACGTTTCATTTATTCATTCGTTCATTCATTCATTAACTATTACAACAAAATAACAAAATCGGTGCGTCTATTAAAGATATACCCAAAGTTATAGTATTAGTCATTATAAAGACGTACACGGTACATTACATTTACAACATATATACAATAATTATACTACAATGCTATATGACTGTTATCTCATTGGCCAAACATCTTGACTTTCAATTAATTTCAACTTCTGTTGTCGCGTTGGCGTAAAATGAGTATTTAAACATAATCCCAATCGCGACAATACCATGATGTTGATTCTTGTTCCATCTATTATATTTGAATCCCTTGAGCAACGTACGATAAGGCACGAAAATCTGCATAATACAGACCCACAGCGTACTTGAAGTAATATCGAAGAAAGTTGCCAGCCGGAGCCCTTTACGGCCAAACAGGACCGCAGTTGCACTTGGTGAATTTGGATTTGCTAGCTTCTATTATTTCTAAACAACGTATTGATCCGTTTATGACATTTTCAGAAGCGTAGGATTATAATCATAACATAGTGAGTTTACTACGACGGATTGGAACTGATATGACATTCACGGGATGATTGGAGCAGATATAATGGCCCATTATAAGTTTTAATCCAGGTAGGCATATTTCTTATCACTTTTAGATAGAACTATGCACTATTTTGTTAACTAGAAATAATCAACTTCTGCTAATATGAAATTAAAACCATTGATGAACCCCCTCGTTAGCTACTACTCCCATGAATAAATGACAACTTACAATGATAGAAGGTGGAACAGACAATACAGGTTGGGCCAAAAATATTGGTTATTAATTGTTGCAATTTCTTAAATTAAATATAAATGATACGTTAATTTCAAGATTTTCACTCCTATTCCAACATTTTTGTCCCACCCTGTATTTTGATCACAGAGCAAATATATATCCATTGATATCTAGTATTAGCCCTCTTTAAGTTTGCATCCTCTGGCAAGATTGCGTCTCTTAGGCCTATCAATTTAGAACAGTTAGTGGTCGTGTTCAAACGTAGAACAAATATATTCTAACGAACAAAACGAAATGAACGGATGTTTCCTAATTGACGTCATTTAAGTTGATTGACTCCCAGAAAGTGTTTTGTGATAAATTTCTTTGCGACTATTCATCTCAATTTCAACTAGGAAAAAACGTGATTCGAAATGATAAGTTCTCCACTCGGGTACAATTTTGAATTTTTGAATAGGACATTGTCACGGAATGAGTGTCACTGTGGCAACGGGATTACTCGAGTGTCACTTGTCATTTATACTCGAGTGACACGGATTTACATATTTTAACAACATCTATTTTGTTACAATTAAATTGATATTCCCCGATCCTAGGTGGGATTTGGGAGCATTGTGCTATGCATTAGGCCATCCCGGAAATAAGTTACAATTTCAATGCATATCAGGATGAATATGATATGGTATGAAAATCAATGAAGAAAACCGCCTGGAGATGTTGAGTTCCAATCGAGAAAAACAATAATCGTGTCAACAAGTTGAAAATGTGTACTTTAAATGTTATATCGTTCCCTTCATTTATCAGTAAGATGTTCGTTGTTTGTGATGGGCTTAACTTTAAAGCTAAATCGCACATTTTCACATATATTATAACAGTATATGCGTCTGGTCTGGTATGTGTCTGACGTTACTGCGAACAGGTTATCCATTTGTTTGATTTTATCATAATTATATAAATCGACTTGTAGCAAAGAAGTATACAGGATGGACTTATGGTAGAAAATAACAATAAAACATGTTTACCGACATAATTTTCTTAATGGAAATTGCAATTCGTCAGCTTCACAAATGGTGGCATATTGTTATGGTCTCCAACTTTTCTGAGGCGGCATTCGCCGGCTGGCGTTCGGCGTTTGAAGTTTGGCGTCTGTAACAAATGGAAAGTGGTGAATGTCTTGTTACAGAGTGCTGTAGCTGCCGGTGGTTTCTTTTTTAATTTTGTTAATTTTTGTTAAATATCTTTTCTTCAGTCAAAGATTTGGTATAATTCTGAACCATTATATGTACTATCGACCTTTTGCTGAAGATCTTACGTTCTAGATTAAGGAAAATCGCCATAACTCTCGTTAACGAAGGGTTGGAGTTCGAAGTACATAAAGACACGCCATGCCCTTTCTTCCAATGATTCATGCGGTCAAATGAGTGATTTTTTATCAAAAGAATCGAGCAATGTTAACTTACCATTGTACTACTGCTACTTAAAGGTAGATTTAAGATTTCACCTTTTCTGCAAAATATCTCGAAGGAAAATAACGTTTTGTTCATACTTTTTATATATTTTTTGAGTTATGCAAGTAGCTTCAAAAGTGTACCATTTTAAAATGCAACTGATCTGCTCGGATCCGGTAGCATTCCCAACTCCGGACAGTTCCCAAGTAATAATTTTAGATTCCTTTTAATTGTAACAAGACAAACAGTGATACATATCGCACTTTGAAGAGCAAAATGGTCACCATGAATTTACCCAGCATGCTCAAAACCTAATAAGATCTTCGCTCTGTTCAGCTCTAGTATGTAAAAGATTCAGGTTAAACAGGTAAGCAGTTTTTCTGGAATTCTGATGGCAAGAATTGATTTGTAGTCTCGTACTTTTAGAACCTGGGATAACATCGTTTGTGAGCTAGTTTGATAACGTTGACCTTGAATTTTATCACAATTTGAATTAAAGAAATACATTTTTAAAATAAAGCTAATTAAAGAAATACATTTCCAAAATAAACTTTTTGATCTTACGAAGGTCATTGTGCCATTCAACATAGTTTGTGACCCAGTTTGATGACCTTGATTTTTGACCTTTGAAATATCACTATTTTAAAGACCTTGGTATGCCTTTTGCGATAAAGCTGACCGAAAGAATCCAAACAATTAATTAAAAAAAATCCTTTTGACCTTTTGAAGGTGGCTGAAGGTCAACCAAAAGGTCAAATTCCAAATCTAAGGTCAGATTTGAGCACCCAAGATGATTTTCGAAAACTGGTCAATTTGAAGCAAGTTGAACGATTCAAAATGGCCCATTTATCAAAAAGTTGAAACTTGCCACCATATACTTTAGCCAGCATAGCCAAAATCAGATCTCTGCACTTATCTGCCTTTGCATTTATTAAAAGATCAAGTTGAACAGATAAATGGTTTTCTTGGAATTTTGATGACAAGATTCATCAAAAATTCAAAATGGCCGCCAAGTAATTTACCAAGCATGCCCTAACCTTAGCAGATCTTGAAACTAGTCTTCTCTTACATCTGAAAAAATTCTAGTTAAAGAGGTAAGCGGTTTTCCTTGAATTTGATTGATTGATGACAAGATTTAATTTGATCAGAAATGGGTAAGAAAATAAATTCTGCTAAATTATTGCTATTTTTTGTAAAGTGTCGTGCGGAATATGCAGTTACAATCGTGAAGATCCCCCACTTTGATGGAGTGCTATGCGGAAATTATTTTGGAGCAAAGGTCTCCTTCAACCAGGATATCATCTTGGTCCATCGCAGCATAACTGTTAAAGAGTTCTGAATTACACTACTAGTGAAATAGTATCCTAGCATATTATACATTTCATCACTTTCACCGCCAGATTTCACACCCCTCGGACAACACCTCTAGTAAACTATTATTTTTCCGATTTCATACAAAAGAAAAAGGTCGTGCCATGCTACCCACAGACTGATGAAAATTGCTTTCGTTGAAACATATTCCCAAAAAGCAAACATATGTTTTGCTCGTTTTCTTACTGCAAATTGCATTAATGGAAAATTACACAAACGTATTCCTTAAATACACTTACAATGAATAATGGTGTTTGCGCCCTTTACGGAAATGTTTTCTCATCTAATAACCGCATAAATCACTTGAGGGTAAAAGGCTTTCAAATTTATGGCAATAATGAGTACAATTTTGCATTCTCCTGATGATGTTTGTTAAATCTTTGTACGGCCAAAAATCAGTACTTCCGTATGCTGTATATAGTCATATCATATTATATGATATGATATCATAATGGTATGATATCATATCATATTATCATGGTTGATCCAAATATTATCATAAAACGTCACTAAAACATCACTTACAACCTAAAATATTAATCATATTTTTTACCTGAAGATTTTTACATCAACGAAATACAGTATGTATTTGTATGAGTTCCGAGAAAAATGGATGATCACCGTTACATTATTTTTGATAATTACATTATTGGTGATATAATCATCTGTGTGCCATAGTAACAGAAACGATAGAGAAAGTTCCAGCTTTGTTGTAAACATGGGTGGGTATTGACGTTTTTACCCATAACAAATGCAATTCTCGTTGCAATTGCGTGTTCTTTCAGTACCTCTTCGCTTAATGCATTTATATTTTAATTCATAATTGATTACTTTCTTTTTTCTTTACCACCACGTCACATTTTTTTGATAGCAACTTGTCTGAACGGAAATATAACATTTATGTTGCTACCGCACACCCCATTCTCTTATACGTCGTAGCACCGGACGTTTACGACGTAGACCCGGTATTTTCCGCGCCCCGGTTACAATCAATTGGATTTTAGTTGTCATTCTGTCTGATATGATGATTTTCGTTTATACTGTTTTATATCACCTTATTTTACTTAGCTGTTTTTACCCTGCAATTTTATGAGAAGTCTCTCAGTCTCGATTGTGATCTGTTGTGTTTGTTTTCACTACGCCCGCGATATGTTCATTTGAGTAGTTCAGTGCTTTGATTGTTCCTACATCGAGTTGCATAGTTCACAATCGAATTATAGATTAGAATGTTAAACATTTGGCTTATTACAATGCGAGATCAAAGGAGTTTTAATTTGTTCAAACACATCTAAAGCACAATTTGATAATCGAACCATTTTAATACTCGCCATATATGGTTACCTAAAGCGACCTGTTTACAGATTTAACAAAATCAGAGTCAATAAAGGCGATATACACGTATCTGTGCATGCAGAAAGGGACCATAATCCCCGGGGAACCGTCATTTTTTGCACTCTGGATCAATTTGATCAGTCATGGAAACTCGAGCTAGGTTGCTCTTTCGTCCGATATTATGTCTTCTATTCATTTTGATTCATTAGTAATTCTTTTGAACTTCGCCATTCACTGATCCAATGTAAATGTCTTGAAAGGCTATTGTAAGTAGTTTTCAATGCGGAGTAATATAATGTTTCGAGTGGCGTAGAGATCAATGGCGCTAAGATTACAAACTTGCGAACATCGCCAACTGCTGTAAATGCCCCCACGAGGCCAAATAAAAGCAAAGGAAAGCAGTGAAAGGAGATTACATAAATACACACATGGGATTGCATGCTATCATTCTAAGTAATTCAATCAACATGCCTGTGATAATTATGTGCTATTTGCATGGTTATTTACATTGTTCATTGGCTTATCCCGCGTTTAGTCAAATCATTGGCCCATATCGCCAGGCATATCGCACTTGCAAATGATTCATTTTGTCACGGGTTTTCAACTAGATCTGCACTTTTGCTGTTTTATTCTATTTGAGTGCAGTGCAACATAAAAATTGTTTTTAATCCAGGGTAAATAAAATTAAATCTTAGCCATATATCAGTCTTTCATCCAAGGTTGATTGTTACAATCGAATAACCCATAGACACTAACACAGTCCTCTTTGCGCATGCGCATGAAACGTTGTCTCATTGTACATGATAACCCATAACTCTCATTCTGTCTCAGTTTTGAGACTTTGCAAGTGGCAAAACAGAAAGACGAGTAAATCAATTGTAAAAGTGCGCTTATAATGTCTCCTTGTGGCCAACGCTTGAAGATACAACTTTGACAACCACTGAAATATATCTGATCCATTGTTATGAACTAATTAGTGAAACAAATTAAAAAGTAACAAAATATCAGAGGGTTCGAGCTCAATCTGTTGTCGGGGTCGAATGAAGTTGATTTCACTTTGGATTCTCAGTCAAATCTTCAACTCATTTTTCATTTTCCAGAAGATGACAACCATACAGCTACTCTGACGTCACATACGCCTCCCCTATTGGGTATAGATCAATGTATAGCGATGAAACGATGCGAAATCATGGGGAGTTGGGTTAAAGTTAAAACCTATTAGAACTGCAATGTGATTTCTCTAGAGTACTTTTTCGTATAATTGATATGAGCGATATTGACACGTGACTTCAGCTTACGTAATACATCGTGATCTTATGATCTGTTACAAGGAGGATTGGCTCCCAGGATCGACAATCGATATTTTCCAACAATGAAAACGTCGAAATGTCGTTATTTTCGGAAATTATTACCGACTATAAGTTCAAAATAAACAGTCCAAAAGATTCGAACCAATATCTCGATCATTTCTTGTGAGTTTTGGAATTTTACGTTTAAGAATAAGACCAAAATTCACCATTCAAATGTTGAAGTGAACAAAATGACGGCTGTCTGTATTCAAATTTTGAATCACGACATTTCCATATATGGGACAGAATATCGATGTTGCACTCTGGGAGCCAATCCTCCTTGGATCTGTTAGCAATTGTTAGTGTCAGGTATGAATATATGGGTAAAGCTAGGCTTGTATTCGCGAATGCAACTAACGACTGTCGGCTGCATGATTAACCTACTTTTTATGGCAAACTTATTTAAATATGAACAGAATCGCGGCAAATACTATTCGTATTAACATTTAGATGAGTTGATCATAAAATAGTAGGTTAATCCGGTAGCCGACAGCCGAAAGTTGCATTCACAAGTACAAGCTTAGTAGTTAAAGAGCACGGGAAATTTGGCACGATAAAGACTTAAAGATGTAGAGTTTACTATCATGAATGAATGATAGACATTAATTTAGCCATTTGTTAATAGAATTGAACGCGTTTTAGCCAGAATGAATCGTAAAAACATAAACTTAGACACAATGAATGATTGATATATCTAAACTGAAGATTTTTACAAAAAAGGTAATAATTTTTCAATAAATGATTGTTACCATTTGGGAGAATGTAAATTTTCCCCCATTTCGATCTTAAATAACTTGACCAATTGATAACATATCGTGGACCTGTCGGAGTTATTACACAGGGTGTCCAAAAACAGGACCGTAAGAAAGTTGAATAATTCAGTTAGTTTTGCATATTTTGCCTTGAAATTTAGAAATTATTTAATCATTCAATGTCAATTTTGTTGTACAAGTTTCATGGTAATCTGTCTATTTTGTCAAAAACTACAGTACCTTACAAAACATGCTCAAAATGGGCACTTCTTCTCTCTATGCACAAATGAATTCTGCGAACAGAGTTGTTAATGACCCTGACCCAGGCCCTTAGCCAGGATTTGCCAAGGGGGGGGGGGTCACTTTTTTGAAAAATTCCAGGGGGGTTTACTTGTGACAATTTTGGTCCAAAAATGGCCAAAATCACTTAAACAGTGCTCAGAATGGTGAAAAACTGCATGATTTTGAAAGATTTATTGGCCAGGGGGGGTTCGACCCCCCTAGCCACGGCATTGCAGTAACAGCAACAGTAAGGGCCGTTAAGAAGGGGGACTATAATCCCTGGGGGACCATAATTTCTTTCACACCGGACAAAAAACTGATACATTTATTTTATCCAAAAATTAAAAAAGACCCAATACATCTAGATCTCATTAGCATCTTTCGAATTATAATGAAAACAAATGTAACTATTATCAAGTCACTGTATTGTGCCATTAAAAAGTTAAAAAAATGGTACATTTTAGAGTGCGATACTCTGGCGCCGTTTTCAATAGCCTTTACTCTATTTACTACTCTGGAATATTGGACTTCAAACTGAGTGAAGGCTACCCGAAAATGATTTACCCCAATGCATTTCTTTGGTATAACGAACGTGAGTTAAAAATAATTTCTGAAGTTTTCTTATTGTTTTTATGAAAAATAGCATGCTCCCCCACGCTGGACAATCTTTCGATGACAACACGTGATGCTACGGTCCCTGAGTATGGACGCGCATGTTAGATTCTAAAATCCAGAAAAAATCATTTTTATTGGAAGAGAACATCTGATAATACTATGA
Organism: Owenia fusiformis; assembly: GCA_903813345.2. NCBI lineage: Eukaryota > Metazoa > Annelida > Polychaeta > Sabellida > Oweniidae > Owenia > Owenia fusiformis. The sequence goes on along the minus strand of CAIIXF020000005.1, from coordinate 13,663,203 downwards.
TCGTAGTGATGTGCAAGACAAAATAAAAATTCTGTAAATAATGAACGTGTCAGAAATAAAGGTCTACATCTTGTAGTTGATAATCTGACGGCGATGCGCCTGTTCCCTAAATTCTAAACTCCCCAAGAGGCTTCGAACATTACCTCTGCGCTGGTAGATAAACATTACACCTTGTTGTGGATATCTCACAGGCTATCAATCTAAACATTAGTATAGATATCCCCAACGATACAGAATCCCTTTTATTTCTCATTTGAATCGGAATCGCCTGCATTAATATTTGGCATATTTATGTATACTTTTGGGAAATATATGTCTGTTTATTTTGTTCCATTCTAATTCCACTTTTCTCTACTCCTTTTGTATTATAACACGTGGCTTTATTGGCATTATTCTCCGGGGTCCATCTGCGAAGCCCCCCACCTCCCAGCATGTTCAATATGGAAGTTATTGCTGAATTATGTGCTTAGGCTCTCTAATTAGTAATTAGGTTATGTGGTTTACATTAGACGTGATGCACTTGGTCAAAATATCTCAGTGGCACACTCTAAATTACGCCAGATATACAGGGTGGCATAAAAATCTGGACACCCGTTTTATTAAGTGCAGAAAATGCAATCCCTAATAAGGTAAAGTATAGACCAAACAAATACGTTTTTTTACATTTAGGTGAGATATTGTTTTAACAGAATCACCCTGTAGATGTTATATCTGTCACATTAAATGACTTTATCCTTCTATATTGCAGGCTTTCAAGATCATTAGTCCTTTAATAAGTTTATTCATTTATAGATTTAGGACATATCTATCAGGTTTTGAAATATCTTCACTTACAGCCTCTACAGTAAAATCTGTGTACAGTGAACACCTATGTAGTGTAAATATTGCATTGCATTGTATACTACTACTGTAGGCAGATGTCCACTACCATAAGGAAATATTTTCTCTGTAACCACATTTGGGCTGTTTGATAAGGAAATCAGTGGAGTATGTGTGGAGGAAAGATGTCTGCTAGACACAAGTGTTCACTAGAAAGAGGTGTTCGCTAAGACAGGTTTAACTGTACTACTATACGTAATCAAAGGTAGTGTAGTTTTTTACAAATTAAAAAAAATATATATCTTTTCAGAAATGACTAAATTCTCCTTCTCACCGTCTTTCTTTTAGATTTATTATCCCAGTTGTAAGTAAGTAATATTATATCATGTAATTCCACGAAATATCAAATCAAATCTAACAAGACGTGTTTTTTCTTAGACTAAGAGTCAAATAAGCTGCGCTTACATCAACTGTGACTTGAAAAACAGGGTAGCATATGTGGTTTAATTATTTAAGAGAAAATTGTAGGTGAGACTTAAGATTGAATAAAAGCTCACAATTAATGATACGATCATATACAAGGCTATTATCATGCTTCGAAAGGCCAATGTATGAATCCATGGAATCATATCGGAAAGAGGGCATTGTGTATCATTCGTCGTAAAAAATTATAAAAGGTAGGCCTACATATTAAAAGAATTTGTTCATGATCGTATAATATTAGGGAGGATAAGTTACACGTTTTTAAGAGAGAACCTGTACGCAAGTGTGTAATATTTTGATCCCCCCCCCCAGGATTACTGCCACGCTCTCAGTTCACTTTTCCTCTATATCCAATCGGTCAAGTAAACAGTACAAATGAGTTTTAAAAACGTGTATCTTTACCTCCTTATTATAACCCCAAAGGACGTAATTTCAACTGTATACTTATTTTAGTTTAGTCGAGTTTGAATATACTCAATTTGGCAACTATTTTCTTAGAAGAAGATAACTTACTCTAGAGGACCTGACACCTTCACGAACCAGCTCTCCTCAAACGTGTAGCTTAACCTCCCCATTGAATCATTGGTTTGTATTTTTGCCATTCTGATACTCAGCACATCTTTCTGTTTTTCTAATTGCAACATACCAAAAGATTTAATACTGACTCGGGGTTACAGGAAACATGTTCTGGAACGGTATTCAATAGTTTGAAAAATCCGCTATCTTTAAATCGTCCCTCGTCTAATTTCCTCAGAGACTTACAAAATAATCTATTTATTTGAGTAGTAAGTCAATGCCAATACATACAGCTGTATCAACAGTTAAATATAGACGTTTCCATTTCCTAATAGGAGGACCTTGAAATGTAGAGACGACGTAAAGTCTATTGATTACTCTGAACGAAAAAACAAATGGATGCACCCCTCCAATAGTTGGACTACACTTCATCACAAGAGAGTAAACGTGTATTTTGGCTTTTGTACATGAGGAGCAAAGGTTGGATATGAATTACTGTGCCATTTGTCTTGTCGCATGTTGTTTTCTAATTAATTGTGTGTATTTTAAAGCAAGGATTATCGATGCAGACATGTCAAGGGAACAGGTTCGATCAAGGTTAACCACTTAGTTATGCAATTCAGTTTCCCTGTAATCTCCATCAATTTACTAGCTACTTATTAGCGCTGCATCAAGCCATGTTCCTCTCACTGACTTCTAGTATAGTATCAATTCTCCAACTATTTCTCATTTTTGAACAATATATCATATAAACATGACATTGGCATGGTATGCTGCCGAAATTGAAATGTCCCCTTTGGGAATAAAAAATCCCCTGGGTTTAATAGAAGTCGATTTAGCAGCCAAAATGAAATTGGAGGCTATTTGACATTGATCCCCTCTCATAAAAGATTAACTTCGCGACTCGTCGAACATTGATGTTTGGCCCGACCCGATATACCCCATCGTGAGATATCACAGCCTTCTTTCAGTTTCCTTTCTGAGTATCAGAATGGATATAGCCGGACACTAAACATCAATGTTTAGGAAACACGTTTTCAACCCACCGATACCAATCAATTAAAGCATGATCGAGAGGATGATGGTAGATGTACATTGTTTAAAATAGCAAAATGGACTCCTAACAACAGCGTGGCTTTCGTTAATCAGATCTCTCGGATAAAATATATTTGCTTGATATCGTATTAGCAATGATTGATTACATTATAAGCTAAATAATAATTCTGTCGTCTGCAAAAAGTTTCATTCAGCGACGTTTATTCCGTTCAACATCCATTTAAAATTTGGAAGAAGTGTATATTTTTCGGACACTCATAGATCCTTTCGAGTATGAGCTACGCGTATGTGTATTCGATTCCTTGACAATTCCACGGGTCGTCACTCTGATTTCATTTTGAAATGCGACCGTCGTACAATTTTCTACATGGGATTACCCTCGTGCGATAAGTTCGTATGTACATTCATGTTACCAATTGAATCCTGATAAAATAAGTGATTAGGACTTACCGCTCGTGATGACATAAATATTAAAGGGATAATGTCCTGTATATTATCTGAGAAAGACTGAGATTACTCTGAGTGATCCGGAGTAGGCTTAATTGCTGCGTTTTTCTAACTTTATTGAAATCAACGTATGACCCCTTTTAATTTAAGCTTTTATATGATAATTCTGCAATGCATTGATAACCCAAGAGGCAGATTTTAGAACGTGTTGACATTTTTTCTGAATTGTTTACTGCAATGCTTTTTAGCAACTTCGATATTTAACAGACTTTGGATTTGACTACTGAGATGGGATTCATTTTAGAAGTAGAAATGCCATGTTTTAAGTATTCATTTGAGACTGAACGTTTCAACTTTTCGCAACATGATGTCCTCTTTATGACTTTGTGTGTGTGTGACTTATCGTTAGTTTCACCGTGTCTTTTTGGATTAAATGGGCGCTTGCTTGGCGTTCTTAGTTATACAATTCGATATCTTGGAGGGTGTCATATGATTCTAATCTTTAATATGTTTGTGTGGGGTTGGCGTTTTGTTTCTCATTATTGTCCAATGATTTGTAATTTAATTACGTTAAATAACATAGATGCGAGTAGGAAGTTACCAATTTCACCACCAGACAGGTGGCTCGGTCGAGTCAGATAACATGGCGGGTATAGTAGAAAGTTCCCTTTAACTTAAATTGCATCTTCTGTTTTAATAGTTATGAAAATTAAAATGTGTCCAGTAAAGGAAAATGTTATCTGTCCAATACAAGAAAATATATTTCACTTTTTGTGATTTTGTAACATGGGGTCTATGGGGAATCACATTTTCAAAACAAATTTAATTTTTAAAGTTGATAAACAATTTTCGAAACCATATTGCTAGAAGTACTTTTACAAGTAGATTTCAAATATGACATCAGTTTGACTGAATATTAATGACTTAAATTAAGATTATTTCTTCCCGCACCTAGTCTATTGCATGTATCCAAAATGAAGGACAGAAAGGTCGATTTATATGAGGGGAAAACTTGTTTTTCGACAATCACCAGTGCAGTCAAAAAACGAACGTACTTATCTTTGAACTCCATTGAACATTGGAATTCAACAACCATGTAATCTTACGTCAAAATAACGACACTGTAATGTTACTAATGCACAGTAGATTCAGTCTCTAGTTCCATCCACTTAGATGTTGTTTCATTGGCTTTTTGATAGCGTATCTAGTTTAGTTTATTTATACGGGCTGTTTAGCAGGATAAGACTATCTGGGCTATCGGAATTTTCCGAATTTGTTTCCCAATGAAATTCCGTTATGTCATAATGGTCAGGTTTAAAAAACATCTAGCGAAAAACGATTCTTAAAACTTGAGTTTCAAAGTTTCATTCGATTCATCAATATATTCAGGACTTATGTGGATGATTTTTTAAAATACAACAAGGTTTCAGATCATTATGAGCGTAAAGAGATTATTGAAAAGAGGGGGTAACGTTTCCTGACTAATGCAATATAACATAGTACAGTCGGGAAGAATCGTTTCCCGACTTATGAAAGGGAGTTTAGTTCTATTGTGGAGAAACGCTTCCATATTCCTGGAAGGGAGTGTAGTTCAATGGGTTAGAAACGTTTTCAGAGTCATGGAAGGATGTGTGTAGTTCAATTTTGTAGAGGCGTTTCCATATTCCTGAAGGGGAATGAAGTTCAGTACGTGGTAATAAGTTTCCATATTCCTGGAGTGGAATGAAGTTCAGTGTGCATGGTAATAAGTTTCCATATTCCTAGAGGGGAATGAAGTTCAGTGTGGTAATAAGTGTCCATATTCCTGGAGGGGAATGAAGTTCAGTGTGGTAATAAGTTTCCATATTCCTGGAAGGGGGTGTAGTTCAATGTGGTAGAAAAGTTTCCTATGGAACTTATTGTACCCCAACGGGGAAGAATACAGAACCGAGGATCAGCATTTACAAATCTACACATGAGAGTTGCACCGAGCCGAGCGTCCCAGAGGCTTTTACAGGTATTCTACAAGAACAGAGTTGATAGGATCACTTATTAATTAATTAGTGTCGTTTAGAAATTGTTTTACTTGACATATTGAATTGAACTCTTAAATTGTTTGTCTTTAACATCATTCTGATTAAAATATTTACACGCAATTTCCTTTTTAAAATGATTTATTTTCGTTGTTCATTTCATTTTTTTTTCTTAATCGCACTCCAAAGCTTTCCATTGCATTTGGGACTCCAAGGCATCTCGCAAAAATGAAAACGTTTTATTCCTAGGCAAAGTATCCTCGGGTCAGTACTCAGTAATTGCAAGTACGTATTTACTTCCTACTAATATCACGATCGACGAGTTCATGATAGGGTACGTTATAGATGAATTAATTACTTCTGACAATAACATCAAAGGTCTTCCAAAACACAATTGATTTCCCCGTAATGAGCGTATAGTTATCCAAGACGACAAGCAGCAACCAACATGTACTTAACGATTGTTAAACAAGTATTTCAATTAGTCGAATCCAATGATAGATTAACTTGGACATCATCCATAATTTCTGCTGTAAAACTTTGCAATATTCTTGCAGCAGTAATAATTTAAACAATACTGCGAACTTATATTATTTTGTTTTTATTTTATTCTTTTTATCATATATAAAACAACAATGCGATTGAACACCCTGTCACAATGTGGTTGAACACCCTGTAATTATGTGATTGAAGACTCTGTCACAATGCGATTGAACACCCTGTCACAATGTGGTTGAACACCCTGTAATTATGTAATTGAACACTCTGTCATAATGCGATTGAACACACTGTCACAATGTGGTTGAACACCCTGTAATTATGTGATTGAACACTCTGTCACAATGCGATTGAACACCCTGTCACAATGTGGTTGAACACCCTGTAATAATGTGATTGAACACTCTGTCACAATGCGATTGAACACCCTGTCACAATGTGGTTGAACACCCTGTAATTGTGTGATTGAACACTCTGTCACAATGCGATTGAACACCCTGTCACAATGTGGTTGAACACCCTGTAATTATGTGACTGAACACTCTGTCACAATGCGATTGAACACCCTGTCACAATGTGGTTGAACACCCTGTAATTATGTGATTGAACGCTCTGTCACAATGCGATTGAACACCCTGTCACAATGTGGTTGAACACCCTGTAATTATGTGATTGAACGCTCTGTCACAATGCGATTGAACACCCTGTCACAATTTGGTTGAACACCCTTAAATTATGTGATTGAACACTCTGTCACAATGCGATTGAACACCCTGTCACAATGTGGTTGAACACCCTGTAACTATGTGATTGGACACTCTGTCACGTTGTGATTGAACACTCTGTCACGGTGTGATTAAACACCCCGTCATAATGCGAATGAACACCCTGTCACACGTGATTGAACACGCTGTCATAATGTGGTTGAACACCCCGTCAAATTGCGATTGAACACCCTCTCACAAGTGGTTGGACACCCTGTAATTATGTGATTGAACACTCTGTCACAATGTGGTTGAACACCCTGTAACTATGTGATTGAACACTCTGTCACGTTGTGATTGAACACTCTGTCACGGCGTGATTAAACACCCCGTCATAATGCGATTGAACACCCTGTCACACGTGATAGAACACGCTGTCACAATGTGGTTGAACACCCCGTCACAATGCGATTGAACACCCTGTCACAAGTGGTTGGACACCCTGTAACATTGTGATTGAACACTCTGTCACAATGCGATTGAACATCCTGTCACATTGTGATTGAACACTGTGTCAGGATGTGGTCCAATAAATCGAGAGGCCCCACCTCCCTGGCAGTTATAAACGTGAGCCCGACATCGATCACATCTTTTCCAAAAGGACAGGAAATGTAAATTCTGAACTCAACAATATATGCTCAGCAAAATTGCTCGTCAGGTTTGGTATCTTCATCAAATGCATACTGCTAAATGTAACCAGGTGTAGCTCTCTTTTTGTCAGTTATAATGGGTCTCTCACAGGCAAAATTCAGAAGTGTATTATCAAAGGGAGTTGATTTGATAGACACTAGATGAATTTACGTTTCGAAAAAAGTGTCACCATTTTACAATATTCTATTCTTCAAGGAGTCAGATTAGAATTGGAATTGCTAAACATCATGCTAATTCTAATTCATTTGAGTCACTGGTAGAATAATTTCGTCTTGCAGTATACACCCTATGCAGACAGAGCCTGTGGGAAATATTGGGTGCGGAGCAAATGAGCGGAGGGTGCGGAGCTAACGGTTATTTTTGAATTTAAATTTGGGATATTTCTGAAACTAAGCCGTTTTGGGATTTCAAATATACCAAGATATGTGTATTTGACACCAAATATCAATACAATTGTGAAAATAGTAGCGCAATTCATTCTATAGCGACGCAGTGTGCCTTAAACCTTTCCCAGACCTATATATTTTGAAATTATCCTTTTAATAGTCCCCAGCATTCATAAAAAATGGTGTTCAAGGTGCACTATCTATACAAATTATTTTTGCATCTTGGAAGCCAGGCAGTATCTGTGTGATTTTATAAAAATTCGGAAATTTTTTCAGATATGAGCCCCCTCTAAATATTGAGTGCGGTGCAGCTCGATAAACGTAGCTCCGCACCCAATATTTAGAGGGGGCTCATATCTGAAGAACATTTCCGAATTTTTATAAAATCACACAGATACTGCCTGGCTTTCAAGATGCAAAAATAATTTGCATGGGTAGTGTATCTTGAACACCATTTTTTATGAATGCTGGGGACGCAGTATTAAAAGGATAGTCTCAAAATATATAGGTCTGGGAAATGTTTAAGGCGTACTGCGTCGCTATAAAATGAATTGCACTACTATTTTCACAATTTTATTGATATTTGGTGTCAAATACACATATCTTGGTATATTTGAAGTCCCAAAACGGCTTAGTTTCAGAAATATCCCAATTTTAAATTCAAAAATGACCGTTAGCTCCGCACCCTCCGCTCATTTGCGCCGCACCCAATATTTCCCACAGGCTCTGTCTGCATAGGGTGGTATAGAGAGCACGCATGAAGAACAAACGCTTCATTAAGTAAACCCTTTTGTGAGATGATTGAAAAACAAGTCAGGTAATCAACAGGTTTGATATGAAATATTCTTGTGAATCTTATTGATTTTCGAGGACTATAAAATAGTTTGATGATTAATTCTATCAATTGCAGTAAGTGTCAGCTTTGGATCATCAGTAAACGATGCAAATGTGGTAGTACTTTTCAAAAGTCAAGATTGCCATGCGTTTCCAAATAGCCCATTGGAGTTCTGTTTATGGTATCTTCCTATGCTTAGTTCCTTTGAAATACTTGGTTATACAGCTGGCAAACTACTTCAAATTCCTGTATGGAAGTTTACGTGTGTTTACAACTATCGCGCATGTACTTTGGGGTGACGAGCTTTATATTATGGTTTCGTGAAAAATCATAAAAGGCAACACTTTAAATAAACACCAATTGTCAATTTGGTATGCAAATATAAGATTGCCCTGATTTCCGTCCACTGGTTATTAAAGTCGCCTATTCCCTGGATCACGATGCAAAATCAAATACCAATACACAAATATACAAAACAAATTCTGAATATTTCCTGTGAATTGTCGACGAACATATTTGCTCAGGAAGGGGAACGTGTGTTTTCAACATTCTAATGGGAAATATTATTCGCGAAAATCGTATTCAGCATTTAGTCAAAGCACGCGCAACTTTAAACCAAGGTTTTACTTTCTACTTCTTCGGCAATTTAATTGAAGGAAAACAGCTCACCATGTTCCAGTAATTGTTCTTTGGAAATCGAATTTAATAAACCTGATTGAAATTTATTGATAGTAAAAATAAAGCTAAGATGAGATTGTTCCGTTTTGTAAATTATACCCTTAGTTCTGAAAGTGAGTCTAATTTGATTTCATTTAACGTCGAGTTTACTATTAGTATTTGTTCCGCAGTGACTCTCGGATCTCATTGTCTTGAGACACGGGAATTCGTGTTGTTATCCATGTCAGTAATAAAAACTCAGTTTTGATCACAATGGTCTAATTAGTATATGCACTTAGCACCAATCAAATTGTCCTCCTACCTCTTTAGGGGGCATGGGAGGAAGGTCAGTTGGTAACTGCAGAACATTATAGCGACGTGCACGGACGTTGAATTTATTTATCCCCCAATAATATGTGTTTATCCTCTTCGGATATTAGAAGTATTTGATAAAGATGGTTAAATAGATACATAGGATTAACTTTTATGTTAATTAGGTCACCGGTCGTAAATCGGATTGCATTAGCTCGTGCAAATGAGATTACCCTCCTGTAAGTCAGAGGAACTTACAATTAGATGAAGCCGTTTAAAACTGAAATTAAAATATATTCGCCGAGTCGAGCAAGGGTGAGATCTATGATCTCTCGGTCAAGAATTGGCAGATTCGGCTGCGTATAGTGCAGCGAGCGTGATCCAGCTTGTTTTCAGGTATTAATTAATGATGGAATTAGCCGCACTAATTAGGCATCTACATCGTGCATAATGATTAGATAAATGATAAACAAATAGAATTAATCAGAGACATACACAAAGTATGTCTTTGTCTATTTATACATATGTCTATGTAGAAGTCTACTTATAATGGATTATGATAGAATGAGACGCGATTAAACTTCCATGTTCGTTAAATTAGTGGAATCCCCAGTGTTTTTGTTTCTCAAATTTGCTCTTTGTGCTTTGTCATCTAATGGCTAACAGAGTCCGTTGTGTTTGTTTGTTTGTTTTCTCGGTGTTGCGTTTTGTTCCTTCTTAACACATGGATGTTAAGTTCTGAACAACAAATCTTAAAATATGGTATCAATCACGTCTCAATCAGAGCCACAAAGTACGCATATTAGTGCGTATACAAATTACTCTTTGATTTTGATAAAGGCTGTCTCATGATCAAACAAGGTGGGAAGTTTGGGAACCAATGTGAGTTGCAGACTCGGTTGCAGACCGTCTACTATCTCAATATGAGGTTTTCTCTCACGGGCTTTATATAAAGAAGGACTCTGATAAATCAGAATGGTGGGAATCGCTTATGAGAATGAATGGACAGATAATATTTGTTTGGTTTAACAGTTCCTGCGCACCCCAAACTAGAGACAGATAAGCCAAGTTTGTTGTTTAACAGTTACCCGTTTAGCCATTCTCCATGCCGAACAATCCATCCGTCGACACTTGATATAAATAAGATTTAACCCCGTGAATGGCAGAATTGTACCTGAGACTTTTTATTATGGTTTCATTCATTTTATGTTCAACAACCCATGCAGCTATAAATAATCGAAGGCTACCATTATAAGTATTGCCAATAAAACAACGACAATTTATGGCACTGTCCATCTTCAATTAATCAAAGTCTAAGTTTCTCCATATATCTTTTTCTTGAATGATAGATAGATGCATCGTCGAATACCCTGAACAAATACTATATCTAGTATATGGACAGATGCATTAAATCACAAAGGTATTTTAGGATCAGACTGGATAATGCATTCAAATCAATTTGCTATTTTATTACCTATTACTACTTATCTAAATGTATTTGTTTATTTGACTCGAAAGCGCGAATGTGAATATCAAAAGAATGCTAGCACCATAACACATAGTCGATGAAACCAAGGCAATACAACCATGAACAACATTATTGAAAAGCCAACTACCTTTGATAAAGCTCCCTTTTAAATTAAAGAAACACAATTTCAAACCATTGCAAAGGTCATTATAGTACTGTACATTCTTCACAAGACAGAAATGATCCGAGAATTGGAATATCTACAAAGTAAAACGAATTAAAGTAAACCGAGGGGGCATTTGCAATATTGGTCACAAACGTCCATGACAGTGTCTTAGTATCTACTGCGGGATAAAATCAGAATATCACAATATAAATCAGAATCTGACTCAATATTAGTCCTACTTAAATTCTACTTATGTGTTCAATTCGTTAAATTATACGATATGTATTATTTTTGTATAATATATACCAGGTCTTTCAATAAGTTCACGAAAAATACCCAGCTCATTTCAAAGATTTTTGATATTTACTCATGAAATTTGATCAAAAATAACCTGATACAGGGAAGAAGTGAAACCATAGAAAAACAATTTAAACTGTGATCAATTTTCTTCATTTATGATAATTTCATTTGTGAAATCAAATCAATGAAATAACACATTGCACAGACATATCCGTTTGGATTTAGGACCTGTCTAAATCAGTGGTGCATTGGATGTAAGTAATATTTGCTCTAATTGAGTCTAGTTATGTGATAAGTTCACTGTGATTTCTTATTCAAATCCTTGATTTTCTTGTAGTCATCAATTGTTTGTGACAGTTACATTAACTACTAGAATATCAAGGACACACTTACAAATATTCAATTCACTTTCCATAATATAAAACCACTTAACACTACAAAACGGAAACAGCGCCAGCAGACATCAAACTCCGAGGGTGCTGAACCATTTCGAACCAGATGTTCCAATGACCTTTGTTTCACAATTAGCAAAAGCGATTACAACAGGGTTTCGCTAATCGGATCCACAGCCAGACAACGGGCTAGCGATATAGACGTGCGATAAACACAAAATATTGTTCTCTAGCTTCCCTCTCTCTGTGGATTCGGTAAAGGTTTCATCTAACTGGGCTGGAATGAAAATATCATCATTTTATCTCTTGCAGCTGTTTTCAATTCGAACTATCGAATTCATCTATTGTTCGAGATGCTTATTGTTTGAATGTTCCTTTTGTCTATTGCTTGAATCTTCCTGTTGGTTAAATGACACAATTGTCTATTGTTTGAATAGTTCACTTGTTGCCTATTGTTTGAATAGTTCAATTGTTGCCTATTACTTGAATTGTTCAATTGTTGCCTATTACTTGAATTGTTCAATTGTTCGATTGTTGCCTAAAACTTGATTTGCTCAATTGTTGACTATTGCTTGACTGGTTCAATTGTTGCCTATTGCTTGAATGGTTCAATTGTTGTCTTAAACTTGAATGGTTCAATTGTTGCCGATTGCAATTGAATAGTTCAACTGCTGCCTGTTACTCGAATTGTTCAATTGTTGCATATTGCGTGAATGGTTCAATCCTTGCCTATTGCTTGAATGGTTCATTTGTTGCCGATTGTTTGAATGATTCAATTGTTGTCTATTGCTTGAATGGTTCAATTGTTGTCTTATACTTGCAATTGAAAAGTTCAATTATTGCCTATTGCTTGAATGGTTCAATCCTTGCCTATTGCTTGAACGGTTCAATTGTTGCCTATTGTGTGATGATTCAATTGTTGTCTATTGCTTGAATGGTTCAGCTGTTGCCTATTGCTTGAATGCTTCAATACTTGCCTATTGCTTGAATGCTTCAATCTTTTCATATTGCTTGAATGGTTCAATACTTGCCTATTGCTTAAATATTTTACATGTTGCCTATCGTTTGAATGCCATAAACCACGATGCTTGAATGTTAAAGTATCTTTGACAGTAAGAAATAAGAAAATAGACAGCCAGACTATTTTAGATTGGGTAACACTCTCCGAGTCTCAATAAAGAACACCTACATAGAAATGGAAAGGAACGTTTTAAAAATCCCCAAAACAATCCAAGATATTATGACTCCTAGATGCATGTATAGCCATCAAGGCCGATTAAGCCACGAATGCTCAAGGAATAACACATTGTAAAACGACCCGTTGTATAGACGCTGTGTCGCAAAAAGCTCGCGAACGCATTGTTACACATTTTGTGGCGTAATCCAGAGGATCCTCGCTTTTAACATGATAGAATGTGACGTTTTTGAGAAAAATGTACACACATGAAAATCCTTTCGTCCTCCACATTTACCTCTATATCCCAAAACATTTTAGACGAATAACTCTGATATCATATATATATTGTTAATGGGCTAGGAGCATCATAAAACACGAATCAATTGATATTTTAGGTGAAATAAATATACGTGTTGCTGTGCTTGAAAATAGGCGAATGGCGTAAATTAGCCCTATTTTAATGAATTTTGAAAACCTTTCGTCCTCCAGTTTTCCACATACAACAGAAAACACATACTTTTGTGAACAAAATCAACTATTTATAATAAACTAGAGTTTAGGAGCAAAATAATCATGTATGATTTTTTTAAAATTGATCTCGTATTTTTTGTTTAATGTACACCTGAAAAGTTGAAGGTACCAAAAAATGAGCAAAAAAGGTCGCTGTCAACAGATTCTATTTTTCAGACTCTATGACGTCACAATATGGGACGCTTACTAAAATTCATCCTTTGAAATAAAACTTCCATCTACCCTTATCAAGACGAAAAATAAGTATAATAGTCATATATTGTTTGAGTTATGAGCGTTTAAAGACGAAAAATAATTCAAAATGTAACGTGTCAACATGGGATATTTGCCAGATGTTTTGGTAAAAACTCTTTTTTAAAAACGAACGCGCAAAAATGTGAACGGAGTGTAGTTGGTCTAAAATCTTCATCGAAACAGCTTTAAAATGATATATAACTTAAATTAGAATATTATCTTATAATCCGGGGAATCAAAGTTACATTCACGTGATACCCTTAAAAACAAATGCGCCACCTTTTTGCGACACGTCTATACATACATTAAGCACCCTCTGTTTCATTTACAATGGAATATGAAATGGGCTCTGTGAAGAGTGCCCCGAGGGTGCCGTTGTGGCACATGCTGATTAATATTACATGTACATTGTACATCGACAAAGAAGGCAACATATGAATTTTTTGTGTTGAAAGTTGCGGTTCCGTCTAGAACGTACATGTACCTAGGTCCCAAATAAAGTAGTGCAATGAGAATATGTACTTTAGAATCATCGCGAAAAATAATTGATGTCAAAACAGGACACAACCTAGGAAACATTGCTTGAGATAAAAAGTAAAAACTCAAAAATTGGCAAAATGCTCAGCATTAAAGCCATTCCGAGGCGCATTTTCTAATTTTTCTTTTGAACCAATCCCAGACTCGTACACTTTCGAACAACATGACCTTTCTAATTCCAAATTCACTTTAGACCTTGGAATAACAAAACTTTCGTTCTTTTTAATCAATTTACTTTTATCTTAATTGAAAGTGAAACTGAATCGATGAAGTAACACATTACACAGACATCCCTTTGGACTTAAGGACTGTCTGGATCAGTGGTGCGTTGGATCAAGTTATATTCGCTAAAATCGGTAAGGCCTCAATCATAATTTGTTCACGGTGAACTGTATGGTTTGAATCTTCTTTTATGTCACAGAATAATTGAATTTTTTCAGTTGGTAGAATGTACGCGACTTATATCGTGAATGGGCTTAAGCAATGGCATTCTTAAACCAAGCATATCTTCAAGATGTTCTAATGGCCTTAATTAAACAATTCAATAAAGAATTGCCCATGTGCCTAAAGTAGTTCACCTACAACTACATATACGTACATGTATGTAGGACTGTAGGTACTCGGAGTCGCACTTTCAGAACTCAATGAAAAACGGAAATGCCATTTCACTTTAAAATTGATTTTGAACATGTACTTATTCTCCTTTCACACATAGCTAGGCAGCAAGCAAAGTGTGTCCGATTCCAGCCAAAACGAACACAGTATTCATATAACTGCATTGCATTATATAGCCAATAACTCACCCAAGGTCATTCGTTGAATGGTTGTCAAGGTGACAACTTGACTCTACAGACTGAAATTGATGCTTTGTCAACTTGACCCTTGCATAAAGTTTCTTTGAAATAGGTGATTTCGTACTTTATATGTGATTTCAAAGAAAATATTTTGCAATGTTTGTAAATAGTTTAAGCCCAAGACTTAATGCATTGTGGCTGATTCATTCCACTCAGGCATTATTTCCTAAACTTCACACTTGATGTTGCGCATCTCGTGCAAAGGTTGAAATAACACCTTTTGAGGAATTATTCAGTCCTCAATGCCCAAGGCCCAGGGCTTTAAAAATCCTTAAATAAGATGTACCTATTTCAGTGATTATTCGTAATCATAATCATGAATTTTTTACTATAATATAAATCTATATATATAATGACTATGAAAATCAGTTAAAAATCTATTTCCTAAATGTATCGATATCTAGGCTCTAGGCTGTAAGTTGAAATATCTGAGTGTGAATGAGACTAGGTAGTTTGTGAAAAAGTAACAGAAAAGTTAACATTTTTAGTTTCTTCGTTTGAACCCTGTTATGTAGCTCCGGGACGATTTACATTAAAGAGCAAAATCCGTCTCAAAAGTTAAATGATTTTACTTTTATATGTAAAGTAACGTTTGCTGACAGATGTTGGGTATCAACTTATCTCTCAAAAATTGTTTTTATCAATTAATTGATTCGTATCTCTGAGGATTATGTAAGTGCCATATGGATTATATAGCCAATTAAACACCTCATTCCTCTTTAGTCTCGGAATGTTGGGCATAAACATCAGGTACCGTGACCAAAAAATCATCAAAGTAATCTAAAAACGTTAAAATGATACACTATTCCCATCAATGTGCCACCAATATATCTGTTCAAGGAGGGTAATCTCCCATAATCCCACAACGGAGCAAGCTAATCTGAGATGGAGGCCATAGCGGTTCAACTCTCAGCGCGATTAGACTTTTTGAAGACCCATCTCTATACAATGTACGTTACCATTTATACTTTGACGATATCTTTCGTGATGCCGCTGCTAATTCAGCATTACCCCTGCTTTTTCAATTTAAATTCTCTTAAATTTAAGATCTAAATTCATGGGATTGGGATGAGCATTGTAGTAGCATTATTACCAAATTGGTTCAGGCCAATCAAAAGAATATCGTGAACGAATGCCGGGAACCTATCCTCCTCGAAATATCTAAGAACTATTGGGCTTGCCAATCGTCCGTGGTATCTGTTTCTCGATACGGCGTGATGAAAACCAGACGGACCCTTGCGCGAAAGTAATCTAGTCTCCAGCCAAAGTAATAATTTACAGTGACATTACAGAAACTCTTGGAATGTTACAGAATGAATCCTAGATCCTGGCCACTCTCATGATATAAGAGATAACAATTATCTCGTAACAATCGGCGAACGGGAGATTTGAGATAGAATGAAGAAAATGAGTTTAAGACAGGAGAAATGGTACCCTTTACATTCGTTTGACTTCACTTCTTAAAAGAGAGCTTCGTCTTGTAGTTTAACTAGACTCTGCACGCAGGGTAGAGAAATGGGAATTCGTAACATATGTTTGAACAGATAACCTTTTTTTAGAAAATCAGTAGAATGTCTTTTTAAAAAAGATAAATTAAGTAATCCAAATAATCAAATGGGAAAACAAGGAGATAAAAAACAGAAGATGTGATCAAATAGGAGTCGACAGTTATGCGATGTACTCAGATACACATCGATTAGAGAACTGGGTACTTCGTCGTAAGCTGTACGTGTCTGTCAAATCTCCCCGTGCTCGTTTTTGGGACTCTTTCCCAAATATAGATAATTCCAGTTTGTGTCTTCTGGAACCGTGCTGGGTTCTTACATATCTTCATCGCTACACTAGACTAAATCCGATCCCCGAAGCGGATTGAATCATATCTCAAATCAATTTTAATTGATAATATATTTTGAACTTCTGGTTATTTTATAGTCCCATATTTTTAGATTGTATTGACATATATGATATTACGGGAACTCTTGCCCCGATTTTCCACGATTATAAATGATTGGCTCGCAATAAAAGGTGCGATTGCTCGATCACAATTAAAATAAATCACAATTTTAATTTCCGTATGAGCCAGAATTGAGACATAGTGTCTTCGATTTTCTTTCGGTAAAACCTTTTTGGGATCTTAATTTCATATTCGACCTTAACTCTCTTCAGCGGGTCTATTTGAATGATTAATGCTGTTTGATTAGACTTTAGTAATATTTATCAGAGTTTGATTTTATATAGCAGAGTAAAGAGTCAATAAAATAATGTACGTTTCAACATATGCCTCACGTGACCTTGAATTTGACCTTGAATATAGTGATATCATTACTTATTCTATGGATACTAAATGTGGTATATGGGGACACAACACAATATCATTTTTATGATATAATTTTTGACATCATCAACTTATATACATCATAGTGGATGTCATTATATTGAACATCATATTGGACACCAAGTTATATTACGTAATTATAATTCTAAATTTATGAAATTTCCTGTGATCTGAAACGGCATTGTCCTATACATCCCTCCATTCATACCCTTTATTAACAAAGGAGCTTATACTTGTAAGCCGAGAAAATTAAGGGCAAACTTGAAACTAACATTCTCAATCTTTGATATTTTATAAGTATCGACAAGTGTTAAAGATTCCGCATACACGTTTTATTGGTTACCGATTAGCATTTGATTGAGCATCATCTTGGGGAAATCTCGTAGATTAAACCCGTCTCGAGGATTCCTCATTAATCGCAAGATCAATCGGATAAAAATTGTGTTCTAGCGAAATAATCGCAGAAATGATATTTTAATGAGCATCCGAACACCTAAGAATTGAGTGGAATAGCACAATGAGCTTATTCCTCAAAATGATTGATCTCGCTTTTTGACCTAAGTGGTCTTGATCGTATCCCCTATTGCATATGATGGTTTATTGATATCTGCTGGTAGGACGTATTTCATCCTATTTGTGGTCGTTGCCCTGTTAACTGTCAAAGTTTTTGTCAGATCATTGCCGTAAAGGAAGCAAATGGATAGTGAGTGATTTCATTTCATTTATTTATGAAAATATAATGAGTGTAAAAGGAAGTTATCTTCTTAAATCATGCAAATTATAAATTCCTTTTCTGAAAAAAGACCTGAGATATTGTTTTTATAAGGGATATTCTATACGTCTACCATATGGTATGTTTACATTATATTCATCATAGAGTACAAATATGATATGATTAATTTCAACATAACGAAAGGGATCGGACAAAGGACCCGTGACTCTAGTCTGTATAGTTATGATGAGGTAACTGAAGATTAGGATTGAGAAATGGCGATATTAAGTTCATTGAAATAAGAATAAATGCGTCTCCTATTTCTAAACTATAACCCGATAGCCTCGACAATCGAGGAATTTCCTTTAAAGGCCCCATATAAAGTTTAAACCACTTTGGCTTATTTTGTAGCCTTACCCATTGTTATCAAAATGTGATATGTGTAGCTTTTTAAATTTCAAACAGTGGTCGTCTTTGAAGCACTTTTTCGAAAGTTTGTGAATTTATACAAAACTAGCGATAATTCACATTTACCATTCGTTCTCAAGTGTCTTTTGTCGAAAAGTAAGAAAATTGGTCTATAAATAAGCGAGAAAAAAGTTATACATGAATAAGAGTGGTTCAGAGAAAACACATTATGAAATTTTAGTTCTAATAGAAACCAACGGTACAGTAATGTTTAAAACATGATATATTTCTATTTTCAATCTAGTTAGACTATCAACATTGGATTATTTTGAAAGTTTGTCATATTTAGAAGAGATTGCAACAATTTTTAAAATGCTAAAACATTTAAGTGGCACATTCAATATGAAATTTTATTATTGAAATAACTTGTCCTTTGTTCGTAATGGTGCTATAAAGATAATGTGTTTTGCACTTTATAGTATAATATTTGATGACTTTTTTCCCCAATTTTTTTCAAAATTTTATATAGGGCCTTTAAATAAAATCATGAACTGTTAAAATATTTTTCTATATATCTACTTCCTTTAAGGAAACACCATGTGTTAGGCTTTTTTAATACCCCCGTTTTGATTACCCATATTACACTTTTTCTGATATGGTATTATTTACATTTTATTTCATAAGGAAATGCTGAAAATATTATATTTCAGAAATCCAATTGAACTGCAAACATTTCACAGAATTCCGTTTGATGATGTAGATTAAGGGTGTCGTGTAACCAATCAGTGTTATTGTTTGATTAGACCAAACAAGCATGTTCATCTAGTTCACGTTTCAGTCTTCAAAAGAGCATCAATTTATTAGATGGGCAAAGAAGAACTTAACTTTTGCATTCGTTCGACTTAACTTCTTAAAAGAGAGCTTCGTCTTCAATAGTTTATAACTAGACTCTGCGCGCAGGGTACAGGGTAATGGCCTAGTCACATAGCCCGGCCGATGAGGTTACGATGAGCCAGCGATGCAATTTTCACCGAAATCGGCCGAACACCGGCCGGACACCGGCCGGACATCCGTGGCGTTTGTTGCTTAAAACCGCATCGGTGGTAGCTCGGTGAAATTTTAACTTCGGAGTTAAATTTCACCGGGCTCTCACCGAGCTCCCTCATCATGTCATAGCAGCCCCATCGTAACCACATCGGAAAATACGTCGGCCGGTGCACGGCCGAGTATCGGCCGGTGTTCCGTGCATCTGAGACAACCAGAGGACGAGGTTTTTTAACGGACAGCGGCCGAGCTCCGACCGAGCTCCGGCCGATGTGGGACAGAGCATCGGCCGGTCACTGTTCAAAGCCCGTTAACAACCCGGCCGGCGATCGCACGGTGTCCTGTTACCTGCTCGGGTACCGGCCGTATTCCTTCCGATGTCCGGCCGACCTCCGGCCGGTAGTTGCTGCCACATCGGCAGAAAAAAACTACCATTTTGAGACAGACTCCGTATGGTCACCGGCCGGTGTTCGGTCGGTCGCCTGAAGATGTCCAGACGGAGTCCGTTCATGTCACCGAGCTCTGCTTCCGATGAGGAGAGCTCGGTGGCACCAAAAAAATCCACCGAGCTCTACCGATGCCGGACATCGGCCGGGCTATGTGACTAGGCCATAACAGGAGCTTCAAAGTCCAATCCTCAATGAAAAATAAATGACACAATTTGTCCTAAAAGCACTCATTTAAAGGGTGAGAATGACAGCTTAAAGGATCCGGCGTGCATACGAAGGTTCACTTGTAACAACGTTGTCTTATTAACCATGTCATCACAAGGGGGTTAATTTGATGAAAAACAGCTCGATGTCGTCCATCACAAGTTAGGGGTCAACAGTCTTCTTGAATAATATTTTCAAGCTCTTCCAAAGAAATTCAAATATCTTTCCCGTCGACATTTTTGTGTTTAGAAAACATTCAAGAAAGCACTTATTGGTCAATTTTGTAACAGCACGTTTCCATTTCTAATGGTATATCAAAACCCTGGGATAAATAGCTTCATTCTTTAAACCCTCGTTTGCTCAACTATATTGTCAAATCGGATCTCCGGAATAAAATTATGTTTGTGGAAGCCCAATCGTTCTTTGCTGTCAAAGTGTTTTGACTTGTGTCCGACTATTCTGAATTGACCCAAGTATTTCGAGATTATGTGTCAAATACTATACAGTCGAATATATGTGGGTGACCCAAAAGACCGCACAAGTACTTGCAAAGAATTGTATTTCACTCGATGACACGTCGGTTGAATACTTAGGTTATATTAACTGCGAGTCTCTATCCCCCACTGGCAAATAATCGGCTGGGTGTAATGATGTAATAAAGAGTTATGGACATGATTGATATATGAGATCATCATGATCATGAGTGCAGAGAAAACAAATCCATCTAAATACGGTTAAATTCTGATTTCAGAAGGCAATATATATGTCATAAATAGGAGTCTCGGCACCAATAATGTAATCTCGGTATTCTTTCGTTTCGCTCGGTACATAATTACCGAGCTCCGAGTATTAGACAAACTCGATCTTGAAAGATGTCGCGATTACGAAATTCAAAATTAAGAATCGCCGTTTTCACTTCAGATTTTGAATCACAAGCTTTTGTCTTATTACACAATAAAGAAAATTCAAAACACACAAGAAGTGATCAAGAATAGCTGGCTGATTTTATAGCCAGTTACTGTTAGACAATAACGAGATTTTCATTGTTGGAAAATATCGAGATTGCATTCTGGGAGCCAATCATTCTTGTGTCACGTGTGGAAGTAAGTGAACGGTGCTTTGCTAGATAAAAGAAATCCCTGGATCTTTATCCTTTGTTTTATTACTGTGTGAAAATGATAGGTAAAGAGAAGATATAAGACTGGCAATTAGGTTATTATCATGATCCTGTATCACCCCGTTTTATATATGCATAATCTTTTGATTGAAACCTTTGAGGCTTTGTTATTTAGTATCTTGTTTATGATGGAAGTGTAAGCAAGATTCAGTAACGTTAATAACACAATTGACTCCATGCGTCGATTACGTTGCTGCATTCAATACATTGAGATTGGATAAAAATGCGCCCTTCTGGAACATATTCTTTCTGAGAAGTTGGTCCATGACATGGTGTCATTGTTACCCTTTCCATGTGTTTGACAGCGCATCCAAGAGAGCATCGTCTGCACTTTCTGAGTGAGAAATATTCCGTTGATTCCGCCTTGAAAATCAAAATGTGCAGTTGAAAATCATGGACCACTCATGACAGAAAGGGTTTAGGGTAGTATTCACTTCGATGTGATCAGCTGCTTAACAATACGTGGCATTTAGTTCAGGTTCACACAATTAGGCCATGAGAGGTACTTCAAATTGGATCACAAATGCTTACCATCATAAAAACTGTAATATTATTCGAAAAGGTAGAACTAGTTAAAAGACACGGTGATTCATATTAAAAGAACTTTGTCCAATTTGAAGATATCGTGGGAATAATTGAATCGATAACATTACTGATGTAACTAATTAATTAATTTACGAGTTCAGGAAGCAAAAACAATTATACATTGTTGGGGATAAGGATACAATGGTCAAACAAGACCATTAATCTTATGTTTCTCAAACGAAATAGCACTTTACCTGTGCAATTAAAGCTACTATTAAATGCTTTACTGCAGCCCGTTAAGTAATTGCAATAAAAATTTCAATATCAACTGTTATTTCTCGCTTGTAAAGATGATATATTTCTCAAGTCGTTAAAAGGTAGGTTAGTTTCGAATCAATCACCGGGATGTGGCAAACTCACTCTTTCAATGGATCTTCTTTTATGCAAGGTCACAAAAGAAAATTTACCCGTTATTTTTGGAATAACCATCTCTCTGATAGAATCGTCATGCGTTTTTTTTGTAGACAGAGTGTTCAATTGGTAAAACAGTGATGAACTATTTCATATAATCGACTATATGTAAGAACCTTACATGTAAAGCATCAATGCAAAAAGATAATGAATAATACAGAAATCCGGGCAAATTGCGTTTCTGAACGGTTTTCGTTGAGACATTTTTCGAACAGATTTGTAAATATGGGTGCAAACGTATTACAGGGCCCCAACGTGTTACAGAATATAGCAAGAAGAAAAGACAACTTCTAAATATACACCAGTCAAGAGGAAAACAATCCCCGACACACAAACCATGATTTAACGTGAAAAGAAACAGTGTCTTTATCCCACTTCAACCATTATATTACCACAAGCACCATTACCACAATCCGAAACCAAGGACACTGAAGTATTATTACAATACATGTTGAAGTGTAAATTTAAATTGATAACCAATCCTTGGACATCAAAAATAGCTGTAGATTCATACAAGTCTCAAATGATGCGGGGTGGACATAATCCAGTCCATAAGCGGATCAAAGGGTCAACATCCATCAGCAAAGCCGATGCAATCTTGATCCATCAAGCTACATACACTAATTTATCAGTAAAAGCCGACGCAATTATCCCAAAAATATCTCCGAATGGTCATCAGGAGAATACTAGGCTAGTATCCATATGGCCAAATATTGGCAACCGATATACGAGGGGCGATCCAAAAGTGCTCTAATTTTTTTTAATAAGATTACTTTAATCATCCAATGGTAAAGATCAGCAACCTTGCTACGTTAAAACAGCTAAAAGCATACCATCTTGCATCTATGTGATGTTACAAGTTTTCAGTTTTAGCCTCAATTTCGTCAATTAACGGATATTTGTAATATACATTTCCCCATGTGAGTTGAAACAACATTCAGTGTATACGCATATTTGTACATAAAGGGCAATAATTAAAATATAATACTGAAAGTCGTGCTGACCTTGGTTCCTAATGACTATTCGAAATCGTTTACAATACTGGAACACCTCCTTTCGAACAAAGTATAATAGCATCATTTTTGGATGAATGCTATTAGTTCTGATTTACTAGCTGATTGAGAAGACGAAGACAAAACATGATTAACGGACGTGTCAGAAGGGAATCTTACTTATATTTTAATAAACCATTGCCGTTGAAGGTCATAGGAACCTGAGAGATACCTAAAATTAAAATCAATTTGCAATAATTCCCAAGGCTAAGTTAATCTTAATTCATTGATCGATGGAAGAAGTGCGTATCTTGAAAGTAAGACGGGTTCTTGTATCAGGATTTTGTTTTACGATTTAATGTATACATATTGACATGCGTTGTGAGGACTTCTCAGTAGCTAGGTATAATTTTGCAATAAATGACGTTACGTTTACTATTGACAAACGTAAACTGAAAACCAAGATGTTGTAAAATGAACTTATAAAGAGGCAAAACATCTTTCACTTAAAATTATGAATTGTACTTGACACCGAGCTCATTTTCACAATGTTTTTTTCGGGAGAAAGTAAAAATAATACTTGTCAAATCATCTGAGGCATTTTTCAGAAGGGAAAATGAAGAAAATGAAATAATATTGATAAACATGGTTTTATGAGCTAATAATGCAGTTTAATATCCTGAATATAGACGAGGCCACAAAAATGCAACGATCTTTATAACTTTTATTATGGCATGAGTTCATTTACTTTGCTTTTTCTTGGTTGATTACGACGTTTTTGAAGGCTGACAGACACAAGGGTATCGTATGGGCAAATATGTCTTGCTTAATCCAATGACTCCCAATATTTCCAAGATAATTTGGCAGCGACTGCTGTAATATTCATTAGATATGATGAATGTGATACATTGTGATTTGTGAACATTGAACAACCACACAAGTACAGCAATGTAAATATGATACATCGTGAACATTTAACAACTACACACGTACGACTATGTAAATATGATACATGTAAACATTGAACAACCACACACGTACGGCTATGTGGATGTGATAAATTATGAACCTTGAACAACCACACACATACGAGGGGTGATCAATAAGTAATGGACGCTTTTTCAGACAGATACTTTTTATAGACCAATCCCTTTGATTTTCCTACCTGTGATACATCATTCAATTATCTATCAATTCTGAAGATTTGAAGATAAAATATATAATACATATTGATATATCCTTATTTCTGTGAAGGAGGTACAGGTACCCCGGGACCGACATTTATGTCACATATTCAGTTTTATATACAACAAGTGTTGTGTTGGAAGTGATGTATGGAAGGGGTTTGCAGGTCAATTTGAGAAAGCATTGTGGAAGAAAGGGGTGGTGATAGAAGGGAACAACCTACTCCATATGGACAATGCACCTGCCCACAGATCTCAAAATGTTCAGAAAACAATATCCCTGGACCTCAAAATATAGCCCTTGGCCAATGCACCATATTGTCCAGATCTGCTCACATGTGACTTGTTTATTTCTATACTACTTATTTCTGTAGAAAAAGGACGCAGGTTTATTGACATTGATGAAATAAAACAACCCGTGCAACTGCATCTTGCTACCATGTCAGAGAATGGATTCAGCCTTGTCTTACAATCTTGAGTTAAGAGGATGAGGAATTGTGTACATGTAGCACTTGATGGAACCTATTTAGAGGGCCCTGAGGAATGAATGTGGCATGAATAGCACATAGTGATGATAAAATATTCAAAATCAACTATGGCATAACAAAATGGGGTAATTCATGACCATAATGGTTTGTTTTGTTCAGCCTGCATTCAACTGCATTGCGTTAAACAATCTAAAATAGCTTCAGAATATGTGACGTAAATGTTGGTCCCGGGGTACCTGTACCTCCTTCACGGAAATAAGGATATATCAACATGTAATGTATATATTGTCTTCAAATCTTCAGAGTTGATAGATAATTGAATGATGTATCACTGGTAAGAAAATCGAAGGGATTGGTCTATAAAAAGCATCTGTGTAAAAAAGCGTCCATTACTTATTGATCACCCCTCGTATGGCTATGTAAATATGATATACTGTGAACATTAACAGCCACCACAGCAGACGTACGGGTATGTAAATATGATACATGTAACAACCACCACACACGTATGGCTGTTTGGATGTGATAAATTGTGAACATTGAACATAGATCCTATAAGAAAATGACATAACACACGTATGGTTATGTAAATATGATACATTGTGAACATTGAACAACCACCCAACACGTACGGGTATGTAAATATGATACAATGTGAACATTGAACAACAACCACACACGTACAGGTATGTAAATATGACACATTGTGAACATTGAACAACCACCCTACACGTACGGGTATGTAAATATGATACAATGTGAACATTGAACAACCACCACACACGTACAGGTATGTAAATATGACACATTGTGAACATTGAACAACCACATAACTCATACGGGTATGTAAATATGACACATTGTGAAAATCAAACAACCACATAACACGTACGGGTATGTGAATATGACACATTGTGAACATTGAACAACCACCACACACGTACGGGTACATTGTGAAAATTTAACAACTACCACACACGCACGGGTATGTAAATATGATACATTGTGAACATTGAACGACCAATCACGTGCGGCTGTAAATACGATATATTGTGAACATTGAACAACCAACACGTACGGGTGTGTATAAATACGAGGGGTGATCAATAAGTAATGGACGCTTTTTTACACAGATACCTTTTATAGACCAATCCCTTTGATTTTTCTACCAGTGATACATCATTCAATTATCTATCAATTCTGAAGATTTGAAGACAAAACATATAATACATATTGACATATCCTTATTTCCGTGAAGGAGGTACAGGTACCCCGGGACCGACATTTACGTCACATATTCAGTTTTTAGCCAGTTTGGTAAATTTCGGTTAGATTTGAACTTTTTATTTGCAACAAGTGTTGTGTTGTTTGAAATTTCTTGCTGACTGGTAACACATAAACAGAAAGTATTGTGATGTCAGAGTGTTGTATGGAAGGGGTTTGCAGGTCAATTTGAGAAAGAATTGTGGAAGAAAGGGGTGGTGAGAGAAGGGAACACCCTACTCCATATGAACAATGCACCTGCCCACAGATCTCAAAATGTTCAGAAAACAATATCCCTGGGCCTCAAAATTGAGCCCTTGGCCGACGTACCATATTGTCCAGATCTGCTCACATGTGACTTGTTTATTTCTATACTACTTATTTCTATAGAGAAAGGACGCAGGTTTATTGACATTGATGAAATAAAACAACCCGTGCAACTGCGTCTTGCTACCATGTCAGAGAATGGATTCAGCCTTGTCTCACAATCTTGAGTTGAGAGGATGAGGAATTGTGTACATGTAGCAGTTGATGGAACCTATTTAGAGGGCCCTGTGGAATGAATGTGGCATGAATACCACATAGTGATGATAAAATAATCTAAATCAACTATGGCAAAACAAAATGGGGTAATTCATGACCATAATGGTTTGTTTTGTTCAGCCTGCATTCAACTGCATTGCATGTTAAACAAGCTAAAACAGCTTCAGAATATGTGACGTAAATGTCGGTCCCGGGGTACCTGTACCTCCTTCACGGAAATAAGGATATATTAACATGTTTTATATATTTTGTCTTCAAATCTTCAGAGTTGATAGATAATTGAATGATGTATCACTGCGAAGAAAATCGAAGGGATTGGTCTATAAAAAGCATCTGTGTAAAAAAGCGTCCATTACTTATTGATCACCCCTCGTATGATATATTGTGAAATTGAACAAACACCACACACATAAGGCTTTGTAAATATGATATATTGAACAACCACCAAACACATGCGGCTATGTAAATACGATATATTGTGAACATTGGACAACCAAACTAGTACGGATATGTACTAGTACGATAAATATGATACATTGTGAACATTGAACGACCAATCACGTGCGGCTATGTAAATACGATATATTGTGAACATTGGACAACCAAACTAGTACGGATATGTACTAGTAGTATAAATATGATACATTGTGAACATTGAACGACCAATCACGTGCGGCTATGTAAATACGATATATTGTGAACATTGGACAACCAACACGTACGGGTGTGTATAAATATGATACACTGTGAAATTGACCAACCACCACACACGTACGGCTATGTAAATATGATATATTGAGCAACCACCAAACACGTGCGGCTATGTATATAAATACGATATATTGTGAACATTGAACAACCAAACAAGTACGGATATGTAGTGCTATAAATATGATACATTGTGAAATTGAACAACCACCACACACGTACGGCTATGTAAATACGATATATTGTGAACATTGAACAACCAAACTAGTACGGATATGTTGTAGTACTATAAATAATGATACATTGTGAACATTGAACGACCAATCACGTGCGGCTCTGTAAATACGAAATATTGTGAACATTGAACAACCAACACGTACGGGTCTGTATAAATATGATACATTGTGAAATTGAACAAGCACCACGCACGGCTATATAAATACGATATATTGAACAACCACCAAACACTTGCGGCTATGTAAATACGATATATTGTGAACATTGAACAACCAAACTAGTACGGATATGTACTAGTACTATAAATATGATACATTGTGAAATTGAACAACCACCACGCACGTACGGCTATGTAAATATGATACATTGTGAGCATTAAAACCATACAATTATCGACAGTAGTTTCAAATCAAATCACGGGTTTTAGGATATGCATGTATGCATATGAAATAAGTAGGATAAACGTTCCCAACAAGATTCCTATAAGAAAATGACATAACTATATCGTATTGTAGCGAGTAAAGGAGGCAATCAATCTTATCCAATCATGATGGATACCACGATTGATTTTCCAAAGAACTTTTTCTTCATGCTTTAAACATAATTTGGATTGCCATCAACGGTAATACACTCAAAGTCAAATATTAGAAGGGGTAATAAGCCTGTATTTAAATCAGGTCAAGTAAATTAGATCCTGCATCTCAGAAAGGAAACGAGATCAATTCGACTTGAATGAAGTTCAAGGATATCACATTTTGTTCATTGTGAGCGACTGAAAACCTCAAAGGAATAGTCGTTTTCAATAGATAATGAGAGTAACAGCCAAAAATATCCTTCCCGGTGTCCGCCAGAATGCGTTAAGAGATGGCAAATCCAAACAGATACACATGTTTGCAATGATTACTTCCGTTAAACTGAAGCTTATCAATGGAATCATTTCAGTCCAATTATCCCTTCTACAGGTCTGAACAATCGCCGCTGTCCTAACAAACAGACATATTGAATATGAACATAATATTTACATTTAACTCATCAAGATGATTAATGCTGTTCATTAAGGCTGATAGATCAATCATCCTATAATGACCATTTCATGGAAATAAAACATTAACACCGTATACAAAAACTAATTCTTGGAAATATTTCCTTTCTATAAAATTGTCATGTTGACCTTTGCCACTTTGATTGCAATTCTTTCAAAGGCTACGATTCAACGGGGATGCATTTACCATTTTATAATGCTTTTACCTACAAACAAAATGAAGAGCAAAGTCAAAGCGTATTAGAAAAATGACTCACTAGCACGTAATAATCTAAGTTAAATAATTTCGAACGGTCATCATCAGTAAGTTAATAAGAGCTAGCAACATACGTGGTAGAATCGGATCTTAAGATTAAAGGTAAACGGGGATGTATGTACTTTCCATTCTCCATTCTCAGCTTTCTATGTTTTATTATGACAGCAGAGATTAAGATAGCTTTGACAAATGTAAACACTCTTGTCTTTGGTACGCTACTAGATGAATGAATATTCAGTATAGGTATATGCGTAGCATTTGACTTTACTGATAGAGTGTTTTGACAAATATACGATTATATTATCGAGTGCTTTCCCGAGGTTGCCCCAATCCGCCTCCCTATTCCAATTTATCGAACTCAAAGATTAATTTCACGTGCTGTTAATTGATAAAATCATGGTACTCAATTTGAAGCTTTACTCTAGATTAATAGGGGTCGGACTATGATGGATCTTCCCATCATCACTATCTCCTGAACATATTTCTCGTTTATCCCACATTTGAGAACGCTCTGTGTGATACTACGGACAGAATGTTATTAAGGCATGAGTTTGTTTATCACAAAATTTTATTGCGATTTAGCATATTTCCAAATGAAGAACGAGCTTTGAAAGTGAGGAAGAGTGTTTTGATTGATGGACGATTGCCAGTGGCCAAGAGTCTGACGAAATTAAATTCCAAACTAGTGAACATTGTACCACTGTGGGATCGTAAAATCATATATCTACTTACGGGTAGCCATATATCTAGATAGAAATAACGATATATCTAGCAAAAACTCATTGGTTCTCTACGAGATAAGGATCTTTTTCAGGATATAAAGCAGAGCAGTCGCACTGGTGTATTGGAAAGCTTAATTCAAAAAGTATCATCCCATTCATCTTTATTTCAAGTCTTGTCAGGAGATAGTCATACTCGAATCTTTTGAAAATCTCCTATTGCATTGGGATAAACGAGTCCAGTGTGTCTTGATAGTCGTGGAAATTATTCTTGCTCCACACAACTTGACACAACTGACAGTGAGCTTGGCAACAGGTTGGTCAATTTTATCTGATAAAGGTACGTTCACACCAACGGCGAATGCCACGCTTTAAATCGGCGAGCAAAGCGCCGTCATTTTTGTCATTTTTCTTCATACCAACGTCGCTTTGATGGCGCTTTAAAGCGGCTTGTAAAGCGGCACCAAAGCGTAACAAAGTTTGATTAAATTTTTTTTAAATTTTTTAGCGCTCTTGCCGAATATCCCGCATTACTCCCGAGCTTTTCTACGACCTATTACGACCCCGACGCTTTAATTAAGCTTTGTTACGCTTTGTTGCCGCTTTACAAGCCGCTTTAAAGCGCCATCAAAGCGCCGTTGGTGTGAACGTACCATTAGATAAAGCGTTGCTTGTCAGTTCGCTGGTGAGGTACCAACAGTGAGCAGGAACGTGAATGTACTTTTGAGCTCAGAGTAATTTCCTCACGTCATCATGCCATTTAATAGTTTGATATTTCTGAATAATTATTAATCACCTGCTGACACACTCATTGACAGTGTGTATGCATTGTGACATTGATCACTTGTTGAAACATACGTTTCATTCACGTCACTCAATCTTATAAGTTTGCTTATATTCTAATAACTTTCAATTCAGAAAAGAAAATTATTTAATAAAATGCTAGATATTTGCTCGTCACAAATATCATTTCTTTAATTTTTAATTCGTTGTCATGGGATCCAGCATGATTTGAAAACACAGGTAGAATCTAATTGAGTTACGTTAATTAGAATTATGGTATTTAAGTGGCAAGTATGTCATTATTGTAATGCTGAAGATGACATCAATGTCAATGATTAATATGACTATGTTGTATTAAGTATAAATTGGTATCATGTCAACTGACATGTCATGTCATGTGGCAGGTAAATATTAAATATGCAGATAAATATTTTGTAGAGTCACAAATAATAGATTGTGGCAGAGAGTTGTAACATTTCAAGTAATTAATCCTTTTTATTCATCTTGTACTATCGTGTTGTGATGTATCAATCTCATGCATCCATTCATGCACCCATCCACCAATCAACCTATCCACATAAGTAAGTTTGCATTGAAGCATCCATTTCGGGGATTTAGTTAACCATTGGATTCTTCTAACACTAATATACGTTATTTCACACTGGACACACATATACCTGCTCTTAGGATCAATTTCTTATTTTTAAATCCTGGTTATCATTTAGCAGTAGTTGTGGCTAAAGTAAGCTACAAAAGAGCAACAGCTCCATACTCAGTGATGGAACCATGCATTTACTATAGATTACAAGTACTCAAGTGGATCCAGTTTAGTTATGTTATATTATCACCCGTTGCTCTGTACAGTTTACGAAAGGCTCAACAAAAGCACTTGGGTAACATAAATGTGACATTGAGGTTGAATCGGGTTGGATAAAATTGCCCTCTTGCGAGAAAGGTACATCGTCCCGCTTGGTTCTAAGATGTATCATGATATTCATAATAGTATCAGTTTCAAATCTATTGATTTATCAATTAATTTACGAGATCAGGAAGCAAAAACAAGTGTGTATTGTTGAGGATAAGAATACAATGGTCAAACCAGACCATTAAACTTACGTTTCTCAAGAAGAATAGCACTTAACATGTGCAGTTAAAGCTACTTTCGAATGCTTTATTACAGCCCATTAAATAATTGCAATAAAATTTCAATATCAAATGTTATTTCTCGCTTGTGTATAAGATGATTTATTTCTCAAGTCGTTAGAAGGTAGGTTCGTTTCGAATCAATCACTGGAATGTGGCAAACTTGCCCTTTCAATCGATCTTCCTATATATGGGTCACTTCTGAACTTAATAAATACACTCTCTGGTGACAGGATGGTTATGATTTATAAGTTTGTTGCAGCAATATGCTGTCTACATTTAGATAATGTGTACATTTTTGGTGACATCTTTGACGTATGATTTTACCTAGAATGTGTGGATAAGGAATGGTGGATTTTCTTTTAAGGTCATTTGTTTTACAGGTCGTTTTCTATACTTCTAAGATGATAAGGAGGATTCTATCACATTGAAACCAATTTTGTAGAATAAACCAAGAAGACGAAGTAAAATTGATTTTCAGTTTTATTAGCTCACGACATAATTAAATATCTTGAATAAAGACCACTGTTACCCAATTAGTTATTTTGACAGACCACTGTTACCCACTGTTTGACATAACATATAAAAGTAACAAAATTGAGGAACTAACTGATTGATAATATTTTTCTCGATAAAACCTACTTTATAAGTCAAGTTACATATGGCTCAAAGTTAGAGAACATTTTTTAAGAACATTCGGTTAGTAATGTGGTTTTAAAACAAACGCAGTTCATATATTTAGTTACATTACTTTTGTAACATTGGCGAATTTCTAGAATTTAACCGATATTTTGATCAGTTTTGACGTGGACTAATGTCGATGTGGTGGACTAAATGTATGAATTGCGGCTTCATTGAAAACCAAACTCTAAACTGCGTAACAATTCTGAAACTAGAATAGACTCAAAACTAGAGCCAGATTATAATCTGCAACTTGATTTATATAAAGTAGCTTTAAATTGAGGAAACGAAAAACTCTTACCGAACTCTGAACACAGAGAGTTCCTCTATTTTGCTACTTTACGTCAAAGAAACTAGTTGGGGAATAGTAGGAGATAAGGCACAAAAATGTAACGATCTTTATAATGATAAGAATTTCTATTATGACGTGAGCTTATTTACTTTGCCTTTCTTGGATGATGTTTCTGTGCGTGATTAAAAGCTTACAGGTAATCCGCATCAAGTACTGAACAATGCATATGGAATACATGTGTGTCTAAATGCATCTAGACTCCTCGATGTTCCTAACACCATCTGAGAGTGCCTGATGTCATGTTTCTAGAAAAATAAGTCACCCCCTACAGCCAAACCCAAAATATATGGTACCAAGTGTAATATATCATTGGTGAGTTCATCCAAAGATTGACATATACTTGTATACCAGTCAATCAACCTCACAATTTGCTACACTGAGTTGACCATGGAACTAGAAGCATGGCAATTAGGCGTTATTCGCAGGATTTTAAAACTCATGCATCGGAAAAGTCAAAGAAACTCAAGATGAAAACATATTAAGCATATTGCAGTGAATGCAACCAATTCGTGGAATTTGTGGTTCACTTCTGATGTGCAGAGTATAGAGGGGGACAGAAATTGAAGTGGTGAAGATATTTTGTTAGAAGTGAAATGAAAACGAGATTAACTGCTGCAGGAAGGCATGCTAACTGTTAAAGACATCATGAAAATCTAAGTAAATTCCATCCAAAATACTTGAGAGTTGGTGAATCAATGTAACTTTGGATGATCTTTTAAAGGATATATCACAAAAGGTGCCATGTATTAAGGGTTTAGCTAAAGCAAGGGGTGGGATGTATTTGACACCCTTTATAAAGCACCTTAAATGCCACCTCCACAGTATCCTAACAAGACAATATAGAGACCTATATTTTAGTGCACAACGTCAGAGAATCAATCACAATCAATCTTGCCCTATCATGATGGTAACATCGACATTGATTTTCAACAGAGTGGACGTTTTCTTAATATCTGAACGTCTTTGGGATTCCTGTATTAAAGGCAACATCCCCAAAGTCAAATATTAGAACGAATAATTGGCCTGTATTTATATCAGGTCAGGTTCATTAGGTTCTTAGATGCGTGTTGCATCGTAAATAGTAATTGTATGTTATTCAATCAATCAAATTGATTTGAATAAATGTTTTAAGTAGAGAACTTGACTCTGAAATTAATAATATATCTTGCGTTTAGAATAGGATGACACACGTCACAGAACTTGTAGGAGGCGGCCGGGTTTCGTATCAAGTGAACCGTAACTGTAAAATGTGAGTTAATTCATGATAGACGTGATCATATTAGAAAACAGTTGATGTAACAAAAACGACATATCAAGTTCACTGAAAATATAGGTTTTGGTGGGAAGTCCCAATAATCGATTACATTTTCTAGTAATGAAACTCGAATGAATGGGATCCAGCCCAGTCTTTTTATGTTAAGAGCTAAGTTTGAGGTATGATTCACCATGTTCTTTCATAACAAACATATAATAGTAAAAATATAACATCTATATAAAATATATTCACTATTTGATATCAGAGTAAATCGGCAAAGATAGGTGTCTTGAACGCTGTGCAATAAAAATGTTTTTTTTCTCTACGTCACTCTCTTCTGTGAATATTCTGATAATCATTCATAGTTTTGTTTTTCTAACATAATGTCTTTTTATCATTTGGGTTCATCATCTTCATTTCTAGCTTTATTGTCATGGTTTCTATGGTGATGTGATCATTAAGATACCACACCCACACTCCACAACGATTATAAATCACCTCAGGAACAATTATTAAATTGTCATATTACGCGGTAGTTCAAACTTAACGATTTCTATTTTATAAATCAAAATTAATAAGGTAAATGGTGTTTATGTTTGTCAATTCTCAAAAGGAAATGGAATAGATGTCTTGAAAACATCATAAGTTTTCGGGCCTCAAATATATCCCATGTGCCATAATATCATTTTGTGCCGATTTCTGAGAGTTGCTCTCAATATCCAATTTTCTCTTCTTCTGTCAATCAATCAACGATATCCTCATTCAGAGCTTTCTCGATTGCATTGTTAGTTTCACAGTCCTCTGCCCAGTGCTTCATTATGGGTATTTTTCTAATTTCCTTCACCAAAATACAATTGATAGCAAATCTAAACAGATACATATGTTTGCAATGATTACTTCCGCCAAGCTCAGGCTTATCAATGGAATCATTTTAGTCCTATCATCCCTTCTACAGGTCTGAACAATCGCCGTTGTCCTAACAAACAGACATATTGAATATGAACATAATATTTACATTTAACTCATCAGTATGATTAATGCTGTTCATTAAGGCTGATCGATCAATCATCCTATAATGACCATTTCATGGAAATAAAATATTAACACCGTAATACAAAAACTCATTCTTGGAAATATTTCCTTTCTATGACATTGTCATGTTGACCCTTAACGCTTTGATTGCAATTCTTTCAAAGGCTACGATTCAACGGGGATGCATTTACCATTTTATAATGCTTTTACCAACAAACAAAATGAAGAGCAATGTCTAAGCGTATTAGAAAAAATGACTCACTAGCACGTAATAATCAAAATTAAATCATTCAAATCGTCAATCTTATAATTAGATTATTTTCCAGTAGACTTTATGAAATTTCCCCACGTGGACGTTAAGGTCAATTCATAAATTCTTATTAAGAAGTAGGTGACTAAGAGCGATTAAGATTTATGAGGGACAAATACGTGTAATACACGTGTATGCACACACAAATCTTATTCTTTTAAAGGCGGAGCAAACATTTGTGGAACAATCAGATTTGAAAATAAAAGTTGAACGTGGGATATTTGTATTTTACCTATTTCTCATCTTTTTATGTTTAAATGTGACAGTAAGGCTTAGATAGCTTTGACAAATGCAAACACGTTAATCCGCTCATAGATAAATTAATATTCAGTACTCGAAGGCAGTATTTGACTTGATGGAGTAGTTGACTTCTACATTGAGGTTTATTTTGAGATTTCCTAAGGCTACTCCGATGAACCTCCCATTTCCAATTTATCGAAATCAAAGATTTATTTTATGTTCTGTTAATTGATAAAATCATTGTACTCAGTATGAAGCTTTACTCTAAATTAATAGGGATCTCACTATGATGGATCTTCCTATCATCACTATCTCCTGAACGTATTTCTCATTTGAGAACACTCGGCGTGATACTACAAATAGAATGTTTCTCAGGCCTCTGACTTGTTTATCACCAAATTTTATTACGACTGAGCATATTTCCAAATGAAGAACGAGCTGTGAAAGTGAGGAAGAGTGTTATGATTTATTTACTATTCCCAATGGCACAGTGGACGAAATTAAATTCCAAACTAGTGAACATTGTACCACTGTGGGATCGTAGAATCATATATCTACTTACGGACAGCCATACATCTAGATAGAAATAACGATATATCTTGCAAAAAACTCATTGGTTCTCTACAAGATAAAGATCTCGTCCAGGATATAAAGCAGAACATTCACACTGATGTATTGGAAAGCTTAATTTAAAAAGTATCATCCCATTTGTCTTGATTTCAAGTCTTGTCGATTTTCACCAGGACATATTCAAAGTTAGTATCCCTTAGTCTTCTTGGGTCGCTTTGAACTGTATTGTTTAGCCTTTATTTCAAAATGGCGATCCTTGAGAGTCAACACTCTTGAGTGACATTATTGGATTATTTTTCTTTAGTCACTTTTCTTGAGTTCACAATCTTGAAACTTGGTCTAAAAAGCACTAAAACTTGAATACTGAGCCTGTAAATCTAGAACCAGATTTCCTTATTAGTCTTGATTTATCAACCGCGTTCTCTGAGTTACTTTTCATGTGATTGTTTAAACAAGGACTTATTCTAGTGGCAACAATTTATTTTGAGACAAGAATCCCTCATAAAACGTGATATTAAGAGGGGGAAATTACAAGGCAAATGCATAAACTAGTCTATATTGAACGGTAGTAATACCGCGCTCATTCAATCTATAGTGTCTGCAAAGATTGAGAGATGTTGTTACGTCGCTGAGTAAAACTTATCAGAATCATAAAAAGCTTGCTGCTCGAGGAGAGGATGATTTTATTGATGTTCACAGTAGGATTAGCAAACAACCTGTGAATGGATCTGGCACTTCATTTGCTTTTCCGGCATTTATTTTCAGATACAATAATGGAGGATTGATCCTTGTATTGTTTACAAAGCAGAAAGTACTATATGATTGTTGGATTGTACAAATTAGTGTTAAATTGTGTTTAACGATTCAAGTTGTCAGTATTGTCGTAGAAACTATTATCGTTGCACAACTACACATTATATTTTAGTACGATATGGTAAGTCAACATTACGTGGAATATAAAGTTGCGGTATACTGAGTTTCAAACACGAACGTAATGTACATTCACTAAATAATATAAAACTCAAGTGATTACAAAAAACAATTGCGCTTTGAACACACCTGGAGTAGTAGAAATAAGCGGAGTACTGCCCAATTTCATCCAGTTGAAAGTTGACGAGGTGAAAGTTTGTTTCGAATCAAGTAAGTGTCAATTGTTATTTGAACGAATACATAAAACTCCAAATTAGAAACTGATACGAGAATTCTGCGCTGTAAAGCATGGCATGATCGGAAGTAACGGAGACTTTATAAATCGTAAACGTCATTTCAGAATGTTTCTGCATCTTTGCAAATTAGACAAATCTGATAAACAGCTTCGTAAATTCGATAAGACAAGGTAGGAGGATATCAAGGACTGAAATATGATAAAAATCAACAACTTATATCAACTTATATTTCCGTTAGTGTGCTTCTTGGAGAATTCCTTATTATTCCTTTTAATACTTTGTACATGTACATCAAATTAAGGTTAAGGTGCTTTTAAGGTAGTTGGAATGAAACAAATGATCTCTTCCAAATTAATATGCATTTCCTCTGTCAAATCGAATTACAATTGCAATTGTTCATCCACGATTTCAGTTGTTGTTACGTTTTTAGCAAGAACGTTGCTCTTTTCTTCTTGATCTCTTATACATCATACGATTTTTAAAAAAAATTAACTTTTTTATAGTTTTTTTTATAAAATGTAAAATGACTTTTTGTGAAGTTATATTCCAGATTAATGAAAAACGGTGTAAAGTAGAAAATGTATTAACCAAATTAATCTACTTAAAAGCTGACGAAAACCTTCAACAAGTGCGACAAATTACAATATAATCTCATTATATGCCTAAAACAAAATATTATGACATTAATGAATTACAGGAAGTAGAACCTTGGGAATATATATCAACATACCCTACTTAGATAAAATGTCAATGTTGTTTTTACAGTATCAGCAGGTTAATCACATGTCTACTAATTCATGTTTATAGTTCATATTGTTTATCGTCGTTCGTATTTATTTATTATCACTACTAAAATAATAACTTAATAACATGCATTCTGTTTTTTTTCATCGTGGAAAATAAGATTGATAACAAGGCATGTTTGCCATGGATGTGATTTGAAAGATACAGACCGAACTATCAATGTTTGGCTACTTGATCATTTTATAACTCGATCATTTAATCCCTTGGTCACGAGAACAATCTTCTCTTACATCTCTTCTTCAAACTCCTAGCGTGAATGCCGATATGAATAACGCATTTGGGAAATTCCTTGTCTTTAAGCATCATGCATGGTTCTGGTCCTATAATAGAACAGGAATCGAAAATGGGCAATATCGAGCCTTTTTGAGTAATATTGGTTCAACACAGGAGTCAGTTTTGGCAATGAATCTAACTCTTTTGAAATCGCAATGTGTGATATGACTTTGACTATAGATCAAATGAATTGATTGGTATTTCTTATCTGATAACCACTGGTGTCCGTGATATTACAGTACAACATTCAAGTAAAGACAAATTATATGGAACAAAAACACGGTGTGAAAAAGTAGAAATGAATTTATATAAATGGCAGATATATTGTCACACGGCTGTGTATTATCGAGGGTAGTATATTTGACTCATGTTTTGTGCTATAGCTATTTATCTTAGTTTTGTGACCTGGCGTCATATTTCATAACGAGTAATGCAAGCTGTTAATTAATCATGATTTAGATTCGATTCAGGCTCTTTATCATCCAGTTGTATTGCAAGAGATAAATAAATATAAACATAAATAAGTGGAATGATTAATCGATTTTCAACACTGGTATAAAGCAATTCAGTATGATTTAAAGATGTACGCACAAGTGCCAAAATGACAATTGTTACAGAACCAAGCAAGAAAAAGAAACATCTAAGTGTATACTAGTCATAAGGAAAACAAACAATAAATCAGATGTTTGGGATAGGGGTGATATCAAGGATGATATTGGGATTAGATTGATGATATCAGGGATGATATGGATATCAACACGGGTACAATATTAAATTTTTACAGTTTTTCATTTTTTTCAAAGTTTTTCATTTTTCAAAAGTTTTCATTTTCTAGACTTTTTCGCTCGGTCAACAAAGGATTTTAGGTAGATATCGCTCTTGACCATGGTAGGATGATATCAATATTTCCCTCTGCCACTGCGTTCCCTCGGGGAATATTGATATCAACCTTGTGATATTCCCCATATCAAATCCCTCCTGGTGAATAATTTCTTTATATATATCTACCGTATACCAGGTTTGATGCTTATGGATACCATTCACAGGCGGCTGTGTATTGGATAATAACGGAAGTCATTCACATCACTCAACCTTAATAAAGTTCTATTCTGCTAATAACATTAATGCAGAAAATAAAACGATTCAATAAAATCACAATATTTGCTCGGCACAAATATTATTCCCTTATTTTTCAAATCGTTGTCATGGGATCCAGCATTGTTTGAAATACAAATGCTTATGTAAGCAGTTGCTTAATGAACTACATCAAAAAGGCGAACGAGTGTATAAGAGGAGATACATTACTAAATAATTGTGCATTTTTTCAGTATTGCACTCACAGGAATTTTCTAAATTGTCGACCTTACAAATTCCACTGAATTACATTTTCATTTCTAGTTTCTGGGTGAATAGCATAAAGGCCAATGGCCATTACAGACGCTATCGCTAAAAGAGTCTAAATGCAAAATAACCAATGTGACAACATTATCTCTTCAGCATAATAAGTATTCTTGCGTTATGTCATACACGGCATGTAATTACCAAAGCACGATGTTTGTAAGCTAGTCCTTCGGGAGAACAGTTACACGTTATGACTATACAATTAGACAAAACTAAAGTAGAAATAGATGTTCCGGTTGATACTTCCGTTTCAAAATTCTGTATTTATTCCTGGTTATATTCATTTGACATCTCGTGAGGATACAGTGGCGGATCCGGGGGGAGGATGGGGGGGGGGGGCACGGTTGGGCCCAGAAAAAAATTGGGCCCAAAAACTTTGGCCTTAAGGCCCCAAAAAGTGGGCCTTTTTGGTCATTACTGGGCCCTCTAAGACCTTATTTTTTAATTTCAGGCCAAATTTTGAAGAAAATGGGCCTCAAATTTTTTTTTTCTCTGACCGGAAATTTGCCCCTCCCCCTTTGTTGGTTCCTGGATCCGCCCCTGGGATACAATTAGATTTCGAAAACTGGTTTTCATGACGATTTACCCAATATCTCGCGTCGATCATTCGTCCCTGGACCACCTTGTAGACGCTTTCTGCAGAGTTCACTCGCCATTTGGAATAACTTCCACCGAGGAAGCTGTGAATGAATATGTAGGTAATTTTTTGCTAATTGAATTTGCTCATTCCATCAGTCCAGCAGGCGATGAGTAACTGATCATGCTAATAGTGAATCTTTAAATTAGTTAATGAAAAGGCATGAGTGGTTAAAATGGATTACGCTGGGAATAGAACTGAACTAATGTAACCAGTTCTCTCATATCAAGTATTCCAGAGACCAATTTCGCTAGTGCTTTTTTAGATTCGTTTCGATATTTCGAACTAATATAGAACTGAGATTCTTACAACGTACGTACGAATACTTTCGAATGATTTAATTTTTCATCTTTAAAAGAAAGCTTCGTTTACTAATATACTAAGCTCTGTCACTATGGGAACCTTTTATCTCCTTTGTAATCTCGTATTGCCTAAATTACTCATCACTCATCGCGCCCTGAAAAAGGATAAGATGGTTAGTGCAGTACTTCGGTCGATGGGGATAAATCAGTTGTCATATCCCTCACAGGTATATTTGATAGCTTATGCTGTATCTCTCACTGATGTTTTTGTTCCTCGATCTAAACTTACAATTGAGTAGAAGATTATATAATTTATC
The DNA here is from genome assembly GCA_903813345.2 of Owenia fusiformis. Classification (NCBI taxonomy): domain Eukaryota; kingdom Metazoa; phylum Annelida; class Polychaeta; order Sabellida; family Oweniidae; genus Owenia; species Owenia fusiformis. The sequence goes on along the minus strand of CAIIXF020000005.1, from coordinate 13,622,085 downwards.
GATTTGGATAAAACTGTCCATCAAATACTTATTTTCGTGAAAGAAAAAGCGGTTGTTTAATAGGATTCATAATTCTATTTTAATGTTGCATGTTGTCAGTTATGCTCGGAGAGGTTATCGTGTTCTTAGTTAGTCTCGCTTTCCTTTGTGGTATTAAGAAGACGATACGGATCGCTTGGGAAATAAAATTAAATAAAAGTTACTCGTTACATCCCTGAACGCAATGTTATTCTCCGATTGAATCTGAGAATGATGTAATTTGTAGATTTGATTGAATATTAGGCGACAGTTCTTGCGTGAAGCCTGTCATTGCCAAACATTAGCAGCTGTCATTTTTCATTGAGAACAAACAAATTAATACAAAACCTCTCTAACGATGAATCTCCTTTTAAATCAAATGATTAAAGCTGTGCTTTATTAACCCTGATATCGTCGGCGCAAGATGTTTTTCCTTGGACTAAAATATCAGCAGTGTTTCGGATTGAATTAGTTTATCCAACAGGCCCGTAGCCAGGATTTGCCAAGGGGGGGTTCAATTTTCAAAAATTTCCAGGGGGGGTTCACATTTGACAATTTTGGCCTAAATATGGCTAAAATCACTTGAAAAGTGCTCAAAATGGTGAAAAACTGCATGATTTTAAAAGAATTTTTGGCCAGGGGGGGGGGGTTCGCCCGAACCCTGCGAACCCCCCCTGGCTACGGGCCTGTCCAATGCATCCTTAGGCCACCTACGCCAGTCAAAAACTTCACCCACACGCTTATCTGTTTGTACTCGTGAACGTCCACTCAATAAAATATCATGTATGGGCGGAATTTCATTTTCTTGATATACTTTGATTGCTTTTATCAAAATGATCCAAGAAACTACGATTGGAGAAGACGAATCAAATCAGATGTCGAACTTTCAACTACTTCCGTTTAGATACAAACACTTGTTAAACCTCTGTTATAAATGTATCGGTTATGGCATTTTGATGGTATGTTTAACATTTCAGGAACTATGTCAATTGATTCTACACATATTTATTCGTAATGTAAACTTGGTTGTACATCTATTTTTGGGTCGTAAGTTATTGATCTTAATTTTCTTGTCGAGTGCAGAGTTACTCAAACCATCTTCAAAAGTACATCACTCGTGATGAAGTAGCTTCTCTCTGGACGCTAAGGTATTAATCCAACGCTCTATTGGATATAAGAACTCTGATGCTAGTTTACTTATGGTAATAATAACAAATCCGATTACAACGATTCATATTGACCCTCAAAGTATGAAAATACAAAACACATACTGTTCTTTCAGCTAGCCTTAAAAGTTAGATTACATATCAGACGGAAATAGGGTTGATTTCAAACCGAAGGCGCTATTATTACCACAATGTAAATTTGCATATGTGCTCCGGTGAGAAAGTTAATGTCTTGTAGTAGACTGTAATATCATAGGCATGGATAGCATTATAATAATAAATCTTAACAATGGTCTAATAAAACATGCAGTGCTTCCTTTTACTCATCATAAACCCCTTCAATCTTATTTGTCATGGTTATGTCAGTCTCCGCTTTATCTTCAATAAGCGTCGGGAATAAAACATCATTTACTGATATAAGAGCGTCATTTCAATATTCGCAACTTTCGATATGGAGGAGATTTACGTGGGTGATTCAAGATTTGAGTGAGAGTTCGAGGACAAACATTGGTTTGCGAGGGGAGTTGGTAACGAATTAATGAAGCAATAGCACATATAGCATGTATAATCGGGAAACATCATGCATTTATTGTTTACAATCGGACATGTTTACACTTTATCATCTAAATGGTTTTGCTATATTGATTTCTGTCTTTTTGTATATTTCAAGCTCTTAAAGCCGCGCGCTTAAATCCACCCATTTAAACGAGTCTTATTTTCACACTGTTGAGAAATCATCAAAATTTCGTTTCATGATTATAACGACAAATATGCAAGACTTATCTCAGTAGAAAACTTTTGGTGGAATGATTAATTTATGAGGTTGACTGGCAGTTGAATACAATACAACACAAGATGAATTGTTATTTCGATTTCTAATGAGCTTGGACTTTATTTGCGTCTGTTACCTATTGAAAGAACGCCAGCCATGCGACGTCATCTCGGATGTACTTTATTAATTGTGATCAATCATAATCAAGTCAACGTAACTCTTATGCAAACGTCGAAATGCTAATGGAATCCTTCTAAATGCTTAAAGAAAATGCATCGATAAGTACCAGCGTGATATGTCTGCAAACATGACAGATGTAACAATACTTAGAGTCATTGTTAACTACTAGATATAATTCGATACAAGTAAGAGTAAGTAAGAGTCATTATCATTGTTGATGTTAAGTGATATTCCGTATCTTCAATGGGAACTTAATGTACATTAAGAAGGGCACGCTAGACTCGGTTTTATTCAAGCAATAAGTGCTCCTGGGACCAGCACGTTTTACCAATACGCAGATCTAGACTTGCTTTACATAGTAACAAGTTTAACATTTCGAGAATCTGGCAATCGACAGTTAGACTATACTAGAATTAGAAAGTGAAAAGCAGACACTAGAGAGTTGCAATCATAAAGTAATTGGGATAAAAACAGAAGGCTAATAAACAACAAAAAATCAAATTGGTAAGTTAATATGAAAGTAACTTTTTAGTGAAAAAAAAACATTTTTATCAAGTAAACATAGCCCATGTCTTCCTTCACTCAAAACTCATTAATTAATTAAATCTCGGATTTAAATCCACCACCTAATTAATTAATGAGTTTTTAGCAAATGAAGACATGCACTCCGTTTACTTTGATAAGGATGTTTTCAGAATTTTTGTTTTGAATATATAAACTGTATCCGCTTATTTTGATTTAATTTCGAGCATGACTTATACAATAACTCCGTTACGAATGGCTGGGAGGATTTGCATCATAAATCCATTTGAGAAAATATGTTCAATTAATTTATTTGTAGAAAGAAACAGCATAGTTGTGATTTACGTTATAAAGGGAGATCCGTACTTATGGTTAGAATTTCCAATAATAAATGAAATGGGTATTATTTTCCAACATACATGGATATTTCAAAATCAAAAAGATTTGTTCTATTATGTTAAAATAACACATACTCGGATAATATTTTTTATTAACTTTTACATTGAAAATACGGAATATATCACTAGCTAATGCCTCGGTCATATTTGATCTACGGCAACCTTGTTACGCGGCAAACACGATACAAAAATATGCCATATTCCGCAACGAATATGGCATATTCACTTGCGGTGTATGACAGATTCACCTGCGGTATATGGCATACACACTATCCAATGAGAACGTGGTACGGAAGTACGCAATTGTCAAGTAAAACTTTATGAATTATTATAATGATTACTGAATCAACAGTACAGTTTATTGAATATATCAACGTATGCAGAAGTATCACTCACCAATCTCACGTAATAAACTTACCCAATCAATCCAGGATTCATATCTTAGTACTCGACGCACTAACAATATTGGTAATCCAGCGTAGTTTTACATTTAGAATCGATTCTCGCAACCAATCAAACCAAGTCTTTCTGTATCACGTTTTACCTGCGGAAAATGTCATATTCATCTGTTGTATATGGCATATTCCGCAAGTGAGTATGACATATTCTGCAGGTGAGTATCGGGTATTCACTGAAATCAATGTATCGCATATTCACTGCAGAAGATCGCATACTCACCTGCGGAATATGCCATATACCGCAGGTGAGTTTGGCATATTCACCCGTATCACAAATACCGCGCAACCATGAATGTATGCCATATTCCGCGTAACAAACCTTACGGCGGCCGAAGGTTCCCAAAATCGAGAGAAACATGCAGCATCAAATACAGGGATAAGCAGTACTATGTAGATTTTCTGTCGTACGGCAACCGTAGAGCAAATGCGACTAAGGCTTTAGCAAACACTATAAGACACCTCGTTTTTAAAACTTGGAAATTGAAGGTTTACTCAGCTTTAATGAATGCGTTTCCACTATTGCTTGAAACATTAGATATATTAGTTGAATGTGAAACATTCGAACTCCAAAAACAATTACCCTGCGCACAGAGTCTATAGTTATTAACTAGATGAAGCACTCTTTTAAGAAGCGAATTCGAACTAATGCGCATGCAAAGTTAAGGGAAAAGACGATTAGACCATACGATGGAAATGCATTTTTGTTCATATAATTATTTCATGAACTAATCATTACTCCCAAATACTTGAATTTTACCATTTTCTAATGAGAAAATATACACGTATTGTATAACAAATAGGTTGCTCCTAACTTTTTCAAAATTGTATATTTTCCAACTCTGTAAAAACTGCAAAACAGACTCTTGACAAACTGCAGGATTCAGTAACTAATTAAGATAAAAGCATTTGGTAACATATTAAACTAATTGACGATGTTAATATCAAATTAGTAAGCTGATACAAAAGTAACTTCCAAGAAGTTGGTGAATTCATTATATCCGTCATCACTTATTAATTACAATTGGTGTATTGTTCTTATTCTGTTTTATTTCAGACACGGCTGGTACAATAACAACTCCGTTACAAATGGATATACAGTACTGATAGATCTAGAGAATTTGCATCATAAACTAGTTGATAGAAATCAACGCATTTAATTTACTTGTCAAGAAACGCAATTGTATTTTATGTTGTTATCGTAACCTTGTTTGCATGTTCAGGTTCAGAAAATAAAAAGTCAGAATGGATCAAATGTTTACTCAGCTAAATAATCTGTTCTAAGGTAGTATGATGGTTATCTAGGCCCCGTCAAAATGTATGCACAATTACATGATATCATGGCTTCGGCTAAGGTCCAGTAGTCGCTGCATTGTGAAATCCTGCTAGGTATATACGAATAGCTTCTTCGTATCCGTACAAATAATCTGTAGGGATACGGAGAAGCCCCTCACTGTGTTATGATATCACGTTACGACGGGGAGTAAATAGGGAGTTTAAGCTTGCAATATTTTTCACAACCTAAACGTGAACGGAAAATATTTAAGCAATGCATTTGTATTGGCGATTGGTCATACGTATAGGTTGGCGTTTCGATTTTATATGCAAGTTTAAACTCCCTATTGACTGATACTATATCGTGCAAATTCACTCCCGTTAAGTAACATTTGTATCGAGCTCCCAAATATGTAAATGACACACTAACGTTTAAAGTAATGTTCTCACGTACATAAATAATGATAAAATGAACAATTGATCCTGAATACTTATTAAACCGTATAACCTTGTTTTTCGGTTCCCAACAATAATTAGGCCTCTAATTATACGTATTAAGAGTTCAACTTTGATGGACCGTTTATTGGTGACTCGCGGCAAAAATTGCAAATTTATGAACCCAAAAATTGATAGCGTTTTAACAACTGACAGAGAATGTTATCCCTCATATCATATGGAAACTCGAAACTCTATATTTCGATAAAGATTAAGTTTGTGATTCGTAACTCTGTATCTCTCTTCTACTTCCAGGTATGACTGATTCAAGCAGGTCTTGACAGAATGGAAGATGTTCTACACAATATTGCAGAGAATTCATCACATAGTCCAACATTGGATGATATTGGATATCAACCCTACGTCCTCAGTCAAAATGACATAAATAGCAATTCGATTATGAATGTTGGTGCTAATCATACTCTGGATGTAAGCAATACGACGTTCAATGATACTAATCGAACCATTTACACAATCCCAACTGTGGATCTACAACATGCATTGTGCAGTGGATTGCCCCTGGGTATCTTAATACTCATGACCGTAGGGGGAAATGTTTTAGTATTACTTGCAGTGTTCGTAAATTCACACCTTCGGAGTACAACTAATTATTTTATAGTCAACCTAGCAATTGCAGACTTGTTGCTTGGATTAACCGTATTGCCGTTCTCCGCTAGTTTAGAAGTTATTAAAGCGTGGGTATTTGGTAGGATATTTTGTGATATTTGGGCAGCTATTGACGTAATGTGCTGCACGGCGTCCATTATGACCTTATGTGTCATCAGTATTGACCGTTACATCGGCGTCACGAGGCCGCTCCAACACTCCACTATTATAACGGAGAAACGTGCCCTTATGATCGTAGTCCTGGTGTGGATTCTGGCGGCAGTTATATCAATTGCACCATTAGCTGGTTGGAAGGAACCCCCGCCAGAAAACCCTTACGACTGTGGGGTTACCAAACAGATTGGTTACGTTATATTTTCCGTATCAGGCTCATTCTATATCCCTTTATTTATAATTATATCAGTGTACTTAAAAATCTACAGAGAAGCTTTAATCCAATCAAAATTCCTTAAAACAGGAGTGAAAACTCAGAGAAATGAAGAGTTCAACAGTGAGATTACATTACGGATTCACTCTGGTGGGTATCAAGTAGCGAACACTGCCAAGAGGAATAACAACAACAGACAGAATCATTCATTTCAGAGCAGTAGCTCCAGTTCAGAGGGATCCAATAGAAAACATTATTCCAGAAATACTGTAGCCGGCAAGGAGGCCAAGTTTAAAAGAGAGAAGAAAGCAGCCAAGACATTGGGCATTGTCGTTGGTGTTTTCATCATGTGCTGGTTCCCATTTTTCTTTGTATTGCCGCTGAGTAAGTATCTTCACTGATTAACCTTTCTCTATAGCAACGATCATCACTCCCGTACACCCGAAAATTAGTTGGAAGCTCGAGCTCCAAAATATCTATATTACATACTAACACTGTTTGCAGCTTAGGGTTACAGCTAAGAACACTGCATATGGTAAAACCTATATAGTCCGAACGCTACTGGGTCTGCCAAAAGTGTTCAGATTGGCAGGTGTTCAAATTTTGACCTTTTAACATTAAAGTATATGGCAGATTTTAAAAATGGGACCAAAGTTCAAATTGAGAGGCATTCTGGTTATAACGGTGTTTGGAATGATATAGGTTTTACTGTGCTCACCCCCCTCTTAATTGAATTAGAGTTTTACTACCTTAGTGGTAGTAATAATGATTTCCCCTATTCCCTGCTTTCATCTCCGTAGCACAGTGAGTACATAATAATCCTTGCTAATTAGATATTTCTACTCGATTTTGCATTTCAAAATATGCCTTTGTCATTGAAACTATTTTCCTTGTGGAACCCCCATTTATAATTCTACCACGTAAGACAACCGCCATCACGGTCAAGCTTTCCTAATGTTCGCTCTGTTGTTTGGGCTAAATAACGAGACAATTTGTATATCAGAATACTAATTACTATTGAACAACGCACAATCATCATTTGTAAGCTAAGACATACCACAATTTCTTCATCTTATCTTTTATCTCCTATACGAAGCAAAAACGTAAACAGATTTTCTAACTAGACACAAGTGTCAGGGGTGTTACGAAGATCTGTGACCAAGAGTAGGAAGTTAATCCAGAACTCAAAGATGAGCCTATCTTCATGTAAAGATTAACCCAGAGGTCCATCTATGAATTCTGGGTAATTCCCCCTCTTTTGACCTATAGTATCTATGCCCTTTGAAGATCATTGGAGCCTGACAACGTTAAGATGAAGGACAATAGAGCGTTGTTATACACATAGGTTGATTCAATAAACCGACGGGGATCTTATGTTGAGAAAACACTAAAAGATAAGTTGTTCATTGACGCCGGTAGATGTTACGAGAGTTTAATGCTTACGATGATGACTGTCTCAAATTCAGAGCAAACAAAAAATATCATACTGAACAATCATCTTTGATTGACGGAATATTCATGAATTGAATTGCTACTTAAGCAAATACAAGTGAATGTTGAAGATGTTCAAAGTATACAGTCGGCATCGATATATTTGAACTTCACATTTCAACAAAATCCAACCGTCAAACGTTTCCACAAACACTCAGTGTCTTATATGAAATTCGATTCCTACCATTTGAAAACGTTGTATCTTCCAATTTGGACTAACTATTCTGGATTTCATATTTTTAATTATTGATATACCATCTGAAAGCTTAGGCTCTTGGACTTTTTTGTTGATGCCAAAGTAAAGAACAAATATACACTGTACTAGACTAATTTCCATTATCAAAAATGAGCTGACTCGCTTAATACAGTATTAGTGAAGAATTGTATGGGTTCCACATCCTCAACTATCTCTGGAGTTGAACTATTCAGACTATCTCTTCCTCTCTTGAAAAAGAGGAACTCATATCAGAATGTATATGAAATATTTCTTTCAATGTCTGATTCAATTACTGTACCACCAAACGGAAAATGAGTAATTCTCAATGGATTAATTATTGCATATCAGAATTTACAATGTTGAAGTCTAGACCCTACATATCCTTCATTGTCAAAAGTTGGATCTAAATGGATTATATTTACGACATCACTTGCTCGTTGTCGCAGTATTTGACAGTTTTATACGACTCATTATTACAGTTTGGTCTTTATATTTGATAGCTGTTTGATTACAAATCTTCCATTTTATGGATTATTTATACCGATGAGCTCGGAGATCAATGCAAATTGCCATCAAATTTGACCAGTTCATTAATAGGAATTTTATTGCGTGCTTTATTACTTGTAAAAGTCCTTGGATCTCTGTTCGGGTTTCACCTACGGATGAGTGGATTACCGAACGCCTTAATTAACGAAGTGAGTCAACTGTCAGATTGTTATCGGTCCATCATTGCCTATAGGCTTCATTTGACGGAAAGGCAGACGCAATTTAGTAGTTTATTACGACTACTAGCTATCTTCCTCATCTTTTAATTTGTTTTGACTCAAGTGACCGGGCAATCAAACTGTTGACTCAGCGAGAAAAATGCAACCGGTGTTTGTTTTTATATTGCGGCTCTAGATAAGAACACCATTTACACCCTATACAGACTGTGCTATACGAATACGAGCGGTGCGAATATCATGAGCGCAAGGTGCGGATATTAACGGTCATTTTTGAATTTGTGATATTTCATACACTAAGGCTTGTTGGATACACAATCATAGTCACCCATTTGTAGAGGATACCTAGTAAAAGGGAAATTTGTCTATAGTATTCATCCTTTCTCCATAGTCAAATAAATGAAATTGCTGCTTTACTACACAGTTTACAGCCTTCATGCAGTATTGTACACATGTATGAATATAATTGAATACCCAACAAGCCTTAATTTGTAAAATCTCACGAATTCAATTTCAAAAATGACCGCCAATATCCGCACCCTGCGCACATAATATCCACAGCGCTTGTTTGGGTATAGCACAGTCTGCATAGAGTGATTTAGTGTTTTACCAGTCTTGCATAAGTTCCAGTCTTCACCAGCCCATAGTCAAAATCTCACTCAAACATTTATAGTGTAGTCGTGGCTGAAGAGATGAAAGTAAAGATACATATAAAAAGGGACTAGAAGGGATAGAGACGTTTTGAAAGTAAAGCCTCGATCACATATTGCTCTACGGCGGGCGTACGTAGGCCGTAGCTTTTCAAAATCGAGATACAAAACCCACATCGTAGTGTTTCATCCACTTTTTATGCTGCCCATTTCTCAAGCAATTTTTGGAAGCTACGGCCGCCGTACGGTTGCCGTAGATCAAATGTGACTGAGGCATAAGTTTCGAAGAAATTGGCATAAATGTATTTTTTATAGAATTAGAATTGTAAGGAAACATTGGAATGGTTCCTTAAAAATTACTTTCAACATTTCACGCTATGAATGTCCATGTAAAATTCCACGAACATGACCTGTTTGTCTAAAAACCTGCTTAAATACTTTAAGCTTAATCTAATGTTGATTACTCTGTCCCGAATAACATGGATCAAGTATTCAAGCAAGAATATTTTCCTTGATCCCCCTTACTGACCAGCAGATTGAAATCATTGTCCTGACATGAATTGTGAATGAATGTTTTGTTCACAGGAATCATTAAACGATGATTTAATCATTTAGTCGTTTCTTAAATGTTTAGGAGTACGTTGGGGCTTACATACTTGGGTGCATCGAAATGTTTAGGAGTACGTTGGGGTTTACATACTTGGGTGCATCGAAATGTTTAGGAGTACGTTGGGGTTTACATACTTGGGTGAATCGAAATGTTTAGGAGTACGTTGGGACTTACATACTTGGGTGCATCGAAATGTTTTGCAATTTTGGCTCAAGTTCCACATTGAGATCTGATTTGAAATTTTGCACAATTATAGATCATGTATCCATACAATTGTGCATCGATTTGGTTGCTCATCTTATATCTTTTTTTTTGTATTTAAAGATGATTGTTTAGTTCAATTTTAAAATATGTCCCTTTGTAATTTCTTACGATTTCACGATTTCACCATTGTCTATGTTGGCGCACGAACTTTGTGATTCAAAACTCGCATCATCTTATGCGAAATACGCATCATCATATGCGGAACACGCATTATTATATGTGATTTTCAATCTATCTTATACCAACAGTTAATTTTCTTACATAACTTATTTTCAGTTTTTATTCAGTTATTCAGGAGTCCAATTCAACCAATCGTATACCTTCCGTGAATGATGTTTTTATGTCACCTCTAGAAGTGGTGACATATTGTTGTATAGTCTCCGACTATTTTGTGGTCAGTGTTCGGCGGTTGGTGTTCGGCGTTCGGTGTCTGTAACAAGTGGAATGAGGTGACCTTTTACATGTTAGTGCCTTACATTTTGTGAAGTGACACCCATTTGAGAACCAACTTACCCAATATGTTCATGAATTAATGCTTTGTTTTTTCCTCAAAATATACCTCCTTGCGTGACTAACATAACTTAGTGTTTGACTTTTCGAGAATTTTACTCATGGCATCACTTCAAACTGAATTATATACCATAAATATGCATTATGAATGTGGGCTCGCCCAGTAACAATGGTGAATTAAGGTTGAAATAACGCAGTGTTTTTATACTCGTGCAACAATGAGACAACTGGGAAGCTTGTAGTATTCAATGTTGATTTCCCAAATGGAATCTTTTTCAGAAATATTTGATGCTCAGACTGAATGGATGTATTTGAATGGACTTACAAGTACAATATGTACATCGAATTAATCCGTTATTTTAGTCTCAATGATTGTTCTGGCATGGCGATGGAAACAGAAGGAGGTTCTGTGCTCGCTAAAAGTGTACATGTCTTTTAAACAGGGATGCCAGTACAGGGTGGACTAAAAATCTTTTCATTTTTTCCAACAATAATCAACAAGTAATAATATCCATTTGACCCGATCGCGATAACATGTTTTATAAGTTTGATGCGGTTCATTTCTTTGTATAGTATTTTGGTGGAATACAAGGCATTAACATGCCAAATAGCACCATCTTAGAATTTGTTACAAACGCCGAGCGCCGAACACCGCCCACAAAATAGGTAAATACTATAACAATAATTTACCACTTCTTATAATGCCATAAACAATTCCGTAGTGATGGTACCTGTACACATGTGTCTTAATGCGTAATGTGTAATGCGTAAAATACATGTATTTCATATCAAAAGTGACATCAATATTATTCTATGCATATACGGGCGATATCGACTGTTTTTAAGTTCAAGTAACTACAAAACAACACGATTCAAGGAATAAATCCTACATTTTATGAATTGGCATAATTCAACTCTTTGAAATCAATTTCAAGACGAGTAAATGAAAAGCTGCGTTATTCACTGATGATAAAATGATAACATGTTATATCTGTTATTCATCGTTCAACTAAAAGGGGTCCTTCCGTCCTTTTATAAACTTTACTGTATTGATTACTCGATACAGTTCTTAATTCTGAGCCCCGAAAATAATTTTCACATTTTCCAGATGAACATTTCACCGAACTTTAAGCAGAGGTTTGTATATTGACATCCTTGGTGTTACACACACAAAGCTTGCGTTGAATTCGTTCCAATCAAGTGTGTGAATGACATTTCTTCGGGTATTTTGATTAAATACAAAACATTTCCCTTTTCATTGAAACGTTCCATTAAATCAAATTATTTTTTCTACAAAAAACAAAATTGTTTTGTCTCTAAACATCCGATTGTTTTTATATTGATTAACCCTGGAAAGTGACAATTTGCATTCCTGGCTGACCGTACACTTCCCTTGTGAAATGTTGTTCAATCTCTATAATTGAGTAGTTCGATTATTTTCTGGAGTTTCTTTTAAATAATTTCATCCTCTTGAGACACTTAGTTCTAAGAGTACTAATCACCCCGTTGATTCAAAGACTAAGAATCTTATAGTTGCTGTCTCAGACGCATTCAAGGGTTCACTTGTACTCAAGGGGTATATCAATCTTAAGATGTATTTTTATGAATATCTAATTGACCTCTGTGTTGTTTTATCCGTCCTCAAACTTGAAAAATTCTTCTTAGTTTTCTTATTGACCTGTCGTATACTCTTCCCTCCGATACTATGCATCTCTCTCGCTTTACCTTTACAACACCCCTACCACTGATCTCTTCAACTTTTCAACATCCTTCCTACTGATCTCTTCAACTTTCTCAACATTTCTAAATCCCTCCCACTGATCTCTTCCACTTTTCCACGTCCCTCCCACTGATCTCTTCCACTTTTCCCCATCCCTCCCACTGATCTCTTCCACTTTTCAACAACCCACTGACTCATCTCTCCACCTTTTCAACATCCTTCCCACTGATCTCTTCAACTTTCTCAACATTTCTAAATCCCTCTCACTGATCTCTTCCACTTTTCCCCATCCCTCCTACTGATCTTTTCCACGTTTCCAAATTGCTCTCACTCATTTCTACCACTTTTCCCTACCCATCCCACTGATCTCTCTTCCACTATTCTACATCCCTCCCATTCATCTCTTCCACGTTTCAACACACCACTGACTCATCTCTTCACCTTTTCTACATCACTTCCACTGATCTCTTCCACTTTTCCCCATCCCTCCCACTGATCTCTCTTCCACTATTCTACATCCCTCCCACTGATCTCTTCCACGTTTCAACACACCACTGACTCATCTCTTCACCTTTTCTACATCACTTCCACTGATCTCTTCCACTTTTCCCCATCCCTCCCACTGATCTCTTCCACGTTTCCACATTGCTCTCACTCATTTCTACCACTTTTCCCCATCCTTCCCACTGATCTCTCTTCCACTATTCTGCATCCCTCCCATTCATCTCTTCCACGTTTCAACACTCCACTGACTTATCCCTCCACCTTTTCTTTATCACTTCCACTGATCTCTTCCACTTTTCTCCATACCTTCCACCAATCTCTTCCACTTTTCCTCTTCCCTCCCACTCATCTCTTCCACTTTTCCCAATGCCTCTCACTCTAACATTTTTAGAGATCTCCCCCACTTTTTCTTCATTTCTTCTTTCACTGACTTAGAAATGACTCTCTTTTAACAAGTGAATTTAATAACATATTCTATTTCATTTTTGAAAGGAATGATATTATCATATTGTTAAATGGCGTTTCTGTACGCGTTATCTACTTACCGAACGTCAACAATTGGGAGATCCTGTGTCCTTGCATTAATATAAGTCTGTGAACAAAGAACAAAGTCCTTGTCACCAACGTCCTTATTCAATGATGAAATTAAATAATGGCTAAGATTTCATTCCTCAATTCAGTCTGAAACCTGATTTCCTTAGTCAGTTCACTTGATTAAATCAAGTTACCCTCGCCTTAGTCAAGGTCTCTCTTATCACGTTTGGACGTTTCATCTCATGATATTGGGTTCATTTTCTTTAGGTTCTTGTTTCAAGTTGGTGGAAGAGCTGTCAATGCAGACTCTCACTTCACGTATTACCCTGACACCCTTCAGGTTATCAGTACAATTCGGAAGTAAACTGTGTTTTAGAGATTCAAAGTAGAACTCTTTACACAGGGTATTCGAGGCGGACGCGCGTTGAGCTCATATATTCAATCACCCAACTTAATCTATATAATAAGGTAACTTATAATATATATATGAATACAAATGGCCCCTTTAAATAAGGATTCCCGAGCTAGAATCATACTTTGCGCATGGATTGGGCTCAGAAATTCTGAGAGTAGAAATCTATGGCAATTAGATGATGGACATACCCAAATTCGTCATTAACAGCTTAAAACTAATGTAAAAATTTTGATTCTCATTCCTCCATCAAAATTATTCGTGATAGTTTAATCTACTTACCACACGACAAGACCTTTGACTGTTAATTGCTAGATATTATGGGCCATGTTTTGAATGATGGTATTATATTGGATCAATGCCCTCGATTTCCCCTCGGTTCCAAAGATTCCTTTTCATTTTACGGTGTGGATTTTGACAAGTGAGTTTCTGAGGTTTACATTAATAGCTATGCACCTGTTCTGTTAGATATCTTCTTTATCAGGGTTAAAACCACGAGAAAGTCTCCGAATAATTATGTTTCGATCATGAAGTATCTGTACAAACAGTGACTGGTAAAATTCAAGTCTCGGTTCTGTGACATTTATTTAATTTCACATGCACTAGAATTATGAACCTAGATAGGAATGTTGCATTTGTTACACAATTGTCTTTAAAAAATGCCCATGCTGTCCTTTGTTTGCAAAACACCACATTTGATGAAAAGGCCCTTAAAGGTAGAGTCCGACCCAAAAATTAACCAAAAATGTGTTAATTTATGAGTAAATTGCACCATCGACACACTTTGATATCATCTTCTTTTCAGTAAATATCGAAGCTTGAAAAAATGCTCACGTAGTAGTTGAATAGAGGTCCCGATAAATTGTCTCATGAAAATGAAAAATTGGATGAGAGCATCAATTTCAAGTAGGACTTGTCAAGCTGTTTGATACGTGACCAATATTCAGGCTTTGATATCGACAGAAAGTAAGTCTAGATCAAAGTCTATTGATGGTACAAGTAAGAGCTCATTATATGTATTATAACAGTTGAGTGATCTTTGAGTCAGAAGTACAGAGTGTTCACAACGATTTGAGCGTTTACCGGAACACTCAGTAGCATTGCATATATACAAAATATTAAATTGACTGTCAGAATTTCTTGGAAATTATGAAATGAGGGCGAAAATCACAAAGAGTACCCCTAGAGCATAGATCACTTTCAAAACCATGTAAAAACATTTGATAAATAAGATCTAGAATTATCACTTTCTCCATTATTTTGGCCTAAATACGGCAGTACCTAATCAGATATTCTACTTAGACTGTATCATTTAAAAGTAATTTACAGATTTCTACATTATGAATCTAGCAATATCTTCTATACAGGGAGGGTAACTTATATAGAAGTTAGTAGGGTATGCGCGGGGGAAGGGTGTCCACTTGGCACAAGTGTTCCCTAAGACAGGTTTTACTGTATTGTGCAAAGGACATGAGAACGTTAACATTCAAAGGGAAAACAATCCCCAATATCCAAAACAACATCTAACACCTTCATCCCAGCATTTTGGGATACGATGGATTTAATAAAATGATTAAAAATGTTAATATATGTTATATAAAGATATGTTTGGAATAAATATTTAGAATAGAAAATGGCACATTGGTTGGTAAATCCTAGATGGTAATAATTACTTTGTTAAGCATTGAAGTCGATAGGATAAAATGTCGGATATCATGATGTTGGACGGGAATGTAACCAGCTATGAAGTTTATGTCAGAAAGATTGTTAAGACAAGTTCCACGTGACAGACACCATTAATTACTTTAACCTAAACATAACGTGACCAGAAATATCTTGTCGACACAAATTCTGTTAAAATAATGAATATCTGCAAATATTATGTGTCAAAATGTTTACCAGAAGTTACCGTTGTGGAAACAATTTTGAACAAAAGTTAAACGGATCTCGAATTGTACAGATGGATTGGTTTCTAAAGGAAGGCAATCAGAAAAGTGGAGGGGGTCTCGTCTGTAACTGACAGATTAATAAAATAGAAAGTGACAACGCGTGTAGAAAAATCATAAAATAATTTGCACAATGACGATTTTCGCCTTCGGAATTAGGTCTACACACTAGGCTATAATATCGACTATACGGATAGGATACAGTTATCCTTTTAGCAGATTGCTTCCATTTTAGTCGGTATGTTCTAACATGCCTCATTGCTTTTCCTCATCAATCTTATTTTCTTAAGAATATTTCAAATCTCACTAAAGGTTATTTACAGTACTGACCTTCGATTTTGGTTTATTTCTGTCTTTTCTTCCAAAGTTGTTCAAAATGAAAATTAAGTATCCAGGATTTATTCACTGTCAAATAAAACGAGCCATGAGATTCAGGGTTAGCCGATTTAGGTTTAACGACCGACATTTGGCTGATATATACGATATTCATCACCCTTAACCTTACAGCTAACTAAAATTTGTGAAAAGCGGCTGTCAAATGTAGAAAATGTTACATTGAGTGTACTTGGCATACGCGGTCATGTTCTTTCAAACGGCTCTTCTTTTAAAATGACGCCACGCTTCTATGTACTCTTGTTCGAATCATGTAATCAGAATATTTATATTTGCCAAATATATTTGTTGTCTTGAACTGTGCAGATTGATTCAGTCACAAAATCACTCAGTCTCCTAATCAAATGATTGTCTCCTTCTGTGTAGTTGTTATTTTTGTATAGGCCTGCTAAAATCTCAAAAAACTCCATGATTATTTTCATCACTGTCTTTCGTCTATTGTTATGGTTAACTGACTTTTTGTTTTGGTATGTTATAAGCAGGGACTTTTGTTAAAATACAATCAGAGAAGATGCGTAAGATGTATTGTACATTTGAATGTTTCTGCCCTTTACTTTTAGCAGTGTGCCTTTTTGTCACCAAGGAACCCAAGGAACCCAATTTCATTTTTAATTTGGTTTCCCGATTCTAGGTCAAACATACGTCGCATCCTCGTTTTGATTTCGGTGCAAACAAAATACCACATGAAGAAAGAGGAGGGAAACACCAGAGCTTACAGATGACCGACAAAATTACGCATCTTACTTACCACCTTCGTTTGCACGATTGTTCACTGGCTAGTTTTCAAATATAGAACGTCACGGTGTGATGTTTTAATCGATGCTAGCATATTCCCTATATCTTTCTTTATCTTGATGTGAAATACCAAGGTATGCTATTGGTGAACACGCAAGAAATAAGAATACTATTATCCGTAGCTCTTTTCGAGAAAATTGTGTAAACCACCATTGAATGACGTCATATGTCTTCTATGAACCCTGGGATTTTCCCATTCTTATGAAGAGAAAAACGTACTCGTAAGAGGAATATCCCTTTAAACGTACAAATAAGCCTTTTGATTTAAACCATATTTGCCTACTTCCGAATAAACTCCAAAATCTTGTTTCCAAATTAAAGTATAGGTACATGTATTCCAAAAGAACCATTTCATGTATAAAAAGAAAAGAAAATATGGAAAGAAAAATGGTGGCCTGCACCAAATGTCTCCCAATATGTTGACTGTGACATCATATTTTGTATTTTTATCTAACATACCTCATAAATGATAGTTTCTTATTAGTTTATGTGACATTTATGGCCATTTTATCTGATTATTTAAAACTTCATATGGAAAACCTGATATATCTACATTTACCATCAACTAATATGATTATAAGAGCACTCAAAAATGCAAATACGCATCCGTTCGCCATTTTATAAAAATGACAGCATTTTCCTAAAATAGATTATTATTTTAGTATGATGAAAGATATGGCGTTTGTATCAATATACGGAGTCAGCATCGCATTCTTTTAACATGAAAAATGATAGCTGTTATAAGCATACGGTACAATAAAAGCCTTCCGCATATTTATCATGTTCTTGACTTTGATGACATCAAGCAATAATTATGACTTATATGATCTATTCCCCAAGATTTTCAGCCATGTTCATATTTGCTTCATAAATTACTTTACGTCGTCATTGAACCTCGAGTTTAGCCTAGCATGGATAAATGGATAGATTTATTATATCATTTATATATCAAGATAATAAATTATCATTGCTTAGACAATGCATCAGTGTGGGTGCTCTGGTCGGTGAAAGTCGTTGGTGCTATCATAGAACAAACGCGAGATCTGTAGTGATCAATTATCGTTCTTTATTCAGAAGTTTTAACGGATCTTACAAGATTAATGGTTTTCTCGCGAAGAACCGAAGAACTTGAAAGAGAATTATCGCTCAATGTACTCGTAACCTTGTAAACTCGAAGATCCCTGTAAGACAAGACTTGATACGCGTCTAAAAGTAAAAATCAAGTTTAAGCACAATACATTATGGACTTTACCTTGTTCGCTGTATCCGCGAAGACAGTTTATCTCATTTACCTATACATACCTTACTCAAAAGATTCAGCAACGACAGCTCCACATTAGACAATGTATGAAAGCTGGTTTATTTACTATTGACGATTTTCACAAAATATTTGTAATTGAGGAATAAAAATCAATTTGCAAATATAATTAGGAGTTAAAACACCATCCAAAGAGAATGGGATTCCAATGCTTTTGGAGGGGGTGTTAGGTCTCAGATCCGGTCTAAGTTGGTATTTTAGAGAGTCTCGTGGCAACAGGGGGGTGGCATACTTGGTATTGTACCAAGGCTAGGTTGTCAAGACTATACGTAAATTAGAATAAATGATAAGAAAAGTATCGTTGACAGAAAATCTTGAGCCTTTCTTGTTCATTAAGAAAACAAGATTTCGTTATTGAATTTGTGGCTTAAAATTAAGTGCCTAATGTTGTCTTTGACATAAATTTCGTACTGAAGAGTCGGAATTGAAGAGATAGGTTGGTCCACGGTTGCGCATTGTAATTTGATATTCGCGTGGGGAGTTTTATTCCTGTACCATTTGTCATACCCACTTTTTGTATCGTAAAACTAGAATGACTTGGGAAATAACGAATTAATCTAGCCAACCGAATGATCTCGATGTACAACAATAATTACTAGTTACTTCTGTGACATAACTCCCACGACTTGTTTGCTAATATCCCAAGGCACTTCTTCTCGAATATATCATCACGAATCGTAATTCTGTGTTAAGTTCGAGGATCGCATTCTTGATACACTTGTAGTACTAGTTTTACGAAACAAATTAAGTTAATTTGGTACGGTATTAGATACTATCCGCCTGGCTATGACACGCTACTCTGTTTTTATAATTCCATTACAGTAATTCGAATTTCATGTTTTACATTCCGTCATTTAATTCTCTTTTCCAAGCTAGACGATGGTTTTAGGAAAATAAATGAGGTTCCAAAACAGGTGGCGTGATACAAGATTTGTTTCATATGAGCCTCAGATCATGATGCCTCTCCATATGCATAGTTAGCTATAAGGCAATTGCCTCGCCAAAATTTGACAAAAAAATACTTTTTAAATCTTCCTAAAATTTTAACTTATTGCTTAATTTCTATGTGTACTAGTACAGTATCAATTGATTGCACCAAGTTGTATATTCTGCGTCATTCAACCCTTCTTCAATTTGTTTTCAGAACAGCACACGGCAGCAATTTCCAACGAGTGATTACTGTATAAATCTTGACACTAACTGATTTCATATTTATCTCATTTGTTCCCCCATTAATCGTAGATATGTATATATTTTCAGGTTCTCTCTGTCAAGGTGCCTGCGAGATCCCCGATTGGTTATTCAAGATCATATTCTGGCTAGGCTATTGCAATAGCATGTGTAACCCGATCATCTACGCCGCCTCGAGCCGGGAATTCAAGCGGGCGTTCATCCGTATCTTACACTGCCAGTTCCGGCGTCGTCCCAGACTTCTCGTCCAAGATATGGATTTCAATTCGAGCAGTTCGACTGGGGCGACATCTAACAGTACTATGATGAGATTTGAGACAATACGGAGATTAACTCTTAATTTTAAGAGCAGGCGAGGTAATACCTTTTCCGCGACAATAAAAACGCCTACCTCGAGAAATAAAATCAACAAACAGAAAAGATATTCCTCTAACCGCCACGGTAGCACTCGCCGTATAGAATTAGAATCGCCGTTAGCTTCTCTGAAATTATTACAGGAGAAACGCAAAACACAGCCTGGGACATTTAGCGATGACGATTCAGCGGCCAACGAGATTACAACGGACGATGAAAGATCAGAGGTATCGCTCGATGTTAGTGCAAGCGCCTCTCTCGATCTTCCTAGACGGAATCCCCATGTCCCTAAATCAAAACATTCGTACGGTACCATGCAATCGGGTTCTTTTCATGAGAACTCAACCATGGAGCAATCTGACTTGAACGCAGATAAAATAGTTTATCACGAGGATATAGTCCCCGCTGCTGGTGGTGGGGGAGCGACCATTGGAGTTGACATAAAACCATGTAAACAAAATGATCCCTCAAAACTTGGTCCCAATAATGCGAAACGTCCACAGATTGTTATTTATAAAGCCGATCAAACTGGTGTTAATTGGCTATAACCCAACAGTATATAATATATAACATTTGGTGGATTCGATTGAAAGAAACCTTTTGCGATTATTTGGATAACAGCATTCAGAATCTAACAGAACACATTAAGGAAAATGTAAAACTGAATTGGTAAATCGCCCAAGTTTATTTCAATCAAATCCCCAAATTATTAAATTGTTTTGCATAGGCCCAAAAATGTTGCGAGAAGAGTTCTATGTTTTATGTTTTCAATAAATATCGACTGCATTTGTTGCAGTTATTTAGTAAATAAAATGTTCGCTTCTGTTTCTATTGGAAACCATGAACAACTACATTTTTCTCCAAATGTTTGGGAACCCGACCTTACTCTTGAATGATGTAACCGTCTATTAAAGCTATGTTTAAGATCGTTTTTCCTCAATAACGCAGATGCGAGTAGGTGGCCACCAGGTGGCTCGTTCGGGTCAGATAGCATGGCGGGTATAGGAGAAAGTTCCCTTAAACTTAAATCACATCTGTTTTAATGATTCAATTTTCATATAACCCTTATGTATCTAATAGTTATGCAAACTGAAATATGTCCATTAAAAGAAAATGTTATCTATCCAATACAAGAAAAGATATTTCACTTTTTGTGATTTTGTATCATGGGGTCTATGGGGAATCAACCCGAACAAGAAGTCACATTTTCAAAAAAAATTAAATTTTCTAAGTTGATAAACAATTTTCGAAACCATATTTTAAGATGTACTTTTACATGCAGATTTCAAATATGACATCACTTTGACTGAATTTTGAATTTTTAATGACGTAAATCAAGATTATTTCTACTCGCATCTGGGTTATTGCAAGATCGCATATTAATAGCACTGTGACTGACGATTTATCTAATTCTCATAATCCATTACGAGAGTTGGTGCTACCAACGAGACTTTTGGAGAGGAGTGTATTCAAATGTTTCAACCAATCCGCAAAATCGGCTAGCAAATCCATCACACTTATTTTACAATTTACATCTAAATGTCATTAAAAGGAGACACATCTTGAAAGGTACTTATTTATCTCGGATGGGTGAAAGGGCGCACGTAGGCTTATCCGCTTAAAGTGCCCGATAAAGTATAAAATGCGCATGCGTCCAGGTGTTGATAAACTATAAATAGCGAAAATCCAGGGTTTGTCACCACAAGGTAACCCAGGACGTGTTGAGAGAACAGCTAGTGTTGATATTGAATTTATATGTAGCCAGATAAGTTTCCTTATTGAAATTACATATGGTTATTAGCAATACTTTGTAGGTGCTAAATAATAAAATATTTAGAGTATATATGAGAGAAATTGGTCATTTCGAACCTGTTGAAAAGTTTGTGTTTCTCGGCTACACCGGGGAATTTACTTCCATGAGTACACACATAAATGTGGGGTTCCCCAAGAGGTACGCGACAAGGTGACCTGGCATCAAATGTGCGACTAAATGCTACTATCGACACTGGCGGATTAGGGGGGGGGGGGGCTGGGGGCCCGGCCCCCCCCCCCCCCTCCTTGGGTGGACCCAGAAAAAAATTGGGCCTTCAGGCCCCAAAAAGTGGGCCTTTTTGGTCATTACTGGGCCTTTTAAGGCCTTTTTTTTTAATTTCAGGCCAAATTTTGAAGAAAATGGGCCTCAAATTTGGGCCCACTTTTGGATTTTAGGGGCCCAATTTTTCGCGTAAGCGCGGACGTTTTTTTCTCTGACCTGAAATTTGGGCCCCCCCCCCCCCCCTTGTTGGTTCCTAGATCCGCCCCTGATCGAGAAGATAAAATAACGAATACGACAATAAGTTATTGCATGTGACAATTCCAAGCCTTCATCTCACTGAAGTATTTTGAAGTGAAAATAGGATTTTTGTTTTGATACATGAATTCAGATGAACGTAACTTTATTCTGACAACTAATCAAAACTGAACAAAATTGATTGTACGTAACAGACAATTTATTGTTTTACAATGTTTTGATTGGCTAAACAAATGAAACCAACAAATTATGACATGTGAAATGACAATTTTGAAATGTAAAATTTAAAAGTGACAAACACAACCTCCCTATCCACTCTTTGTGAGCCCTAGTAAATTAGTAATATGTACATGCAGCAGTGGTAGTGTGCAGCTTATTATCACACTACGCTTTGTATTCTAAAGCCTGTTGTTTGTAATAACACTGTTCACTCAACGTATGTTTTGTGTGTGGGCAGTCAACGATAATCATTGTTTTATCCCGGTTATATGACCTCGGCAATTATAACAAAACCGTACTAAACGAAAAAACGCAAATAAGAGAAAGCTTTCACACACATATAAAAAATGAACTAGTCTAATCCGCCAGTATAAACTCTGTGCTATACGTAGCCGGGTCAGGCGCACACTTTAATTAACAACATTATAGACGTGAAGACTTACGTCATGAACAAATATTAGGGAGTTTAAGCTTGCAATGTTTTTCCCAACCTAAACGTGAACGGAAAATAAATAAGCTATGCATTTGTGTGGGCGATTGGTCATACGTATAGGTTGGCGTTTCGATTTTATATGCAAGCTTAAACTGATTAATTCCCAAAGTTGTACCTTCTGGCTGGGCACCTTCATTGTGCGGGAATCGCAGTTAGTGTGATCAGAATGGACCATTTTTTTCTTTATTTTGAAACATAATTAGATTCCATTATACACGACGAATTTCGCCAAATATTTCGACAGTCGAACCCCTTACAGTACAGCCAAGTCTGCAGTAAAGCACATGGCCAATCGTATGAAAAGATGTACTCGTATATAAGGGCGCGTGTGATAATACTATACTCATTTGCAAATAAATATCTAGTATTAACGTTTATTATATTTTCCAAACCCCATGCTTCTTTTCAATGAGTTGAGAAACATAAATACGTATCGATTTGTATCCGATCGAGTGTAATGTGATCATGCAATCTAAAATTGGTGTTTTAGCTTACTTACTTTAACTTTCTTTGGATACATTTAAGACACGTTGTCAACCTGTCAAGAGATGTAGGTCGTTGTGGGTGCGAGCATACCCATCATTGGTCCAATGGTATTTCAATGCTTTCTATATGGTTGCTATGGCAGTGAATCCCCATCTTGAAGGATTGAGCATACCGAATAAATGGAGTGAAGCCAAACCATGTGAATACAAAGTAGTAAGTCGGAAACAGAAAACAACGAGATTAACACATTCATTTTCCTACAAAAGTGAAATCAGTGAAGTGAATTTCCTAAATGACCAAGATTGCAAGAGATACTTTGTGATCATGTCATCATACCCCAGTGGGATGAAAAATAGAAGAAATGTCACTTCGCCCATGACCAGTTCAGTATCACTATATGCAATATGGAAATTAAGTGGCCTGAGGGTGCTTAATCTGAGTCGTATTCATTTCCCATATTGGAAAATAAAACATTCTAACATAATTAGACTTCAATAAACCATCAATTAAATCCACAGTCGATTGCAGTTTTATTTGAACCTTGGGGGTAAAATCAGCTACGTTGTTATTATTCTCTCTCAAGTTCGTCGATGTCCTGTACTCTTGATAAAAATCCAATTTTGCCAATTACACCCTGTCGTACTAAAACACGTCAGTGTATAACAGAACAAATCATATTGTCAAAAACTATCTCTGGACACGATGACACTCATTAAAAAGTCTTGAAATTGAACCCTTGAGGATTTAAAATTGCAGATATGCTTGCAAACAGAAAACGTTACCACTTTTGAAAGTATGATGACGTCATCTTGGAAATATTCAGACTTTTTTATTACATGATGGATGACGATTTTCCTTCGAGGTATAAACAGAGGCAAATAATAAATATTCTTGATTTATTTTGTGACAAAATTCGAATAATACATGCATAACATCCAGCAATACAATACAAAGGTCTCAGTCTTGTTTTTGGTTAATGTTGTATATTCGACGTGACGTATGGGGCGTAACTTTGCCTAAAATTGGTAGATCATAAAAACACAAATCGACAGCGTCAAGAAACGACAAATCCATATTGAAATACTGCTAATGGAGTCATTATGATACATGGAAAGCCAATGTAAGAATCTTATTCATATACCAAACCAATCGATGTTGCGTCCATTTAGGACAAAGACTCAACCTAGCGGTCGCGGTAAAAGGCTCGCATACAAGAACTTTTTCATTAAATCTACCAACAAGTCATCGAGTCCTTGGTTCATATCCTTTAATGACTTCTTTCCGACCACATCGTTTGGCAAATGTTCACAAACAATAAATTCTCGCATCGATGTCCTGACGGACAGAGCTGAAAAAGTCATGGTTTTACCGACAGTGATGATGGTCCGCCTTTGTTCATCAGTTCAACAGGAGGGATATTTAGAAATCAAGCTGCCATCTTTAAACGATGTAGTTAATTCGGAAGCGTTGTACCATCTATAAATCTATAAAGTGATTATTTCCATTGGCTTACATTACATTAAGGAATAAAGAATCCAGGCTGTATTACGTATAAGGTGACACAAAAAAATGCCACCCAGACGGACTATCATCGTACTAAAACCATGACTTTTTTAGCTCTGTCTGTTAGGACATCGATGCGAGGATTTTTTTTTTGTTATTTACTCATAACTATAATTAATTACTATAGATGTTCAGTTAAACAATTCAGTAGTTCAGCCAAAGTAGCATCTTCAAAAGCAAAGCGACCTCGGGTGCATATGGGGAATAAGTTGGACAAGAACAGTAAGACTTATTTGCGACAGACGAGGCAGGTTGCAGAGGATCTAAAGTATTTAAATAGTCAAAAACAGACAAATAGGGCACAATCAAGCCCAATATAAAGTTTGGTATTTCTAATCAAGATGTGGAGTCTATATGCAAAAGACTGGAGGCTTATTAGTAATTAATTAATCCCGAGGATCGGTGAATTGATAATATAATGGATTCACTTGATTGTACTTTAACTTAAGAATGTCAGACATTTTAACCAATACTAACCTATTTACTCAGTAGATCAATTAAAGAGGTCGTATTTGGAAAATGATATCGCTGAGAATATGTTGTACATTATCCGCTCTTCACAATGTTACAAGTATGAAAATCATTTATCTTTTATAATTTTGGCGTTTACCCTAAAATATAAGCTCTCTCGATTAATTTGACACCAGCAGATATAAAATCCATCCATGGTTGACTGCAAAAGACAGCTTTTATGACACATGTTGAGGCGATGGAATGTTTAGGTGGAATCGTGGATAGGTACGGCGGCAATGTTATACGAAATACAGATAGGCAAATTACAGAATGAATCAGTAAAATGTGTAAAAATCAGTAAAATTCAACTGTGAATAAAACTGTTCAGGGAATGCTTCCTCTTTGTACTTTGTTTTTTTTTATCATTGAGAAATTGGCGCAAGTCAAATTTCATTGACTCATGAGAAATGGGCCCTGTGTAGTCAATCTTCATTGACTCGTGAGAAATCGGCCATGTGCAGTCAACCTTCATTGACTCGTGAGAAATCGGCCCTGTGTAGTCAACCTTCATTGACTCGTGAGAAATCGGCCCTGTGTAGTCAACCTTGGAAGGATTGTCAATCTGCTGGTGTCAAATTAATCAAAAGAGGTTACTCTTTAAAAATTCAATGAGGTTTTAGAGATCTTGACCATTTTGTACTTGTAACTTTTTTGGGAAACATATTGTTTAACAAATACATCGAATAGAGTATATGAGTCGAACAAAGGTTTTTGCTCTCTCTAGATACACCTCACTATATAGATACACATGAATGTTTTAGATTCTTTCGAAATCTCGCGTGACTTTTGCACTGAACGAGGTTACCATGCAGAAAAATGCAAAAAAATAAATTATATATTTTTAAACACAACATTTCCACGGGGTTGCATATTATAGAAACCAGGATGTAAATGTCACGTGACTTCAAATCTCGCGCACGATGTGAGATGCACGTTGTTTTTGACATCCTATTCGAGTGTAAATAGATGATGATGCTTGTTTCGAATCATTGTTCAGAGTCGCATCATATGGTTCGACTTTTCACATGGATTGCATATTGTCCAATTTTGATACAAAATAAACTCAATATATTCAATATCCATAGGGGACTATCCTTCTACAAAAGAATAATTCTGACATTGCATTGAACAAATCAATTTTACCTCATTGGATAGAAAATCAATTTTATATGTTTTGAGGTTATATCAATTCTGGCTTAAAAATCCATTTTATGTTAATTTGATGTCATCGTTGGTTTTCAGGAAAAATTCTTGCAAAATCGAGCAAACTCGTCCACCTCGGTTCAATGATGCACTCTATTCATGCATCAATTAAGCAACACTCGTTTACACAGTCGTTCTGTATCCTGATTGCATACATTCATTTGATCTATAACAGCTACACTTTTCTAATTATTTCCGTTTTACCTGTGTGTTCCAAGAATATAATTAATTGTATCCTCTTTAAAGGTATGTTAAATGAAACGTAAGTGACTAGATTGCATTTATTTCACTCTGTGTTGTCAGCAACCCTGATATATTACTTACAGTGAAGTGGAATCTTCAATAAAGTTTCATTTGCCTGGGAATGACACGATATGGGCATTTTATTAATTAGGTACTGGTATACAAAATACAAGGAGGATTGACTCCCAGGATCGAGACTCGATATTTACCAACAATGAAAATGTCGAAATCTCGTTGTTATTTTCTGAAATGATAACCGACTATAAATTCAAAATAAACAGTTCAAAAGATTTGAACCAATATCTAGATCATTTCTTGTGAGTTTTGTAAGTTTCCGTTAGGAAATAAGACCAAAATTCACGATTCAAATGTTGATGTGAACAAAATGGTGGCGTGTGATATCAGAAAAGATCCTTTTTGAACATTTAGGCATATTTGCTTATGCATGCTATATGTCTGGATATCAACGTGTTCGCGAATATACAACAGCATTTGCCTGAAAATAGCGTTGACGTATGGATGTATTTGCCTACACTTGTATGAATACCATTTGTGTGCCTGGGCATGTTATTATAGGCAGTCGTGTAATAGTTCATGCCTGGTCATGTCATTGTTGACTGAACAAGCTGTCATTGCATGTCTAGACGTGAAATATTTAGAACTTAATACTTTCGGAGAAGCAAGGTTATGGTAATGACAGGATTTAACCGGATGCAACATAATTGCTACAACTGGTTTTAAGTGAATGTAATCGACGAACGACTACTAATTAATACTACAAAGGCTGAGTATCTAGTGCATCCGAGTCAATTTATTGAATAAGGAAATTCAAACACTATTTTTCCATTCAAGATCTGTAATTTGATCATAATCCAATTTGAAAACAAAGTGTTCCTCGAGGGATTGATGGGGTCATCGCGATTCGACCCTGGAGTTTTTCGAATTCCATGTCCAATCCCAGCGAGACTAAACTGATTAATTATGAATGATATGTTTCAGTTGAACCTGCAAAATATCTTACAATAAGCTGCACGTTATCACATCTAAAACCATCTAGGTCGTAATTTGCCATCATCAAAGTACTTTATACTAAGCTTGCTTCAGATTTATATCAATTTGGCGCTTGTCTGAGAAACTAAGCTTCATTTATAAAAGACGTTCAGAAATGTCGGCAATGTGTAGCTCTAGGTCAAGATGAAGACGGTATGATCCATACCTAATGCCTATATGAAGGCTGTTAATCTGATGTTACCGATTGTTCTTCCGTGGAATTCATATTCCCGGCGTCCCTTTCTAAATGTCCCTTGAGAGCCCTTTATTCAACCTCCAAACGCAAAGGTTTAGGCGTCATTTACTTTGTTCCTTCCTTCCTTTGTTCATATGCATGCATCCTCTCGTTCGGATGATGGCCTTATTGAGCATGATGAAGTGTACGAATAAGGTTCTTATGAACGAGACCATTGTAACTACCAACTGATATGGAAAAAATAAGCCCAGAGGCCCGGGGCTCAGAGGTCACCCATCCTAACTTGAACTGAACCAATAACCGGACTGGTCGCGAGGCAAGTAACAAAAACACTGAATCCAGGACCGAATCGGCATGGTTTTACATTTTCATTTAATTGCTGTGAATGAATGATTTCTCAACGAGCATTTTTTCTAGGAGTTTAGTCATCTGGTCCACTGCGTTCATAGCTTTCGGCATCTCTCGTTCCTTTGATTTCCGTCATCCGAACATATACTTCGCAATAGATCGTTGAATCTGCCGTGTGAAGGTTCATGATCTAGTACTGTGATTGGGCATCTTTTTTGGAAGGGTTCTCAATTTCACCCATTTCAATAGTAAGGTGACGCAAATATTTTTTGTTAACCCGAGACCATGCTTGGTTTTATTTTGGGTCGCGTTGCATTTCTGAAAATTGCAATTTTGCAAAGACAACCTGTGGTATTATCCATGGTTCCACGCAATTGCAATTTTTGTGGCCATTTCGAATTCAAGTCACTTGACATACTAGACTATCGTATTCTTCAATTTGGATTATTTCGACCTCATCCCACTGTTGTGTGTCGCAAAATTCCATATCGGGCAAAACGATCGCCAAATATCCCAGAAATGATCCAAGTTCGCGTTGTCACCTGTTTTTGCTCATTACATCCTTCAGATGGCAGTAGCGCCAGTCGCCCCCTCCATCAACGTGTCGCAATCTGATTGGAAGACAGGATTGACGATTGCCCCACCCGGAGCGGGTGGTGACGTGTTCAAATTCTCATCCGGTTCGTCCGCTACATCAATATCAACAGTTTCTGTATTTGTGTCACTTCCCTCTGAAGATGTTTTAAGTTTACAAATCCTCATGCAGAGCTTCCGTAAACAGCCACAACAGCAAAGTAAGATAATTGCAAGAACTGCGCAAGATATCGGAATGGCAATTCCGAGTCCATACCAGAACTGTTTTGAGTCTGTTATTGACGCTGTGGTGCTATTAGTGTCAGAAACAACATTTTGAAACACCATTCCTGGAACATAAAAGAATTGTTTTGAATTACAAAGTAAGGTGGTTTCTTTTCCAGCGGGCCTTTACGTATGCTTGTTGTAGGTTGGCATTAGACTGATTAGAGTGTTCCCTGTTTTATGATTTTTCGATAATGAAAATTTTCTAGGCCTCTGATCTCTTCATATTAGAATTGTTTCTCAAATTACCGAAGCAGTGCTCTGGCTCCAGCAGTACTGTATATGATAATTGAGAGGTTAAGCTTTGCATATATAATCGAAACTGAACCTGTACGTATCACTCGACCATATACAAATTCATGTAGCCTTCTCATATAAATAGCCGTTCAAATCCAGTGTTTGTTTAGACTACACCATAGCGTGTAATGATTCTATAGTATGTCATTGATGCGGTTTTATAGCTGGTTTTCTAATACATATTTTAAACGAGCTCGTTTCGTAAGATTTTTGGCGCTAAATCATGCATGACATACATCATCGTGTTCAGCAAGAATTCAACTGTGCATCGAAATCAAAATTGACAGCATAGTGTTCAATAGACACGAGTAAAATGGTTCCCGTTGACCCAACGTCAAATTCCTAAATCTCCCGTTCTAAACCCGAAACTCTGAAGCTGAAAGAGTATCTGAAGTAGACTAAGCGCGCATAAAACTATGAGCGCTCGATACATTCCTTTGTTAATTTTTGTACTTTGCGTTCACGGTTACGTTGTGAAAAACATCGTTAGCTTAACCTCTCCAGTGATGTACTGTAACGAAAACACGATATAATTAATGACCCATTATAAAATCATATCATACAGTACAATGAAAATATCCCAAAATAATGTCGAAACGTACATGTATGTATTCAAAAAGTCCATTCGTCCATTAACAACCTGGAACTATAGGCTAAACATCTCGTCTCAGATAACAACGTGCGACAACATTTAATTTCATTTTCGCATGTTATGAAAGACAGACTGTAATTGTTTTGTACATGAATACATTTGCTCAGATGTAAATGGATAAATAATCTAGAATCTATCTAAATGATGTATCGTTTACGATAATGCTAATAAATAATATCATCTCGTGCTATAAATTAATTAAAACAGACCTTTTGCTTTGCTACTAGCTAATGCGAGTGGCATTTTTTCATCCATCGTCTCTACTCGCCATATTCTTTGTTGACCATGGATCACGATCGTTATCCTAATTGCCGACGGCCTGGCCAAAATCATGTGTCCGTAACGTCCATAAAAATGATATATTAAAGTAATAATTCCGAGGTCTGGTTACTTCTGATGGTGTTGGCTTTGCCGTATTTGTTTCCGGCGTCGCGTCATAATTTTATTTTATGGCCTAGCTGAAGGGTTATCTCCTTGTAAGCAAACACCTTGTAGCGCTATACGTTGATTACAATGTGATCCTCGTTTATTGTGCATTTATACAAAGAGTTACATGAGCCTGTTTCCGCATTATCTGCAGCAATATTTCATAATCTGCGTCGCCGTGAATTACACTCCCCTTGTCACTCTATCGCGGATTAAAGTACATGATTAACAACTGAACAATTTCGCTGTTATGTTTAGCGAAGTAGGTCTACTGATGACACAGTTTCCATGTGCGTTTGGGTTCCTTACTATTACCTACATAATAAAACATGACGCTTCTAAAATGTGCTTGTCACTGCATTAAGATAAATGCTTCTTTTCGTCAGTTTATATAATATTACAATGCGTACGATAGCCCACTACAATGCGTTCGTCGTATCCTTTACTATAAACACTGGTCTGCGGTTGCTACAATGCGTTCGGATCCTTTACTGCGTACGATAATCGATTACAATACGTTTGGATACCTTCCTGAACGTTTCAAGATAAAACGCCTCTGACAATGCGTTTGGTTTTTTCACCTCTGCTGTGTGTTAATTCCTTACTGCTAATTCACCAGAGCCCCTCTTATCTGCTTGTTTGAAAAGCTCCTGAAAGACACCGCGACGTTCTTATTTCATTTGGGGAGAAACACTGCCGTTCTGCCCACGGTGTCTTTGCTTCATTATTTCCCAATCAATGTTACTCTGATGAACTAGTCGATGAATGAATTCGAAGTGAAAAATGTTTGATAGATACCAATTCATCTAATTATGATACCGTATGTGTTTCAGTAGCATAGTATTTGTTGCAATGTGAATGTATCACGCGTTTACAAATATTCAATAAACTAATGTTTTACTTCGTGTCTCGAGCGGTCGGATTATCTCTTGGTGTGATGTTTCCTATTATATTTCTGTAACAAATTATCTCATAAGAAGTGTTTCTTTAGATCTGCAATTTGTAGAATACATGTTTTCTAGTCAAATGACCAATTACGATGTTTAAATCCTGCAGTCGAATATGTTTTGATATTGTACGTCAGTCGTAGGTTGTTACCTCAACGGTTGTTTTTACATCTAATACACTGTGTAATGATGCCAATCTGTGGGCAATCTGGAGCTCCAGAAGTCGATGTTGTATCTCTATAGGCTCCACTAATCCCCTAATCCTAATTTGAAATTATGCACACCTTGTAAATGATTATAAACAGAGTTCTAGGCTCATCTTAAAAAACATTACTACAGTAAGCTGTTTGTTCAGCACATTGTCCTTATGCTATTTCTGTACTGATTGCGTTCCTCGCTCAATTTCTTCTGAGATGACGTAATTGTTAATTGGACTTGTAAGAAAGTATTAAAAATTGTGCTTTTCCCATTTCATTTGTATCCCCTCGCATGCTATCTCATTTTTGTTAATCTACAAAAAGTAGTTGCGTATGTCACTGGATGTCAGTTTAACACGACTTATATCCCAGGCGGATTAATCATGTGCGTTAAATAAGGGTTTATGTTGCCATATTTCTTTAAAGTAACACATTATATCTCCTGTGGTCTTATGTGTATTTGTAGTTGTTTTATTACTATGTATTAGGTTATGATTACATTTCTGACAATATGATCAAAATCGTACTTAATTATTTGGCTCCAAACATGCCAAACAGCGTAGTAACGTAAATTATAATTCGAGGTACAGAAATCCTTCACAACTGATCATTATAAATATAAAGCCGAATTAAATATCATAAAACAGTAGTAAATATTGAATTACTGAAGAATCCATTATATGAAATCAAATTACGATGATGACTTTAGATATAACTATGTCACTGGCACCTTTTACACTGCTGTTCAAAATAGTGAATTATTTACTAAGATAATTTCTATGAAATATTTGTAATTATACAAATTGCAAATTCAAATGTAAAATAAGAGTAACAATGCATTAACATGCAAAATGTCACTACCTGCCATTTGTTTCAGACGCCGAACTCGAGACGCCACTTGCCGTCACAAAAATGGAGACCTTGACAATGCGTCACCACTTTTGATCATAAACTATTTAAATCGGGTATACGATGAATTTACAATCTCGATTCGTCACATCATTTTATTGTTTTTATAAAGCAGTATTTCATTGACAATTCGGTTTATTATCCACTCTGGTCCCAAGTGTAGATTTCTTCATTACTTTTTATGGTACACTGCTGGATATATATCAAATATTCTAAGTCCATTTATTTCCCTCCAGTATATTACTGTATGTCAAAACGGGATAAATAAATTCAGTGGAAGCCATTTTATTCAGGATATTCAAATGATATGACGTTTATTGATTCGAATAAAACCAAAAATTGGAGATTTCGGAGGAGTACCTTCATCCTAGGCAGTATATCCCATAGAAAAGGGAGAATAGTCTTTAGTCTAAGCTTTAACATTGTCGTATTTGTTCTTATCTAGCATAAAACTTCAAAAAGTTCCTGTTTCTGTCTGCACTTTCTTTGTGAATCCTTATTAGAACACCAACAAATATTTCTAGAATGCACTGAGTCCAGGGCTTAAATTAAATCCTTTATTGCAAACTTGATCGACAATATCAAAATGTGTATTTTCGAGAGATAATTACGTCCATGCAAATATAATCATATTGTAGTTAGGATGGTTTTTGGTGATATTTGACAAATGCAGCATTGTCTATAGCGTGCTATCTCCGGATTCGGTTTCACATGCCGATTTTTGGATTGTTCTAAAACTGAAGATGCTCGCAATGAGATGCTTCACAACTTAGCGATGTCGTGAACCTTAACAGAACTATTCTGTGTGTCAGTGAAAGGCCTCTCCAGCTAATATTTTACAGATAATTCAAACGTCTTGCATGGCAATTCTACTACCTTTCTCGTGTACTGTTGTGGAACTTTTAAATATTGATCTTACCACTCCATTTTAGAGTGATGAAAATATTTTTTAGAAATGTGACTTTCCACCGCTGTTTGTGATTTTTTAATAGATACTTTCTAACTTGTCATTGACATTTTAGATGTGGATTGTTTTTGTTGCTTTTGTGTGTTTTTTGTTATTGTCTTAAATTTTTAGATGTGTTTTTGTGTCGTTGTTTTTGGTTAATTTTCACTGTTGTGTTAAATGTTGAATATTTTTGTACTCCATGCTAAATGGGAAATAAAGAGATATAATAAACATCCATGGGAGATTATCTGAAAAATGAAGAAATGTTCCATAATTTTTGACAACGGTGTTTCGGGTTTGGAAATACAACCAGAATCCATGGTTTCAAAATCAAGTATGCCTATGATCCAAATGGAGCGATCGATCGCGATTTAAAAGTCATCAACACGTATAGTAATTCCATAGGAATATCAATATGAAGGGTGTCTTAATTAATTTCAGCGTTATATCGGGCACAACACACGTCTGTATGTCATCCATGTTAATTACAAAATATGATGGATGTGATTTTTGATTTATATAACTACAGACACCAGCGTAAATGTAATTTGGGTAGAGGGTGATATATGCTCCACCTATCGCCGATAAATTGATACAATGATTACACACATGTACACTCTCTTTCTTCTACTCTTTTTTAAATGTTAAGACATGAATATGTAGGGGCCAAATTGATTCTTTTACTGGATGAGATATTCATTCCTAAAGATCACGTTCATTTGAATTGATGGCAGTTGGTTGTATCTTCGTGACAGTCAATTACACTCTGACTCCACATGCTCGTTTGCATTTCAGATTAACGCTAGTATAAGATATATAGAGGGTGACAAAATTACAGTTAAGATTTGCAGTTAATCAACTTTGTCGTTTAGCATTTCAAATACATGAAAAGGGTCCATGATGTAGGTAATGAATTCAAGTTAATGTTAGACCTATAATTCGGTAAGTTACTCCAACCATTGTCGACATTTTAAGATCTTATTTATTCAACTACTGTTATTTGCTTGATCAACGCTCCGTAGTGTAGATCGAACGAATCTGAAGATGACGAATTGACCACAAATTACGAATTAAACTAGTATTTATATGAAAACGTTAACACCCTTGGTATACGCAGCTAACGAAAATTAACCGGTACGGGTCAAAAGCTGGACCGGTACGGGTTAACGGTTTTATTTGAATTTAAAACAGCCATAACTTGCTCAATATTGACTTCCTCGTGTCTAATTTGAAATATATGATGCCTCCCGATGCTTTTAAGTACCCCAATTTTTACAGATTTTTAAACGGACCAAAACTCTCCAAATGCTATTGCCCCGAACTGGTCCGTCTTCTCGCTGCAAGCAGATTGCCCCGAACCGGTCCGTCTTCTCGCTGCAAGCAGGATGAAATTCTTTGTCACAAAGTTTGGCATTTTTTATAAAATCAAACGCGCGTCATTAAAACTCACAAGATGTAAATAGCATGTCATTTACATCATACCTTGATGGGGAAAAATAGATCTTATATGTTAGAAGTACTAAACAAAAGTTATCGTGAAAATGAGACAGTCGTTCTCGAGAGAAAAGAGCATAAATGCGCATTTAGAGAGTTTTGGTCCGTTTAAAAATCTGTAAAAAATTGGGGTACTTAAAAGCATCGGGAAGCATCATATATTTCAAATTAGACACGAGGAAGTCAATATTGAGCAAGTTATGGTTATTTTAAATTCAAATAAAACCGTTAACCCGCACCGGTCCAGCTTTTGACCCGTACCGGTCAATTTTCGTTAGCTGCGTATACCAAAGGTGGTTAATCTTTCTGTTAAATTAGTAGATCACAAACTCGTATATTCTCATTTCCTAAAATCCCAGTCCAAATCCATTACTTGTTCTAGAGAAATCGCTTGTTTTTCTCGAAACGCTCCGTCGATTTAGAACACAATTTTAGAAACGCTCTTACCATTTTGTTTTGATATCATTTTCAGATTATTAGAGAAGAGTTCCGAATCGAATCTATCTCTCAAAAACGTGTTGTACTTGTTAGGCAAATTGAAACGTCCGAACCTGGTGGTGCTAAACGTGCAGCTAGCTGATTTAAGCCTACATTAGATGATGTCATGCTACTTGTGTGCTAAGTCATAAAACTATTGAAAAAAACAAAAAGTTTATATGTGAATTAATCTTTCTTCTTTTGATGCCAAGGGGTATTATAGATCATTTCTTTCTCTTCCTGAAAAGGAAAGGCAAGCTATGTATTTCCTAAACAGATCTAGATTATCGGAGCGTTTCCAGTTCACTGTGTTAACCAGATCAGAGCGTTTCTTGAATATGAGAATGTCATCATTTTTAAGACTTTCGGTCATCAAATCACTATTACGATAATGTATGGTGCGTTGAAGCATTGGAATTTGACTAAAATATACGTTAGTGCTCTAATCTTGGCTCAACTAATCACATGTCTCGACAAAATGGGTTTTGACCGGTAGAATGACAAATACGTTTTTGGATTTTGATAACTATACTGCTTGGTACAGCTCTTCCTAATTGCTTCAAACGTCAACAGCCAGCCAAGTACAGCATGAATATCACACCCATCGAATGGTATACTCGAAATATGTAACTCATAGTAGTCCATGGTTTGAAATCTTTAGGACGTCTAATAAAGGAGTTGGTAGCACACTATAGCGCAGCGATATTTGACCTTACATTAACATACCTACATATGTCCCCTAATACTTTTTATTATAACCGTTCAATATACTTCCGGCTTTAAGGTTGAATTATGCCTGCCATTAACAGAGGTAAAAAAATCACCAAAAAATAAAATCCCAATTTTTCACAATTTGGAGTACATAATGCAACAGAAAATAATAAAAAATGATTTAAATATATGATTTAGGTTTCTAAGCTACAAGTTTGAGGTTATTTTTCTTATCAATACCAAAAAATATGTAATCAGTGTATCGACGTTTTGTTATTGTATTGTTTCTCAGGTCCTAATAAGATAAAGGCTACAAACGAATCGCTTTTATGACAAATGACAAATGTTTAAATTATGCTAGTTTTTTCACAAAAGGGGTCTCAATACGTTTTGAGATATGGACTTTTATTCAGCGGTGAAAATTATCAATAAAGGCGGGCCTATTGCTCTTCCTTGACTAATTGGGACTACAGCTAAAATTCTGTTTCCCGTAGTTAGATATAGCTCAGTTGCTTATAAAACAACCATCAAAACTTGATCGATTTCATGAATAATTGAGAAAAATCGTTATCATTATCTTCTTAAAATTTGATTGTATCCAGCGGTAAGGTCAAAGAACAAACACCCATCAGAAAACTTGATGATAGCCACAAGTAACGTCGAGGAAGAATTTCAGGGCGTTCGATTGCATATGACTCTAATTGATTATTAGACATTCTCTTGGAATATATGAACATTCCAATACCTCAGTAACATTTAATTAGATATAAATCTTACCTATTTGTTATTGTATTATGTTTTGTAAAACATGAACAATAATTTGTTGTTAGACCCCTTGCGATTATATGGAAAAATTCTGGTAATAAAATGTTTTAAATGGTAAAAAAACTAATATGTTCCCAATCATAAATTACCTAAATATTCCACATAATTTTGTTGAATCGGCTTGGCTCATATTTGAAAAATCAAACAAAATCTGAAAAACACACTTGCATAATTACACTAATTAAACACCGCCATCTACGGTAAAATTAAATAGTTTATTTTTAAATTATAATAATTTATTTTTGTTCGTATGCTTAGAATAACGGTCTGTGTCTTATAAAATGTATAAAAGTTCGAATCAAAATATTTACGTTTTTTGACCCCTTGTGATGAAAGACATTTTTCGACCCGAGAGCCGGAAGTTTTTTCAGCAAATGGTATTTTAAAAGGATCAAGACATGTACACCTTCATAAATATTGCTTCAACTGGACTATAGCTCTTGTTCCCATTATTGAGGAAATCGTCAGACGGCTCATCATTCCCGCCCGCCAGTTTTCCTACTCCGGAGCGTTTCTTTGTTTAATTTCAGTAATGTATGTATGTATATATTTATTGCCCTTTATATAAAGGAGATACATGTATACAAATTATGTAAATGTTAAATTGAAACTAATCACTATTTACAAACAAACAATATGACTGACGACGACGCCTAGCTACCGCGTAGACGCACGCCGCCGACCAAGATTGGCCTAGCACCTAATTGTAACGCAATTATAAAAAAATGACTATATTTTAATTCATTGTTTTGTTGTTGTTTTTTGTACTGACGACGACGCCTAGCTACCGCGTAGACGCACGCCGTAGGCCTAGATAGACCTGTTACCTAACACTCTTAAGATTAATAAAAAAAATGACATTATGGATCTGCGTTTTCTATAAAAATTAAACGGAAGACATAGCGTATCATCGTACCTTCCCCAAGGTCGGTACTGCAGTACTGTATGAAAGTATGAGATGCTTTCAATATCTTGTAAGCTAGTAAAAGAAATATACAATTTTTGTAAATTGAAGAAAGGTGGTGTTGCCCTATGGTGCAATTCTAAATTAGTGTGTATAATAAATGTACATAAATATAAATACAAATATGCGAGTAAAACTAAAATGTATAGGCTGGTTAAGAATGAAATGAAACCCTCCGTTGTGCATGTAAGAGCGTTTGGGTTGGACACCGTGGATATGAACCTCTTTAACATCTTGCGTTCTTTTACAATTATAAGGACGGTGACTACTTCAACATTGATACTCTATAATTAAAGAATAAACATTTGATTACTATTAAACCTCGAGCTTACTCAACTACTGTTGAGCTCTCTTCGAAAAAGTGTGGATTAATAATGGTCCTATTAGGGTCCTAATAGGTGCTATTGCTTAGTCCGTCCAAACGAATGGTTGCTGAGGAACGAGTTTTAGGCCTAGTCTGAGAGAAATATCTTCTTATCTTAACTTTGAATCAAAGGCTGCAATCCTTGCTCACAATCTTTTTCCTTAATGGTCAATGATCTATGATCTATCAGTGTCTCTATCTAAAGCGCTATTCCAAGGGACAGTAGAGAATGTGGATCCCATAATGGTCAAGATCTTGCTCAGATTTAGCTCGAATTCTGATTGGGTGCGGAGGCGAAGTCTCGCGTGTTGCCCGGATATAACCGAGCAAAAGCCGTAATTCACTTGCTTTTTCTCGAAGTATCACGAGACTCCATCTTTTTGCGCATTTACGGAGAGTGCACTTGGTGATTGTTGCTACCGAATTTCTTAGAGATAAAGTGGAGTTTCACTCAATATTCTTCTCTCGATTACTCAATAGTTAATGGGTTCATTTTGTATAATTTTTTCGTCAAAGTTAAGATATGAACTCTGTACATGTTACCAATGTGTTGATGAGTAGCTTTATTCATTGATATTGACAGAAATTCGAGTGTAGAATTGAAATATTTCAGGAAAGTTTAGGAAATAATTCTCCGTGCAGGGCGGGCAGGATTGTGCCGTATCAACTGCTACTGGAGTGTGAAGGAGAAACGTTGCGACTGTCTGCAGTGTGGAGTATGCAGGAAGATTAAAGTATAGTAATTAACTCGTTTTCAATAAATAATATTAATTAAAAGTTGATTGTTATATCAAAGAGCAAAAGTATTTTCTGGGTCACCGCGAATGGCATGATTTCCTCGAGTCTCTTCAGTTGCAAGGCAACCATACTGGGACCGATTCGTGTCGTTCCACTACTGCCCTTGGTGGGGGCTCGCTACCATACTGTATGACTCCCGGGGTCTAC
Organism: Owenia fusiformis; assembly: GCA_903813345.2. Taxonomy (NCBI): domain Eukaryota; kingdom Metazoa; phylum Annelida; class Polychaeta; order Sabellida; family Oweniidae; genus Owenia; species Owenia fusiformis. The sequence continues at coordinate 13,582,560 of CAIIXF020000005.1, read as the reverse complement.
TAAAGCACGTCAGTGGAGGAACCAACCACAGTCTCACAATCTGTCCCCGACAAAAGCGGTCAGAGAACCAACCCATGCCAAGGGCCGGTAAACGGTTGGACCTTCGGACCGGATGTCCTGTAGTGCAATGATCAACAACTCCGTACCTGGGGCTCGAACGCGGGACCTCCGTATCCCACGACGTTCAACCGCAAAGTAGCCTCAGTCTACACCACTAGGCTACCCTGCTTAGGTGTTAGGACTGCTAAAAATGATGTAGTTGTTGTAGTTATTTGATTCGATAATCTAATTTAGTTGGAATCAAGATTGTCCAACGATCAAGAAAATGCGCAATGAACTCAACAACTCTCACAAATGTGAATGGAAGTTGTAAAGCCCAATTAAAAAGGTATTCTTGATCGATCTTTATAATAATATCTAAAAACAATCTACTGTATGAATACTAGGCTAGATAGAGAATGATCCCAAAATAAAGAAAAACGTGATTCGCATGCCGTTGCAATTGTGCTAAAATATCAATTGAGTTTGAAAGAAATGAAAAGGGACCACGCCAAAGTAAGCCGATTTGTGGAATTGAGGTGTCTTGATCGGTCACTAAACGGTATAAGTGAGTAGGTTTGTGTGGATACGTCAAAGAAAATGAGCTATATATTTTGGCACATTACCTGGCCCATTGAAATAATCGGATTACGTTTAGAACTAATTACCTGTAGCTAACACACGTGTTATGTTAAAGTGTTTACAATTAAAAGGACAAAAACAAGAAAACTGAACGAACGAGAACTCATACTACAGATTCAAAGTATTCAAACTATTTCAGAAAATTTGACAGCTTCAAAATTGGAATCCCATGCTATTTTCAGTTACGCGCAGTTCATTCCGCAAATGGTCTAAAGCTTTCTTGCACAAGGAGTTCATGGAGGACATCGGGTGTACCCACACCGTATACAAAGATTATCTATGACTCAAACAAGATTGACTACAATGATTACATAGCTGTTAATTGTGTATCTCGTGCACAAAATGGCAATAAAAATACATGACTATACAAAATAGACATGGCAATAAAAATACATGACTATACAAAATATATGGCTATAAAAATACATGACTATACAAAATAGATGGCTATAAAAATATTTGACTATTCAAATTACATGACTATACATGTACAGGGTGGTCAAAAAAGTGAACCCTTGAAACAGGCTATATTTTTCTTAATACACGCATGAATTGGCTCATATTATCACATCTTGTAGAGGAAGGTCTAACATTTTTGTTGATGCCATTATTTATTCTCAGTCTTGAATTTTGAAGAAATTACAAGACTTAAACATGCCTAAAATTAGAAATTGTGCAAAACTACCAATGTGATTCACGGATATTGTTGAAACACATCGGATGATCTTAAAAAAAGCTTATTAGGGAGAGATATAAGTCAAACCATATCATATGACAAATGGGACACTTTTTGAGAAGAAAACACATTTTACATTTTCATTGACCATTTTGAAGCAGTTTTAACCATTCAACAGCTGTTGGGGGCGTATTGCCTACACAAACGGTTAGTCGGGGGTGGGGGGCAATTTTACCCCTTGTGACCCAAACTCTGAGAAGCCCGTCATATAAATATCTTGCAAAAATAAAAGTGAAATCTAATATTCAGTGTTTTGGGCCATATTTCATTAGAATTAATCGATGATTAATAGAGATATTGACGTTTTAAGACCATATAGGGGTATGTTGCAATTTCACTGGAAGATGTTCTCGTCTTTGGAAACTTATCTAACATTTCTTTGCATCACAATAACTTTGCAACTAACGGAGGCAGGATGCTAATTTTTACACCATAATGTGCAGGATTCAAATCAAAACAAAGTCAGAAAGCATTAGGATTTTCAGACGGCGGCTAAATTGAAGTTCACATTTTATCGATTTTCAGTGATATTTGGTTAGGGCTTATAATTTCTGCAAATTTCATACTACGAAAAGTATATGGTACCAACAAAAAGTTTAGACCTTCCTCTACAACAGCTTTTTAATGTGAATCTGGCAGGTTTTTATGTTTATTGCAAATGATAGACAATTGACTTTCGAATTTGTCCTGCAATGTTTGAAAAGTGAACCATAGGCTTGTTGATAGTTTAAGATTTCTTCAACCTGTGCAAATTCTTTATTTGTGAAGGTAATTAGAAACTGGGTAGGCAACATAAGTGATAGCCTATTAAGTCAACTAGATATCATTGACACTTGTAGCTAATGGCATCAGTCACATTTGATCTACGGCAACCTTGCGACGGCCGTAACTTCCCAAAAACGAGAGAAATAAGCATTACTATATGTATATTTTCTATTTCGGTTTTATGAAGCTCAACTGCCGAAGAGCAAGTGTGACTGAGGCTGAGTCAAAGCAAAAAACAAAAAAATTGTTTGATCGTTTACAGAACTCGCGAAGAACAAATGACGTTGTCTCTTCACTACTTCCTATCATTAGGTACTCCGTGACACAAAACAGATACTACAAGTTCCATTAAGAGCAAAATAACTCTTTACTTCATTCCACAGTAGAAGCTTTGGAGATTATTTAGTGATTTACAGGCGTGTTGGCTTAGAGGTTGATCAGCCTGGTTCCTGGTTGAAGTGACTTCTAATCATGAAGATGTGCAGTTTTCATCTTAGAAAATTAACCTCTTGAAACCCAAGGGCGACAATAAATTGAAAGTTATTATGGTGTGTTCTTCTAATGTGCAGTTAGGTAGGAGTACACTCTAACATTTTTTCATTTGCATTGCTTAAAACAGCTTTATTGGTCGATATGAAGAAACCAAGCAATTGATTAATGATTCCAAAATGACTGTCACAACAACCCTATCGAACATGGCTTGTATTGGAGAAAAGACATAAAATCTGCCATAATGTTTGTGTGCAAATGAACTGCCATATACACTCTCTCTAAGTCGAAAGTATGATACCTGTCACACCTGTCACACCTGTCATTTTGATTTGAAAATGTGACTGACAATGTTTGAAACGTTACCACCAGTAGCTTTGTTTATATTATTCTTATGAATATGCTAAATACCGAAATGTATAGCAATGCATGAAATCAGTAGCCAAAGGCAGGGATGTTTATGTAATGCCAATAAAGAAAAAATAGGTTACTATTTCATTTTAAAACACATTCACGTTTGGAAACAGCTAGTCAATCATTTGTTCTATCACTTGTCTTTCTATCACTCATTCATTCATTCATTCGCCTAGTCCGTATGCTCCTAGCTACTTACTATCTTGCTCTGCATCCAAACTATCACATTCAGCATCTGTAGCAATTAACAAAAGACGTGGATGGAATCCTGAAATAACGTTAGAATTAAATAACTTACTATAGGAGGGGTAGTCATAAAGTTCTCATATTTTTAGTTTTTCGATTTTTTTTTATGACATTTACAAAGATAAGGCAACATTTAATGGCATTTAATTAACTCCTTAAAGACTATCCCTTTGAAAATCTTAACTTTAAAAAAAGCAGTTGCCATAGTGACCAAAAATCATTTTCAAAATAGTTAATAAAGGAGAATAAAAAGTTAACAACACAAAAATCGTTGATAGTTTATTATATGTTTGCTTCGGGTCTCTCAACTTTTGATTACTATGAAAATTATATTTCTCTAAATATTTTTTGGGGAAATAAAATATATAATATTATTTATCCCGTTTTGCCATACAGTAATACGTAAGTGTATACTGTATATTGGAGGGAAATAATTAAACTTGGAACATAGTACTATGTTTAATATTATATTCAGCAGTGTACCATAAAAATTAATGAAGAAATCTACAATTGGGTCCGGAGGGTATAATAAACCGAATTGTTAATGAAATACTGCTTTATAAAAACAATAAATGTGATGAATCTAAACTATATAGACATCTGAACATTTATTGACATATGCGGAATCACTCAAAGTATATTAACAAAAATGAAATACCAGACAGAGGGATAAAAAATAATTGAGAAAAGCACAATTTTAACAATCGTTCCATTGACATTTTATTTATATTATTCCCCAATTTACTGATTAGGATTGCTATGAAAGAGATATTGCACTACCAACAAACCTTTAAAATAATTAGACTAGAAACATGGTGTGTATTAGGCCCTTAGCCAGCTTTTGCAAGGGGGTGCTTGAACCCTCCCTCCCACCTCCCACCCCTAACATTTACCCCAAAATGCCCCAAAACTAATCAGTTGTAGACCTTCATACTAAGAAACATCCCCAAAGATTTCAGATGGATCCCTGAAACGGTTTGGCTGGAAACCGACCGACCGACCGCCATCTCGCCCGGAAAATTGATCACAATTATAGCACCCAAGAGTGCAATGAGAATAGACTTTACGTGCATTATTCAAAGTGCCGTTGGATATAAAAACAACCGTTAAAACAATACATACTCAGGGACCCAAGTTCTGAGAAACAGCTAGAAAGTGAAAATGGATATTTGAAAGTATTACGCGAGATTTTTTCATTTTCTTGTTGGAAAATAAGTTGCCTTTATGATGTGGGGTGATATCTAGAGTTTGAGACTTGCGAAAATAAGATATCCTCATCTTTATACCCCCACCCTATTATTTTAGGGGGGTCGGGAGGAAAATAAACTTTAATTCATAACTTTGAAAGTATATGAGGTACAAACTTAATTTTTTCACCAAAATTTATAAAATAACATCAATAATTGATAAAAAAATATTTTGTTACAAAAATAAGCTAATTTGCATATTTTAACCCTTAAACTGCCATAAAAACGGTAAAATGATGAAGTGATTGTAAACGACATTTACTGTAATTGCCTTCATATGATGTTATAACTTATGAAATAATTCCTATAAATGCATCCATGTATGTATAACAGATGTGCAAAATATAAGAAGTGTATCTTACATAACGACTGTGAAAAAAAATACTCCCCAACCCAGATATTTGAGGGGGGGGTCAATTGAAAATGAACTTCGTTCATAAGTTTGGAACCATATAAGATACAAACTTAATTTCGTCACCAAAATTTATGCCATGACATCATAAATGGATGAAAACTGTTTTGATATAACAATAAGCTAATTTGCATAATGTAATCCATAAATGGTCATAAAACTGTTTATCCGCAAAGTGATAATCTACCACATTTTTTAAATTGACTTCCCTTGCTTTAACAAAGGAGATAAGAGATATGCATTGCTGCTATCATGTAGATTTGCACTTGTTTATAATTGCTAACAGTTAATTAAACTGGTTATATTATTTAATCAAACTGCATGCCTAATGTAGCTCACATAGAAACAGTCAGTGTCCTGTCATAACTTGTTTTAAAAGAGTAGATACTGTATGGTGTCTTTGACACTCCCCAGCAGTCATCATGCAGGAAGTCACTGTTGGATGTACCTTTATTATCAGGTATGTTCTCTACTTCTAGTCAACATTTGTATCATTTTCTTCTTTCTCAAGTGCATCCCTTGTGCCTCCTATGATATGGATACCTTATGCCATTCTGTATTTTCGAATAATAATCACTTTGATGATTTAAGATCTGAATTTTATGTGATGTTTAAAACAGAATGAAATGAGTACGAGTTGTTGTTATGAGTGGCTTAAATGACTCAAGTAGATGGCAGAATCTGGCCATGATAGGTTTGTGTGTCAAATTGCAATTTGAATATATATATATGAATAATATATACAATATGAATCGTTTAATGATTGATGTTAGATCATGGTTTGAGAAATGTGTACATTGACAACCATTGATGCCATATACAATGGTCTACATGTATACAATGGGTAACAAGAACACGTTGATACCTTATTTCAGGTTCTATGCAGATATTATGGACTATCCAGAATCAAGATAAACTATGGCAAGTTCCACACTTTAAATAATGGACCCTACAAAATGCATTATTTGTCAGGAGAGTCGAGCGGACAATGAACCTTTGAGGCATTTAACATCAAAAGGCTATGATACTTTTAATCATGCTTTGGATATAAGAAAACATGAAAACACTGAGATATATGAGAGGCTCCAGAATTCTCATATTGACAACAAAACTGGATTCTTGGCAATGACTCCTATGTACCACAAGACATGTTACTCTGTGTTTACCCTGAAAAGACACCTTGATGAAATCAATGTCAAGATTACTGTGCCAAAGCGAAGAAAATCAACTGAGCAAGTTAATGAAAATAACGATGGGAAAACGTCACCAAGTATGTTAGGCAAGACTATTAGTAGAGAGTCAACCAAACTGAAATCTAAGAAACAAGTCTGTTTCCTATGTGAAAAGGAAAGAGACAGAAAGGGGTCCCGTACCATGTATAAAGTTGCAGAATCCGAAAAGCAAGTCAGAATTCATAATCAAGCAAAACTTATTCAAGATGAAAAATTATTGATACGAATACAAGGTCATGGAAACGAATGTGCAGATTTGATTGCAGACGACTTTAGTTATCATAAGCTATGTATGGTGAAATTCATGAATCAAAAGCCTGAAACAAGCAAGGTTCCTAAAGGAAGTACCAGTAAATTAGACTCTGCATTTGAACTGCTACTTGAAAAAATCTATCCAGTCTTAAAGAAAAAAGAAGGTATTTTCATTGATAAAATAACTGAACAATATCAGCATTATATGGAACTTTGTGGAGTTGATGGAGGAATGGCATATACCAATGGTAATATGAAATCCCGTTTGTTAGCACATTTTGGGAGTGATGTACTATCTTTCCATTATTTGTTTGGGAAGAATAAATCATTTGTTGTTACGCTTGCTGATCTATCATATAACGAGCTGGATACTGTGAGGCATGCACTGAGTGATGATGTGGATGCTACAAATGGGAGTGATGGTATGTTTATACTTTGATTCAATCAGTTTTTTGTTATAGTCTCTATTGGTCAGAGTTTTCCAGTTGGTGTTCAGCAGTCAGCATCTGTTACAAATGGCAGGTGACTTTTTGCATGATATTACCTAATTCATTTCTTTTTTTGACATAATTCCATTCAATGATATATAATATATAATTAAACCATTGTTGGTCTTTTCCTAAATTGGAAGTTTTTCAACCAGAATGTTATCTAAATTCTGATTTTATTGGATAAACAGCTTGTTGTAGACCATCATTGTCGAAACATATAAATCTTTTTTATTTAGCTAAGATACCTATAAATAGGAGTGTAAAACTCATTTGACATATTCATGTTCATGTTTTCAGAATCTACTGACAATGATGTTGAAATAGCTATAGAAGAACAAGGGGAGGCTGAGTCAGTTACAAACCTCGATCGTGAATCTTACCATGTGGCTAAATCAATCCAAGCTGGACTAAGAGACCATACAAAAGTTGTGAATTCCACATCTGAATCAATGATATCTTATGACTGTGCAAACAGACTTGTTACCACAGACTTGTATAATCATGTAGCATATTTAATCACTAACTGTGAATTTTCAAAGTCTGGGCGTGTTGAATTAGATCAAATGTTGCATGAAAGGGTTCTTAATGTCTGTCAAGACATCATGGGTAGCACCTTAGGAATATCAACCACAATACCAAAACATATTGGCATAGGTCTCTATGTTTTCAAGCAAACTCGCAGTAAAGATATCATAACATTGTTAAACAGGTTTGGTAACAGCGCAGGCTACAATGATGTTCAAAGAGTTATTACAAATGCTGCAGATCAGGCAAATGAAAATACTCAAATAGCAGGTGTTTTCATTCCTCAAAACATGAAAGTAGGTAGCTTTACACAATTTGCTTTTGATAACCTGAATTTTCAGGAGAACACCAAAGATGGGACTACTTTGAATGCAACAACACATATACTTTATCAGTATGGTGACAATGTAAACCCGACTGAAGACCCTGTCACAATAATACCAAGCCAAAGAACACGCAAGGTGACTGTAGAGACTCCTCAACCCTTTAGAGCAGATATGTCCTTTGTTGGTATTAAGGATCGAAGGAAGACTAGACTGTTGGATCAGGAAATGTTCCCTAACTTGACACGTGATTCACTGGTACACAGGTTAGATGATGCTAATATCATATTCATGCTGACAAGGCTGATACCAACAAACCTTTTACCAGCTGACCACACATCACAATTTACCTGGAAGGAAATGAACAAAGATCTAAATCCTATTCTAGAGGCAACGATTCAAGGATATGGTCCATGCTTTCCAGAATCACCAACCAATCCTGACATTGTTCAGAAATCACTTGATTATTGCATAGAAAGTGCAGCCTTCCTAGAGAATCGGGATGTCGTTGTAACTGCTGATCAAGCAATTTATGATATAGTCAAAGCACTTGCTGCCAAGTTCCCAATGAAATATGGTAGGATTGTTAAGCGACTAGGAGGATTTCATATTCTTTCAAACTACATGGGAGCTGTTGGAAGACTGATGAAAGACAGTGGACTGGAAGATATAATAGAAAAGTCTGAACTTTGTAAGAGAGGAACAGCAAACAAGGTTATAGCAGGGGGTGATTACTACAAGATGGTAAGATGCCATTCAATTGTTGGAGAAGCATTCTTTAGCTTGAAATGGGAGGCATTTGAGCATTGGCTTGAGCAGAATGGTAATACTGATGTATTAAGTGGTTTGGCAGATCATCTATGTGAGTTTGCAGAGCTTGTGTCAGAGGAGAACCTTCACACTATTATGGAGTTTGTACAATCCACTGATATAAATCAACTGTGGAAAGATTTTACCCAAACTCTGTCTACTACCGGGAAATACTGGAACTCATACATTGATATGGTGGCAATCATCCTTGGGTACATCGAGGCTGAACGCAAAGGAATATGGGAGCAGCATCTGAATGAAGTGGAGAAAATGATACCTATTGTGGTTGCAGCAAAACATCACAATTACATGGCATGTTTGCCACAATATCTACATGAGATGAGACAACTCCCTACAACACACCCAGCGACATACCTTCAATTCCTAGAAGGCAAGTTCAATGTGAGACAGTCTAAAGGTAAATTTAATGGAGTTTGGACTGACATGGGGTTAGAACAAACTTACAATAGAGAAGGCAAAACTTCACTATTCAAGGGAGTAAGTCTCAACACAAATGCTAGAGAGAAATACATCAGGTCTGTGCCATTCATGACAGGTGCAGCAGACAATGTAAAATCAATGGCACACATGGATGGTGAGCAGAAGTTCTCAAGTAATAGTACTGCCAAAGAAGAAATGGTCATTATATCAAGAATCAAGACTATGATCAAAGCCGAGATGATAAATCCATTCTCAGACAATGAGGAAGCCCTTATCAATATATCAACTGGGCAGAAATCCCCTGATACGAGTCTAGCCTTTGCCAGTGAAAAGGGTATAGAAGCCATTGAACAAGCCAGACAGAACAATCACAACAAAATAACTTCTCCTACAGTCACACCTTTTGCTGAACCAATGAAATCAAAGAAAAAAGTACACATTAAAAAGATATATGAAGATGAGACTTCTGTAACTCGTTCCCTGTGTTTTGTAGCTGGTGACAAAAGGCGAGAAGTGAGGACTGAATCATTTAGCCATGAATGGACACATTACCCATCTTCCCTGTTTGAGCCTGACCCACAAAACAGTACTATAAAAATGCGAAAGGGGTGTAAGAGTGACTACTTCAAAGAACTAGCCAAATTTTCAAATCTAGAAGAAACCTACCACCTCCCAGCATCAGAAATCAACAGTGCTCTCATTGTCGATGGCATGGCCTTTATACAGCGATTTCGAAATCTTGGTGCGGGCACCTATGAAGACTTGAGGGATGTTTACATTGAGAAAATATTACAAATGAAACCAGCTGGATGCATGCTAATCCATTTCATTGGAGATCGCTATGATTTTGGTCCTGAGAAAAGTTTGAAACACGAAGAGCGGGAAAAAAGATCCAAAATGAAAGCAGCAGAATATGTGCCTGCCAATGGTGTCATGCTTCCCTCTTGGGTTAAACTTATGGCCAATGAGAAATCAAAGGTAAATCTTTTGGATTATCTGACAACAGAATGGCAGAAACAGGAACAGAGAGAAAAACTGGGTCCAGTTACACTAGTAATGGGAGGCACATCTAAGAGTTCAACAAAGACAATAGCAATAACATCAGAGTCTGTAAATGAAATGCCTGAACTTGACTGTGCTGACCATGAAGAAGCAGATACTCGCATCATGTCCCACATTAAGGTATGTGTAGACAGCTTCCACATTCAGAGAATCGTTGTACAATCTGATGACACAGATGTGGTAATGATGTGCTTGTATCACTATATCAAATGCAAAACTACAGAATTATGGATTCACAGAATGGGGAATTTCATTCCCATACATTCCCTTATTTGGGAAATTAGTTGCAAATTAAACAAAACAGCCAAACACATTGCATCCTGCTTGCTAGCAGTGTATATAGTGACAGGGTGTGATACAGTGAGCCATATCTTCAGCAAGGGGAAAAAGAAGGCTTTTAAAGTTGCTCTGACCCTTATCAGGGAGAACAAGCTTGAATCAATTGCAAACTATGGTGAAGAAGGCTGGGAGATAACCGACGAGGTTATACGGGATGTTAGACTCATCATAACATCTCTTTATAACAAACCAGCCTTCAAATCTTTGGATGTATTACGAGAACACCTGTTTGCAGGATCCAAAAATGACATCAGAACGTTACCACCAACTGAAGATGCATTTTTGCATCATGCAAGCAGGGGTTTATATCAATTATACATTTCAAAAAATGCAGACAAGCCTCTTTTTGAGATCCCAGAACCGTGGAATGGATTTGGACGTCAAGTGGTTGATGGTACTCTTCAGACCATTAAAATGACCAAAAAACCAAAACCTGATATGACAAAAATCCCAAAGTCAAATTGCGCGTGCAAACGATACAAGGGTAAAGCATTATGTTTAACCACTTGCCCATGTGCCACTGCAGGTACAGAATGTTTAGCTGCATGTTCATGCGGCTCAAAGGAAAGTGAGTGTGGAAGGGAATAAGTGGATTAACCAAAAGAGATATGAAATTTTCACTGCACCAAATATCTCCAAACTAGAATATCACATCAGTCCTAACAATTGACAGTGACTATGAATATGGTTCAATACAAGTCTGAATTTGTGGTAATTTATGGTAACCTTTTTAAGAATTATTCTGAAACACTGCAAGTTACTATTATTGAGAGAGGATATATTGTCAAAGTTATAACTTCATGTTAAGTCAGTTTAAGTATAGAACCACTTTGCCTCATAATGATTTTCATGACTGTTTAAAGGTTAAATTATGCAAAATAGTTTGTTTTTATATTGAAATATAGCATTGTCCCCACCTAACATTTCTTGATGCGATTTCTAAGTTTTATCTTATACGATTTCAAAGTTAAAAATTAAAGTTTATTTTCATTAACCCCCCCCCCCCCTTCTCAAAATATTGGAGTAGGGTGTAAGATTCTTTTTGCTATCATTATACAAGATACTCTTTTTATATTGTGCATACCCCATGAAAATATATTTCTTGCAATTATCTCATAAGTTATAACTTCATAGGAAGTCAATTACAGTAAATGTCGTATATTATCACTTTGTCATTTAACAGTTTTATAACTGTTTAAGGGTTAAATTGTGCAAATTAGCTTATTTGCATATCAAAATAACTTTTCTAAATTACTGATGTTATTTTGGTGAAAAAATTATACTTGTATCTTATATGGTTCCAAACTTACGAAATAAGTTCATGTTAATTTGACCCCCCCCCCCGAATATCTGGGTTGGGGATTAATTTTTTTCACAATCGTTATGTAAGTTACACTTTTTATATTTTGCACATCTGTTATACATATATGAATGCATTTTTAGGAATTATTTCATAAGTTATAACATCATATGAAGGCAATTACAGTAAAAATTATGCATCATCACTCCGCCATTTAACCGTTTTTATGGCGGTTTAAGGGTTAAATTATGCAAATTAGCTTTTTTTGTTTCAAAATATTTTTTTCCCCATTACTGATGTCATTTTATAAATTTTGGTGAAAAAATGAAGTTGGTACTTTATATACTTCCGAAGTTATATATTAAAGTTTATTTTCCTTCTGACCCCCCTAAAATAATAGGGTGGGGGTATAAAGATGAGGATATCTAATTTTCGCAAGTCTCAAACACTAGATATCACCCCCTATCACAAAAATAACTTATTTTCCAACAAGAAAATGAAAAAATCTCGCGTAATACTCTCCAATATTCAATACCCAAAATATTCAGCCTGGGTCCCTGAGTAGGCTATTGACGTGCAATAATAAAAACGTGATCAACTGCAGGGTTGGGTATAAAATTGAACTTGACGGGAAGCATGATTTCTTTAGAATGGAGTTCTTGTGAGACAGTTTTTCCATGACATTAGAAGGAACAATCAATACACCGGACATTAAATCGTTAAAAACCAAACTAGACGTTGACGTGCAAAATTCAAAACGCGTGCTATTGGATATAAAAACAACCGCAATTCAACGTGCAATAATAAAAACGTGATCAACTGCAGGGTTGGGTATAAAATTGACATTTGACGAAAAGCATGATTTCTCCATATGAGAGTTCTTTGGAGATAACCTTTTTCCATGGCATTATAAGAAATACCTCCCGAGAGAATAAAGCGATGACTTGCAGTAAAATACAAACTTGCAGTATTCTGTCAGATTGTAATCGACGCGTGAGGCATGTAAAGATTTGCAATAAGGCGAACAGATTTATCATTTACTGCAATATTATGAACTATTTTCGGTATTATTAATTAAATCATATTTATTGAGATGTGACAAACTATTTTCACATAGATTTTATTCCATTACGATTTCAACGCATTCATTAAACCTCGAAGCAAACGTTAATACTTATGCGCAGTTGTAGAAACCATTTTTAGTCTCTCAGTCTCAGCCACAGTGTATCAAGTCTTGGGCTTAAAATTCACTCATTGCAAAATATTTTCAACGGAATCACCTACGAGATTCGACATCACTAAAAGAACATATTTTCAGAAAGACTTTTTGCAATGGTCAAGTTGGCAAAGCATCAATTTCAATCTGTAAAGTCAAGTTGTCACCTTGACAACCATTTAACGAATGACCTTGGGTGAGTTATTGGTTATATAATGCAGTACAGTTATATGGAATACTGTGTTCGATTTGGTTGGAATTAGACACTTTGGTCTAGCTATGTATGAATAGTTATTAAAGGTCTCATATCACCCTTGGTATACGCAGCTAACGAAAATTGACCGGTACGGGTCAAAAGCTGGACCGGTACGGGTTAACGGTTTTATTTGAATTTAAAACAGCCATAACTTGCTCAATATTGACTTCCTCGTGTCTAATTTGAAATATATGATACCTCCCGATGCTTTTAAGTGCCCCAATTTTTTACAGATTTTTAAACGGACCAAAACTCTCTAAATGCGCATTTATGCTCTTTTCTCTCGAGAACGACTGTCTCATTTTCACGATAACTTTTATTTAGTTCTTCTAACATATAAGATCTATTTTTCCCCATCAAGGTATGATGTAAATGACATGCTATTTACATCTTGTGAGTTTCAATGACGCGCGTTTGATTTTATAAAAAATGCCAAACTTTGTGACAAAGAATTCCATCAGCTATTGCCCCGAACCGGTCCGTCTTCTCACTGCAAGCAGATTGCCCCGAACCGGTCCGTCTTCTCGCTGCAAGCAGGATGAAATTCTTTGTCACAAAGTTTGGCATTTTTTATAAAAAATCAAACGCGCGTCATTGAAACTCACAAGATGTAAATATCATGTCATTTACATCATACCTTGATGGGGAAAAATAGATCGTATATGTTAGAAGTACTAAATAAAAGTTATCGTGAAAATGAGACAGTCGTTCTCGAGAGAAAAGAGCATAAATGCGCATTTAGAGAGTTTTGGTCCGTTTAAAAATCTGTAAAAAATTGGGGTACCTCAAAGCATCGGGAGGAATCATATATTTCAAATTAGACACGAGGAAGTCAATATTGAGCAAGTTATGGCTATTTTAAATTCAAATAAAACCGTTAACCCGTACCGGTCCAGCTTTTGACCCGTACCGGTCAATTTTCGTTAGCTGCGTATACCAAGGGTGCATATATTAAATGCAGGATTCTGTTTCTCAAATTAATCACATTGTAAATTTCTTTATAGGGATTCAAAACACATTGTAGACGATTTATACTTCTAAAGTTTAACGTATTGTAAATCCGTATTACCATTTACTAACTTTAAGATACAAAATCAAACAATTTAACTGAGCATTAACGAATATAGAATGCATTGTAGAAGTATGAAATACGAATGCATCTTATTTAACATCGCATATAACATTCAAGATCTGATTGATTTGGAAATTGTCCGTTTGTAACCCAATGAGGATTGGCTCCCAGGGTGCAAACGCGATATTCTGGACATGTTGTGATAACAAAATTCGAATTCAAACAGCCGCCTTTTTTTCACTTCAGAATTTGAATCGCGAGATTTGGTCTTTTTTCCTAACAAAATTTCCAAAACACGCAAGAGGTGATCGAGATATTGTTTCGAAACTTTTGGACTGTTGACTGTTGTTTTTCTAGTCATAATGTCAGAAAATAACGACATTCTGACATTTTCATTGTTGGAAAATATCGAGTTGCGTCCCTGGGAGCCAATCCTCCTTATTGTTAACAATATAATTCAAGCAGTACCCTGCGCGCAGATATTGCTGGAGATAATAAGGAAATATACTGATGTAACTCTTTGCAAATGCACATTAAGTGAAGATCACATTGTAATCAACGTATAGCGCTACAAGGTGTTTGCTTACAAGGAGATAACCCTTCAGCTAGGCCATAAAATAAAATTATGACGCGACGCCGGAAACCAAAAATATACAGCACAGCCAACACCATCAGAAGTAACCGGACCTCGAAATTATTACTTTAATATATCATTTTTATGGACGTTACGGACACATGACTTTTGCCAGGCCGTCGGCAATTAGGATAACGATCGTGATCCATGGTCAACAAAGAATATGGCGATTCGAAACGATGGATAAAAAAATGCCACACACATAAGCTAGCAGTAAAGCAAAAGTATTTTAATTAATTAATTATGAATTGTTTGAGGCGATAAGCACTATCATACATAACAAATGTGTTTTACATTCGATATGAATTGTTTGAGATGATAAGCACTATCATATTAAACGATCCTTGAAATATACTTATCACTTGAGATTTTTCTATCCATCTGCGCAATTTTATAGGCATTACCGGAGTGATTCATGAATATCATATCCAGGCAAATACTTGCATACGTATTCGTGAATTTAACTTTTGTATGTCACATGTTGTTGTTTTTCATTTGACAGTAATACCTTCAATAAACCTGATTGATTCAAAAGAGGTATTTTTCAAGACATTGGAAATATCGTATATACTACAGAGCATGGCATTGGTAATGTAACTTGCCGTTTTCTGGTTTTAAAACACGAGTTCATTTATTAATTGAGAGTTATCATTTTATGTTTCAGGAGTGATGTTTCATAATATCATATCTGGCTCTAATCGCAATACAACGTCAATAACAGACTCAAAACAGTTCTGGTATGGACTCGGAATTGCCATTCCGATATCTTGCGCAGTTTTAGCAATTATCTTACTTTGCTGTTGTGGCTGTTTACGCAAGCTCTGCATGAGGATTTGTAAAATTAAAACATCTTCTGAAGGAAGTGACATGAATACAGACACTACAGAGACTATTGATATTGACGCGGCGGACGAACCGGATGTGTCACTTCCGGTTGGAGCAATCGTCAACCCAGTCTTCCAATCTGACTGCGAAACGTAGCAAGATGGGACAACTGACGTCACTTCGACTGCATCCTCCGAACGCAGGGCTCCATAACTCGTACCTCATTGATCGAATGAAGGAACATATTGGGTGGGGTCTGTCTGGAGCCCTGCGTTCGGAGGATGGAAGAAGGAGGTATGAGTTCTGGGGGCCTTTGTTAGGAGGCAGATAATTCGAATGAAGGAGTTAATGGATTAAAAATAGGTGTCAAGATGTCCTCAAAGTGCGCTTGGATCGTTATGGGGATATTTGATAATCTCAGTCTGTCATGGCATTTTGACGTTAATCCATATAGGATCATTTGTGAATGTCATCAGTGAGTGACTGTTGGTGCTCAAATGAGATCTCTTTTTATAAAAAATATCACACACATGAATCTACGCCGTGATCAGGTGATACGGATCACATCTCTTAGTGTCGATTTATTGATACTAATTCTGAAACATCGTTTGTGATTCTACAACTTTTTTCGATGTTGTTCTTTTTTCTAGTTGTGTTTTGTATTTCTGTTTGATTTCTCTTGGCACATGTACTTATTTTCATAATAAAAAGTACCTTTTGTACAGAATGTGACTTCGCATCTCTAATATGAGCATCAATTCATAATTTCATTTAGAAATAATCCTTTGATCTATCTAGCCTTTCTAATAAGAACCCTAAGAATGGGGTGTACAAACAAGTTACATTAGAATTTCTACAAAGACTCCGTTGCATTTACCTATTCAGAACTGACATTCATAATTAAATCCCGATGAAATGTCATAAAATCTACTTCGATAGATGAGGTCATAAAGACCTTACGATCTTACATCCCACACTATCATACCTATAAATTTAGATCATCCTCATTAAAAACTAATAAGAAAAATGTCATTACATCACATTATATACCAATGGAAAGGGGCCAATAATATCTAGAGGCGTCTATTTCTAACATGCATTTAAAGTGTAATTGGTGCATTCACTACCACCAAGGTCGGTCGAACGTCACGGTAATAACTGGACCGTATCGTGCTCGCTATTTCACTGCATAAGACGTCGTGTATATTCAAATCCTGAACTTGAAAGCACACAATTTAGAAATAGGATTGGGACATCCACATCAAAAGTTAAATTATCATCCTGAGACCTTCATAAAAATTACATGCAGAAATAATTTTAATGTTTGTTGTAAGAAACCATTAAAAATATTTTATGGATTTGGCTTAGTTTCTTCTACAAACTTTAGATTGATATTAATCCGTAGTAAGCGTAGTATAAAGAACTTTGATGATGGGAAATTACATACCAATTAGCGTTATATTAGGTTTGATAACGTGGAGAATACTGAATACGATCTTACAGGACCATATCAATCCGCCAACTCTGCTAGGCTACTTTCTAAAAAAAATATCGGAAAACTGCAGTTGATACTGTTGATACATTGAAAGAAAAGATATGATACTGAGAAAATACTTATAAATGAATTATATATTTTGAGTAGTACATGTATATCCATTCTGATTTATCAGTGTCTTATGTAAAGCTTGCGGTTCTCTATTCTAAGGCGGGAATTGTAGAAACTGTGGATCCATTTTTTCCAAATCAGCATTTCTTAAACAACTGAGAGACTGCTGGTTTTACCTTTTGTTACTCACTTGGGATTTTAAAATTGTCTAAATTAAAAATCTCTAAAAATTATTAATACAGAAACAAAAAGAACCATTTCGAATTTATCAATTTATGATTCCAAAATGGCCGTCGCAACAACTTAATTCAACATTGGCAATAGAAAATGAAATAATAATTTCATAATTTCTGTATACTTAATTCAATCTTACTGGAATTTTTTGGAAAATCATAACGTATTACATCCTATTTCTAAATGCAAACATTATCCCAAGTAGGATATTTAGAATCTTTCATTTATCAAGTACCAACAGTACAATATTTTAACAATTTTTATTTATGAGATGACACACACTTTTATATTGAAATGGGTCTAAAGATGAGCAACATAAAGCACATACGAGCATGTGGTAAGCCACGCCCTCTCCATCTCTATCCTTCTGGAGATGCAACAGAGAGAGATGCTATGAGTATCAGAATGACATACGAGTATAATAGGGCCATTTGGGCATCGCTTTACTTTATTAATGATATTTATTAGCGCCATTTACTTCTATCTAAAACAAGTTGTAGTGATATGTTAAATGCAATTAGGTATCCAGACATGTCTTACGTCTTAAGTATTCAATCCCTGTGGATTAAGAAAATGTTTTAGATAATACAAGCATAATATAGGCAGGTATCTGGCATCGTCGCGCCTCCTTTCCTACAAGGCTATGCTATCGTCGCGCCTCCTTTCCTGCTACGTTATGCTCTCTAGAAATTGCCATGGTGGACATATGGTGTCAAACCCAAGCATATAATATTCAAGAACACTCTGTTTAATGAAATTGTTAGAAAATGTCATTTTGAATTACCAGGGTACAGCACAAAGTGAAATGAAAGCAATCTAGTCACTTGTGTTTTAATAGCACAACGTGAACTAAAAACAATCCAGTCACTTGTAATTGTGTTTCAGTTAATATCTCTTAGAAGTAGATTAGAAACAGTATATGCAGGATTAGATTAGATGGATATTTTCCACCAGGATATGAAACGACCATGGCAATTACAACTGGATCTGTTTACTTAACAATTTGCAAACAATATAATTTCGAAAAAATACTCTATACGAGTATTATCAAAATGTTAAATAAATACATCCCAGAAAATATATTTTCACATGCAGTATGTATAGCTTAATTTGGTCCTTTCAGAAGGTTTCATGCGTAAACTCTTAACACAAAATTATGTTTCGGGAAAAAGGGAAAAAGTTACAGGCATGTCAAAATTTAGTGTTTGGTAAAAATTTAAGTCAGTTTTACACCAAAATTCGGTGTGTCTCCCTAACCCATGTTATCAGCAGCAATGCTTTCCATATATGACCTTAAACGTGCTTTAAATAGGGACGTGGCATTTTGTAATCCTCATAAAACCTTTTTAGGCATTGTGAAAGAGTTTTCTTGGAGAATCTACCCTCGACGTCCTCTTTTTAAAACTCAATATCCGTCTTCGACAATCGCACCAATATTTTAATTGGTCCCATCCAGATCTGGGCTGTTTCCGGGAAACTGAAGTGAACTATATTTTTGACAAAACACTAAGTTTTGAAATGCCTGTAATTTTTTACCATTTGTGAGTTGAACCATGATACTTGGCAAATCAACGTAAGTTTGGATAAGCTTTAAAATGATATATGACACATACAATGGAGACATCGGTATATGTATGCCTATGGGGGGGGGGCATACTTTGGGACACCCTGTATACGAACTGGAAATGTGAAAAAGTACTGAAAACCTCAATTAAAATAGAACAAGACCAGCAGTAATTTGAGACAAACAGTAAGTATAAATCAATTTAATGATACTGCAAATGAATTAATCTATTTTTGCTGTAAATACTTCCCCTATACCACTGACCCCTACCACACAAATCAGTATTTTACAACCTTCTTATTAAAATAAGGTACCAAAGTTTAAAAACACGAATTAGATCTTTCATCTGATACTATGATTGACCTGTTGTCTTTGAACATTTATTTCTATTTTTATTTAATATGTATTTTGACACACCGAACGAGCAGACTTAGTATTCGAAAGATCATTGACTGATTCAGTAATCAGTAATAACAAACACATTTAAAACACTATCAGCTAGTGACTAATATATTCTCATCGGTTTTCTGTCCTTTGGGATTAGATTGTTCAACATTGTCAACGGTTGTGCTACCAGGGTTGTCGAATCCTTTGTTCGCAGTCATCTCATCGGAATCCATCTGAAACATGTGCAAGGAAATATGAAATTCCTACATACAAAGTGATAGGGGTTTTAAAAAGGAGTGGGTTTACAAATGTGAATCAAACTTCACTGGTATCATGGTATGGTATACTGTTCTGTTCTTACGTATTCAAACAGAATTTCTTCACTGGACATATTGTCATAAGAAAACATGCCGATATGCGCATGATTGATGAAGTAGGAGCCTAGTTAGTCAAGCCCTCTCTTAATTTTCTAAACATATGGGTCTTATTTATTGTGTGAATCTTCAATTAACAAACAGAGTCATTATTGTCAGGCTCGCTTTACTCGCACACGGGGCCTTTACCTGTTTCCCACAGACCATATTGAGCGCTATTGCACACAGTGCGCATGCCCAGAGTGTCGTCACTAACGCAGTCAGGGCGGCCAATATGAGAAGAGTATCAACAGCCACCTTTGCTCCCTAAAATTACAAAATAAACGAATACGTTTAGTATAGACCTTTGTAATTTTCATCATTTACCCCTAATCATTAAGTACAGTGCTACTCATCTAAAGTAAAAGAGACTGAGACAAATTGAGAGGAAAATAAAAATTGTCGCAATTGTAACTGTTCAAGGATTGAGAAAAGCGACTCGACAAAATTGCAATGAAATAGAGCGGGATTGGAGAGGGTTTGTCAATGTACATAAAGATTTACTCTCGACAATCATTTGTTGGAATTGTTAAATTACGAAGTTAAAGTCTTAAATTGCTGAATTGTTTCTAGACACTCAAGACAAACGTTTGAAATTGTCTGTTTAAAACTCTTTCTTTTAATCCACTTAAAGATTTTAGGAATTTACGGCAGTTGTGGCTTAGACGTTGATCAGCCTCCATTCTGGTTGGAGTGACTTCTAATCGTGGGGATGCGCACAGCTTCATATTAACCCTTTGAACTCCCTTGGCGACGAAAATGATTTAACATTGTATTCAACTATATACATGTAGGCATACGAGACGTCTGATCAATGGTGATTTCTTATAACGGAGATTTATACACACTTTCATTAACTTACTGAATTCCCTGGGATAAATAAATCTGGGTTTTATGTCACTTAGGAGAGGTGGTCAAATATGTGAACCATTTTCCTATCTCAAAGTTCGACGAAAGATAACATTCTGTGTTAAATACAATTTCTTTTCATGTACGTTTGATTCAAAATGTTACACGTTTTCACCCCTGTTTACGTTTTTGGAGGTGAACTGAAAAATTGTGAAGTGGATTTGGACGAGTAAACGTGTCCGAGTGTTTCTGAACGATTTGGAATGTATTTTAATCTCTCGTATCTTGCTAGTCCCCCTTCTTTTCTATCTCCCCTCGTAATCTTTCATTTGGAATCATTTGAAACCGTAATGAGCAAATCGTGGAGTGTGTCTGTAGCTCAATGAGAATTCTTTTTCAAAAACACATCCACATGTTACCATAGAGATGCAATCGGTTGAAACGCCGAATTTGCCATTACGTCAATCCTCTATTTTCGCAAGCTTGTTCAAAACGTTTCGCGGAAAATTTAACTGAATGTCGGAAAAATTTGAAAACCAATTAAAAAAATGTCAAAATTTAATTTATTCGAATTACCTTTGAGGTGGTATCATCGTCGACCTCCTTCCTCAAGAAGACTGCGCACGCAACTGCGAGAACCATACACATACAGCAGGCAATCACAGACAAGATAAAGAATGTCAATACCTGCAATTCAAAACTGATATAGAAACAATGCTTTGTTTCACACTGGCGGATCCAGAAGCTCCCTGGATCCGCCAGTGTTTCTTGTTTTGAAATTCAAAGTACGGTGCAAATATTGTTGAAATATCAAGTAATAAACAAAACTTTGTTCTGGAATATATACAAGTACTAGTATAGTATCAGCTGCACGAGTTCCTTGGTTCGTGGCCAAAGTAACCAATTTTAGTAAAATTTGGACTATTGTAAATGTAATGGCTTTCGTATGAATGAAATGTTTCCTTTTTGTGGTTCTGGATTTCGACAGTGATTCTTGAATCGGGGGATGTTAGGCATTCGTTATTTGTGCACCAGACCGTATTTTGAAATACTTAAGTTTGTTTACATTATGACTGACTTCTTATGCTCTTAGTTACAAATGGTTTCAAAATTCCTAATTCGTTGCCGTAGATATACAGTGGGGAGGTTAAGCTACACGTTTCTAAGATAACACGTACGTAAAGGTGAAACATAATGACCTCGGAAATTCAATAGGTCTTTTTACCAAAGACCAAATCAAAAATATGTCTAGTGACCTATTGTGATTATAGTATCATTACTATCAGATCATTTGCCGACCTAGCTTTGTGAACCATCATCTTAAAAGTGGCTTAAAATGTACCTTACAGGCCGCCTATGTATTTGTGATTATTGTTACAATTTGAAATAAAGAAATTAGTCTGGAAGAAATATAGGGTATTTTGAGGATCAATCGTTTTCTTCGGATTACAATGTTTTTTTAACTTTTCAGCATGAATATAGGGTTGGGACCTCAAAACCACGGAATGCCGGAGTGGCACCCTTGGGCAACTCTCTACAGAGCATTTCTTATACCCCCCTAATAAAATCTACAGGGGGTACTATAAGACACCTTTATATCTCAGACACTAATAAAGATAAAAACTTGAAATTTTCAGGAAGTATTTTTAGTATGATGCTCAATCTGCATGGTGAAAATCAAGAAAAAAATATTAATCTGTTGCTATAGCAACAGTTATAGAACACTATTTGTTACCTTAGAAATGTATTATTTTGTGTGTTTTCGTCATTTTCTTCATATTCTTGATTCTTAAACTCTCTGAAGCATAATAAGCATGATTAGAAGTGAAGATAGAATAATTCATCATATCATTTATGAAATATGTCTAACATTTCAGTTGCTATGGCAACACCACTTGATAATCAGGTTCTTACATTTCACTTTCTTGAATGAGTATAAAGGTCGGGTCCAAAATAACACTTATGTGTTATGCTCTCTAGGTAAAGAAGAGCTCCTTTAGAGGTAAATAGTCACATGAATTTGTAAAAAAATGTATAACTTGTAGTTGAAGAACCCCTCCCCACAGCCCCCAAAGTTTGACGATTGGTGAAAACTGGCAAAAAAACGTTCATTTCCTAGGTTCAAATTAAAAATGCATAGGGATGCAACACTTATTGGTATTCAAGGAACATCTACTGACTTTTTCTGATATAACAATATGAAGATTTTAATTATTAGACAATGGGAAGTATTTTATTTGAAACATTTTAGAACCCTATCCCATAAAAATGTTGAAAAGAGGGTGTGGTCAATTTTACCATTTTGCAGCATTTAAAGTTTGAAATAGATACAAACCAAGGCATTAAAACATCTTCAAATGTTACTTGACATTGATTCATGTATTACTTGTATATGGGACACTAAATTTTATATGTTAATTTTGTATTTAGTGCATTTCCAAGGTAACAAATAGTGTTCTATTACAGTTGCTTTAGCAACGGATAAATTTATATTTTCTTAATTTTTGTCATATGGATCGAACATCATACTAAGAATACTCCCTGCAAATTTCAAGTCAATATCATTATTAGTGTCTGAGATATAAAGGTGTCTCATAGTACCCCCTGTAGATTTTATTAGAGGGATATGAGAAATGCTCTGTAGAGAGGTTGGCATAGTATAGACATTGGCATAATGTCTAATTATCACAACTATTATTTTTTCTCATCTGAGCAAAGACTATGATGGTTATCATGAATGAGTACAGTTCTATATGTAAGTTTTATATTTACTACATGTATCATAATGAAATCTAATAATGGTATCATACAGTAGAGAGGTTGGCATAGTCTAGACATGCAAAATGTCTAATTACTACAACCATTAGTTTTTCTCATCTGAGCAATCAGACTATGATGGCTATCATGAATGAATACAGTTCTTTATATAAGTTTTATATTTAGTACATGTATCATAATGAAATCTAATGTTATGCAGTAGAGAGGTTGGCATAGTCTCGACATTGGCATAATGTCTAATTATTAAAACCATTAGTTTTTCTCATCTGAGCAATCACAGTATGATGGTTATCATGAATGAGTACAGTTCTATACGTAAGTTTAATATTTAGTACATGTATCATAATGAAATCTAATGAAACGTAACCATATAATAGAGAGGTTGGCATAATCTGGACATTGGCATAAAGTCAACACATAAGCAACTCATCTCATTAGCCAGAAGTCGATGGTCATCATGCACAGTTGTATCCTGATATGTTGGGTCAGTCATTTTGGCCGTACGTTTCTTATCCTTTTCTTTTCAATCAGCAGCGTCATATACAATGTGCAAAGCATGGCAAAAATTCTTATTATATAAAACACTTAATTCTCTTCATCTGAACAAATGGCAGTTTTTGTTAAGCTATAAATCAGAGCCAGGTGTTTGAACAGTAGCTAAAAAGATTAATGTAAATCATTAAAGATGATGTCTTCAAATTTTCAAGACTCCTTACAGGCAGTTACAGCAAGGTCCTTAAAAACTCTTAGTTCTCATCATCTTAATATATACAAGAATCCTTGTAAAATCATGGAGCATCAGAGCCAGGTGGTGGAAAGTATCTAGTGTGAGTGAGTGCGCTCGTGTGAGGTAGCATCTTTGGTATCTTGTGTGTGGAGTAAACCGTTTCTGGCATAATTGGCAAGTTGACGATCTGTCCACGAATAATGAGAAGCAAATGTTGGCTGCAACGTCACACCTGTAACTATGAACGATAGCAAACCTGGTCAGACTTAATGCATATTGCTGCTTGGTTGACCAATTGAAAGCCATATTTAGTCGTTTTAAATAATCAACATTTCAAACACCTGGCTCTGAATTGTGAATGATTCTGCTAAATGGGTTGTAAAGGATTCCAATGTCTGAATTGTATGCACGTCTCTACTGTATGATTGTATTGGATTTCATTCTGATACTAAAAACATATAATCAACATATAAAATTGGTGTCCTATACAGAAGTTATACATGAATCAATGTCAAGTAACATTTGAAGATGTTTTAATGCCTTGGTTTGTATTTATTTCAAACTTTAAATGCTGCAAAATGGTAAAATTGACCACACCCTCTTTTCAACATTTTTTATGGGATAGGATTCTAAAATGTTTCAAATAAAATACTTCCCATTGTCTAATAATTAAAATCTTCATATTGTTATTAATATCAGAAAAAGTCAGTAGATGTTCCTTGAATATTAATAAGTGTTGCATCCCAATGCATTTTTAATTTGAACCTAGAAAATGAACTTTTTTTGCCAGTTTTCACCAATCGTCAAACTTTGGGGGCTGCGGGGAGGGGTTCTACAACTACAAGTTATACATTTTTTTTAAATTCATGTGACTATTTACCTCTAAAGGAGCTCTCTTTAACTAGAGAGCATAACACATAAGTGTTATTTTGGACCCGACCTTTATACTCATTCAAGAAAGTGAAATGTAAGAACCTGATTATCAAGTGGTGTTGCCATAGCAACTGAAATATTAGACATATTACATAAATGATATGATGAATTATTTTATCTTCACTTCTAATCATGCTTATTATGCTTCAGAGAGTTTAAGAATCAAGAATATGAAGAAAATGATGAAAACACACAAAATAATACATTTCTAAGGTAACAAATAGTGTTCTATAGCTGTTGCTATAGCAACGGATAAATATTTTTTCTTGATTTTCTCTATACTGATGAAGCATCATACTAAGAATACTTCCTGAAAATTTCAAGTCTTTATCTTTATTAGTGCCTGAGATATAAAGATGTCTTATAGTACCCCCTGTAAATTTTATAAGGGGGGTATAAGAAATGCTCTGTAGAGAGTTGCCCAAGGGTGCCGCTCCGGCATTCCGTGGTTTTGAGGTCCCAACCCTATATTCATGTTGATAAGTTAAAAAAACATTGTAATCCGAAGAAAACGATTAGCTTTCAACTTTCTGCCAGAATAAATAGAATGTATATAAAAAAATAAAATAAATAATTCCCCTTATTCCTAACACTCAATCTTGCAAGTAGATGTTACGTGGAAGAGAACGAACCCTCGAGTACCTTGATTATACAAGTTCGCAGGGGCGGAGCTGGGAACCAAAAAGGGGGGACCCAAACTTCTGGTCTGTGAAAAAAGAATTTGGGCCCCTAAAACCAAAAAGTGGCCCCAAATTTTGAGGCCCATTTTCTTCAAAATTTGGCCTAAAAATAAAAAATAAGGCCTTAGAAGGCCCATTTATAACCAAAAATGCCCACTTTTTGGGGCCTTAAGGCCTTATTAGGCTCAATTTTTGGGCTCAATTTTTTTCTGGGTCCACCCAAGGGAAGGGGGGGCGGGCCCCTGCCACTCCCCAGATCCGCCAGTGCGTTCGCGCACAAAACAAGTGAACAAGTGACTTAAATTCTCTGTCCCCCAAAATTCTAACACATTTGCAAACTTGTAACATCGATTCTATGGGCAATCATCGAGTGAATTTAAGGTCACTCTAACCAGCTCCCCATTACTCCTTGAATTAAGGCTTTGTCACAAATATGTTTTAAGTCTCTTAATTCGTTGCTATGGTAACAAATAATGCCAAAAATAGATTTAACCATGCAACATGTCTGTGTTTTCACATAAAGAATTTGTCATCTAAACATTTTTTTAAAATGGTTGCAAAAGGTTACAAAACTGTGACAATTTGTTACAGACGCTGAACGCCGAATTCCAACCAACGAACTCTGGTCATAAAAATCCACCGAGTGGAAGATTTGAAGAACCAGAAACTTAAATTACAAGCTAATATTGTAACGTCATTGTTACAAGAATTTATTCTGGCAAGCAGAGCGCTAAATGAGACACCCTGTGTAAAATACAGCAACAAATGTCTGAATGTAGGTGCTAAATGTTAATTTAAGAATTGTAATTCAACCAAAGTCCCAAATGCTCCATTTCCTAGGATGTTTTATTGCATTAGCCCCTTGGTTAATAGTTCTTCGATCGCTGGGATTCGTTTATTTACTACCTAGTCTATTTGGTTTGAAAACAATGGCGTTAACTCGATAATTCAATTGACGGAAAATCGTGAAATATCCATCAAATTCTTCTTTGAGGACACCTCGTTAATTTAAAGCATGAACCTCCAGAGGATAGAGGTCCGTGATTAAGAAAGTAGAAAGGAAAGGAGACGATGCCATAGCAAGTGATAAGAACAAAACTACACAACTTTACAGAGTTTTCTACCCATTATTCCATGTCAAAACCCATTTTCTAATGTTTCGACAGTGATTCTGATTTTTTGTGATTAAATTTATCCTTTGATTTTAAATTGACAAATAGGCTATAAAAGAGACGTTCTCTTTTTCAATAACTTCTATTATATTGCCTTATTAAATACCTCATTTCAGAAAAAGATTTTCAGAACATTGTGGTATTTGGCAAGATATCAAATGTCACATTTAGTCTTTGAATTTAACACAACTTACTGCGCATCGTGTTTTCGAGTGCATGGACACAATTCCGAACAAACCAGCGACAAGAAGCTGAAAATAGATACATACAGGGTATCTATAAAGTCTCTTCACACCTTAGACAGACTTTATTTTGTAATTGTAAAGGGACTTCATGGACACCATATTCAAACTCAATTATCTGTAGTACATTCAATTTACTCACTCACTGCCCTCACCTTGTCACTCATTCAACTACTCATTCACTTTTCCCATTTATTGCGAGCATCTTTCTAGCAAAGATATAACTACAGAACTAGCACTCACTAATTCAACTGTTGACTAATGCCTGACGGTTTAATAACTATTTTATGGCCAACTCATCCATATGAATAGTATTCATATTTAAATGAATCGGCCATAATATAGCCAGTAACAATCAAATCGTCACCCGTCAGTCGATAGTGAACCCGATAGTTTATTCGCGAATACTAGCAGTCTGGACTATTTGGTTATCAGAATGGGTCTCATCCACACAAATGGTGGTGACATCTATTTTTCAAAAACAATGTTGAAGTGACTTAAATGGTAAGCCTTTCTCCTGTTTACACATTCTTACTTATCAGAGTCTCTCTTTATCTAAAGCTTGTGAAAGAGGATAGTAGAGACTGTGGTTTCCACAATGTCGTGTTTTTGCATTCATATCATTCGAACTCATTCAATCACAAACTCAAATGCACTCAATGAACCAATCGGAGCATCATCTGACTCTGATTAATAGTCAATGCTACTGACACCAATGGCTTCTCTTTTAAGAGATTATGTACCAGAGATTAATGTAAGATTGTATGGCTTCTAAAGTGAAAATCAATCGTAATTAATACTAGTAATATAAGCTCAAATACGAAGAATGAACAAACAAACAAACAATGAGCAATGAACACACAAATAAACATCAGATATTACTGACTAGACTTACAAAGGGCCCTGCGAGTAACGCCGTTGCCCCAACGCTCGTCCCTACGCCAATGTTAAGAGATACTATACCAAGTACGATGCTGAGACCACCACATACTACCGTCACTATGCTCAATATCCGTATTGTTCTCTCGGACAAGAGGGTTGGTGATATCCATGGTGTTCCCTGAGACATCCTATTATTTATTCCTTATATTTACTTTTATTCCTTTAATTCCTTATATTTACTTTTATTCCTTATATCATGTACAGCAATCGGTATTGTTTATATTTAACATATAGTATAGTATCTGTGTGCGGATATGTGCGTATTTAAACATCAAAAGTGTTGTGTTCTGATCATGTTTCAAGTCACACAAGCCATAAATTACTCGGAGTCCAGTAAAGAGTCACTTTAAAACTTTTATTTGATTTTCAATAAGATATAAGCCACTTCTCGAGATGAGAGTTTAAAGTCCAACTTATTCCGATCTTATCCAACATTGTTAGAGGTTATCCCAATCTCGTACCCAATATCTGAACTTTAGAAAATTATCATAAATATTGAACATTGACTTTAATGCTGTTTTGAAGTTGTTTGTTTCATTTTACTGATTCATGTGACTCCAGCTACACGTTCATATACTTGCCAGTATAAACCCCATGTCGATATATTACTATACCATATAAGTTGACTGTATTTCAACGATGTGTAAGGTTTATGCCGAATGATTTTGTTTGTACCTTGCTAAGTTAAATATTTGGATTTTTAAAACCCATGTGAAACACAATAGAATGAACTGTATTTTGTTTAGAATGCACAGCTGTAACAAAAGATGGGTACATTCTTGTTCTGTTTTTCTTAAAGAATGGACACTAGGCAAGCTATCAAAAACCAGTGTGGCTCAAATGGACCATGGACCATTCACCTTTCATAAGTGTCATTGTGGTTGTTTAAGTTAGATAAACCATTACGTAAAATAGGACTATACCCTTAAACCCGGTGTAAACGAAATTATGGTCCCCTGGGGATTATGGTCCCCTTTCCTTACAGTCCTTACTGGCCCTGACTGTGTATAAATAATAAGGAAAATAATTGTAATTAGGTCACCATATAAATCAATAGAGAGTAGGAGCAAAATTTGATAGGACCACCTACCCTTTTACACCCGGGGAATGCATTAAAATAGTGTTTTTTAACTAACTTGTAAAAATACTATTTTAATACATACATGTATGTTCATTACTACGTACTATATATAACTTGTAAATATGATACTATTTTAATACATTGCCGGGGTTTTAGGGATAGTCCTATTTTACCGTATGTAACATATTCTTGGGGCCTCTTGCGCTTTTCGGCCTTTTCATACACCACTGTCATATCACACGTATGTTATCACATATAAATGACTTTTTCAGATATCTTACAGTGAATTTACCTTCTTCTAACACAGATGGCAGAATTTTTCTTAGAATACATCCTAAAGAAAATACATATTTTCTTTAGGATGTATTCTAAGAAAAATTCTGCCATCTGTGTCTTCTAAGGCCACTGTATTGGCTAGAGACTCGAGTAATAGTCGGAATGTTTCAAAGTTTTTTTTAGGCGGGGGGGGTTAAAAAGTAGAAGGTGGCTTTGCGTCGATATGAAGTGAGAACGACTCTATTTAAGTGAGTACAATATAATCACAATAGGTAATAATTTCCACTCGGTGTGCCGAAAGGCATATTCTCAAAAGAACATGTGTTCGAGATTCTCTTTAAACTGTAGTAAAGCTCGTTCGGAAATATAGTGTAACTAAGTACACGTAATCCTTCCGCGAAAGCTTGTAAAATAAATTTCATATGTGATTTCTTCTTAAATTTCCCATACTAAAATACCTAATGAGGGTATTAAAAGCTTATATATCAATGGCTATTCGTTAAATTATGCATCAGAGACTTTACTATATTGGAACTATATTTTGAGAACTACTTTATATATAGTGCGGAATGACATGAAAAAAGTGTTCTTCGGTCAAAAAAAATAAAACTTTTAAATCGATGGATATGTTACATTTAGGATGAAAATCTCGTGCTGGACATTCATAATAGCCTTGTTTCATACAGTACAATGTAGTTATAACTTATTCCGAGACCACTGGGAACCAAATGACAACAAATATGGCTATTTTCCTGAAGAAGAGCGGGTTCGAATGTTGGACGAAACTCGAAAAATGTTCCAATTTGGTTGGGACAATTACATGAAATATGCCTTTCCTAAAGACGAACTTAATCCTATATTTTGTGAAGGAAGAGGGCCTGATTATGACAATCCGTATGTATTATTATTGTGTGTTTAGTTTCGGTGGTTCTAAGTGAGTTTTGTTGCTAAAAAATAACTTTTAGATCACTATCAGGAAGTCACTCAATTATCGCCCACAACTGAACTGGACTCTTCGCAGTTTCGGTTTCTACACCGCAACTTGAACTTCTGACACTCCTCATGATCATCATGTACTGTTATGCTTGATACCTATAGTAAAAATAGATATCAAGTACCTGACCTGAAACGAACTTGATTGATACATAAGACCATGGGCTTTCTATTGAATGCCCATGATCAGACTAGACTAAATGTATATCCTATTTAGTCTGAATCATATTCAGACTATAGGGTACCTATGTTAGGGTTTGGTAATTCTAAATATTTGTTTACATAGGAAGTGGTATTCAAAATGTCTGATTGGGTAAAATTTATTTGCATATTTGTTACTTCATGTAGCTTTATTTCCACTTGACAATATGCTGTGTTACTTTTTATTGCATTTAATTGTACCTTACTACTTAATTGAAATTTTGTAATGTTTATTTTATTGAAGAAATGGTTCCTCTAATTGATAATTTTGTGCAAAAATTTCACTGCAATTTCCACAGGAAAGTAGTAAATCATAACATACTGACTTCTAGTCAGTCTGTTGGATACATACTAATGATCAGACTTGTCATTTGAGACACACAAATGCCCGATTATATATTTTGGGACTTGTATTGTAACAATCAAAATTATATAAATGTTTAAACTGGAAAACCCTAGCGGAGAGAAGAGAAGAAAAACAAAGTATTCACATGTTCAAAGTCCGATCAAATTTGACCCCCTCTTATGTAGTCTCTATATATGAAAAACTGTCCAATCCTGGTGCCGAAAGGGAGCTCCGCTCCAGAAGAGAATATGTTTTACCAGTGAGAGCGTCTGTGAAATACCTAAATTCACCAGCCATAAAGCCTATCTCCATTTGGAAAAATCTTTCAACTGAAATAAAAACATCGCCAACCCTAGCAATCTTCAAGAAAAACTATAATAAGAAATATACATTTCATAAAAAGAATATTTTAACAAAAAATCTTAATTTGAAAAGGTCTTCTGAAACTAAACTTAATAAAATAAGAAGCGACCTTGCCCTTAAAAGTGACTTTTTTAGACATAATTTCAACAACATCATAGATCCTTCTTGCCCCTGCGGCCACCGAAATCAAGATAAGATTCATCTTTTACTCGACTGCCCTCTAACCGCCATACATAGAAATGATTACATACAGAACATCCTAAAGTTAGACAATCTTGATATTATGTGCTATTTTGGAAAAACCAGAAAGCAAAAAATAGAATTTATACTTTATGGAGATGAAAATTTAAATAGTGAACTGAATACAAAATGCCTTCAACTATCTTCAAATTATATCGATAACATCTTAGAATGACCATCCTCCTCATTTCACATCATCTCTCATTAACACTCATATACATCATCATGGGCAAGACCTGGTGGACGACCGTCTGTCCGTTGCAATCCTACACACTCCAGTGATTTATTATATGTTTTTAACTTTCTAGAGGGGGGCCAATAATGCTATGTAGCCTCGGCCCCTCACAATCTATGTAAATAATTATGTTGAATATTATAGAAATAAATAACAATAACCTAATAAAAAAAAAAAAAAATCAGTGTTGTCTGGTGTCTTTTACTCTTTTTGATATAATATAAATTATATTTACATATTTCTTGTAATAATATAAAAGCACTTGTATGTTATATATTACTTCAATTATTTGTTTATAGGAGTAACATTAATATCAATGACGTGCTTGGGGATTTCTCATTGACTTTAGTGGATACCCTAGACACATTAGCTGTAAGTTTGCAATAAGATATCTAAATATTAATTTATACCAAACAAAGAAAAATCGAACCAAATTATTAACACTTCCAAAGACCCCATACTGATATTTATGTTATCAAGCGATATTATTTAGTGCAATTTTTATTGAATTGCCCAGTGTCTTTTCCATTCTACTTTGAATTATGATTATCATTGTTTCAGATAATGGGAAATAGCAGTGAGTTTAAACGTGCAGTAGATCTTGTCATACAACATGTTAATTTTGATAAACCAAACACAGTTCAAGTATTTGAAGCTACAATTAGGTTGGTATACACCTACTGTATATTCTATATAAAGACATATTAATGTAAAATAATAATTTACAGTAATTGGAATATTGAAAAATTAGGACAATGATCATGTTTTGTTATTTTAAGAAAAGTATATAATATATTCATAATATGATATCCTAAATTCCGTTTTGTTATTTATTTCAAATCAAGGTAGAGTAATATGGATCAAATTTCCCAATTTCTTTAGTGGCACAAAATTGATATACCTGTGTATAAACATAATGCATTTTTTTCATTGTGCCTTAATTGTGCCCTATAAACATGTACTTATGTGAGGCAAAATGTCTTTATAACAACAAAGAGGGTTTTACCTATAGGGACTAAAGTTTATGCCTTTGGCCTTGGTCCTATTATGCCCACATAAAAAGTGCCATTTTAATAGGCAATGTATTTTTCCTTCAGAATATTAGGCAAAATGAGAGGGTTACTAGAGGACCTGGTATGACTAAAGTTTATGCCTTTCACATTGGCCCTATTACACAAAAAATGCCATTCTACTAATATGATGTATTTTTCCTTCAGGATATTAGGTGCCTTAATTTCTGCTCATTTGATTGTGATTGACCCAAAGCAGCCCTTTGGAGATATGGTACCAGATTTCTATGACAACGAACTTTTAGAACTGGCGCATGATGTAGCCGGAAGACTTCTTCCTGCCTTTGAAGATACACTCACTGGGATGCCTTATCCTAGGGTATGTAGTGCAGTGTATTGTACATGTATATCCAAATTAACTATGCTATACAGGTAATAATGGGATGCCAAAGAGTTAATTTTTTTAGTTATTATAGCTTTTTGAAAGTGTATTTATAGGATGAAAGAAAAAATAATGAGATAAGCATTAGAAAATAATTATTCTTGTACCAGCCTGAATTCTAATCAACTAATTCTGTTCTTTTTGAAATCAATTGAAAAGTTTCATGAAAGTGAATATAAAACTATATTGAAGATTTATCAGTAAATGCTATTCACAAATGATTTTGACATAATATGATGAAAAAAAAAATGTAACATTTATTTTAGTTTTTAAAAAAATTGATGACATCGTTTGCATCATTCTTACAAAATGCAAAAATATGTTTACTCTAATTGTTTGGTATATTTTAGATAAATCTCCTACATGGTGTTCCATTTGATTGCATCAATGAGACATGTACAGCAGGTGTTGGAACTTTGCTCTTAGAGTTTGGCATCCTTAGTAAGCTCCTAGATGACCCTGTATATGAATCTGTGGCCAAGAGGGCTCTTTCTGCACTGTGGAGCTATAGGTCTAATGTTACTGGACTATTTGGTATGGAAATGCATATTCAGAAATGCATATAGAGAATGTTTAGACCCAAACTGAAAATGTCATATCAAGTCATGCTTAATTTACTCTGTATCTCTCTGGAATGTGACTGAAGTTACATATTTCTGGCATTTGTATATAATTTGAAGTGTACATTTAACCACATTTACTTTTTCTTTAACGACTATCCTCAATTCTTTGCTAAAACTTGTAATCACACTGAGATTGAATTGTAATGATGTCATAAGTTATGAATGTTATTGAATAATTCCAGGTAATGTGATAAACATCCAGACTGGAGAATGGATTGGACAGATGAGTGGACTAGGCGCTGGTATTGACTCCTTCTATGAGTACCTCTTTAAGGTTGGTGTCTCGTAAAAAGGTTTTCACGTATTTCTTATGATTGGTGTCTCACAAATAGTTTCTTGATTATAACAGTGTGATATATTAAGGAGAAAGTTGTGTGAAAAAGCATGTTTACACTGATATGTTTTCATATTTTTCAGGCTTACATCATGTTTGGTGATGAATCGTATCTCGCAATGTTCAATGAGTCTTATGAAAACATCAAGTCACATATGAGGAAGGGGTAAGAGTTCATGACATCTATTGGTTATGATGTCATACTTACTGTGTCAGGACAGAAATCGGATGAACTTACCACGAATGTTCAAGAATTTCTTGCAGTTCTGTTTACAAACATTACTGACTGCTAAGAATGGCATCATAAATCTGATAAAGGCTAATACAGGCTAGCTCCATAGATCACCAAGAGAAATCAGGATTTATTGGAAAGGTCACATAATTGATATGTTTTATATACAGGATATCAGGGAAGAGATAAGAGTCTTTCTGTGGATTTTCTTGCAGTGTGGTATTTTGCAGCCAATATCCTTCAATATAGATTTTAGTTACCAATTTGAATCTGAGTTTTAAGTACATGTAACTTATTCTTATTATGATTTTTGATTTTTAAGGAGGGCTGAGTGTAACCAAGGCAGAGGCAATCCTCCATTGTATGTCAATGTTAATATGCAGAATGGGGAAACTTCTAATAATTGGATTGATGCCCTACAAGCCTCTTGGCCAGCAAATCAGGTATGTGTATTAATTGATCATTTGATGTTTTTTCAAATACAGTACTTATTATTCTTTGAGATTTGGTCATCCATGCAACTGTACAGGTATCTTGACTATGAACTTGTGTACATGTTATAATTGTAAAGGTCACAAAGACTGATGTGATTTGGCTACATTAACACATTTTAGATTTTAAATGTCACATTTGTTATTCCTTGGTTCAAGGAAGCAAAGAAAATAACATAAAAAACTCAGTAAACAGAAAGCATTCAGGAAGAATCTTGATACACTTCATTTAATTATCCCATCGAACGAAGTTCGGAGGGATATAGGGAACGGCTCCGTCCGTCCGTCTGTCCGTCCATCCGTCCGGGCAATAACTCAAATACCGTTGGCCTGATTTTGTTCAGATATACCCTATGGGGATAGAAGTTCTGCTCAAAAGCCGATTTTTAAAATGGCCGCTCATTTAAAAATGGCGGCCATTTTAGTACCGATTTTACAGTAATTTAGGTGCAATATGTAAAACTGTGATAGCAATATGTTTTAAATGTAAAAAAATTATATAGGACATTGATAAAGCTAGAAATGTAGATATTAAAATAGCACATGGCAGCCATCTTGAAAAATGGCGGCCTTTACTCGTTATTTTACGATTTTTGCTGTAACTCAAGAAGTATTGGAGCGATCTTGTTCATATTTGGTATGTGAATACTATAAGCATGGCTCACTGTCTAATGACACTTTTGGTAGGAGGAGGCCATTTTAAAAATTGGCCGCCATTTTGAAAAATGGCCACCATTTTGAAAAATGGCCGCCATTTTAACATATTTTACTTTAACTCAAAAAGTAGTGGAGCGATTTTGTTCATATTTGGTATGTGAATAACATAAGCATGGCACACTGTCTAATGACACTTCTGGTAGAAGGCGGCCATTTTGAAAAATGGCCAACATTTTAAAGTATTTTACTGTAACTCGAAAAGTAGTGGAGCGATTTTGTTCATATTTGCCATGTGAATACTATAAAAAAAGCATATGACTTCTTCTGATGACAAAAAATGGAATTTGAAAAATGGCCGCCGTTTAAACGTATTTTACTCGGCCTTTACTCGTTATTTTACGATTTTTGCTGTAACTTGAAAAGTAGTGGAGCGATTTTATTCATATTTGGTATGTGAATACTATTAGCATGGCACACTGTCTAATGACACTTTTGGTAGAAGGCGGCCATTTTGAAAAATGGCCACCATTTTAAAGTATTTTACTATAACTCGAAAAGTAGTGGAGCGAATTTTGTTCATATTTGGCATGTGAATACTATAAAAAAGCATATTACTTCTTCTGATGACAACTTTCTTATGTGTGTTATTTTATGATATTTGCTATATATTTCTTTTGTAAAAATGCCAGCTTTTTCTGTTCAATGGGATTCGCTACGCTTTGGCATTGCCGTTGTTCTGGTTTTAATTGTTTCAAATTCACAATACAGAATCTTCAGAATTCTGCACTTATGAGTTGGAATCAATTGGATTCCTCTTTTTGTTATGTACCAGTATTATGGAGATATTTACACTTTATTTTTATGTTTTATTTGACATTATAGGTATTAAATGGGGACATAGAAGAAGCTATATGCTCCCATGCTGTCTACTATGCAATATGGAGGAAATATGGAGCTCTTCCTGAGCGTTATAACTGGCACCTAAAGGTAAACGAAGAATTTGTATTTTCTACTTGATCATGCTGATCCAATAATTTGAAAAAAAATTTGATTGTGTAAAGAACAAGTAATTTTATCAACTCAGAATCAACCAACAGCTAACCCCCCTATCACACCAAACTAGTTCTTACCCGTTCTTGCCAGTCCTACGAAAACGTGGTAAAACAAGCTCAATCTGGCTATGGTCGGGAAATATGTCTAAAATAATTAGTTACTTCGTTCATAAACAGTCTTCAATACATCCATCTCATTCGCAGTTTGTTCAGGTCGCACCACATCTGTGTGCAACGTCGTATAACGTGTCCCTTAGTCTAGAAGCTCATCATGACCTTATTGCAGAATGGTATGGTCACCATCGAATTTTGAATCGATTCAAAATTCTAAATCACATATCCCGTCCATGAAAGTCCATGAAGTTTGTAAACAGACTGTAGAACGTTGTAGCTACGTTCATTCAGTTCGCACACAGTTTAAAACCGATTCGACAACGTTTTAACGATCACCAGAAAATTTTGAGCATGCTCACAGATCCCAAACGGTTCTTAGTAGGTTCTTAGTACGTCAAATCCGTTTGTGCACAGTTTAAGCCCGTTTTCTAGAACGTAGTGAGAACTAGTTTGGTGTGATAGTAGGGTAAGAAAAGCAATGCAGTCATATTTATGGCAGAAGGCAAACATATAATAAGCAGTCATTGGCCGACTGTTTACTGACTGTCAGAATCTGGTTTCTATTTATTTTTATTTTTTTCTCAATATACATTAAGAATCTGGTTTCTTCATCAACAAACATAATTTGTTCCACTTTTTACTGCATTTTGGAAAAGTGCTGTATTTTAAATTTTTATTGTGAATTTTATTTCTCTTCATTAGGCCCCGGATGTAACTTTCTACCCCCTACGTCCAGAATTAGTTGAGTCCACTTATATTCTGTACCAAGCAACCAAGAATCCTTTCTATCTGCACGTTGGAAAGGACATTTTGAACAGTCTCAACAACCACACAAAAGCAGAGTAAGTAATGTCAAGGTCATGTTTTAAAAAGATAGGTTTGAAAAGATGTAATCAGCAGGGAAAAAGTTATGAATCCTGTAGTAAGTGTTCTTTTACTACTGGCCCTCAACCTTCACTCTTAA
This sequence comes from Owenia fusiformis, assembly GCA_903813345.2. Taxonomy (NCBI): domain Eukaryota; kingdom Metazoa; phylum Annelida; class Polychaeta; order Sabellida; family Oweniidae; genus Owenia; species Owenia fusiformis. Next base: position 13,544,611 of record CAIIXF020000005.1, on the reverse strand, counting down.
AGTGTCTCACATATTCGATCAAAATTTGCCATGCAAACATGTTAGTCTACTTTACTGGCCCCCCTTGCTGTAACAAGGAACACAAAACACATTAAAACGTAAACATAAACCAATTAGTCAGACGATCACTTCACTATAAAAGTTAGGGGTGTTCAAGGCAAATGTGTATTAGCAGAATACGCTGTGTGCATGGACTAACACAATGTCAGTGGTCATTTACTGTGTCAACTTAGTAACCCTTGCATATCGTGCTCACTCAAGTATTGAATAATTTTTTTATGATCTAAATGTTTGTGGTTTATAAAAAAATGTGATATATTTTAGTTGGAAATACATTAATAAATATATTCATTCAAACAGCACTAGAATGCGGGAAGAAAGAGCAATGGTGACAAAATGCAGACCGAATTTTCCGTAAGGGTTTCAAACATTTCTGGACACAATCATACATGTACTTCATGTGTACTGTTATTTTTAGTGCTGTATTTATAGATATGATTTCACGTATTAAAATCATATTTTCCAGCAATGACTTCAAATTCGGAACCACCCCCATATCACATTTTCTTCAATAACTCCAAACATGTGTAAACATTGACCATGTGCATATAAATTCAGATTTCACGAGCTCTTTCCTATTTGAGTACCTCATACACCCCTGCATGGATTTGAGTTGGATTCGCCTTTTATACGTGAGCTGGTACACATCGCAAACGCTGATTGGATAAAGATTGCGAGAATCTTTAAAGTAATTTAGGTGAAATGTGTGTTTTTTGGAAAAAGTGGACCTTCATATTAAAAAGGCCAATTTTGGAAAAATGGGCCCAAATGTTTAAAAAGGGATATATGAGAAGTTTTGTTAAGATCAAGAAAAGATTGAACCCCTTGTCAATATAATCCCTCCAATAGTTTCATCTGTGATGGGCTGACTTCCTAGGATAGGACGCCACACACTACTGAGTATATAGTCCCCATACTCTAAACTCTTCCATCATATAAAATATGCTTGTCCACCTTTTGTTAACTGCTATAAAACAGTGGCTGAGGCGGGCTCCAGGAGGTTGGGAAATAAGATGTGAATCACATTTAGAGTGTTCAAAGATTAAAAAAATGTAGATAGAAAAAAGAGATTGAACACAAGGTCTATACTGATCAAACTGACATTTTTATCACATATATCATATATGCTGTATTCCTCTGTTTTTTTCCAGGTGTGGCTATGCTACTATACATAATGTCAATGATAAGGACCTTGAAGATAGGATGGAAAGTTTTTTCCTCAGCGAAACTTGTAAATATTTATACCTTGTAAGTATGAATCACTTCCTCCCTTGAATAGTATGGGATTTTGGATAATGATCAAATACAAGTGTAAAATGGGCACCAAATCATTAAATGAAAATCAGTACATATTTTAGACACCTTTTATTGTATTTAGATAACTACGACATAGGGTAGGAACATATTGGCGAAATTGGAAGATAACTTTCAATTACATATAGCTCTTAATCTCAAAATTAACACCAAGCAGTCAAGGTGCATCAATCAATGTTTTATTGACATGATAATAAGCCAACCAATTCAATCCACTTAACCCAGGCATTGCATTTGCATTCATAAATCCAGGTGCTAGGTACCTATACACTATAGTCTTGTTGTGAGATACAACTACATCTTTTGTGTTATATCTGTCACACGTTCTCCTGCAGAATTGTTTCGCTGATAATGCTACTGCGACAAATCCATTTCTTGTTACACCATGCACTGAACCAAACATGACGGCACTGTCATTATAGGATGTAAAGTTATAGGGTTTCTTGATTTTCCATGTTATTCCTTCTTCATACAAGGCACGGTTAAGCAGAAGCTGATCATCAGGGAGTCTAGATATACTTTCTCTAGCAAGGCTGTCCCAAAACTGGTCTGCAAATACAGGTTGTTTTGTGAATTAGATTCTGCAAGTACATGGTGTTCTATGAATTGAACTCTGTAAGTACAGGAAGGTCTTTTTACTAAATTCTACCAGGACATGGCGTTCTATGAATTATATTCTGAAAGTTCAGGCTTCTGATATGAGTTCAAGTCTGCCAGTATTCTTTGTATTAGATTTTGCCAGAACAAGGTGTTCTATGAATTAAACTCTTCCAGTACTAAGGATGTTGTTTGAACTAAATTCTGCTATGACAGGGTGTTCAATGAAGTTACCTCTGCAAGTACTTGGCATTCTATGAATTTAACGCTACAATTATAGAGTTATAATGATCTAAATAAATTAAATGGAAGCAAAAATATCCATTCTACATGTATATTCCTTAGATCACCTAAAATGGTTAAAATGTTAAAAGATAGAAATACACATTTAAATTGAACTCACCCATTCTTTTTGAGTTCCTTAGTTCCACACTGCCCATGTTGAGTGTGAATCCATATGATTTCCCAATACCAATTGGATATATCCCAGTGGCTGCTATTATGTCTGCAGTTTTGATTTTGTCAAAGACTTTCAGTGGGTTCTTCAATGGGATAGCATCTAAGTCAAAGTTGTCAATTTTTTCAAAGCCAACATAGTGGAATATTCTCCAAATCACCATTCTAGCCACCCAGATGTTTTGTTTTGCTGTTTGGAATTTGAATCTGTAGTAAAAAAAGAATCAAATTAACAACTTATTATCTCTTTAAACAGAGAAACATTCTTTAAACCTTACCTTTGTCTAGATTTTCTATTTGCCAACATGGGTCTGGCTAGGCAGGTGGACGCAACATGTCACGTAATCTAATAGTCTTAGCCTCATCTATTATCTTTTGCCTCGCCAAATTTTAGATCTTTGCTACATCCCTGGTCAATCCAATTTGAAATATATATGTATAATCAGTAAAAACTGGTATGTGAAAACTTCTCTAAATTGTGCACCTAACTGTTGTTCAATGAATACTGAGACCAATGCTTTCAGTTAAGGTTTCTAGAGGAGCCTATGTGAAATTTTAAGGAATTGTTGCATATGTGAATTGAATCTACAAAATATACCTACAAAGTTTGGTAGCAGTAGCATACATAAGGGCATTTCTGTGGTTGCTATAGTAACCATACATATATATATTAAATGAAGTAATATTTTGGCAGATTTAAGACAAATACACTGGCTCCAATCTCTGGAATTTTCAGCTTGATTCCTATATAAACATGAAAATGAGAGCATTTATTTCAGTATTTATTGAACAACCCTCGTACCATTGACTTCCAGTAACATTATCTTAATGTGACATATTTTAACCTTTTACTGATCATTTGTAAGGTTTTAATATTATTAAAAGAGAGCATACCTTGGTCTCATAATGTCACCTGTCACATTTATATACAAAGGGTAGAATCCTTGTTGGTTCAAATTTTTCTGAAATACTTTGTCAAAACTTATCACAAGTATGTTTTCTATTGGTGGATTATTGTTAAGAACTGCAGCCGTAATCCAATTAAAAACATCTTCCTCATAGTTTTCACTTCCGGCTATCAGTACAATTCTTTTTGATGGGATTTTTCTCACTAAACACTTCAGTTCTTGAACAAAATTTGATTCTAAAATGTGTGAGATGTTGTTAAGGTACATCCTTCCATAAACAAATTTGAGGCTTGGATATACATAAGGAGAATTATCGAAATACTCTTTTTGTCCAAATCCTTTCTCGGGATTTATCAGTTTCACAGTAGTTTTGCAGCTGAAATTAGGAATATCAGCATTTTCATGTCTTCCCTCTTTATCACTTGGTTCTTTTGGTAAATCATTGTCTGATGGGTTTTCTTTGGTTGATGCGTGTTTATCATTTATGATGATTTCTCCAATGTAAGGATGTGAAACAATTTTCCCAGTAACACTTCTGTCATCAGCTTTTATTTCGTCCCTCATGAATTCAGTTGCTGAAGCAGACAAAACTGTTTGTTCAGAGTCATTCAGTGGTTTTGACACACCATTGTATGTTGACACTCCATTTTGTCTCAATAAATACCCCTCTGTAGATTCCCCACATAAAGTCATGTAACGGAATATCACAAGTCCCGATATTGCAAATAAACATAACCTCACTAAGGTTAACATCAGTTTGAAATTTGCTGTCATATTTTAAGGTAGGCCTAGCCTAGTATGATGTGCTTCTTTATACATGTTTTACATACTATACCAACAGATATATGTATGCCCACCTTAAGCTGTCTTGAAAGTTTCATTATGGTGCAAAAAGCATGTTGTATATATTTACATGTAATGTCTTTGTGCCCAAGGGAAACATACATCTTTATCATCTGCTAAAATTGCATATTACCCACAATCCCATTCCATTAACCATGACCCATGCTTAAATCTACTTATAATAAAAACTTTCTTCCATACCAGTTCTCCATTATGCATGTATATGTACATTGTTCTGCGTTTTGTTCCATGCTGATTCAACATTTTTTTCTCTCATTTTCATATAAGAACATAATCACCACATGCGAAATTTTATTTACAAGTCCATCAAATTAAAAATCCTTCGGCTATTTTCAAATTGACATAGAATTCAGACAAAAACAGTAACAATTTGTTATACATGTAGTTTGTTTCTTTGTGTGTATGTTTCACGAAAATTATTAGTGTTAGTTTTGGAAATGATACCAATAAAAGCTACATCTTTTATTAATTTCTTCTTTTTTTGGATGAACATCCCATAAAGAGTTTGGTTGATGTGAAGTATATTTGATGCTATTTTTGATTTTTTCAATTTTTTTTGTTAAATCTTGTCTTGAAGTTCCTAAGCTGTCATGGTATATCAATCAATGTTTCATTTACACTGTGATAAGCCAACCAATTTAATCCACTTAACCCAGGTATTTCAGTGGCATTCATGAATCCAGGAGCTAGATAGCTATAAACTACATCTTTGGAATGTGATACAACAACATCTTTTGAGTTATTTCTCTCACAAGTATCCCTACAGAACTGTTTCGCTGATAATGCCACAGCGACAAATCCATTTCTCGTCACACCACGTACTGAACCAAACATGATGGCACTGTCATTATAGGAGGTGAAGGTATAGGGTTTCTTAATTGTCCATGTGATGCCTTCCTCATGTAATGCACGGTTTATCAGGAGTTGGTCATCTGGGACACTAAAAACGCTCTCCCTGGCTATGCTGTCCCACAACTGATCTGCAAATAAAGAATTAAATGCACCTTTGAAAGGACCAGTCATAATGAACTAGGCTTGCACCTCAATCATTTGACTTATGATGTCAAACAAATAATGCAACCATAATCTACCAAATCGATTCAATATTTCTTAGGCATATCACTAAAATGGCTAAGATAAATTAAACTCACTCATTCTTTTTGAGTTCCTTAGCTCCACACTGCCCATGTTCAGTGTGAATCCGTATAACCTGCCAATATCTATAGGATATGTCCCAGTGGCAGCAACTATATCTGCAGCTTTAATTTCATCAAATACTTTAAGAGGGTTCTTCAGCGGGATAGCATCTAGATCAAAGTTGTCAATTTTTTCAAAGCCAACATAGTGGAATATTCTCCATATCACCATTCTAGCCACCCAGATGTTTTGTTTCCCTGATCTGAATTTCACCCTATGTTAAAAAAGAATCAAATTATCAGCTTAAATTGGGAATTTAAAATGGATTTTTGTTTTAGCAGATGTCTATGCCCGAGTCTCTAAACATTACCTCATTTGATATTTTCTATTTGTCGAAATGAGCAAAGCCTGAGGCATGAGGATGTCAAGGTTCTCACCAACATTTTACAGAACTATATTTTTACAGATATCAAACTTTAAATTGGGACTGAGTCCAAAGATAGCAGTATAACTTTGCCTCACCCATTGACTTTTGTCTCACCTCATTTTATACCCTGTCTCTGGCCTACATAAATAGGAACTCATAGGAATAGTGCATACATGTAATTTCTGTGCATGTACTTTACAGAAAATGTTGGTGGACCTCGAATCTAAAAACATGAACTTGGATAAATTTAAGGCCATTTAATCTCATGTTGTCTAAATGAACAATTTTACTTGGATGGGTTTTACTTATTGTACATGTGTATATAGTTTTATGTTAATGTCTGTAATAGAATGCATACCTTGGTCTCATAATGTCACCTGTCACATTAATATACAAAGGGTAGAATCCTCGTTGGTTCAAATTTTTCTGAAAAACTTTGTCAAAACTCATCACAAGTATGTTTTCTATCGGTGGATTATTGTTAAGAACTGCAGCCGTAATCCAATTAAAAACATCTTCCTCATAGTTTTCACTCCCAGCTATCAGCACAATTCTTTTTGATGGAATTTTTCTCACTAAACATTTCAATTCCTGAACAAAATCTGAGTTTAGAATAGTTGATATTTTGTTGAGGTAAAGTCTTTCATAAACAAATTTGAGGCTTGGATATGAATAAGAAGAGTTGTCGAAATATTCTTCTTTTCCAAATCCTTTCTCTGGATTTATCAATTCTACAGTTGTAGTGCAACTGAAGTTTGGTATGTCAGCATTTTCATCTCTTCCCTGATTATCAACGGATTCTTTTGGCAAATAATTATCTGCTGATTTTTCTTTGATTGTTGTGTCTTTGTCATCTATATTGTCCCTTATGTAAGGGTGTGTAATAATTTTCCCAGTTCCACTTCTGTTAGCCTTTATAATATCCATCATGAATTCAATTTCTGAAGCTAATAAAGCGGTTTGTTCAGAGTCATTCAGTGGTTTTGACATGTCATCATCTTTTGACATGTCATCATTGTGTGATGACACACCATTTTGTCTAAATAAATACCTCTCTGCGGATTCACCACGTAAAACCTCCCATGGTAACTTATCTTCTGTCTTATCAGTGTTTATCACTGGTGCTTTTCTGTCTTTAAATAACTCAAAAAAGGTCTCTGATATTTCACCACGTTTCACTCCCCATTCTCCCTGATCGGCAGGAATTCCCTCCCCTCTTGCAGAAATTCCCTCCCCTCCTGCAGAATTTTCCTCTTCCTCTCCAAAGTTATTTCTGTCTTGGACTTTATTCATCACATCTATTGATTGTTTTTGATTGTTCTGTATATATGGGGTCCTTTGATTCCAAGATGTCACCAGCTCTATGTAACGAAGAATCACAAGCCCTGATAGAGCAACTAAGCTTAACCTCACTAAGGTTAACTTCAGTTTGAATATTGCTGCCATGTTTTTAAGTTAGGCTGAGTGTGATATCCTTAGAGCTTTTGCACATACATTTACATACTGCACTTATATGTAAGAGGTATATGAGTGCCCACCTTAAAGCTGTCTTGAAAGTCTTATAATCTCCATCTCCATCAATAATCTATAAAAGGCTAAGAAGCCCATTTAAAGCAGATATATGGTTTAGCAGTCTAGTAGACTAGTAGTACAAAGCACAAACTTTATTCAGCCTGTAAGTCACAAGGGGGAAAATTTCTTCTCCCGCAAGTTTTTTATGGTTAGCAATGCTAATTACACCTTGAAATGCCTCTTCATCTAGTTGAATGTTTATTCAATTAGCTGTTGAATTTATTACTCTCAGATTTGATAGTTTGATTGTTGCAAATATGTCTTCCAATCCAATTTTTCAACCCTCTTGTTAGGTTTCTTATCTATTCATTTTTTACACAAATTATAAAAGCATCTAGCATCTTACAGGTATTCTCTTAACCTAGGTCATATATAAATCTCTGTAGTATAAATCAACATGTAATGTCTTGGTCCTCAAGGCAAACATACTTTTCATTATGTGCTATCTGATCATCAGTCCTAAGCCCATGAATAGAATTACTCAAATCTTTCTTCAATACCATTATGCGTGTTATTGCCTTTTTCTACTCTGCTCTTGATTCAAATTGCAAATTGGCATTTTTGTTTCTGTCGATTGGTGTTCTAATCTTATCCAAAAGCAATTAAGGCTTTTGAATGATGCAATTTAATGGGTGACACAGACAGCTTACATGTACATAGAAATCTATGAAGCAGAAAACCTCTACAAGTAGAACACCTATAGTCAGTAGAACACCTCCCAAGTGGAACACTTTTAGAGGTACCAAAGGTGTTCCACTAAGACAGGTTTTACAGTATTTTGAATTTTCAGCTGTGATGTGTAAAACTGACAAAAGAAACATAGTTTGGAAATGATATCAATAAAAGGTGTAGTCTTTTTCTTGTTATAATAATAATTCCAAAATATTTTTTATTTCCATATATTTCCAGCTCTTTGACAAAGACAATTACATCAATAAAAATGCTCAAGAATACCTCTTTACAACTGAGGGCCACATTCTTCCAGTAAAATATGAGTACAGAAAACATACTTCCAACCTATTTTTCAACAAAGAATTCAAGAGTATACGACGGAAGATTCTACAGGATGAGGAAAAGGAAGAATTCCAGTCTGATACTGTAACAGTAGATGCTAGAAATAATAATTCCACCTTATTTAATGTAAGTACTGTGAAGATATTTTTTAAAATGTATCTATCATCTAAACATCTTCTTTATCAAAACTTGAATAAAGCTCACCTAGAATATGAATGAAAGATACAGCGCTTGCATTAGGTTAGAAAATTTGTGATCCCAAGGACGCAATTTTTTTAAAAAGTGTGTCCTTTGAAAAAAAAAGTGTGTCCCCTATTTCTAGCCTGTTTTGAGGTATAACTTTATTTTAAAAGCATTTTTTACCAAAACACCTTGAAGTTAATTAATCTTGCCGCGAATTTAAAACGGAAGTAAATGTTAAGTACGGACTGAATAAATGCATGTTCGTTCATTCGACAATGAATACATTTTATTTCATGAATAACCTAATATTTGTTTCTGAATAGGAAAAACTGTGGCGTGTCATGGTTTCAAATCTAAAAATAAAAATAAACAAAGTCGAAAAAATTCGAGAGAATCATGATTATTTGTAAATATTCAACATGTTGAGCCTTATTTACGATTCAAATAAAGGTGAGAGATCATAATTATTTGTTTTTGTTAGGTATCGTTGTAAACACATTGTAGTATTGACCTAAAAAATTTTGCGTCCAAAAAACGGAAATATTTTCAATTTTTGCGTCCTCCAAATTATTTTTGAGTCCTTAACATGTACGGGACGCCGTTAATGCAAGCCCTGAAGATATAATAGATTTTAGGTCATAAAAGTTAGTTCCCTATTTAAAGTACATATGTATTTTTTTGTATTTTAACATCATATATCACAAAATCATCAAAACAATATGATAAAAAGATCTAATTTGTACTGGGTCTATCATAATTTACAAATGTACTTATTATGCATTATTTTTTTAGTGTAAAAAAATACCAGAAGAAAGGAGACACTTTCTACCCATAAAGAACCGATACCTCCAGCAGCTTGAACTTGCAGTTGGATTGGATATTGACTGAAACCTAAGAAACTAGGATACCAATGATGCTTAATTGAGAATGCAGGATAATAATGATACTTAAAATGGCTTGGTTTCTCACTTGACCATAGCGCAATACTAGGTATCTTCGCATTGAATGACTTACCCTGTAATCCTAAAATGTGCAGATTGTTTTCAAACATAATGATCCATCAATATACTTTTAAACAAATGTTCAGACACAAATGTAATCAAATCTTAAGAATTCAACTTGCAATGCACCATTTAAAGGATTGTGTAAGGACCCCACGCAAAGAATGTGGGAAATTTGACAAGCATTATTGTCAGTTGGTGGAACTTCGACATAACACTTTGTCCCAGGAGTAGGCTTTTTTAAATGCATATTCCTGGTGATCTGAATTTTGACCCTATTTAATGTGCCATTTTTGCTAACTATGTTTCTCACTATAAATTAACTAATTATGTTGCTCTCAGGGTAGAGCATTTGAAAGCTCAATTTTGATTTTGTCAAAATCCCCATGCCTACCTGCACGGGGTCTCACACAAACCTGTGAATGGTGCATAAAAGACATGATAAGTTGCTCACCTTGTATTGTCGAGGTTCTCCATGTTCCCAGTTGTCAAAGAGACCAACTGTCTCTTTGCTCACTCTTTTAATATGAAATCGGACTGTTTAAAAACATTTCAAAGATGTATACAATTTCAGCAAAAAGTTGTACAAGTTTTGACAAAAAATCAGAAAATACTTAAATCCAAGAAGATCATGCATATGTTCTTTATTTCATGTTATTATATTTGTAGGAATGTAGAATTCCACTTCATGGATAATTTCAGTTTATCCGTACCGTAAATAATTTACTTACTGATGTACATCTAGCCTTGCCCAAGTCGGTCTGTTTACTTATCTTGATTTCTATTATGACTGCCGCGGTAATAATTAAGATCAGATAAGTAAAAAATACTGACTTGGGCAAGGCTAATGTACCTCTATAGATATAATATATATATATTTTTGATGATATATTTTGGATGAAAGGAGATATATGTATATTACAAGTACATGAGTGTAGCTAGAGATGAGGCATGCGAGTCAATTGCCTCACCAAAATTTAACCATGAAAATAGTCTTAAACTCAAATTTTGCCTCACCTTTTTAAATCTGCCTTGCCTGTTTTGAAATTCTGGCTACATCCCTATATTGTTTAGTTAAGTTATAAATCTAATGATTTTAATAGAGAGTACTATGCCTAATGCAAAGAGATGTGATGCAAAGACCACAATGTCTCAACTCGTGCCGACAACTTCATGCATTTAAAGAATTCATGTATTTACAGAGTAACCGAAAAATGCATGCAACCCTCAAACTTTTCAATTAGGATTGAGTCTTCTTGAATTTTCTTGTGTAGATAAAGTAATGAGTTCCTGAGGGTTGCCTTTTTATTATACGTTATAATTGTTCCCTTCACTAAAACTGTTATCACCAGACATTTTTGTATTATATGCCTTTTTGTTAACCAATGTACAAACTATTTTGACTTCATATAGAACAGGTGATGGTACCTTAATGATTTCTCCCTGTTTTGGATCTTCTTTCTATGTTTCCATCTGCTAAACATTTTTCACAAGATACATACATCAACTTAATGATTCTTTGTTTTCTTCTTTAGAATGGGTATCAAATGTAATAAAATGTGCAATAAGGATCACCATTTATCTCATACTTAGGGAGGTTTTAGGAATTAAATAGATGAGCATTTGGACCACTTGGATCACATGTCTGGTTAAAACCAGAATAAACTCTGAAGATAAATGAGAAACTCTACTTTGTATAAGATAAAGCAGTGATTGATAGCCAGTTTCAGATACAGGATTCATTCCCCGGAAAACCAGAAAATATTTAAATCTACCCCCTCCCCTTCAGTGTTCCTTCAGTGCAAAGATGCAAATAGTTCCCTTGGGGTAAATCTTGAATCAAATTACCCACTCATATTTCAGCCACTTGAGGTGTTGATAGATAAGCTTCTAGCAGTGTGTGTGTGGGGAGGTACTTGCTGGGGGGGGGGGGTACTGTAATGCAGTAAGTTGTCGGAGAATAGATTTTAGATTATTTACATACATTACTATTGCATTGACTTTGCTCATTGGTAGGAATATTTTGATATAAAATGGACAAGTCTTCCAAATAAAATCCATGATTATATATACAGAGCAGCTGTTAATTTGCAGTAGATGAATATATACAATACTGCATATTTTGTAGTAGCACTTTCATATACAATATTGCTTATACATGTACTTGCAACTTTATAGTCTATATACATGTATTTGCCTCTTTATATACAATATTGATATAGATTTACATGTATAGTCAAAACAGTAATGTTTGTGACTACTTTGAATTAAAAAAATAAGCAATCAAATGACCATCTTGAAACAGTTTATGTAAAAATGGAAACATTTATATTTCTCCCTAACTTTTGTATATTTTAGTTTGTTTTCTAGTTTAGCTATCATATCTGTGTCCTCTTATATTTTGAAACTTCTCTGCCATGTTATTTTCGGAAAAATTAACATGGCTGAAACTCCCTAAATTACAAAAGGCCACAGCTTTGCTGCACATTATACATTACTATCTGTAATAAACAAAAGTTAGGATAAATATAAATGTTTCTATTTTTACATAAACTGTTTCAATATGGTGATTTGATTGCTTATTTTTAAAATTCAAAGTAGTCACAAACATTACTGTTTTGACTATAGAGTCATCTTCATATACAGTATTGAATTTAACCTACATGTATTTGCCTCTTTATATACAATATTGATATAGATGTACATGTAGAGTCACCTTCATGTACAGTTTTGAATTTAACCTACATTTGCAACTTTATATACAATATTGTGTATACTTTACACATACTGTAGATTGGGTTAATTTGGCGCTACTTAATTTGGCGATTTTGTCATTTTTGGCATATTGGCGGCTATTTAATTTGGCGGATATATGCAAAAAATGTTAATGCAATGTTAAATTTATGTGCTGTTTGCGATTTATAAACCATGTAAATGGGCATGTTTGGCTATGTTCATTTTTCTTTTGAGGACCACTGGCGATATTCACCACGTTTGTACATTTTTGTGAGATCATCCTTTACATTTTGCTCCTTGATCGATGCTGCTACTATACTGCGCTTTTCCGTTCTAGTTTTTCCCTGAGTATTAATGAGTGACTGACCAGTTCTGAGCCAAATTATGAGAGACATTTTTCATATTTTTGGAAAAAAATAAACCGAAAGTGACCTAAATACACTAGACGAAATACCCTCGATTATTCCCGGGGATTCATTCTAAATTTTGGCGAAGATTTATATTAGCGAATTTTTCAATTTCGCCAAATTCGCCAAATTAAAGCGGGCGCCAAATTAACCCAATCTACAGTAGTTGAACCATTATATATACAGTATAAATATGCATATGTACAATATTGATATAAATATAATTGCACCTTTATTTACAATATTGCATGTACCCATGAAGTTGCAAAATGTTGCCTTTACTATTTGAATCATTACATACAATATTGAGGTAAATGTAGTTGCACCTTCATATATACAATATTGCAAATACACATGTACAGTAGTTGCACAATATTGATGTAAATGTAGCTGCACCTTTATATTAAATGTTGCATATAGACATGGAGTTGCACCTTCATGTACAATATTGCCTATACTGTACACATAGTTGAACCATTACATACAAATATTGATGTAAATAAAATAAAGAAAATATTTTTCAAATTTTTTTCCGCGGAAATCTGGGCCCTGCACCTTGTTAGCTCCTGGATCTGCCACTGCATGTACTTTAGAATGGAGTCGCTTCTTTATATTTTGATGATTCCCATTATATATTTGGAAAGAATTTTCAACAACATATTTTCTGATTGATGTATATACAGTATTACAGATTTCTCTTGGTTTTGGACAAATTTTGTGAATTCATGTTGAATTTTTTCAAATTGTCCTAGACTCCCTCCCCCGTGAGGGAAACAGTTCATAAGGGGGACATGAAGCAAGAGAAGATTGTTCGTAGCCCATGTTTACATTTTATGTTGTATTCAAATGACAAATATCCTCGAACTCAAGTGGCAAAAAATTATCAAGATTATTTTATTTTTGATTATTATTTTAATTGTTTAGTGAAGGTATTAGCTACTTGTGTAACATTTTTCGGAAAAAAATTTAATAATCCAATTTTAATGATCCTCCCCTGATGCCCCTTGTATTATGTAAAAATACAGACATTTCCAATTAGCAAGATTACTTTAAAAAATTAGGCAGACTTATAGAAAAGCCAAATGCCTAAATTTTTTATACCTGATTTAATTTATTGTTTATTTCATTGTTATGTAGCTTATTGAGAAAATACAATTCAGGGAAAATTAGAGTGACTTTTTATAAAACATGGATTGGTATGTTCATTATGAACTATTCTTGTACATTGATTTATCATATGCCATAATGTAACAGGTATTGTTACATGATTTCAAAATGATTGCATAAATTACCATTCATATATGTATGTATTTTATGTTGATTTACTACACAAAGTTATAAAAATAAAAATGTTTAACCCTAAATCATTTTGTGCATTAATTTATATATACAATTAGATGTACACAATTATTTGTTCAAATATACTTAGCAAATTGAATAATGTTTTAGGCACAAACCCTTATCATAGCATATTCCTTGTTATTGTGCCAATTTTCGTCAAATGTCTAGAGTTCTGAGTCAGATTTCATTTCATTATAATAGTTTCACTGGCAACAATTGTATGTATTACTATTTTTTTCATTTTATAGTCATATCTCTGCAAAACTTCTATATTTGATCAAATATCTCAAATCTTTTTTGAGATAATAAATTTAGGGTTGGAAGATAAGCAAATGCTATTTGCACAGATTGCTTGAAACATTTTACACTTTCTATCCTGTCTTGTCAGTTCAACACTTTTTAACATAAATAATTTTTCACCCAAAGAATAATCCCATATTTTGTTACATTTGATACATTTCGAAAAAAAGAAAATTAAACTCGATGAACATCATATACCTATTTAATCCGAGACAAAGTATTGCATACTCAAGTTCAACCATGGTCAGCTCAAAAAAGCTTTTTGTTTGAACAAAGAGAAAGTGAAAGTGAAAGTGAAAGTGATCGAATAAAAAATGACCCGTCCCAATAACTGTGTAAAGGGGAATCCCCGTAACTGACCATGAATCACGGAACTACATTATATTCATCCGCATTGATACAACCTTTTCCTTGATTAGAAGCGTTCGAACCTCGTATATATGAATAACTAATACATTTAAATTAGTTGGAATTAATAATTCACCATTAACTTTTGGAATACTTTGTGAGAAAAGCAGTTTAAGAAGAAATATATTCTGGAGTGGATGGGCATTGCAATTCCACAAAAACATAGTAATTCGGCTAAAAACAGGTACGATTTTCTGAATTTGGAGATAATTTGCTCGTTTGTGTCACCATCACTCTATCGCAAGCATTAACGTGCTATTTACATATACTTCTAAAGACGAACATTCGTATTATCATAAATGGATACAGGTTTATTTATTGTAAGCAACAAAATATCGAATAACCAGTTTCAATATTTTATCATTTTCAGAGTTTTCAAGATGGCCACATCACTTTTTCCTGAGACTGGTGAAACGGCACATAAGCAAGCGAAGGAGGAGCATTCAATAGTAGATGACTTTATGTATGGTTCCAATGTCGCCACATCTCACGTTTACGTTCGTATGGGTAGGTTAATAGTAAATAATGTAAATGTTCAAGGCCATTACTATTTTTTTCATGGCCTGAGTTCGTCGCTAACATGCTAAACATAAGAGTTAGCTGACGTTTGGGAGTCTGACTTACCTTCTAAAGGTTAGAACCCGAATCTTAATGAAACCATATCACATTTGTTCCGTCAACCATGGAGCATTTGCCACAACATCCAAGAAGTAAATCATTGACCGTGAAAATGAATGATTTCCTTGTAAGTTCCGGAAGTTTCAATACGAAAAATTACCGAACATATGTGAAAACCGAATATTTGTTCGTTGTTTTCACGATTTACAGGTTCGTTTGTTCTCCAATGTTTTGGTCTAAATTATAAAGCATCACCAACAGGTCTTACTCTATTAATCGACTAATACAGCAGACGGCTCATATTTCTACTTAGCATTTCGTTCAGACCAATAGTGGGAGTGCAGATCACGCAGTTTAGTTCGTTGCGTACTTCACTTGAAATTGGTAATTTTAAATATTGGCTACTTCACTTAGCTTGGCGGATGTAGAACATTGCTTAATATTCTTTTAATTTTCACACCAGACATGCTTGGTTGACACATCAACAAAGTAAAGTTCAAGGGTCAATGCGTTATTTCGTGATAACTACAACGCCTTCCCGGAAGTCAACATTGATGAAAAATGAAAAAGTCGGAAAAGCATTTACACTAACTTCTATCAAATGCTGTGTTTATGCATCATCATCGACGCAACAAAGGTGATATGGTTTCATTAAGATTCAGGTTCTAACCTTTAGAAGATAAGTCAGACTCCCAAACGTCAGCTTACTCTTATATTTAGCATTATAGCGACGAACTCAGGCCATAAAAAAAATAGTACTCAAGTGGTAGACTGAATCCTTCGTCTGAATATTAAAGTGTGGACCAATAAAACTCAACCATCAAAAGTTGTCACAATGAGCTAAATTCTAAGTTTCGTGTCTCAAACTCTCCCAAGCTGCAAAATAATTCTCAATTACATGTGCGACAGCATGTAATTTTCATAGCTTTTGTAATTCTTTATGTTCCCCACTGTATATTCGGTCTATTGGATTGTACTCAAGTGGGGCTTCTCCGCGTAGCAGTCACAGCGGCACTGTGCCATTACCAAAATATGGGTTAAAGTATTACTTAACCTGGAATTCGTTTTTTTTACGAATCAAGATGTATTTTTGTTTTAAATTAAATTAAAAGTAAACTGGGGATCATTAACAGAACTTTTGCAAAGTTATGAATTCGCAAGTCAATTGTTAATTTTACGAATTTGGTAAATGTGCATTAACAGAACTTTCGTAAAGTTACGAACGATTCGCAAAGTTACGAAAAAATGATGTCACGTATGCTTTCGTTCGTAACTTTAATAGCACCTCAGACCCTTTCATAACTTTGCGAATGGCATATTTCTTATCCAGTTCTTATGTAAGGTATACAGGTTGGCAGAAATAAATTGTTCTTTATATGCATGCTAAATTTCAAGCTAAAATATCCACCCATTCTTACATGATAAGCAAATATATTCCTGAGCTGGGAATCTTTGAAATCGCGGACACAGGTTTAATAACAGCGCACAATGATATCAAATTACATCATATTTCTATTTGTGCTAAATAATGATATAGGATGACGTCACAATTTGAAATTCATTAACGAACGATAAAACTTATGAATGACTTACGAAAGTGTTCTGTTAAAGGCCAATTCGTAACTTTACGAATTCGTAAGTCATTCGTAACTTTTCAAATATCTATGAATTTCATAAAATTACGAATTCGCGAAAGTTCTGTTAATGACCATCAGTGTCTGTATCCAGGGTTTACCTTCTTTCTATCGAATGGTGTATCACTATTCTGGCCTTTCCTAAGTAATATAGCCAATAATACATGTTCATTCACCAGATTTTACTTGTGCTTTCACTTTCTTCAAATTCTTGCTGTTTATGAATAGAATAATATTAAACATCCCTTAAGTGCCAAATGACTACTCATTTCAAGAATGGTCTTTCAAGAGGAAAGGTCTCTTGAAAGCCCATGCAACAAGCAAACCATTTTCTAGTATAGAGTTCAATTACGCTATGTGCTGAAAAACCAATTCTTTCATGCCACTCTATGTTTAATCAATGATCTGTGATTGATTCCAGGATTTTTGCGGAAGGTGTATGGAATTCTTACTACCCAGCTCGTGTTGACAACTATCGTCGGAGCGCTGTTTATGACAGTTGACCCAATCAAAGGATTTGTCAGAGAAAAGTAAGTACTCCGAAATACAGTTGTGTCCCAGGCATAAAACATTTTGATTTTTTCTCACAAGTCACACACAGGGCTCAGTAGCTCTCGTAAAAAACTGACTTTGATCAAATACCATCTCCTCAATCTATAAAGTGACCTTTATTATATCTTATTGTAATTAAAAGCTAAACAAGCAATGACTATGTTTCAAGAGATAGCCACAAAACCATAGGTTCAGCAAAATATAATAGTTTTGGTAAACTTGAAAAATTATTCTTGGGGGATTGAGCTCTAAGTTTACAAAATAACAATTTTTTCTGTTTTTTCAAACAATTTCCATAGAATTTTCCCAGGCTCTTTTATCCAACGTTTTGTATTAAATATTCCAGTAACTGGTTGATGGGTATTGCTGCATTTGGAAGTCTAGGCCTTATATTTGCTTTGATGTGGAAGCGACATGAGACACCAACAAACTTCTATCTATTGGCAGCATTTGTAAGTACATGTATTGGTGTCTTAAAACGTTTTATTTATATCATCTATATATCTGACTCGTGAGGAATAACTGAATAGTCAATTGATATTTTAGTAAAACTGCATACCTATTGAAGGTGCACAAGTATTTGGTGGCCTAAAATGTAGGTCTGATGTGTGAAGATAACATCAGTTTTAGTTTGGAAACTTCACATGTTCTCTTAATTTTTTTTGTAATCTGGAACATTGGAAATGAATTGTAGCATAATGACAACTATAACATCTGTGTTGTTTAATAAATCGTCATATTTAGAGGTGGCTTCAAAGTATAAATGTCTGATAGGAAGTTAAATAAAATTAGTTTTGACCTTGTCTGTCCCAAGAAATAAAATATGAGTTTTAAAGACACACCATTGCTCTTCTCACTTTTATTTCCTTTGTAATTTCCATGGTCATAAATGTTCTATCAATCTGTTATGTTCTACTGTAAGTATTTGAATGGCGTAGGTAGTAGGGATGTCACTGTTTCTCGATATTGTCCTGTCCCTCAGGACTTTGGTCTCAGGAGGGTACAGGACGGGACAATCCTTGTGTACTGAAGAATTTGGTCCATGTTCAGGATGTACTATTTCTCCTGTATATGACCCTAAAACTTCCCAAATGCTCGACAAATATGATCTAAACTAGAATTTACTTTCGTTTTTGCAACTTATCTGCCGGATTACGTTCATGTGTAAATGCCATCTAGTGGCAATTACTATAAGTGATTATAATAAACGAAAATTCAGGTAAAATCTTTATTTTTAAACCATTCCAAGGCATTTTGAGTCAAAATTGCCAAAAATTTGAAATGTTGAAATTTGTCGAATAGCAAACTGAAATGGGTTTGAACCCCCTCCCCCCCTAACTAGATTTATTTAGTTTTCTATCCGACATCAAACTTTTGATGCCTCCCCTTATTAACTATTTTATTGGTTATGTCCCGTCCCATCCCTAAATGGATAATTCCCATCACGTCCCAAAATATTTTTGTCCCGTGACATCCCTAGAAGGTAGCGACTCATTTATATGTTTAGGAAAACTAAATTTATTTAGTGTCTTATCACACATTGATATTTTGATGCCACCCTTTATATCATAGATGTCTAGTCAATATAGAGTCAGTGTTCAATTTCATTTCAGACTGTAGTTGAGGCCTACACAGTGGGTGTCATCGTGACATTCTATGATGTACAGGTTGTGATCGAAGCATTTGCTCTTACAACTGGTGTAACAGTGGCTTTGACTATTTACACTCTACAAAGCAAAAGAGATTTTAGCTCTATTGGAGCAGGGTATGTTTAGTGTTTTCTTGTAAACTGTCAGTGTTTAATCTGCAAACGAGGGATATATTAATGATAAGCACCCAGGTATTGCGACCATATAATTTGTATATAAAATAATAAGAACATGAAAATTATATTACCTTTTCCCAGTACTCATTCAGTTGATAATTTTGATATTTTGGGTATTTTGATCAGTTTTGAATATTTCTTTTGTCAGCCCAGCTAGAAATTTATAACACTGTATTGCATTCTACAATTATCACTCATTATATATATTATTATCGTATGATCTGTAAAATGACGGCCCCTGATTGGTCAGTTCTTGTGCTGTACCAATTTGTATTGCTACTGAAATTGTCTATATTGATCATCTCCTCTCGTTCCAATACAGAATTTCTCGAGCAGAATATATCCTCTATTGTACTTCAAATCATTCAATAACTTATATTATCGTATGCTTTGTAAAATGAAGCCTTCTGATTGGTCAGTTCTTGTGCTGTACCGATCTGTATTGCTACTGAGATTGTCCCCATTGATCATCTCCGTTGCAATACAGAAAATATTGGTACGGAGGGGACATTCTCAGTAGCAATACAGAGGATCACACGTTAAAAACATTATAGAATGATTTGAAATGCAACACAGGATATATTCTGCTCTCGATATTCTGTATTGGCACTAGACTTCATCTCGTTCCAATACGGAATTCTGGAGCAGAGTATATCCTGTATTGCACTTAAAATCATTCAATAACTTATATTATTATTTCCATGCAGTGATACTCATTCTCTCATTGGTCAGTTAGATACCATGTGAATAAAAATATATAGAGGTATTCCATATCTCCCTGCTTAGAAAATGTGTGAAGAGTGTATTCACCGGCAGTGACGTCATTTTTAGTGAATACCACTATATATTCAATTAAAATGACGTCACATCACTTAATTCCCGGGAATTTAGTAAAAAGTATTTTCATCCAATATGACAGACAGTGAAGTTGTATCAGGCAGTCATTCTAATAAAAGGTTCAATACTGTATAACAAACACAGGATAAAGATTTTATAAATGTATTCAAAATGTCAACTATTAAAAGTACGAAGACTATGGACTTTAACATGGAAGATCTAAATCTAATTTTTATATATTATGGTGTGACAGAGATCGTGATTTATAACGGAATATTGGCAAACATTTAGAAATACGTTGAAACTAAACTTCATATCATAACAATATTGTATACTTCTAACTTTAATATTGTGTGCTACTTTAATGAGGAAATAATAAAACAAATATTGAATTCTGTGATCATTTAATATCTGTATATATTTCTTTAGGATTGTATTCACCTCGCCACGGTGAATACACCTTCAGAAATATATACAGATATTCAACTCCACAGAATTCAATATTTGTATTTCATAAATTGTATATACAGGGTGTCAAACGGTGTTGTGCCCCCCTTCCATGGCATAAACTAGGAAAGATACACACATATACCATATACCATTGGAAAAAGCATTTAATTGTTGTTAACATGTGAAAAGATGAAGATGCATGATGGAAAATAAGATATATTTTCAACTTACTTTTAAAAGTGAGTATGACCCCCTTGGGCAGCCTTAACTGCTGCCAAATTAGCCGGATATGAAGCTAAAGGGGGATGGGAAAGGGCTGTGTCTTTCTCAAGAGATTTTAATACTTCGTAATGAAACTAGCACCCTCATTCTCTATATGCAATACACCTTATTCTGTCTCTATATTGCTGATTATCATCATCAAAAAGTTGTTTTGTCACCTTTATTTCAACTGTGAACTAGCTTTAGTCTAAATAAATAAAATAAGGCACTACACTTTACAGTCAGCCACTTCTCAAAAATCAATGAAATAGAGCACTACACTAGTACATTTCAAATGCATGTGACACTATGTAGTAATATCTGACCTAGGTCATCTAGGGTTTATTTTATCCAGAATTGAATGCTCTTTCCAATGACATACATAATGTGTAGGTACCTTTCTAAGTTCATGCTATGGAAGGGGGGCACAACGCCATTTGACACCCTGTACTAGTGATAATTGCTGTATTGGAATATTTTTGTTTATCTGCAGATTGTTTGCTTGCCTCTGGATTCTTATCCTGTCAGGATTCTTGCAGGTATGTATTAAATGAGGTTGTATTGAATCATGTGAAGTGAATGAGTATATATTGAGTGAATATGTATTGAATGATAATGTATTGAATCATATGTAGTGAATCATATGTAGTGAATGACTAGATTATATTATCATATTAGATGAATATGTATTGAACGATAATGTATTGAATGAGAGTGTGTTGAATCATATGTAGTGAATGAGTATATATTGAATGATAATGTATTGAATGAGAGTGTGTTGAATCATATGTAGTGAATGAGTATATATTGACTGAATATGTATAGAATGATAATGTATTGAATCATATGTAGTGAATGACTACATTATATTATTATATTAGATGATTATGTATCGAACGATAATGTATTGAATGAGAGTGTGTTGAATCATGTAGTGAATAAGTATATATTGAATGAATATTTAATGCATTAAATTAGTATGTGTTGGATGAGAATGTATTGAATAAAATTGATAACTATTTCATTTAGGTTTCATTGAGTCCTTAGTCATTGATTTACATATGTAGTATGTAGCATTATTGATATGTCTCTTAATCATAAACTTTGATATTTTCCAGTTCTTCTTCATGAGCCCATTCTTGGACCGTGCGATAGCTTTCGGTGGTGCTTTGGTATTCTCTCTCTTCATAATCTTCGACACACACATGCTGATGCATAAATTATCCCCAGAGGAATATATTCTCGCTTCGATCAATCTATATTTGGATATTATTAACCTGTTCCTATACATCCTGAGGATCTTGGGAGAAGCAAGGAAATAAAACATTCCAAGGTGCCTTGGTGGAGTGAGAAGCGAGATTGGAAAATTTAAGTATATACACAGACAGTGTGTTAGTTGAAAATGTTCGTGAATCTTGTCCTGATTGTCTAGAACATTTTAATATTAGTTTTTGAAAAGCTCAAAATATAAAATGAACTAAGTTAGTTTAATTTTGATAAATATTTAATTTGTATATTTCACACAGGGGTATAGTCATCACATGGCCACTCAGGCTATGGGACGCTTGATTAATAATAATAAAATTGTTTCATCTTTGCGCTAAAATTAGAATGCTAAAACCTTGCCCCTTAAATTGTGTATGGTATCTTTGTCTTTAAAACGAAGCTGAATTTGTTTTCTTTTTCAAAAATTGATGTAACACTAAAAGAAGATCACATGATGAACTGTTCTTTCATGTTTGAGCATCAAACTCTAAAATATATATTCCAGTGATGGATAATGGTCTATGTATAGACTTGTCCATGGTTTTGTTTTTTCGATTATTATGCTTCAGTCACGTTTGATCTATGGCAAAAGTATGGCAGTCGTAGCTTCCCAAAATCGAGAGAAATATGCAGCATAAAATGTAGGGATAAGCAGTACGATGTAGATTTTCCACATCGATTTTTTAAAGCTACTTCCGCCATTTACCCGCCATTATTAAGAGCAAATGTGACTGAGGCTCAAGTTATAGTGCAGCAAGCCTGTAAAGATATTAATTAAAAACTTTATGGATATCCTTAAAAACTTAATGCCTATCCATGAGTTAAAAATTCTCAACTTTAAACAGGCTTAAAAATGTTATGTTCTTGAACTTGATAAAATTCTGCAATTTGCAGATCGATCATCAATGGATTTTACTGATATTGTGTGAATAGCAAACAGGACAAATATGAATCAAAATATAGTGAGATTATAGTCACTTATATAATGCTGTTGTATCTGCCTCAACAATGTTAACATAGTGTTAAACCTTGTACTGTGGCAATGCATGGAAATAGCCAGGCATGGGTCATTAACAAGGTTTTGAGGCATTACCAAAGTTTTGAGGCATTACCAAAGTTATGAGGCATTACCAAATTTAGGAGGCATTACCAACGTTTTGAGGCATTACCAAAGTTATGAGGCATTACCAAATTTAGGAGGCATTACCAACGTTTTGAGGCATTACGAAAGTTTTGCAGAAACATATTTGTTTCACTCAAATTGTGAAAATTAACTTCAAAGGTAGTAATATAGGCCTACCGGCTTCTCTAGCTTAAATTGACCTCAGCTATCAACTTTTGCCTCACTAAATTTTATATCCTGGCTATGCCCATGTGTAGCCTCACCAGGTACATCTCATTAAAAGAATAATATTAAAGAGGATTAATATGAATAATATATAGGTGAAAAATGTAAAACAAAATGTATATAATAGTTTATAAATGAAATATAGTGCAGTGAAGAAGGTGGAAATATGATAGCCATAATGTATTTTGTTCTCTGTAAAGTAACAATAACAAAAAATAAATGTATTTGTGATTTAGTTAAGTGTTTATTTCACTTTCAGTCACCCTCAGTCATTGGGTATAGAGTGCAAAATATTGCACCAGCATATTTAAGTTTTTGTTTACGTATCTACATATTTGAAGTCTGCTCAGAATATTGTTCCATTTTTCAAATCATCTAACCTTAAGCGAATAAAAATAGCTAATATGCTATAAAATGCTTTGATGTACAGCACATATAAAAATAAAAGATGTACATTTTGTGGATTTAGCAGTATAGCTTATTCTTACATGTCGTTGGGCAAAATAAAATGTACAAAATAAGCAAGGGAATTAATTGTTTGTTCTTTTTGTGGTAATCCTAAGTCATATTCTGAGAAAGCAACACAAAGGGCAACATTATAAAGCAAAGCCCAAAACCCCTATAAACCCTTAAAATGGATTACACCGACCCATGGAAGACAGTATATTTTGTCCCTTAAAATTCTAGACAACTCATACATTTAAAATAAAACAACTCTTCAATTTCATTTTTTGGGAAAATTGGGTCCATGTTTGAATATTCTGTGCTTTTTGGACAATATTTGGAATGATATGTGTACTGACAGGATGTAATCATTGTAAATTCAATGATATCTGAGCACTCTATCATACTATGATTTCAGTAAATTATTGCTGTTTATATTGGCATAAAAATCACTGTGATGTCATAGAGACCACTGTGATGTCATGGAGACCACCACTGTGGTCTCAGACTTGTCATCTCAGATGTCACCTAGAGTCAATACCAGGGGATTCTAGCCCATGGCTGGTAGCCTTACTATTCTCTGTATTGTCTCCAGAGCCTGTATGGCTAGGTGTGTGTATATTCAATTGTTCTGTTTGTGATGTCATAGAATCAATTGTGTTCTCCTCAGATTGAACCAATGAGGCTGCTTGCTCAAGTTCAACAAGGTCAAAGTTCACATCCTCTTTGCTGACCTCAACCTGGAATATAAATTTTAAAGTGAACAGATGTGGTTCAAAGTCATGCTGCACACTTTTTGAAAAAGTCAAAACTCCCTAGTGAAATGGTTTTCTTTTATGCCTTGGTCACATTTGCTCCAATTTTCACTACAGCGCCCGGCCGATTGAGTATTTTGTTCAAAACAAAATTGAATACAATATTGAGCAAAACACTCAATCTGCCAGGCGCCGGCCGATGGATCTGAGCAAATGCGACCCAGGCATTATAGGGGTGAATTTGAAATTTGAAAAAAATTTGCATGACTTACAGGAACACTAAGCTAGGGATCATACTTTTTCTCAAAGTGTTACAAAACCAAGTGAAAAGTACATATTAAAGCATTTGATCGAATCATTACACAATTTTGTATTGCACGTAATACTATGAGGAAACAATCATTCATAAATCATCCTACCTCTGCCAGACTTGTTGCAAATGACTCTAGTTTATTTGAGCTGACCGATTGTATCCATACGCAATAGTCTGTGATGTAGAGGTCATTCAGGATATACCTGGGGTCACTCTCCATGAATATGGAGTGGATCTCTAGCAAACACTTCAGCAGCCTTGTCTTCCCTGAAATCAAATTATAGTACAAGGCATGGAGGCATTAACATGCAAAATGTTAAAACCTGCCATTTGTTACAGATGTTGAGCGCAGAGTGCTAACCACCAAACACCACCGCTGAATACCATCCACAAAAAAGTTGGAGAACATAACAATATGACACAAAAACCTGTGTACTTGGAACACATGTGGAAAGGGTCACACTCACAGAGGTTCATTTAACACAGTCGAGTGTACTAAAAACCCTTCGACCTATGACCCTTCGACCCTACGACTTACTGGGTGTCAAGAATTTTTGGAACATATTTTTCTGAAAAACCCTTCGACCTCTGATTTCCCAGTCCAGTTTTCTAAATGATTATGTATAGTTCCAACTTGAGCTCCCCGTAGGATTTAATCTACCTAATCGGAAAATGTTTTGTATGTACTCTTTCAATGGAAACATAGTTGGTACCCAGTCCTCTTGTTATCAACCCCACACACATTACAAATATGATGGTTATTAGACTTAGCCGAAATCGTGAGAACTCTAGAATTTCTGGTCATAAAAGGAAATGTAACTATGACGATATGAATATTTATGAATAAGGAAGGTTTGTACATGTCAAAACATTGTCACTTCAAAGAATTCATAATCTACTGTGAGCCTATCAATCAAAGGTGTGAATAGTGCAGCTGAATTGCGTAAAGAATATAAGAATCGCGCTGAAAAACACTCTTTTCAAATTACAATATCTCTAGAAATATAAGACCAATTACTAAGTTTTATACACCATTAAAAAGCTTAAATCACCGATAATTTAAGAAATAGTTCTCATGATTAATGGATTAAATGACTTTTACTCTATATTTGACCAGAAAGAACATGAATAACTGAAAATGAATGATTATCTTCTATGCCTATCGGCCGGAAATTAACAAACACACTAATTCAGACTAGGCCATAAGAATTAGATTATTTGTTTAAGTGCATTCCTTTGCTTGCAAGATTTTAAGCAAATCAGAAAAAACAATCACTTCCAAATAGCAACCCCAAGGGTCTGAACGTACCATCACGTTTCGTTCAATCAGAATCGGAAATATCTGACAATTTGATGTGCGTCAAAATTCTAAGTTGCTGTAACTGGAAAGAGTAATGGGCTTTGGCACGATTTTTTATATTTAAAGGACAACTGAAATAGCTTTTCTCAACTTGCAGCTACAAAAATACGTTTTTTTCCATTGTAAGCCCACCGTAGAGTTCTTGCGATAGCCATTATAAAATAAATGTTAGATAACTGCTAACAGTCATAGATAACGAAACAAAACTAACTGATAAATCAAATTGGCCCCCACATGATTAGTAACGTCATATACAAAATATAGCTTTGGTTTATTGGTTCCATAGTAATCACAACGTCACGGCAACCATAGATTGTTGTGTAAACAAATAACAAAACATTTTGGCATTATGACGTCATGATCTAATGGACCAAAAGGGCCACGTGGGGACCAGTGAGAGATCATGTGGGGGCCAATAACGTCACAACCAGTTCGAATATTGCTTATTAAGCAGCTATAACGATCGTTAGAGTGAAATACTTTTCACACTACTGATGAGAAAACATGTCCAAATATCTGCTTTAATATGAGTATACTCATAAGTATGGGACACTATCTTATGACACTTTGGCAAGTAGGCAGCCATTTTGAAAAATGGCTTTTAACTTAATGTGTGTTATTTTGCATTTTTAACTCGAAAAGTAGTGGACAGATTTTTTTCTCATTTGATATGTTAATACTCATAAGCATGGCGCATTGGCTAGGTGGCCATTTTGAAAATAGGCCTCTATTTTAAAGTCTGTTATTTTACTTTTTTACTAAAACTTGAAAAGTAGTGGAATGATTTTGAGATCAAAAGTTCGATGGGATTTGCTACACCTCTGCGTTGCTGTTATCTAGTTCTGAAATGTTTCATATCTATGTTTGATAAATATTATTGTATAGATGTGTTTGTAGTAACTAAACCTTTATGCCCTTAAAATGTATTTATTTGGGGGGAGGGGGCATTCGGCTAAGTGATTCTGGGCCACTTGAAAATTGTCAAATGTTCACCCCTTGATCCTTTTGAAAAGTGAGCCCTTAATTGGCAAAAGCTGGTTATACGAACCGGCCTGATGTGACCTAGCTTGCAAGTTTGAACTTTTCTTGAGTTTATTTTCCTTGTACCCTTGCATGCTTTAGATTTTGTAGGACGCAAAACAAAGAATCTACTTCTTATGGCCCTACTTATTTAGTTGGCTTTAGATTCTATACAAATCCAAATTGAATCAAAATTGATAAAATCAAAAGACAGTTCTCTTAAAACTATATACATGTATAAAATTTAATTTGACCTCCTAAAAATATGCACGATGCGCCACTGTTACAATGTGATGGGAAAAGCACAAATATTTTTACTGAGGAGGTAAGAAACGTTCACATTCAAAATTATGTGCTTGAATACAACAAATATCTTACACTCCCCAGGGACCGATTCTGAAGTTCTATAAACATAGTAATATTTCCAGCAACTTCATATGGACTGAGAAATTGAAGGTCACAGGGTTTTTATAAAAATATATTCCAAAAATTCTTGACACCCTGTAAGTCGTAGGTCGTAGGGTCGAAGGGTTTTTAGTACATTCCGGAATCCGCACGTTCCACTGATAAATTTGTTCCACTCACAGAGGGATCTCTTACAGAGGTGTTCCACTTGGCAGTTTTTAGTGTACATTTGTACCTATATGTAATTAAGTCAAGTCAAGTAGCCTGTGATGTTCAGTGTTTAGGTCTGTAATGGATTTTACATTAGCTGATTTATTCTGAATCTGGGGAATTGGGAGATTTTATCTCAAGATACCATAAAGATCTCTAACAGATCATATATTTGGGATGTTATGACTCGGATCATGTTGAAACAGTACAGAAATTAATTGATATGTATTAAAAATGATTGACAGGTGATAATATGTGCCTGGTACCCACCTAATGCGAAGATCTGTTTCATATCTTTGAATACTTTATTGGTTAGTTTCCAATGACGATGTAGTGGGAAACACATTGCTCTACGATGACATGCTAGACACACATCAAATAAGCTGCTATAGGTCTGAAATCACATCAAGAAAAATTAAACCATGGTCATATTTATTTTCCGAATTCCTAGTGTAATGGACCATTTCATTTCAGGACACAAAAGAAAATTTCATGTCCAGCTTAGCCCCCATGAAGTAGAAATAAAAACATCAAAAAAATTCATTCCATGTTTTTGGTACAATGTTAAGCACTTTTAAAATATTCTACCTCAAAACATGATAGTGTGGCGCTCAATTTGCTTATAGTCCATCCTGACTCAACAGAGTTCTCCCCCTCTGTGATTCTATGGTTGTATGCATAGGCAAACATCAGGTCCACCAGTCCTAAATATAGATGGCGCTCTATATGTGCATCAAGAAGGTATTCTTTACGGGGAAGTTTCAACATTTTCTCCTTGTCAATTTCACTCAATTCAACTGAAAGAATATCATGGCATTACGTTAGTAAATTGTAATACATGAAACAATCCACGACCGTGTAAAATCCCCCCGCTAAATCAAACTGATCAATTGCAATATAGATGAATAAATAGGGGGCAGCATGTGTGTTGGTACGGCTGGAAAACTACTAATAATCACATTTTAACAATTCAAATACCAACATGTTCATTGAAAACAGTTTGTTTGATTTAGCAATCCTTGTTTGCAGCACTGCAGCATCTTGATTTGTCTAATTTCTCATAATTTAAAGTCAAACTCAAACACTTACCAATATTTTCACCTTTTTTCCAAGCTCTATACTCAGCCAACCATGGGGATTTGTATGCAATGATCCTCTGTACATTGTCATCATAGAACAAATCTGCTCTGAGATAAGAAACCAAATAATCAAATACTATAAAAAGGTTAACATAAAAAAAAAAACATCATCGAAAGACCATCAAAAAATAAGCGCGGAAACATAAAAAACGAATGCCAAAAAAATTGAACACAGTTCGTTCGGAATTTTCACATGAATTGCGTATATCTCACGCATTTGCTTCAAATTATTATGAGCTTACTTACAAATAATACTCCTCATCAAAATGTGAGTTTTCATTCTCTATTCGCTGTTGCCGCCTTTCATGTGGGGTCAAAGTCTCAGGATTCTTAATGTCAAGGATCTCCAAGAATTCACTCTGCAATAAATCAATATAGTTCGGTATAAAGGGGCCTATAAAGTGATCAGTTTTTAAAAGCAGTGAATATTTTATTGTTGTGTTAAGGACCATAGTGTTAAGGACAGTTTGAAGACTGTCTCAAAATAATTAATATGTTAATTTGTGTGTTTTGTGCCATAATGGACAAAATCTACACATAACACATTTTAAAACAGTTCCCATAGGAAAGTATCATACAGTCTTGCTTAGGCTTAAAGATAGTCATGTACATTGTGGATTAACACCCCATGTTTTACTTATGCCAACTTTGGACTGTCATTAAACCAGAGACAAGCCATGTTTTAATTAATTTGAACTTTATTATGGAAATGTATACAGCTACTGTATACAACCAAAACTGTAGGGAGAATTTTTGTTTTATTCACTCACATTTGGCATGGGATTTATTTGTGTCAGATATATCACAAATTGAGGTTGTGAACATATCTGGATGGGGGAGGGGTCCTTCCTGAAGGAAAGATATTTAAATCAACTACATGTACTGTACTTCTACTTCATTTGGCATGACTTATTTTTGGCAGATTCGCTGTTGTGAGCATTTGGCAGCTATTTAATTTGGCAGACTTGTAATATTACAATGTACTAATGGTACTCATTTACATGGCACTAAAATAACCGAGGAATTTGGCTGCGACTTAATTTGGTGGACTTATGAAATTTGGCGGATGTGCCAAATTAAAACGGTCACCAAATTAAGTAGAAGTACAGTAAGTGAAAAAGCATATGGACAAAGAATTAAAATGGAATGAATAATAGTGAAACTCACCTCAAGACGTTTAAAAACACCAGATTTCTGGTTTGCAAATCCATACTGAGGCCCCTCTGTTGTAAGTTTGGGTTGATATGGTGTCTGCGGCAGCTGCCAATCAATTTCTTCCTCCTCATCCTGGCATTCTGTGACATCATCAACAGAATCTGAAACAAACCAAGTAACAGTTGTGAAAGTTTTAGTTTTATTTTGCATTATTTAGTTCACATAACCAGCCTTAACATGTAGTCTGAATTGATATAAGTAATAAACTTAAAGGAACATTCCTGGCCAGACCATTTTTCTCCTAATATGGTAGCTATAACCATATATATACTTTCCATATTTAGCAAAACAGGGAAAAATGTTTTAATATAGTCAATATTGATCACTTGAAAATGTAGTGCTGAATTCCAGTAGGCTGCCATCTTTTAGTATTTCACTCAGGAAGTGATGTCATCGACTCTCAACTTTGCATATGACATTATAAGGAGCTATTAAGAATTACAAAAACCAGCTGTGCATTCTTTTTCAATTTTGTCTATGATTTAATCCTTCTATAAGTCTCTTCTATTATTCTAAGCTGACAAACTCTGAAAATATTTTTGCACATAAGGTAAGAACCACTTGTCTAGAAGTGATTTTGTGCTACTTCCCTATACTGTTATATGCAAGGTCATGGAAGTTGAGAGTCGATGACATCACTTCCTGAGTAAAATCTTAAAAGATGGCAGCTTACTCTGGAAATGAGCACTACATTTTTAAATTATCAATATTGACTATATTAAACATTTCCTGGTGTTTTGCTAAATATGGAAAGTATATATATGATTATAGCTATCACATCAGGATAGAAAAGGTTTGACCAGGAATGTTCCTTTAAAGCTGCTGTTGTCCAAATAAAAATAAAGGACATTTTAATACAATAAGTTTAAACATGTACATTTCAATTTTTGTGGTTATTGTAAGCTATTTATTAGACTGCATATACTGTTAGAAATTGATATCAGTTATAGATGCCAGTCTTATACAACAGACATTGAGACTCCCAATGTCACGAGAGATGTGGATCAGGAAAAATGATGATCTGATTTCAAGAGAGAATGGGGTAGAGCCTCTTAAAATTTTGAAAAGGCACTGATTTTGATCTATAGGAGTCCATTTAACATCTTAATATCTTCCTGGAAACTAGAACTCTTTTATGCAAGTACAGTAGATGGACTACCATTGAAAAATATATTTCCACACTTATAACTATTATCAAGTATAACTATTGTCCCCTAACAGAACAGCTGTATACTAGAAAACTACATTTTCATACTTTTAGTAATACTAAAAAATAAACAAAATATATTTTAAAATACTGTATGTTGCTTTAAGTTGGCGGATTGGGCCTAATTGGGCAAATTTTGAAATTTTGGCAGCTATTTAATTTGGATATTAGAGGGTTCATACAAAGTTGCAAATAATGCTCTCATTTTTCAAAAAACAACCAGCAGTGGATTTAGATCTTCGAAAATAGTTCAATATTGACAATTTAGTGGGGTATTTTCATATATTTTCATCCTGCAAAAGAATCCCAAGGGATTTATTCAAAAATTTGGTGGTTGTCATCAATCCCCCAAATTAAAACAGCCGTCAAATTAAAGCAACTTACAGTAGATGTCACGATCAACTTTGAAGTATTGTATTGATTGTATTCTGACACGTATCAACTTTGCCTTCACTAAAGAAGTTGATCAATACAACGCAAACAGGAAATTGTGAACAGACGATAGCAATCCAAAGAAAGGTATGATATTCCCTTTTTTTAATTTTTTAAGAGAAATATTAATTATTTTGAACACTTTGTGATAACATTTTTAAAATAATTTTAATCTTGCTCTATATAATTAACTTTAACTTTTCTTTTAGCGTCCTGTTATTGTATTTTACTTTTATCTGCTTACACATACGCTGTTTCAGCTGCCACGTGGCATGTCTTTTTTATTTTACTATCTAAAAGATCACAAACCCAAATATTGAATTCAAATAGGTCCACACATTATCAAGTACATTAGTATGTATGTTAGTAGGATTGACAAAGTGAACATTTTTTTGTGTTCAAAACATTATTAATTTGTTCAAATCAGAGCTGTCAAGTGTCCCACGAATGGCGGGATTATCCCGCGAATTCGATCAAAATAAGGCTAATTCGCGTGTCCCGCAATGTCCCGCGAAGTCCCGCAAATGTGGCTTTCGACCTCCGCGAATTTCCGAAATTGTTGCAATCCCCTATATGGTGATTATCTTATCTTATATAAGAAGCTAAGTTTTTGCACTTTTGAGGAGTAAAGTTTACCTAATTTTAAGTACCTAGCATGCTGTTGTTTGGTATCAAAATAAAGAGGAAGGGTTCAACTTTCATTTTAATTACGACAATAGGGATGTAGGTCACAAATAGTTCCAAAGTTGGCCTTTTTACTATCCGTGTGGCCTTCATCTCAGAACTGAGCAAATGTTAGCAAACGCGAGTTACAATAAATGGACGCTGATATCTAGAAAGGGTTTGTAGAAAAAACCGGGTACCGGGTAGTAAATCCTCTATGCTGGGTTCAAACTTGGTACCCGGTACCCAGTCAAAAAACGGGTACCCAAAAAATGAAAAATACGAATATACAAGTATAACATAATTAGATTATCAGAAAACGTGTAAGATTAGTTTTGAATTTACAAAAATGTATGTAACATCCTTCAAAATTGAGCTAGAAGCTTCAAATAAAAAGCATATTTTAAGGCTCTTTTCTTCCTCTATCGTCATGACCATATTTTCATTGGTTATGTTCACGTACCAATAAACGAACTCATTGAAAATAGAGTAAAATTGATTTGTCTTGTTATTCAAATCGTCTTACAATGTCATTGGCGTAGCCAGGAGAGGGTGTGATGGTGCGATCGCACCTCCTCCCCCTT
This sequence comes from Owenia fusiformis, assembly GCA_903813345.2. Lineage (NCBI taxonomy): Eukaryota > Metazoa > Annelida > Polychaeta > Sabellida > Oweniidae > Owenia > Owenia fusiformis. Next base: position 13,511,348 of record CAIIXF020000005.1, on the reverse strand, counting down.
CATTACCAATGAAAATATGACCATGATGATAGAGGAAGAAAAGAGGCTTAAAATGCTTTTTATTTGAAGCTTCTAGCTCAATTTTGAAGGAAGTTACATTTTTGTAAATTCAAAACAAATCTTACACGTTTTCTAATGATCTAATTATGTTGTATATTCGTATATTTCGTTTTTTGGGTACCCGGTTTTTCGACCGGGTACCAAGTTTGTCTACGTAAATTTTATTTATATTATTAATTGCATTACATTTACATGTACATATTTATATTTACATTTACATGTACATAAATAAGAATGAAGGAATAAAAAAAAAAGAAGTTTGAACCCATGGAGGATTTACTACCCGGTACCCGGTTTTTCTACAAACCCTATCTAGAAAAGTAACCTCATTCCCTATAATTTGATGTAGATTAATCGAACCCCTATATCATGGGCTTTCAATTGAAAGCCCATGCATACAGTATGGTAGTAGTTGGTCACGACGCCAGAAGCAGAGAAGTGCAAAGTATTGTTCCAAATTTTTGAATTTCGTGTTAGATTACGATACTCACACCTCAAGCATGGTTTTTGTTTTTGATAAATAACAATAGTTTAATAATATTTCTATGCGTATTTTGTGAAATTATGTTGACGTTTATTTAGTTACAATGTAATGGTGCATTATATTTGATTAATCAGTATCTGAAAGTTTGATTCAAGTACTTTTACACGCTTTTACATTAGTCCAAATCACGCAAATCCCTTGAATGTCCCGGGACATCCTGCAAATTTAGGTGGATGTCCCGCGAAATCCCGCAAATTTAGGGCACTTTTTCTAGAAAATCTGTCCCTCTATGAAGTTTTTGCTGGTAAACCTGTTAACTGTCCCGCAATTAGGGTGTTTGTCCCTCGAATGGTCCCGCGAAATCACGCGAATTTGATAAAAAAAAAATCACGCAAATCCCTTAAATGTCCCGCGAAATCCCGCGAATTTCAGGCCTGTCAACTGTCCCGCAATTTGCGTATTTGTCACGCATTTGCTGAAGAATTTGAAGTCACGCCAGTTTTTTTTGCGTGACAGAAAATGTCACGCAAATACGCATTTTACCTGGTAATTGTCACGCAAAAATATTTCTGTAGAAATTTTTTCGAAATATGTTTACGATACGGTAAAAATACGAACGTCGGAAGAAAACCGAACGCAATTTGTTCGGATTTGTCACGCGAATCCCGTATATGTCACGCATGTTCATTGGAAATTTTCGTACCTACCCTCCCCCCCCCCCCCCCCCCCCCCCCCGTTGACGATACCGCGAGCGTAGCGAGCGCGAAAAATTTGAGGTGTTCAAAGTTTGGCAAAGGTGCTCAAACTTTGGCCAAAGGTGTTTAAAAGTTGGCCAAAGGTGTTCAAAATTTGGACAAAAGTGTTCAGATTTGGACTTAGGTGTCCAACATTTTGAAGTCACTCATATTAGGTGGTCCCAAGTTGACAGCCCTGGAATTTAGTAGATGTCCCGCAAAATCCCGCGAATTTTGGGCACTGGGTCTAAAAAATCTGTCCCGCGAGAAAATCTTTGGAGGTTGACAGTACTGTCAAATTCAAACATGTTCCATGTTCTTCACACTTTTTACATAATTTTCCATAACCTTTTGTTGGTACCACCCTCTCGGGAAATTGGATCCCAAGAACCTCTTGATCAGCAATGAAACTTCTACTTGGTGATATGCAGGTTTGAAGTTGATTGTATCCCCATGTAAAGTCAACAACCCTTGCTGAAATCCTAATTTTCTCAGAAGAACTCAAGTTCAAGCTAAACCCGAGAGGATGTATCTATCATTTATTCTACCAAACTTAAAGTATAGAAGTATATTATTTGAAAAATCTACTAAGTATAATATTATGAAACTTGGCCAAGTCCATTATAGACCAGCATTATTAGTAAGTACATGTATTAGTAAGATTTACTGGAAAGATCTATTCACTGGAATACATATACTTGGCCTTGCATGTTGTTTTTTCATTCATGTTGTCATTCATGTAGATGATTTTGAAAAAAATTTAATCAATTTGAAGCAAGTTGCAAAAAGAACTTTTTGACCTTTTCACCTTGAGAATGTCATTGAAGGTCAAATCTAAAGTCAGATTTGAATTTCTGAGAACTCCTAGATGATTTTGAAGGAAAAATTTAATCAATTTGAAGCAAGTAAAAAAAAACTTTTTGACCTTTTTTTAACCTAAAGACCTTATTGTGACCTTTTTGACATTGAGAAAGTCAAAAACGGAGATCATAACAATATGTCACCATGTGGTGGTGACATAAAAACTACAATATGCTATGTATATACATTAATCTAAAAATATATTGTGTTGTGATATTGCAAGGTTAGGAATCTTTTTTCTAAAAGTACATTTGTATATGTGTTAATTTAGTGTCATCTTTACTTTCTGAGGTAATATTTGATTGTTTCACAATGTCACATACGAGATATAGATTTAATGGTTTGGTTGAATTTCAGGGTGGATTTCCACCCATCCCTGCATTTACAAAGTATAGGAGTCTTTCATCATCGATGCATCAAATGCTTTCCAGAAATCATAGAATCAATATAAAGAGGCTCCTTTTCTTTCTTTACATAGTCTATTATTCTTGAGAGAACAAATATATTATCAGATGTGATTTTGTTTTAAGACTGCCATCTTTTAAACAACATAAAAGTTGATTTTGTAGTAAAGTTTTTCATTTTTAACCTTAGATAAAAAAAATAATAAAAATTTTCTCATTTTCTGTTATTTCATAATCAAGCATTTTCTTTTTTGATTGGACCTTTTCAAGCTTTTGGATACACTGACTTAATTTTGTATCACCAGTGTCATTATTTTTTAATTTATTTTTAAAAATCTAGTTATATAGATATGTTCATGTTCCAGTAATTGCAGGCTGTCTTGTGTGCCCGATGTTTATGGCCGATTTTATTTATGGATCCTGTCCAATTATGAACAGTCATGGAACCCTTGTCTAACAAAATTTTTAAATGTTGATTAGTATTTCACTTGAATATCTAAAAAATCAATACTATTCGCAAATTAAACCATCATTTATCCTCTCCCCTTAGAGAAGGGGTTCATTTGGCCCCCTGACCAAGAATTCTTTCAAAATCATGCAGTTTTTCACCATTCTGAGCACTTTTCTAGTGATTTTGGCCATTTTTGGGCCAAAGTATTACGTACTCTTTCTGTTGTATTATGGCATTTTACCACTGAGGGAGCCATCAGCTTGGAGTTTAGGGATGCATGGCTTCATTTAAGCATTAGTTTAAGTCATGAAACTTCATCTATCTAGTAAGGGTCTAACGGTGCACCGAAACTGCGTTGCGCCGCGGTTCTTAGGCCTTGGTCGGTACATTCGGTTCGAAAATGTTACGGTTTGGTTTTTTAACGGTTTGTTAATTCAGAAAAAGATCGCCGTTCACAAAAATATTGACGTTCGCTAAAGTGATAAATCCCATTCACAAAGCTTTTTATTCTACTCAAAACATGATCAGAATAGAAGAATATAATGCCACCTACCTTAGAGAAGAACAATTTGAAGTGAAATAGCCAGATAATCATCAGTATTTGGAAAAAAAAACACTGAAAGATCATTTAATAGTTTAAAGTTTAAAATATTTTATTTCTGTGTCACAAGTTTAAAAACTACATTCAATATCATATAATAAATACTTTTTTTAAAAAACCCACCAGCCGGCATCGGCTTAGGAGACACCATTAAATGTATATCTAATTGTAATTGAATATTGACTAGAGTAAGGGGAGGCATCAAAAGTTCAATGTCTGATAGGAAACTAAATAAATCTAGTTTTGAGTTGGACCCCCCCCCCCTCCCCCTCAAAACTAAATACAATGAAAGTTGATCGCGGACTTTCACATGTTTTTGCGACTCAATTTGGACTTTTATGGGAGTAGAACTATAACTTGTTCATGATTCTTAAAACACGTGCCAACAACAATAGGCATAATATTCCATGTTGCATGCATATTTGTGAAGAAGGCATCTGGTAAAGTCTTTATTTTTAAACCATTCTAAGGCATTTCGAGTCGAAATTCCCAAAAATTCAAATGTTGAAATTTGTCGGATAGCAAACTGAAATAGCTTTGACCCCCTCCCCCCGAAACTAGATTTATTTAGTTTTCTATCCGACATTGATCTTTTGATGCCTCCCCTAAGTTGACTTAATAGAGCACTTTTAGATAGAGTAGTATTCAATGCTGCCATCTTTAAATGCTTTGACAAATATTTTCTATTAATGGCCATTATCACAATAATTAAAGTTATTGAATGATTTGAAGTGCAATACAGGATATATTCTGCTCGAGAAATTCCGTATTGGAACGAGACGAAGTCGAGTGCCAATACAGAATATCGAGACAGAATATATCCTGTATTGCACTTCAAATCATTCAATAACGTTTTTATCGTGTGATCCTCTGTATTGCTACTGAGATTGTCCCTTCCGTACCAATATTTTCTGTATTACGACGGAGATGATCAACGGGGACAATCTCAGTAGCAATACAGATTGGTACAGCACAAGAACTGACCAATCAGAAGGCTTCATTTTACAGATCATACGATAAATGAATATGCATGCATAAATAAACTGTATTGATACAATAAATTTTGTAGTCAAGTGCTGGAAAATGACTATAACAGATTGGGGACACACACCTGCTGCCCAGTTATATCTTTAATTCTAAAAAGTATCAGTTTTAACCAAGTCTGGACTTCACAAATGTAACTCCTATAATCTGCCATAGTCAAATTGCCTTTTTGAATACATATTATGAATAAGAGCTGCTAGAGGTTTTTGAATCTTCTTGGCAAGCATTAGGCTAATAAATGTCAAAAGTGAATTTGCATTATTCAAGTCTACAGGGTGTCCCGAAAGTATGCCCCCCCCCTACGCAGACATATACCAGTGTCACCATAGTATGTGTCATATACCATTTTAAAGCTTATCCAAAGTTACATTGATTTGCCAAGTATCATGGTTTAACTCCCAAATGGGAAAAAGTTACAGGCATTTCAAAATTTAGTGTTTGGTCAAAATTAAGTTCAATTTTACACCAAATCACAAGTCAATGTGTCCTCCCGGGCCATCTTAACAGCAATAATTCTTTTCGGGTCGGAGGGATATTGAGTTGGAAAACGAGAACGGTGAGGGTAGAAACTCTAAGGAAACTCTTCTAAAGTCCCTTAACAGGTTTTAAAAGGGTTATAAAATTCCACACCCCTATTTGAAGGGCTTTTAAGGTCATATCTGAAAATAATTGCTGCTGTTAACATGGCCAAGGGGGACACATTGACTAGTAATGTGGTGTAAAATTGAACTTTATTTTGACAAAACACTATATGGCAATTGCTCTTGCACAATCTCTCTATAGAAGGTATCCCTTAGGAGCTTATAGTGTGGACATTTTATCAGAAAATGAATTTCATTTTCAACTTCATCCAAATCACAGAGTTTGCAAGTTCTCTGGTCCAGAGGAGTACCATCATATCTACCAGTTTCTATACGGAGTTGTAGCGTCCCAGTTCTCAGTTTAGCCAATGCACTTCGATGGTGTCTTGGGATGAAACAAGTTACATAACTTTCTGCTACTACTCCATACTTAAATTGCCTGAAAGTTCTTAATTTATTACCGTTCACTTCATTGTTTTTGTCATTCCAAATGTTTTTTAGAAAGGGATCTTGAGATTGTTGATAAAGCTTGACCTCTTCTAAAATAGCTTTAGCATTTAAGTTTTCCATTTGAGTTATATTCCCTTGGCCTGATGCCTCTAAGAACTTGTAAGCTCTGTAGTCCCAACTATTTTTACGTCTTAAGGACCAATGATGTATTTTTGAGTTTAACCTATCTTTGTCCAAATTTTGCAGGCGTATAAAAAGACGTGCACTCTCTATCTGTTGTTTGTGAAGTGGTAAGTCCCATCCAAGGTCAGCTCGAGCTGCTTCGTTGTTTGTTTTGACACCGACACCAAGAAAGAATTTTGATGCCTTATTCTGGACTGCATTTATACACTTGTGCTCATTATTACCTATCAATGAACAGCCATAGTTGATCACAGGTTGCACTAAAGTGTCATATAATTTGCTGTAAACAGTTATATCCATGCCTCCAGTTTGTTGGAATTTTGACATTATTACACATAAAGCACGACTTGCAGACTTAGCAATTTCCTTTGCTGTTATTTGAGGGTTAACATGCTCTTCAAGCCATACTCCCAAGTATTTATATTTTTCAGTATATTCTATTGATTTTATTCCACACTTAAATTGATATGTAGATCTTGGTTTAGAGGTTGGCCTGTAGTGAACGATTTTAGTTTTTTTCTGACCTATGCTGAGTCTCCATTTCCTACACCACTGGTTTACAACATTAAGCATGCGCTGAAGATCTTGAGGGGTATCAGCTATCAAAGCAATGTCGTCGGCATACATGAGTATACACACTTTTTCGTCGTTAATTGTGACCCCACAATTTAAACTTTTTATTTCTTCAGCTATGGAGTCTACATAGATCGAAAAAATCGTGGGCGATAATAGACATCCTTCCTTCGTACCAGACTTAGCACTGAACCAAGGGGTTAAAATTCCATTTATCCTCACACTACATGTAACATCCTGATATAGCGACTTTACAGCCTTAAACATTTTACCTTTAATGCCAATTTTGTTCATTTTAAACCATAGGCAGTCCCTGTTAAGACTTCCGAAGGCTTTAATATAATCAATATAGCACACAAATGTGTCTAGTTTAGACAGTTTTCTATTGTTTATAATGGAATACAAACTATGCACCTGATCCAAACAACTACGTTTTTTCCTGAAACCATTTTAATCACCGTGTGCAGAAACTTACGGAGCTAGCAATTCTGAGTATAGTAATTAGTACTTTTTGAATATATATATTTGAATAATATATATTGATTTATTTTAATCTACAGTGTACATTAATAATTAATATTGTATTATTTGTTCATCCTCATTGTCAATAGACTTAAGAAGTTCATTATGTTCCTTTTGAAGAGGTTCAGTTCAAAAGATGCACAAAGTTCCCTGTTTAAAATACTGATCTCTACAAACACTGAAATAAAAGCTTGTAGGGTGATACATAGTCTAGCAGTAATAACAGTATGTTTTTATTCCAACTTTATGTTTATTGTACATACAATTCTAATATAGACAGTTAATCAGTTTCAAGAGTTATCTGAACTTTTTAAATTAAATGCCATAAGAACCGAAAAAAAACTGAACCGTAAAGATAAAAACAGTGAACCGACCGAACCGAGGAAATTATGAAACCATTAGAGCCCTACTATCTAGTACATACTACATGTATTTCAATTTTTATTTCAATTTTCTATTTCAAGGTTGAATATCTGTGCAACCACTTGTCATCTGTAATCCATCTGTACTCCGCAATGGCCACTGCACAATCGTTTGTTGAAGAATCTGCCAAATTGTTGATGTGCCCGATATGTCTACAGACAGTGTCACATCCAGTCGTTAAAATGTTTGCACACTTTCTGCGAACATTGCTTAGAGGATTGGATTCAGAAAAAGAAAAACGATGTCACCAAAACATTCACATGCCCTGTCTGTACATGTGATTTGGACATACCGACTGAAGGGGCTACTTCATACAGAACCAATTTCCTTATGAAGTCAATGGCCGAAGCATTAGACAGAACTAAAACTGCACTGGGGAAGGTTGACTTCGATTGCGCGGTTTGCATGCTTGATGAAAATCACGTTGTTGCTGTAACAAGGTGTAAAGAATGTGCTGAATATCTGTGCAGCTCATGTACTAAAGTTCATAAAAGATTAAAGGCAACAAGGTTACACACAATTGTTGAAATGGCAGGGAATCAAGATGAAGATGTCATCCAATGCTTTAAACATCCAGAGCAACCACTTCAACTTTATTGTGAAACAGATAAGACATTGATCTGCATTGATTGTTGTACAGAAGACCATTCAGCCCATCCCTGTTTGAAAGTACAAGAGGTCGCAAAAGCTGAGTGGAAACGTCTATCTGAACTTCTGGATCAAGTAAATACCAAAACAAACATGCTTGATCAACAAATACAAAAAGCACCAGGTCTAAGGAACTCTCAAATAGAAAACCTCACCACTGTTCTTGATGCTATAAACGATCACCGACATAGTGTGACAGATAAAGTCAATGCACATTTTGACAAGCTTGAAGCTGATGCAAAATCCAAACATGATAAAACTCTGAAACAAATCATGAAGCAACAGGGTGTTCTAGAACTAGAGAGGGATAAAACTCAAAACACGGCACTGATGATGTCATCGATCAAGGAAACAAGCCATCCTGTTGTCATCATTAACTCCCTTCCTGATATTCAAAAAAGGGCAGATGATTTGGAAACAACAAAGCTTTGTTTTGATGGCAACAAAATCAAAACTTTAAAATTCCAGCTTGGTAATATTGATACTGCCGCATTAGGTCATATTTCAAGTGTCAATAATCCATTGTTAAAGTCAAGTCCAACAAATTGTGAAGCCTCCAAAGATAAATCTTCCCCAGTTTCCTCGATTGGCTCCACGACTCACAAGACCCAACAGTATGCCCAGTAACTTACAATCTGGTTATGGCAAAATGTAGACAATGGCTTGCTCGGAATCATAAATTATTGTTCAATAGTCTTGGAAAGAGACATTGCAACACTAAGATAGTAAAGCATGTGCTTTGTGTACATATGTTAACAAACCTTGTACAAAGAACTGTGAAATTTGTGATGCAAATTTAAATGAATCTTGTTCAGCTTTTCAACTGCGGTTTGAAAACAACTATGAGCAGAATGAAACCTTCAATTAATGTCCATTTGTGAACTCTGTAAATATGAGTAGAACTATCGATGCATCTATCTGTAACGCATCTACAAACTGGGAAGATGAGAAGGGACAAGTCTCGGTTTGAAGATCAGTCTTATTGGCGAATAATTTTTTAATGAAAAATATAGAAATAACACCCAAATTATGAATATTCAAAAGAGGACATTAAATCTACAAGATGTAAAAATATCAATATTGTCCAAAGCAGGCGTATTACGTGCACGATTCAATAAAAGACGAGTCTCGATTTATATTGCAATGGACCTTCTGCCGTGCATCAGTGACAAGGCAACACGAGTGTGGTTGACAAGATTGTCACAGCGGAAATAAGCTGTGTTAGTGCACTTGGATGAGCTGTTTTTGTTGATAATATGTGACCCCGGGGTATATGTGTGCTTGTTATTTGCTTCCCAGGGCCTATTGATCTTTTTGTGTTACCTTGGGAGATAAATATTACGCAATTGACTTGCGCCGAAGACATTCAAAAACGCAGCCTTGATCAATGTTGTACTTACCTGATGCTAGAACTTCTATCATTGGCTGAGTGGAAGCAGTAGGTTGGCTGCTAGATGGCGCTAGTAGTTTTGTGAGCATATCAAGATCAGGGAAATATTCCCCTGGTGTTTCCTTAGGTACAGTGACAGTGTATGACCCTAGAAAATATAAATACTGAGAATCGTACACAGCTTAACCTAAAAAATGGAAAGTCGCTTCAAGTTGAATACTTTCAAAAGTTTTATGTTAGTCTCAGGTGGAACATAAATTTGAGATAACAAAGGCTTTTAACTTTTCAGGTTTACTGTAAAAATTGTACATATGTTTACTGAGGGACAGTATATACAAGCAATATAAATGCACATATTGTAAAACATACAAAAAAACAAAACAAAAAAATACAAAAAATACAAAAAAATTAAATTATCCAATTATTGGTAGAGACAGGATTCTTATATCACAGTAACATTTTATATGTCATGTAAAGAATGTAATCCTATTTTCTTTGCTTTATTGCTGTTATTACTGTTGTTAAAATTGTATGTTGGGTGTGCGTTTGGCCCTAAAGGGCATCAGTACTAATAAAATCTTATTATATTTAATAGTTAATTTTTGTACCAACACATGCTTAAAGTATGTAATAATGTTCATAATTAGGGCACAACGATTTTTACTTGGGGTTCATCGCTTTGCCCCTTTAGTAGGTGTTCAGGGAGAGACGGGGTATCTCCCATTAGAGATTGTACATAAGATAGAAACTATAAGATTGTGGAACAGGTTTGTAAATCTTGAAAGTGGTCGCCTTACTAAAATAATTTTCAAATGGAGTAAAGACCGCAATAATAACTGGATGAAGGCAGTTAGAAGTATATTACAATCTGTTGAAATGGAAGCAAAATATGTAAATACTGATTTTGTTGATTTAACCCTTTTAAAAAGAGGGCTCTTAAATAATTATACTCTAGAATGGTTAAATAATGTAAAGGCAAAACCTAAATTAAGAACATATGCAACATTCAAGACAGATTTTAAAGCAGAAAAATACCTTTCACTTAATTTTACAAAATTTGAGCGGAGCCTCTCAGCTCAGTTAAGATTAGGAATTTTACCACTGCACATAGAAACGGGGCGATTAAGAGGAGAAAAAGTTGAAAATAGAATTTGTACTCTATGTAACAATAATGAGGTTGAATCAGAGGCCCATTTCCTAGTTTATTGTGAGGTATATAAGGACCTTCGGGAGAAATATTTTGGTAATTTGAATCATCATGTACAGCCTGATGGCTTAAGAATTAAATATCTTTTTGAAAATAAGACTTGTAACATTGTTAAATACATTAGAGAGGCATATGTAAGAAGACAGCAGCTGATTTATAATGATCTATGAACCTGTTACTTACATTTATATTTTGAATTTGTTATTAAATGTTATTAGAAGTGGTTAATAAGCCCAAAGTGGGCTGGGTTGTTTTACATAAACTTATTTTGTTTTACTTTATTTTGTTTAGACTTACCACTATAAATAAAAACTAATATATTTGAATACATGTAATTCACATGAAATTATTTAAATTAGTTAAATACATGAATTGTGTTCAATGAAAATCCAAAAGGCTCACTAAAATCAAACAAACATTCTAGAAATGGTATCTTAGTGTCAATAGATGTGAAATAATGAATTTTACTTTGTTAATAAATATTAATAAATTGTTTACTTAATAAATGCTGATTTTATGATTGAAGAATGTTTCTTTTTAAATTTAAGTACGAGTGAGCCAAAAAAGGTAACAAAAACAAATGTAAGTAACTCAGTCATCCAGCATAGTTATAAATTCATATTTGGCAGGATAGAACCCTGTTTAATGTTCTTTCACTCTACCAAGTTTCATCGGTTCGTTTCAAATGACCACGATTTTATGGCTATTTTACAAAACATCCTCAAAATGATGGTCTCATCTCTGGAGACCAATTTGAATGTACTTCTAATGGGGCATAACCAGAATTTTTGAAAGCAGGGGCGTAGCCAGCTTTCAGTCAGGGGGGTGTGATCGCCAAAAAAATTTCGGGTTTCAGTTAGGGGGGTGCGATTTCGGCATAAAAAAGCCAAAAAATGAAGATTTATCAAATTGATGTAACTAACTTCAAAATTGAGCTAGAAGCTTCAAATAAAAAGCATTTTAAAGCTCTTTTCTTAATCTCCTATCTTGTGGCTATATTTTTATTGGTTATGGGGGGGTGCGATTGCATCCATCGCACCCCCATGGTTACGCCTATGGAATTGTTCGCGTAAAAAAGTCACCATTCTGAGAGTGGGGTTTGTTTCTGGCCTGTGGTTTATTGATCTTTCAAGAAAGTGAGTTGTTCCGAGTCGGGGTTCATTTTATAACGAAAGGGGGTTCGAGGCTCCAAAGGAAAAAGTTTCGTGATTCATATCACCGTATCAAGTGATTTATTGCATTAGGAGCATGATTTGTAAAATGATCATAATAATGTAGTTTGGGTTACCTTTTTTGGCTCATCCTGTAAAAGACAAACTGGCATTTTCAAATTTTGATATATGGGGGGTTGGTTGCACATACTGAAATTAACTTCATTTTTCCAAAACTTTTGGACACCATTCCTTCCAATTTACCTTTATCAACATCATATTTAGCCTCTTCTCTGCCATCTTCTACAAGTCTTCCTGGTAACGTTAATCTGAAAATTAAAACACACATCAGGACTCTCAGCATTGTTATCAATAAATGGATGGTAGAAAAAGAATACCATAAGTTGGAAATTCTGCTGTTCAAACAGAGGAGTAAAACTCTTGCTGAATATTGCCCCATGGAGAAGATGGCACACCAAAACTTGCAAAAACTGATGGAATCTTGAATAAAAGTAACGTTGAAGAAATATTTATGAACTTTAGTACATGTAGTTTATATATTAATTACTTGAGATCTTAGGAAATATGGCATTATATGAAGGAATATGGCTGTAACTGAGGGCTTTACCTAAATCATAGCTTTACCTGATGATATTTAGCTTTAACTGAGAGCAAGGCTTTATCAGATAAATGAATATGGTTTAACCCAATGAATTACCTGAGAAAATAAGGCTTGGAGTAAAACTTGAAATCAGTGCCATCTATGAAAACTTCTGTGTCGGACACCTATAAAATATAATAACAATTCATACAAAAAAGAATACAGTCAATAAAAGATATATATAGTGAAAACCTCTTTCTAATGAACACCTGTGTCTAGAGAACATCCTTTCTTAGCACATACTCCACTCTCTTTGTAGTGAACACATTTTGTGGCCTATTCATGTTCACTGTACACAGGTTTTGTTTTATATAAATCAAATTTAGGACCCAAATTTTTACCCAATCACTCTGGTCCCTTTGACTGCCTGAATAAAGTCATTTATACATGTAAAAAATGCAGTTTTCATCATAATGACTTATTCTATATAATGTAATTATATGTATATTCATGTACATATTTGAATGGAAATATTTACATTTTGAATGTTATTTATAAGAGGAATAAATGTACCTTTGTATATGGAGCCTGGATTACTACAATGATAGTGTTGGCATCTTGTGCAATTTCAAACGCTGGTGTTAGCATTTTAGAGATAAGGTCTACCTGAAATGAGTCAATGGCTTTTAGATTTGACATTTGAGAACATATATATCAAACCTGAGTATTCAAACACATACTAGTCTGATGGAATCCTCAATCCCTCTGAAAATAAGATACATGTCTCAATAACCATTATGTTGTGTGCCAAGGTCATAACACACACATATGTATATCTAATCTCAATATTGTTGTACTGTAAGACAGTATGCAGGCCATACTTCAAGATTTACAAAACAAAAGCATAACAAATTGTGATCAACATAGATTTTCTGACATTGGATAAAATAAGCATTATTTCTTGAATAACTTTGTTGATAGCATTTTTTTATTGGGCTGTCTTTTTGATTTGAGTCATCAGAAATTGGCTTAGTATAAAAAACCTCATACCCACCTACCCACATACATGGGACATGATACAGTCTTTGACGGGTTCAATTTTAAGATTATTAAATCTTAGTTTATGATGAATTAATGCACCCATTCAAGGAAACAGTGAAAATGATATTTTTATGAAGCGGGGAAGTCAAAACATTACTAATAGAAATCATAGTAAGCATTACAAGATCATTTAGAGGCATTTAAAATCGAATCCATGTCAAAATCTGGATAATTGAAATATTCACACACAGACGTCAAAGAACACACTTCCGATTTTTTAATCGACGATTTTATCAATCAAAAAATATTCTCATGAATTTGTCTGATATATGCTTAAATATGGTATGTATACTTGTGATGATTGTTAAATTGCAAAATAGGTAGGGTAAAGAATATGTCAAAGTTGTTTGATCTCGTCCCAGAAGCAATATTTTGTCACTCGTATCCTTAATTCCAGCTTTATTTTATGACTAGACAGTTGACAGATTCATAGATAAAGGCATATGGGATTAATTCATCTATAATTAGCATAAACTAAGATATGATAATCTTTAAAATTGAACTGTTCATGTCCCACATACGTGGGTTGATGGGTGCGAGGTAGGAGGTTTTTTATACAAAGCCTCGGAAATTACTGACAATGAAATGTGCACTGAGGATAGCGAGATGACAAGCCAGGGAAAAACATTCTTTATTTTCAAAAGCAGTTTTGAATGACAGCTTTTGCAATTCCTAGTGTGATGCTACTGGACTACTGCTACTGGGTTAGGTGTAAATATTTTCAAAACACACGCATGATATATACATGTATTTCGGACCAAATGCGTGACATTAACGGCAATCACGTGCAAAGAACGAACGGAATGTGTTCGCTTTTTTTCGGCGTTTGGATTTTTACAGTAGTAGCATTTCATACAAAACTATTTTTGAAAATATCAACATAATGCGTGATTTGCGTATACACAGTAAATTGATGTGTGATTTCTATTTTCCTAGCAAATGCGTGACAATCACGCCTACATGTAATGCGTGAGGATTGACAGGGCTGGGAATCTGACTAAAAAGTTGAGAAGATGGCTACAATGAAATGAGACAAAACACTCAGTGCTTAATGCTGAACCGATGAGTACAAAACTACTATTAGATTAGACATTACATTAGTGAAACGATGATCGAGTGCCTGGGGAGATCGAGTCTCGCCATACATTGTACAACTAGTACAATGGTAATTTGAATTTGAGAAGACAGGTGATGAATAAGTTATTGAGATAACAAGAATTACAAATACACGTTTGGAATTTTCAACAGGATTTTTAGATCATGTCACTGTATATCTAATTGTAAATTCTAAAACAAGGGTCCATTATCACCCACCAAAATGTGATTTTCATTTCATTTCTTTTCAACTGCAAAACTTTCTACAATACTCTAGTCACTGCACATTATATTTTCATACCTATGTAAATTGTGCTCTAAATCACCTCTCTGACTCGTCTGGTGTCCTGATATTGTTAGATGGTGCCAGTAAAACAGAGAAAATATCTCAGATTATTTTTTTCGAAATCTCAGACGAGTCTCCCGAAACAATTTAAAAGGTCGATTCGGATTGGTTCAAAGTATGGGTGTGTCAATTTGGAATTTACACAGTCTTCTATCACAGGAACTGTTTTAACGACCAGTTTATCAATATATGAGTTGGGTAGTAAAATTGTATATTTTTGCACACTACAATCAGTTTATGGCAATATTGGACGCTGTGTTTCATTTAAAAGGTAGTGAATGATATGGGTCAATTTATTTAAACCAATCAAAACGATCCTCACATCTGATGTAAATATCACGCCATGTCAAAATCATAATATTTTGGTCGGACGAGTGTTGTGTCGGTTACTCATTTATCTCCACGTATACCTCTGCATTTATCATTTATTCTAGTCCCAACAGAAAAACTGACGTTGAAGAAACTCATGTGCTAGTAAAGAAGACCAGATTCATCAAGATTTGGTAAGATACACTCATTTGTTAATTCATTTGAAAAAGTCAATGTTTGCTGATTTCAACAGTCTCTCAGACAGACACCATTTGTTTAGACTTTCTCCTACATATATGTTGTTTCAGTGCGCAACATCTCGGGCGTCTTTTCGCCTTTAGTTCTATACTTTTGTCAGGATCTTCAATTGAAGCATTATTCCATCGGTAAAATTGAGTTTCTAAGACCCGGTGAGGACACTAAGGACATAGGTATTCAAGGCCATATCTCATGATCTGTTTACAAGTACATATGTACTCTGATGATTCATTGTTGTTGATATCTCTTGGAGATTTGAAGTAGACTATCTGGTTTGTGCTCATATATGCGCAATGTAATATTTAGATTGATTTGATTGATATCTTGTAGCAGCAAAATGTAAGACAATGTCACACAGATGTACTTTGTAAAGTACATGTGCACCTGCATGTACTTATCAAATTCCTTGACCGCTTTTATATATGTGCTCTTCAGGTTGGGCATTGATAAACATACACCTACACTTCAAGTATATTATGGACATGAAATGTATATCACTAACTTAAAGCAAACTATGTATATCACAAGTGTAACATACATGTACATGTACACTACCATACATCTACACAGAAGTGTAAGGCATGTAACCTGTACCTTGCATGTCATCCTGCATGCATCATGCCTGTTGCAATCCTGGGGTGTCAACTTTAACTGCAACATGACATGTAAGTTGTACACTGAGGTTTTGCAACCAGAATCATGTATCACTTACCATTTGTGAAGTTTTTTTAACTTGAAGCATTCTCTATAGTAGAGCTTAGAATTATTTCACTGCAAACCTTTAACACTATAATTTAAAAGTCTTCAAAATACTTCAGATCATTACACCAATATCCCACTTTTATGAAGTTGAAATCGAAAATAATCTATAGTCAAAATTTTAATTTATTTTTGCAGAATATGACGTCAAGATCAAGGACTTGTTTCCGCTACTTAAGTCCTGGGAACAGTGCTCTTCAAAGTTTGACACGACCCCCAGCCAGATTCATCAGTGGAGATCGTGAGCTCAATACCACCCATAAAGATCATAACTCTAACGAAGAAAATATTGCAATCTCAAGCAAAAATACACTGAGAAATTTCCGAGCTGCAAATATATACGATATTGTTAAAGGCCAGTTCAAGGATGTTGCGCAGCTTAAGGAAACTGTGGGATTGGGGGCAGCTTTGAGACGCTTAGCTGCACTAAACATTGACATTCCCCAAAAATATCTTCCCAATTATAAAAAATTGAAGGTTGGATCCGTAAAGATAAAACTACCTGATATGAAAATACTTGACAGTGATGCGGATCGTCAAAGAGATGAAGAAAAGCAAATCATTGAATGGAAAAGGAAAAAGAAAAATCAACTGGAAATGAAAGTTAAGGAAATAGAATCCAAAACACATCGTTATATGGAGATAAAACGTGAAACACATGACATTGAAACTGCAATGAAAGAAACTCAGGAATCGGTGAAAGTCTTTTACGACTCTGTCCAAGAAGTTAATAATAAAAATAAAAACAATAATGTATTCAATATGAACAACAGTCCACCTAAAAAAGCGAAAATGGAAACCCAGAAGCTGAGTTCCTCTGAAAGAATGATACAAAATTTTCGAGAACTTATAAGCAGTGATAAAAAACCTCAAGAAAATGTTGAAGGGAAAAATATTGAAAAAAGAGAATGTGCGTCAAAATCAGCTCTGGCTAAACAGTATCGGGAGTTGGTGGTAGGTGTCGCCAGAGCGCAATCTAATATGTCACGGTTGCAACGATTAGAGAAACTCAACGAACATTTAGTGCAATATCCTGATGTTAGGCATGTCACAATGAAGGTATGATTAAAAAATTTGCAATCTACCTGGTTGACCTTTCTTTGGATTGGAGAAATCATTGTTGATTGATTGTTTGTTTGATAATAATGTATCTAATTGGTCACATGATGTATGGTGTACACTGTACACATAGGTACAAAATCTCACTTTCACGACATTGACCAAAATTCATTAATATGCATATTATCTTGATTTTTCTCATTTTAAATGGGTGCAAATTGATTGTAAGGTGGGTGCATGCCTGTTTCAAAACCTCAAGGGGTGCAGTGCCTAGTTACTTTAATTAAGCCTGGAGTGATCAGCGATTGCTGATGTCCTGTATTAATGTACTTAATGGGAAACAAAGCAATATGTATGATTTATATGATTGAAACCTATCTCTATTTTCATTTATAGGAGGATATTCTAAACATACTTTTGCCTTACAAACACAGTCCAGACAAAGCCTTACGGGAGGAGATTCGACAAACTCTTGCTCTTGTGGGTTACACTGACCCTGTGAAAGGGCGGGGCATCAGAGTGCTGACTATTGATGGAGGGGGTACCAGGTTAGCTATTTTTCTTCATGTGTTTCGCATTTCACATTTTGATATCTTTGGATTAGGCATAATATAAGCCAGTGATTTAAACTTTGTATGGGGCCTTTAAGGTTGTACCATTTAGTGCCTTGCCAATGTTTTTCATAATTGAATTGAATGAAATTGAGTTTCCATAAAATCTCATTTTGAACATTTTCGAGAAACTAAAGTTAAAACTTCATGAGTTTCATAATGCTTTTTAAATATTGTTTAATTGTACATTGAGGTATGATATTATTTTAATATACATGTACAGCTGTTCACTCATATTCAAGCCAAATTATGTTACAATTAACTTTTGATGTTTCAGGGGACTAATCGCAATTGAGGTGATGAAGCGTATACAAAAAATGTGCAATCGTGAGATGCATGAACTTTTCGATTATATCTGTGGAGTTAGCACTGGGTCGCTAATCGCTATGATGGTAGGGGTGTACCGCATTCCCCTCGAGGAGTGTGATAGGGTGTACAAAATGTACGCGTACGAGATGTTCAAACGTAGCAAACATCAAGGCATTAGTAGTCTTGTACAGAAACAGGCGTACTATGATACTGACCAATGGGTCAACATTTTGAAGTAAGTGCAGTTTTGTTATTAACATAGCTTGTATTCGCGAATGTAACTTTCTGCTGGCGGCTACCGGATTAACCTTCTATTTCATGGGAAATTCATTTAACAATCAATAGAACCTGCCACTGTTCTATTCTTATTTAAATGAGTTTGTTATGAATTAGTAGGTTAATCCGATAGCAAACAGCCGAAAGTTGTATTCACGAATACAAGCTAAGTAAGTCTTATAGATATTAGGGAGTTTAAGATTAGCGTAAATAACCCATCTACCTATACCTATACGTAGTTTGTTATTACACTAAGCGGTATTTTACCTAAGTTACAGGGTTTACGATACGTAATTACCTATAAATGGCCGAAGATAGGTAATTCGAAAACGTATGTTTTTATCCAACAAATTATGTCATTTCTAGATCAAATATTATCCATTAAACTTTAAAATAGTAACAACAAACATTTCTCATTCGATCTACATAGAAATTAAGTGGTCGAACACATTCATTGATGCGATAAACGATGCCATGTGATGATGCATGAAATTGTTGAATTTACACATTCTTCATTAGTTTTGTTTATTGTAAATGTATGAAATCAGCCATTTTCTCGTGGTTTTAATTGTTTAACTTTACTATTTGGTCACTCTCATTGCTGGATCACGCTAGAAATTTAACATTTCGCCCTAAGTCACTGCCCCATTGGCGGACCCGCAAGCAACAACCTCTCCCAACTACAGTAGCTACACCAAGGTCTCTCCGAAGTATATAACAGTTCTTGGAGGTGACATGTACTGGTATATGCCATATAAGCCATCGCATGGTTTTCATTCTATAATTAGGATGTCTATTTTATCATAAATTGTAGCATACGGTTTCGTAGCCTTTTACGTTAATCTTAAACTCATTTTGCAATACGCATTACCTATACGTATCCGTAACAAACATACGGATAGGGATAGGTACACATATGTTTTTACGCTAATCTTAACCTCCCTAATATGCCCTGTTAAGCTTGCGATTGTATGATTGGTAAAACTGGGTCACATGTCATGAAAAATCAGGTGATATCCACTGACCATGCCAGTGTTCGCGCTATAGCCATTAAAATTTCTGAGTCCCAGGGATGCAACCCATTTGAAAAATTTGAGTCCCCATCTAATTTTTTGCGTCCCGCTCTTATTTCTTCACAGAGTTCAAGAAAATATTGTGAAAATAAAGTGGGCGATAATAGAGTGCTTACACTAAAATGGGATAAAAATGACATATATTGTAATTTGATGCATCCTCCCGATAAATACCTATCACTGGGTCCTTTTCATACAATTCTTAAGTAATGTTATACCATAGTCCGAAATGAATAAAGGAAATGTTCAAATTAAGAATTCTGTTTTCACATTTTACAAACTTGCGATCTTGAAGGTCATGTCAAGGTCGTGAACTTTTGCTTCTTTTTTTTAACATTTCTCCTTATTCTGAAGACTTTTAGATGAAAAACCTCGATCTATCATTAAACAATTATCTTGATGTATAACATTAGATCAATATATAATGGTTTCTAGTTGAAATAATAAAGATAATCGTGAAAAACAATCGTTTCAATTTGTGGGGAACCACAGGGGATTTCTGCAATATTGTATGTTTTGATCTTCCATTTCGATTGCGGCATTTTCCGGAATATATCGGAACCAATCAAAATCCATGTCTCATACTGGAAACTCTGTTAATCTTCTGTAGTCATGATAGCCAATCAGATTTGTCGATATAAACATACCTGGATCATTGCTCGTATATCAAGGTAGTGATCTTGAAAATCTTGATGAAAATCATGTTTCACCGCTACTGTGCTGCAGTAAAAGTTATCTTGAAGCAGTTTATAATTTTTGCGTCCTAGGGACATAAGTTGATTTTGATTTTTACGTCCAACCTTCTGACATTTCCGTAAAAATGGCGAAAAAACGGCGTCAACGCGAACACTACCATGCTCATCAAATTAGACAACCAATGAAAAACTAGCAACATATTCACTGCTCCCAGGAATATTTCAAGGATTAATATAAAATCAATCTTCATCGAACTCATGAATTTAATTTTAAATTTTGATTTCAGACATCACATGGGAGAAAAACTGCTCATTGACACTGCCAAGGATATTGATGTTCCGAAAATGGCGACAGTGTCCTCCCTTTACAATACACCTATCATCAAAAACCACATTTTCCGTAACTACAACTTACCCTCTAGTGCCCTCTCCCATTATGTTGGTAGTTGTCAACACAAGGTATGGCAGTCCATCCGGGCATCCTCAGCTGCTCCCGGCTACTATGAGGAGTGTAAACTGGGCCAGTATATACACAGGGTAAGCATCAAGTTTAAACAGTAAAACTGTGTACAGGGAACACACTCTGTACTGGCCAAAACTGTTCCCTGTAGACAGGTGTTAATTTGACTGTGTAACATGTAAGGCAAAAGAAAAAATATTTAAAAGCTGTTACCTGTAGAGTGGCATTTCCAGCAGGAGATATGTTCCATTATCCATAGGACGGGTTTTACTGTATGTAGATTTCTAAATGCTTTCTGTAGTGTCCGTAAATCATAGATTAAACCTGGATTATTCACGTCTAATAATAATCATTGTTTTTACACAGGATGGAGGTCTTTTCTCAAATAATCCAACTGCAATAGCGCTCCATGAGGCTCAGCTATTGTGGCCCAACACAGACATCCAGTGTGTTGTCTCACTGGGAACTGGAAGGTGGGAGCCACAGGTAGAGAAACTGGGAGAGTCTTTAAGTCTGAGACACCTGACTGATAAGTTTATTCAGAGTGCCACCGATACTGAAGGTATGTTCAGGGAAAGAAAGATTGGGAACAACTAAATTTTCTTAGCAATTTGACTTTATATTGAAATGTTATTGGTGATGTCTGTAGAATTAAATTCATGTGAATTAAGTTTTTGTAATATTACCACTTTAACTTCTATTTGTAACATAACCACTTAAGCCTCTGTTTCTGTTTTGCCTCCATTTCTTTGTAATATTACCACTTTAACTTCCAGCTGTCCACACAACTCTGCAGGATTTACTCCCAGCACAAACTTACTTCAGATTTAACCCTTTCATGGCTGATGACTTTCTCCTGGATGAAAATCGGCCCGAAAAACTTGATCTTATTCAGAGAGATGCCAGAACGTACCTCGAAAGAAATGATCATAAAATCAAGCGTGCGGCTCAGCAATTGCTGCAACCGAAAATGTTCCACCAAAAAGTGAAAGATTATTTACGTGAAAAGAAGGACACATATCTGTGAATTTTTTAGTCGATTTAGTCACTTTCACGATGGGTTATTTAGGCCATATTTTGCCCAAAATGACTGCATGATTTGAAAACCACATTGCCAATATATAGCTCTCGCATCAAAGGATTTAATATGTATTGCTGAATTGCATCATAGAGCAACTGGTCCCAAAGTTATTGTGGAAACACAATTTGATTGTGACATGACACTGGTACAAAAATATTTTGACTCTTGGGCTAACTTTATTTAGGTTATATTTCATTTAAAATCTAACTACACTATTGCAATTTAAAGGGAATACCACAGCTAAATCCATATATTGTTTCATTCATTTTCATAGAATAAACTACTGTTTTTGTGTGGTAAAATGTAAAGATCTTTGAAGTGAGAGCTATCTATGGAACATTTTTAAAGCACTGATTTGGCTAAATTTTATACCTAAATATCCCATCGTGTTCCCCATTACATTGCAGTCTTGTATCAAGTCCCTGCTGCTTCCTCTCCCCATCTTTATTTTCCCTTATTAGCATAATTGAGAGAGAGAATAACATGATGGCTTGATGCAAGATGATATGAGCTAATGATAAAACATTGACACACGCATACAGTGTGTGTATTTAGTGCAGTATGAACATTAAACCGGTAATTTTAGTATTTAGTACTATAATTTGTTAAGATTTTCATCTTTAAGTTGTTTTGTTTTTTTTTTATTAAAAGTTTGTTAACATAAGAGACACCTGGGAGTGTATAGCTTATCACAAGCTAAAAATACTGTCTTGAAATTGGAAGTGAAACATGTAAGAGAACTAAAATAATCAGCATAGATAAAACCTTACTTGCCAAATATTTGGGTTGTGTGAGTTCATATTCATACATACATATATAATATGAATGTAAATGAATATTAAGGTAGCCTGAGTAAAATGAGTAATCAACCATTATATGAACCTGGCCATAGGAAAACCGGTCTTATCACAAAAATTAAAATTGTGCTACAGAGCCAAAAATATGCCCAAGATTAAGAGGAAAATGTGCTAAATTCAAATCCGATTTTCTGGTCTATATATGCCGGGAAAAATTGTTAAGACACAAGCCATGGCTCATTGGCAAGGTCTCTTTGTGCTTTTTAAGATAATCAAAAAATCAAAATATTGAAAAAATCTGTGATAAGACCCCTTTTCCTGTGGCCTGGCTGATATACTAAATACATTGTACTAAAAATGTTTTCCAACCTGAATAATTATATCCACATGTTGAGAAACATGATTATAAAAACAACTGAGTAATATTTTTTGGGATGTATACATGAAATGACTATGAACACAAGTTCAAAATCAAGGTATTTTATTAAAATGATGCGGAGATGAAATTTCCCTACAGTTGTAATTATTTATCAACTTTTTCTGAATTTGCGTAATTGAATGCGTAACTTAATCATCATACAATGACGGCTGACCAATTCACTCTCTTTGATCAAATAATTTTAGGCTTTATCAAGAAATGAGGTTTCCTTTAAAAAGTGAGTGCATTATCTAATCTATGCATTTATGTTTTGTTGGATAGAAGCTTATGTTGAAAAATGCATTTATTAAGCCATACTGTATGTAATATATCCCAGGTAATATATTTAGTCTTATTTTGCCAAACTTCAAGAAAAAGCTTTGGTACGGGTATTTATATGAATCTTACAACAATAATGTTTGCCAAATGAGTCCAATACATGTAGCTTTGCAAAAACGTGTATTTTAGGTTGAAGTATGCAATGAATATGTTTTAGTGATATCATATGATATCGAGTGAACTTGAATATTGGACTAGCAGCATTTTTGAGTACTTAAAATCTGTATACAGACTCCATTATATACCTCCAATTTAATTGTTCTATTAATATTTAGTTTTTGTTGTGAGATCATTTGTGACTGGTGTTTGACATTTGGTATCTGTAACAAGGTGTTACACTTTTGAAATTGCAACCAAGTGGTGAAATTATTGTAGCATCGTCAATTGCTAAAGTTCAAAATGTAAATGATGGATGAAGTTTATCCAAATATTATGAGTCTCTGTAAATCTATAAATCCATTATACTTGTATTATGCAAATATCATAAATTATCCTCAAATGTGTTGCAGTTTTGCTTATATTAATGTTTTATCGTATGATCTGTAAAATGAAGCCCTCTGATTGGTCCGTTCTTGTGCTGTACCAATCTGTATTGCTACTGAGACTGTCCCCATTGATCATCTCCGTCGCAATACAGAAAATATTGGTACGGAGGGAACAATCTCAGTAGCAATACAGAGGATCACGCGATAAAAATGTTATTGAATCATTTGAAGTGCAATACAGGATATATTCTGTCTCAATATTCTGTATTAGCACTCGACTTCGTCTTGTTCCAATATAGAATTTTTTGAGCAGAATATATCCTGTATCGCACTTCAAATCATTCAATGACTTATAGTATTGTACTTAATCTAGAAGATTTCCGATCACTTTTCATGTTTATAATGATCAACATTTTTGCCAAAGTTTCTTTAATTGCTAGAATCATATTAGTACTGTCCATAGATAAAGTATAATGTTAGAATGTTTTCTTTGGGAGTTCCTCATTATTTCAAATTATATAGTACTGTAAGCATGATTTATTTGGCATAAGTGTTCGTTTGGAAGTTTAACATTGAGAAATTATCACCAAATTATCATTTGTCAATTTCCACATTTGGCGAACACTTTTTGAAATCCGTTGTTAAAGATATGCCATAGGAAAAAGAAATACTGTTGATGCCAAATATGTACAATAAAATGTGATCGCCAAATTAAAACATGCCAATTAAATCCTGTTTACAGTAAGTATTTAAGATTCTCATACTACCCAGAATAGTATATGAAGTGTATTGACTGTGTGAAATAATGTACATTCATTTTGAGATAAATGTGCAATAAAATTAGGCATTATAAAAAGTAACTTTGACTTGTTCATGTGGGAAAGGAGGGAAACATCCTAGTCATAAAGAGATGGAAGATTGATCTATTTTACGAGTATGTATATGGACCTTTCAGATAAATCCTGCCACCTTTTAGCTAGTATTATTTGCCAGTTTTTGTCCATTCTTGGATATACAAGTGAACCGATTTGGCTCTTTTGTGGAAAAATGAATAATTTCATTTTATGGTGTTATAAAACATCTTCTTTTTTTTGATACACTTCTATTCCCTGGTTTTTCCATCTCACCACAAATTAAAAGTATTTCAGAAATTGGATTAGTTTATATATTCAATTAACCATTTGCTATATAGCTTTGAAATCTTGCTTAAGTCTCATTTTAATGTGATTTTAAGAAATATGCATATTTTATCACTAAGGATTTACTTTTTCTTCTATTTTATAACATACTTGAATTCTGTGCATACTTTTCTATGAGAGGAACTTTGATTTACAGTTATTTTATTCAATTTCCAAGGATTTTAAACTTTTCTGAAAAGGCTTGGCTAAATCCCCATTGAAACAATGTTAAAACAATTTTAAAAAGTTATTTAAGGTTAACTCACAATCCGAATGTCAACAAGATCACCTATATGTATGCCAATGGAGTTTTACAATAATCCATTCAGAAACATTCAATTAATTATGAAATTAAGTGATTTTCATCAGTTTCCAGTTGTAAATGCTGTATATCTTGCGCTACCAACACACATTTTGGGATATATAGTCTATAACATGGATAATAATTTGATATGGTATCTAAAATGATGGGATACTTTGATAAACTGTGATAAAATGAGACAGTGGGCTATTTTTCTCACTTTTAACGTGGTTTTAATCCACATACCACTGAATCAATGTGCATTTTAATCCACATGCTCTTGAATTTGCCCTAAACACCAATATGCGAATATAGCAGAAATTAGAGCACCTTGAAAAGGGCTTTAACAATATTCATGGGAATCTGCTACTCTTTGGGAGTGGCCATATTGTTATTCTTCAACTTTTTTGTGGACTGTGTTCAGCATTCGGTGTCTGTAAAAATATGGCAGGTGATATTTTGCATGTTAATGCCTTGTCTTCTTTTCATTTTATAATTAACTTTACACAAATATATAATAATTTAAAAACAGAAAAAACAAATTGACTTTGTACAAATTGTTTATTTTAGGTACCTGTACATTGTGTTCCTAGCTAATTACACTAATGTCATAATAATGATAGTACATGTAATAATAATAATGAATTATAAATTGTATGCAATGCAATGCATGTTATATACTTTATACAACCTGATTCAAGAAAATGATATGAACATTTTTGATGAACTTTTAATCGACAAAATAAGATTAATTTTACAGAACAGTAAAAATGTAAAACCTGTATACATTAAGAGCTCGCTACTCCGAACACGTCTCAATGTGAACACATTTTTCCATACCACTTTCTAATCTGGAATAGATTAACATGGATAACATAAAATGTGAACACCCAATAGTTATGGCTGGTTCCAGTGGTCTTCGCATTAGACAGGTTTTACTGTATTACTATAAAATAATAGTCTTATTCACAATCTTAATAGGCCTTTATTTCTACAAAAAGACCTGATCCAAAAAGTAAATCTCGGATTCTTTAAATTAATAATGTGCTCAAATTTTTTATTTTCATCCAAAATGGCATCAGTTTTGTTGATCATAACTAGAAGACCAAATAACAAAAAAATGTTTTTTAAATGACAGAGCTACAATATCAATTCTAATTACATATTGTACAAATATATAAATTATATAGGAAAATACAAATTAAAATACAAGTTTCTCTGCATACGTCAATGCAACTATATAAATTAGAAAGCGGAGTATAGATTAGGACTGGCATACATACCTGAATTTTCATATTTATTATAAAAATTGTCAATTCTAAATTATCAATGTTTTTTTCTCTAAAGATATAATATGCCTCAACTAAAATTTAGAAAGTTGTAACTTCTTCTTCTGATAGTAAAAGTGTAAATATAATATGTGCAAACTAAAATTTAGAAGGGCCAAATTATATTAAGAGTGCATATATGCGGAATAATGTAGGCATTAATCAAGGTTCTATTTCCGATGTCAAATTCTTACACTCAAACTGTATATACAAATCAACCTATTGACTACAACTAAAATCTTTTTCATTTACAAGTAGGAAACATAGATTACCAGTGGTTGAAAGAACATCACAAATAATTAGATAATGAATTTTCTTCAAGAATCTACCCCTCCCATTACTTTCCATTTCCAACTTGATTAAGGAAGGGAATGGGAGGGATGGACAAAGATGTCTGGTGAGACAAATGAATTATAGGCCTATACAAAATACATTCACTTATTAAAGGTTTTCAAGAAATTGCGAACAGGTTTTGATGAAAAGATTATTGTAATTTGACTAAGATCTCAAAAGTGAATTCTGGAATAAAATTAACATTTGAGATGTATTGACCTCTAACTTTCAAATGTGGACACTTTAAAAGGTGAAAATTTGAAATTTGAACAAATGTGAATGACCCATATGGCAAGTATGGAACAAAATGGAATAATCTACACATACTAAAATTGATAATGTTCCTATCTTTCATTTCAATACAACCTTTTATCTTTATTGCATCACTTAAAACAATTCTTCCTGCCTTAGTCCTGTGTGAAAAGCAGATAGACAGCTTGAGAAAAGCGGGCGTTCAACGACCTTGACAAACACGTCATAGTATTCTAAGTGATCTAAAGGTTACTGTAAAGCTCAAATCTTCAATGACCACAATTTTTTTCACTGGTTCAATCAACACTGTGGATTACATATTGTCACTTCAATTATCTTTCATGAGTTCACATATATGGTCAATTTAGATTTCCCAGTTTCAACTGTATTTCACAACAAAACAATCAAATTAATTGTACTTGGTTCCCCTTTTCTCTCGATTACTTGGCAATTCAGGGATTTTTTCCTGGACCCTTTTAAGACACATTTCCAGCATGTTCAGAAAATGCAGCAAATTTAGGACAACTTGAAAATTTGAGTTTTAACAGTACTAGATAGCTAGATAGGCATAGCTAGTTATATAGGGTAAAACATTTATTTACACCCAGTCTTACAAGACCCTCTGCTGATAAAGCACAATGGTGGCCTAAAGCTCTAAATACAGGGTGTACCCCAGAGGGCATCAATCCCCATACAATCCATGCTTTATAGTGGCTCATACAGGGTGTCTCTTTAAACAATGGAACATACTTTTCTTCTGGCATCAAGAATACTCCATCAGTTATACCAAAACTCGGAGTGGAATTTTTGTGTCACCTTGTACATTTTCTTCCTCGGCAAAAATTTGGGATTGCACATAAAAAGTGTATTTCAGTGAAAACCTCTCAGACTAATGTATTGCAAGTATTTATGTATTGGAAACTATTTCCTGAAACAAGGGTTAACCACATAGCGCATTAGACCACCACAGGCTATATCAGCTATAGGGTTAATATATATTATATACAGTGCCTCTCATCAATCCAAAAACCAACAAAATTCTAATTTTGACATTCAAGTTTAGATGTGACAGTTTCACATCATAAAGTCATTTCAAATAAAGGGGATCGATCATTCAGAGAGATTGGGCATTCAGAACTATAAAACACAAGAGGGACTGGTCATTTTGTTGGTTTTAGTAACTTCATGAAATACTGTTTTCCTACTACATGAGCAGCACAATGCCCATTGCACATTTGTCTAGTGGATTTTGTACAATATAAAAAAACTTTGGCTTCATTTTCATGTCTCATCCAACTATATCATAGTATTTACAAACGATGGTGAACAATATTTGTGCAAATAGTAGTGTGATTGTAACAAAATACATGTGCTACATGTAATACTTGAACACAAAAAAACTTCACATAATGAGCTTGAGATTCTAAATTGCAGAAGTTTTGAATTAAAATGTACTTCATGTACAAAACGAGGTGATAAGATAATAATAAATATAAAATGAATATCATCTATGGTATAATTGGACAGGGGCGCATGCTGATGACAATTAATTCAACTGACTAGCAATAGCTATACAATGTCTGAATCAAACATACATATATGTAACATTTATGTATTTGACCTTGACCTTTAAATATAATTCAGGTTACACATATGTAACAACTATGCACTTAACCTTGACCTTTGCACATCATTAAGGTCACACATATATAACATTTATGCTTTTGACCTTGACCTTTGCAAATAATTAAGGTTACACATATGTAACATCTACTTAACATTGATCTTTGAACATAATTTAGGTCCCGGATATCTATCTTCCATGAATTTGACCTTGACCTTTGTGCTTGATTCAGGTTTAATATAAACCAGTATCTGAGATATCAAGTGAGTCAATTACATATTATCCCATGCATAAAATGACAATCTGATCCTAAAATTCAACTGCACAACCATATGACCACAGTGTCATTTCATCCATGGGTTATACTAGTTATATATACTAGTAATGAAATATAAGAAGTTTCAGAAGTATTGAATTCAAACCAATCATGACTGCTCCTCATAGGCTATACACCAATTCTAAAACTTCAATTTTCCTATAGTCTATAGAGTTAAGATGTAAATTATGATGATTTGAGCTAATGATTCTGGACCACGGATGTTCGCATATAGTCAAAAACATAAAAATCAATTCAAATTTTTTCTCTACCCCTCCCCCTTTATTTTCTTAAACAGGTATGAATAAGAAGGGAGGGTTTGTCTTTAGTTTACATTTATGGCAATGTATGGCTAACAGGAAATGAAAATATTAATCTCATAGGTGCAAATACTAGTTTTTCTTACAATACAATACTTCAATGTTGGTAAATTCTCAATTGTACTCATGTAATCTCATATGAGCATGGCGGGTCCTATTTTTTCATTCTTTCCAAGATCACATTTTCTAATACATAACTCAGGAGTGCATATTAAGAGCTTGGTAAACACCAAGTTTTAAATTTTCTTGACTGAGAAAAAACAACAGTTAACATTGTCGTCATGACTACTGTCAGTCATGTAGCCATCCCTCTATCTCAATCTCCCATCTGTCCAAACTTTTTTTCGGGGGGGGGGTGTCAAGAGATAGAGGGATGAACATGAGACCTTCAAGCCAAGACCAACATGTAAGACACAGTCATTAGCAGAGCCTCAAAAAATGTTTGGTGTTTAATGCAATAACATGGACCAATTGTCATTAATTGGCCTATTTTTGTAGCTCTGCTAAAGACTGCCCAGTTGTCTTAATAACCCCGAATGCATTGTATGGCTATGAGTAGAGAACACTGACATTACCGTGACAACAATACATACAATAAACTAGCTATGATTATAGGTATGGTTTGTATATGGAGGCCACTAGCACCATTATTGTCATTTGCGCTAACTGGACCTACTGGAGCACCAGTTTCTGTGTCAACATTATTGTCTTCTGGTTCTGATTTAGGGGTGGTTGTAGGAGTTGTTTCTGGAGTTGTTTCTGGTTCAGACGTTGGTTCAGTTGGTTCTGGAAAATAGATTGCAAATACTCATTAGTACTATGATGCTCCTTTTTCTAGATATAGGTTTCAAAGTGTTCTGTACTTTTCTAGACATTTTCACCGACTTAACCTCATCAAAAAGACTTTACAGTCAAAAACACAAGATGTTAATACACCAGTCTAATAAGTCATGCCTCGTATTGGTTGCGATGTCAATCTTACTAGCCAATATATCCCAGTTTCCATAATTCCCTTCCCCAATAGGGGTCAAGATTCATGGGAAAGATCTTTTCTGCCAATGATTTAAGTTCTCAATTTTAAATTTTTTTTCGAATAGAATCAATGATTGCAAAGAGAAGGTTTATGTCTTTAATTTTTTTGACTGTAAGCTCCATAAGATTATGGAATAATTTAGGTGTATCTTACATGAGGATTACAGCTATTAGCCCTTAAAGCCACATTCACATTTACTCTAAGGCAGCCGTAACTTCACAAATTTGATGTGGAAAATCTACATTGTACTGCTATATTTTTATGCTGCATATTTCTCTCAATTTTGGGAAGCTACGGCTGCCATATGATCAAATGTAACCGAGGCATTAATTTTAAAAATGGACCATATAAAAAAGCACAATGAACATACCTGTTGGTGGGGTAGTTGGCTCAGGTGTGGCTACTTCATAAGGTGGCTGTTCTTCGCTCTCCTCCTTTTCATCAGTGTCAATGAGTGGGGGAACAACATCAGGTTCCATAACACAGTCAGCAGGATCCACTGTGGGGCATTGGTAGTTATTGTTTGTTGCAGATTTACCTGGAGAAAATTGGTCATTTTGGTTTATAGATCTAATATTTCTTTAACCTGGTTTCAATTCAAAATCAACAACACATTAATTCCTAATCCAATACAACCTTTAATGCAAGTGACACATCATAATATCACATGTGTATTATAAGATGAAGTATGTTTAATTTTACTAAGTTAGATGTTATATCAAACATAAGCTAATTCACAAACTTCTACTGTTTATGAAGAATTTATATTGCAATTTTCTAAAATGATACAATCTAAATGTTGAGTTTTAATAGATATCTTCTTGTTAACTAAGCATATGTCAGTCAATTTGTGTCTTATATAAAAGATAGGAAGATCAAGGGAAGGTAAGAGGGGAGATGAAGGGAGATAAAAAATAAGGAAACAACAACATCTTAGTAAAACAATTTACCTCTGGGGTAACGAAGTTTCACTCCACATGCTATAAGAGCCTCTTCTAAGTCATATTCCTCGTATTCACGGTTTGCAGGTACTAGCTTGCCATCCCTGCGGTTCAGCATAACTAGGTAGTTTTTGTTGCGCTGCAACTGGATTTCAAAGCAGATACCTGGTTTTAGTCCTGCAAATACAAGTAACAAACTTTGAAATACAAGTAACATATTTTGAAATTAACACCTTTTGTACTTCAAAATAGTGTTAATTTGGGCCATATTCCACAAACAGATGTTAATTTTACATTTAAATATAAAATATTGTGAGATGCATTTGGCAAATGTATCCTTTGAAATACATATAGAAGTACTAAACACCAGAAGTGATAACATAAAAAGGAAACTATGCATTCTATAGTGAAACATTGTTCACAAAGATGGCAGCACAAACTACTTTCCTCATTGAAAAACAAATGTATAATGCTCCCAAGAAGTGAAGTCCCTCAAGAAAAATATCAACAAACTTGAGTTGATAATACTCCTGAATTCCTAGATAGTGAATATCAGTGGTCTTAGAAAAAAGGAACCTTTTGGGATAAGCAATAAGAGATGTAAAAATAACTTTTATGGAATAACTCTTGACTTGTTAATGGCATGCTCCCAGGGTCAAAAGTTAAATGGTGATAAAATCTACAGATTTCAAATGAGAAGTCAAGTAGCAAGAGTAAAGGGTGAAAAGTCTAATTCACATCTCTGAAAAATCAACATGGGTTAGATAACTGGTCCATATAAACAGTCAGAGCATTAAATCAATGTTGGGCACTTTTTCGTCACTGTACATAAGACTGTAGTCCTGAAAGCAGTTGGAAAGTTAAATTAAGAACTTTTAGCTTTAGGTGTAAAATACCAATGTAAAAGATAGCATATTAGCCAACATAAAGTGTTTTAAGCTACTATGTTTTTATCACTCAGCTGACAAGTCTATATCATATATCCCCTGGTTAAACTGTTAAAATCACAACTTAAAGTTCACATATGTTAATTGATGAAAATGATGACAAATGATGAACAAAATGATGAATAAAGTGAATTCCAATAAACAACCTGTACATTACAAATTAAATAAACTAACTTCTTGCTTATTAGGTTAACATAAAATATAAAATAAGTAATTATGATTTCTGTAATAAATTGCAAGGGATTCATTACCAGACCCTGACATGAATGTTATATTCTCATTCATCCAATATTTGTGTGATCTCAAAATGGGAGAGCAGACACACTTGATTTGAGAAATAATTGTAATAACCCGAAGCTCACACTTTAAGATCTTTCTCATTGGCATAGCCAGTTTGAGGCAAGTGCCTCACCATTGTCTCATCAACACTGCCTCACCAACATCTTTCAGAAATATATTTTTTGAGAGATTTATGCCTCCTTTACCCTGCCTAATTGTCTACCTATACCCCTGTTTCTAGCACAAAATCATAAAGCACAGGAACACACATATTGCTCAACTTCCTTTTAAAGAGACACATGCTGATTTCCAAAAAGCAGATGGCTGGCTGGTATAGTGAACACACATTGGCTATATATTGAATATATTGAACCTAAAACTTGACTTTCAAAGACATATGTGAAAATATGTGATTTCAGTGTATAGTTTTGCTACATGTCCCTATTCCCCTCTCCCCCTATCCATATCATGGTAGAAGGGGAAAGGGTGGTTTTATGGGCTCTGAATACAATACTACTGAGTACATACATACACCCTCAAATATGTTGATGATGTTTGACCTAAAGACATTTGTTTAAAGCTCATCATACACTTGTATATGTTACCTGTGTCAAAACATATCACATCAAATTATGGCTAACATTTGACAGATTATTCCCATCCCATTCCGAAATGAGATATGGGAGTTCATAGGATTAAGTAGGTCAAACTTTAAGATCATTTGGGGAATTCAACTTAAAAATTCATGAATAAGTAACAAGGGTCTTTAAATTAGATTTTTAAAAAAATATGACAATTATAATCAATGAAAGCAAACATAAATATCCCATATAAGGACATTTAGTGACATATATGTATCTAAGGTAACACAATAATTATATTTATATTAAAAAAAACGTCTTCATATTGCTGACAACCACTTATTTTTCAAATCAAAAGTGCACGTTTTTTATACATATAAAATTGAAAAATGCAATTTTGAACCAGAGTCAATATGGGTCGAGTAGATGATTATATTATTAGATTGAAGTACTCATTAGTGTACTGAATCTTTTCAAAATAGAACTTTTGAGTAGTTTGACCAGTGACCTTATCAAAATATGATTGGAAAAGGTTCAAAGGAAATACTATTTGTAAACATTTGATAAACATTTTTACAAACATA
Organism: Owenia fusiformis; assembly: GCA_903813345.2. NCBI lineage: Eukaryota > Metazoa > Annelida > Polychaeta > Sabellida > Oweniidae > Owenia > Owenia fusiformis. Next base: position 13,477,492 of record CAIIXF020000005.1, on the reverse strand, counting down.
TAATTATATTCATACTACACTGGCGATCAACTCGATTAAATACTCAATTAATATTCACTTCATACGCTTTTTTTATATCTGAAAGGAGTTTCATTACAATCATGTCTATAACTACAAAATATGAGGAAAACAGTGGAATAGACAAGAAATAATGTAAACAGACTTAGTGTCTATATTCTAAATTATATAGAAATGCAAGAAAAATGTGCAGTCCACTCAAATTTCAGAGAAATTAGTGGAATCAGCAAGGAATAAATAAACAGAAATGTACAGTAGTATACACTCTATATTTAAAGTAAATTAAAAGAACTTAGAATACAATATAAATATGAATTTCATTTTAAAAGATAAATAGAAAAGTTCAATTTTCATTTCATACTGTCATTGAATAGGCAATCTACAGACAGAATTTTATTGAATATTGGTCTTTAATTGAAAATAAATTTTTTCGAGAAAGTGCAAAAAATTGTGGTCAAAAGTAATACAAAAAGAGTATTTTTTATCATCTTCAAGAACCACAAAAATGTATCTTTAATACTATTTCCCGCCCCATGCAAATATTTCCTCTGAGTAGAATCCTGTTTCATTAAACACTAAAATAAAATGAATTTATGACATTTATGACATATTTTCATAAAAAAAACTTTCAGTCAAATACTTCATTCTTTAGGTATTGTCGCTGCATGTCAAAGGAAATCTCTGCTAAGTCCAATTATTATGATGTTATCTAGTAGCATGGCAACTTATTCCTTTAGGCTATTTTACCTGTCTGTCATGTATTTACTAAATAGCTTTAAAACATCTCTTTGAAGTATGTTCTAAAGCACATTGTAAAAACATATAGACTTGGCTAGGGCCCCACAATGAAAGAGATAAGTTGTAATAGGACCCATTGTATACATTTAGTCAGATAACAAACTACAAGATGTGTAAAACTGAAAGCATAAACTAGGCTTATCATTGGCTTTACAAGAAAATTTGTATACAACATCTTTGAAGGTCAAGACAGACATATTGAAGTCAACAGATCAGCTACTCTTCTTTAGGCACCCATTTAGGCCTGTGACCCCCCCCCCCCCGCCATGCCGCCTGTAACCCCCATCTATATCACATATCTACAAAGTTTCAGAAAAATGGGAGAAGGGGTGGCAAGTCCTGCATTCTAACTTGGAAAAATCCTCAGAGCTTATTCATATAAGGCAGACTTGTGAACCTTAAATTACTTAAGTTGACAATTTCCATATTCAAATGTATAACATTTCACCATGTTCAATGTTTATATGCAAATGTATAGTAGCAAAACCTGCACAAACTATTTATCTATCATCACTGTCTAACCCAATATGGTATCTATTTCCAGAACTGACAGGCCAGCTTTCTTAAATATTTACAGTCCATGAAATATACTGAACATTTCACTCAAGGCTTGAAACAACACACATTGGTGGTTTCTAAAGTCATTATTTATTCCTTTAGTATCATTTGAGGTCAGATATAAGTCTATCAAATGTTTTATCTCAACCAAGCACAATCAAAGTTTGGTTGTGACAGCCGAGCACAACCAAACACAATTACATTTTGGTTGAGACAGCCAAGCACAATCGAATGAAGTTGTTTGAAAGATGTATCCTATCAAGAGAAATAGAGAGCAATGACCAGAATGAAAGGTCTGTAAATAAAATTTCGTAAATAATATTGAAATCCAAAGAAACATGTCTGGTCAAAGAAAAAAAAAAATGACCCATTTTTCATAACATGGGACAGCTTGCCAGGTTATTGTATTACTGACATGCGCCATATTAGAATGACATCACTGTGATGTCAGCTATACGTAGTGATAGGATTACAAGCCACCATGCTGCTGGTAGGAATGATATATTGATATAACTCAGTGGTCATAATGTACAAGATGAACTTGATGAACAATGTGTCCCTTTCTCCCACTCCATCATAAAAATTTGAGCATTAAGAGGTTATTTTGGGCCACATTTCTCCACGAAAATGTCACCCTTCCTTGTAAATTTCAAAGGGTTTTCATCACCACCCCTCATTGCTTCCACCACTTCCAAAGCTTGAGATATAATATCCTTTGTTAAGAATTAGGAGATGGAATGATTGAACATACATTAATCTAATGTTATAACACATGACGAGAAGCTGATCTTTAGTCTTAATGTCCCAATCTAAACATCAATACAAACACAAGACACTGTGACTTTTTGTTAAAGATATTTTATAAAGGCACCATTCACACAAAGGGTAAAATGCAACAAGTTACTAATATCACAAAATGTCAACACCTCACCTGGTAATTTCAAATAGTTACAAATGTGTAACATTGTTACAGACCCTGAACATCAACTGAGGACCACCCAATCCCAACTACTGGTCACACAAAATGGAAGCCATTAGAATATGTCACTATATGTCTTGGTGATGATGTGAAAATATAATGAAAGCTCAGTATAAACACACAGTAATTTGCAATAAACCATGTGAACTTCATTTTCCTCTTTGTCTGTAGGAAGCATGAAGAGATTAGTCAATGAACTCTATATAACCACTGGCTCAACTTGATACAATTCTGGACTTGGTAGGTTCTCCATAAGCAGCATGAGTTTGTTAGAATAGCAGATCTATGGTTACCTTGCCAAAAGGAATGGTAGCCCATCAGTGAAATGTCCAAGTTACCATGTCTTGAAATAAAAAGCTGTAGTGAAATAGAGTGGAACTGCATAGAAATAAGGTAGCCATAGATTAGCTGTTTATTCCAAATCACATTAAACTACAAATACTGTAATACTTAAAAAAGCATTCTGTGGTGTGATATACCTGAGGCAAAATTTCAAGCATAGGTAATAACTTCCAGACATAATGCTTGTGGTAAAGTGGTTATGTATAAGTATGAGGTTTAGAAATTGTATCACCTCATATATGTTCAGGTTGTGTAGTGCAATATACTCCTAAGTGAGAGCACAATCCAAGCCCATAGATAACACAATGCAATCATTATAGCACAATCACAGAACACAATGTAATAGCACAATCTGAATGGCACAACCTTTATCTCATTTAATCTATAGAGATATTATCACCAAATTCAGCATAATCAGTTACCCTGCAGCGCAAAAATATGAAAACATCAACTGTGAGAAAAAAGTACAGTTATGCATACCATATGGTGAAAAGGTAGCCTATCATAGAAACATACAAGATGGAGTGCAAATAATTTAAAATAGTTTTTTAATTACAAGGAGGATTGGCTCCCAGAGTGCAACATCGATATTCTGTCCCATATATGGGCATGTCGTGCTACAAAATTTGAATTCCAACAGCCGCCATTTTGTTCACTTCAACATTTGAATTGTGAATTTTGGTCTTATTTCCTAACGAAAAATTCCAAAACTCACAGGAAATGATCGAGATATTGGTTCGAATCTTTTGAACTGTTTATTTTGAATTTATAATCGGTTAAAATTTCAGAAAATAACGACATCTCGGCGTTTTCATTGTTGGAAAATATCGACTTCGATTCTGGGAGCCAATCCTCCTTGTTTAATTAAATACAAATTATTTTGAGCATTGTCATTAAACTTTAATTCTTGTTTTTTGAACAAATTCAAGATCAGCATGCTCATCAACAATCAAATCTTGCTTAACTTCTCTTGGATACAGTTCAACATTTGATTGACAGATCTATTTTTGCACCTTCCATATTTGGGAGTGAAATTGATGTCCTGTGTTAAAACTCCAAGGTCAGGCTGATCTGGTCACTCTCTAAGACATTTCAAAAACAAGAATATTGACTAAAATTGATCAATTCTAGCTTTATTTTCTCAGTTAGTACATATTTATAGAAAAATTGACCTTTCAAATAATTCTTACCAATTTAATATCAGTTAATTTGAGAGGTTTTAGTTTCAGTCTCTTTTATTTGAAATGAGATATTTGCAGTATTTTATAGGACTAAGAATGTTCCCAAGAAATATAGGTCATATTTTGAAAAGCAACATGGAGAAGAATAGAAAGGAATTAGGAAAAAAATTAAAATTAAATGCACATGAATTTCACTCTCTTAATCAGTCATTCAATCCATGGTTTTAGGGGCGCATCTGGAGAACAGCAGGTTTATAATATTGCGATCATATGCCACTTAAAACAAGTGATTACGTTAAACCACACACTTATTCACATATACTAAACGAAGATAATATTTCACCTATGATGATTTGTAAAATGATGATGCATAAGGAGTTAGCATTGTGGATTTCACAGTCTCCATTATCCCTTAGAATAAAGCTTTAGGTAAAGAACATATTACATTTTGGCTTATGACCCCCCCCCCTTTTGTCTTCAACTTGAAACAAGACATCATAATGTTATATATGTAATATAGAAGTGAGGCCCCAAAAGGTAACCTAACTTACATTTTCATTTCTCATCAATGCTTTTTGATTTTCTATCATTTCTTTTATTCAACCATCCAGTATCAGAGCCAACTAACATATATATCAAAAGAAAGTTTAAAAAGAAAAAGAAAACCAATAACCCAGATGCGAGTAGAAATAATCTTGATTTACATCATTAAAAATTCAAAATTTAGTCAAAGTAATATCATATTTGAAATCTACATGTAAAATTATATCTAAAAGTGTGGTTTCAAAAAGTGTTTATCAACTTTGAAAAATTAATTTTCTTTGAAAATGTGATTTCTTGCTCGGGGAGATTCTCCATAGACCCCATGCTATAAAACCACAAAAAATGAAATATTTTTTCTTTTAGTGGACAGATAATATTTTGCTTTACTGGACGTATTTTCATTAGTATAAGTATCAGACACATAAGGGTTATATGAAAATTGAGCCACTTAAATTGATAATATTCAAGTTTAAGGGAACTTTCTTATATACCTGCCATGTTAATTGACCCGAATCAGCCACCTGGTGGTGAAACTGGTAACTACTTACTCGCATTTGGGTAATTAAGAGGGTACCAGTACTACTATTGACCTGAATCAAGACACAAAAAAAAGCATGAAAGCTAACCCACTGCAAAACAAGGAAGTGCTGACCATATGAAATGTCTATCAACACATTTCAAGATTATCATACAGTTAATGCACCCTAAGACAAACAGCAGATAATTTTTTTGACTTTTGCCATAACTTGAACAAATATGGGTCTGTTTCTCTGTATTTTGTACAGTCCATTTTGAATTTGAGACTCAAATGTAATCATATAGGTACCAAGACCTTACATCCAGGTCGAACATTTTCACAAAATTTCAAAGAATAAAGAAATAAAAGATTGTAATAATTGATAGACCACATTTAACAGACAGAGATATATACACATAGATGATAAGCTAAACTTGCCAAAATAAGCATTTTCAGGTGGTCCTAAAATGAAATATTGATTTCAGAGGGAAAATTGTGACACACATATATCAAACTTTCTGAAAGGGTCATTTGAGTCCATGAACACCATTACAGAATTTATGTTACTAAAACATCTGAGCCATATTTTGGGGGTCAGGTTTCTGATCTCTGGGGGTCAGGTTTCTTACCTAAAGCTATAAATTATATACTGTACACGTTTCATTTCTGTCATAGAAGCCAACATGTGCTAACAATGTGGTCTACTTCAGTATCTGCTTTCCTTGTATCATTTCTGTCAAAATTTTCTGATATTTCGAGTGGTCTACAAATATACTTCCTTCTACCCTTCCCATTATTCTACAAATTTCACCCTTCATCACTTAATTCCCTTTGAGGCATGATATTTATCCAAGGTCACACCTAAATAAATGAACCAAAAATGTAAGCCCAATGAAAAGCACAAATGTTTCAGTCATTAGAGTCAGACACAACAGTTCAAGTATACAAATCTCTTTAACAGATCAAGCTCCCCTGGGAAGAGATAGGGGTGGGGATAATGCTAGTGTGAGAAATCGATGCTATACTGCACCCACACTGCCTTTTTAGAGATTAAAATACCTCAGACACAAGTTGATTGATGACTTGATGTAAGAGTTAGGGTACAGTTTAAAACATGTCAAATTCTGGCATCCAAAAACAGGATCATAATTTAGTAAAGCACTGTAGTATAGTGACATAAATCAAGCAGACAGACCTCCTAATTCAGTCTGTTTTCAGTGAAGTTGAACAGTACAGTATAAAGATATCAGTAGCAGATTGATTCTAAAACACCACAGGGTGAAAGTCAACTGACTTGATAAATGACCCTCCTATCACCCTTGATCTCAAACCTGTGGGCCCCTGACCCCTGTTCTCTAAACTGTGACCCCCTGAACTGTAAACAACATGCCACCCGCTGGTCCCTGTGAGAGAATCACTACAAACATGGAAAAATATATTCAACATATGCTTCTTGTAACATTATAGGGGTGTACCATTAGATTTCAACTGACAATGGGTATATCTCTTTAATCCCATTATCAGAATCTTTTTCTGAGAAAGTTGGGTTATCTTTGATTAAATGGCTGGCCCCAAATAGTAACATTTAGTAAATACAAGAATGTTGATAAGTAGAATGAAGAATTTGGGTTAAAAGACCCATATTATAAAAATATAATAAATCTAAAATACTTGACCAGTGAACAAAACCATAAAGATTCACACCCTTTTTTGAAACATAAATGACCAAAACATGGCAGAATCTACCTGGCTTGCTTGACTTTATTTTCCACAAATAAACAATTTTTCTTTCATCACAATCTTAAAAATTCATTCCGAGTATATTTCAAAACCATCTGATTCCTTTTTCAACTAAGAATTGGAACTGCATTACAACAAACATTTTTCATTTTCTTATGCACACTTGAAATATAAACAACTTTGGTGTGAAATTGTTCAATTTAACCTTATCTCACCTCCAAAGTATGACGCAATATAATTCTCTATCAGACATATTCTATCTGATCTTGATTATCCACCTTAAAAATATCTTCAAATTCACCACTATCTTTTTCCAAGTCTTCTAGCCCAGGTAAAACACACATGGATTCATATCAGTTGTAATTCCAAATTGGAGCAAAATATGATTTTTAACAATAACATAAAACAACTCCTTCATTGTAGAACCCGATGAGGAAAAATGAAAATCATGGCAGAGTTTGATTCATAAGAGGAATGCAGTAGTTGTTGAGTAACTATGTGTAATTTCACCTCTTGGTAATAACACATCCAAACACTTTCAGGCAAGAATGTACAAGTCAAAGATTATTTCAGTTTGCAATTACTCGACTGCACAAGATTCCATAACTTTATGTATGAGATGGATAGATACATATTTGGTTCATATATACTGTACAGAGAGTATGTGGTCAATCATAATCTATCTGCACTATCTTCAGGTTCACTTGTTGTAACTATGAAAGTTAATCGATGCACGACACATCTCTCTGGTTTTATCAACTTGGTTGAGAGTTCTTTCTTGTTCTTTCTTGAAGATATTTTTTCATGATGCAACTCAAACGTCAGTAGATATATATCTTTTATTGACTCTTTAGATGTCATATCATGACATATTAGTCATTAAGGTAGAGAAGTTCTTCCCATTGTCGAGTTGAAGAACTGGTATCTTTATCCTGGCTAGAACCATAGACAATTCTAGCCAGCGCCAGCCTTTTATCGAGTTAGCAGCACTCGATACCATGAAAGTTACATTTTCTAATCAAAATGAGTTCATCATTTTTTCAAGCTATTTCAAAATTGGTTCTCACATGTTAATTAGATTTTTCTGTTTGTGTTTTAGATGTGTGATGAGGACCAAAATGACAGACATATGCCAATGGTGGTATACATCCCGAAGCAGGTCTCTACTGATGATTTTATCTCTTATCTTTACACTCTCTTGCTGTGTCTGCTTCTCAACAGATTGCTCAACTCCTTTCATGTTTCCACCCATTCTCACAGCACAAAAACCTTTTAAAAATAAACATTTAGACCTACCTCTGTACAGAAAAAAACTCACATCTATAAACTACAAAAAAACAATTAACACATGGATCATGGCCAAAGGCACAATAAACACAATAGCGCAACCAACTTATCTTGGCCAAACGCACAACCAACACAATGGGACAACCAACACAATGGCACAACCAACACAGTAGAACAATCAAAGCACAATCATCAGATTCATACTACACAGCACAATTTCACGTACAAAAACACAAGTTAACTCAACCTCACAGGTGAATTTTGATTAATCTGATTCCACTTAATAAATCATCTGTATCCCTTGGCATAGCAAGGTCACCTCAACACCTCAGGACAAGTTAACCTCTCAAGCATTAAAAGCGAATTCTCCACTTATTTCCTGATCATTAACAGTCATATACCTTTAATTAAAAATCACCAAGCTTATAACAGTCAACTACACAGCCACACATTGTGTTTCAAAATGCAAAATAGCATGGAAAGGTCTGAAACAGCAAGGAATTGAGTAAACGGGCATGAAGTCAACATTCTTAATTATAGAAATACCCCAAAATTTGAACAAGTTTTTAAGAGAAAGGGCATAAAAGTAGATAGGCTGGCTCATTCAAATGAACAGAGAGGTGACCCTCATTTTGTAAAATTTTCGTAGCATCAGACTAGAACCGCACATTCAATGTTAATGAATTCTCATGAGTAGCTATCTCTTTATCCCTTTATTCATAACTTACAATCTTTTTCAAATACAAGAAAAAGAGTAGAATGAAAGTCTGAATAAAGCACTATATCTAAGAGCAGACAAATTAACACTTAATTGAGTTTTAAAGAGAAAACTAACCGACCAAACATACTGATCATTCATAGCATCCATGGCCTTTCAAGCATGATAAACTTGTGAAGTTCTTTCTGGATGATTGGCCGGTTGTTCATCTTATGATAACAGGAGCAAGTGAATGATTCAAAGAACATACTCTGAACAGCTGTGATGACTTATGATCCAAACCGCCTAAATGTTAAAAATCATCTTCAAACCCATCACTCAAAATTATCTATAAAAATCTGTTGGATACCATATTACCATATGTAGGAGTATATGTGTAGAACTACAGGTGTATGGTTTATCAATAAGTTCTCATCATTAGTAAGATTTTTTAGTTTAAACATATGTAGTATAGTGTAGTATAGTGTAGTGTAGTGTAGTGTAGTGTTGTGTAGTATAATGTAGTATAATGATGGGGTGTTGTTTTTTATCTTGAAGACATAAAGTAAAGTGTATAGTGGTACATTTTTTATTTTGAAACTCTGTCATGTGGCCGTGGCGTAATATAATAGTGGTGAGAAGTTCAATATTCTTAGAGTATCAAATAAGCACTAAGGTACAATCATCATTTTCTGGATTTTTGGGTACTTGTGTGTCTATTTCACATTTTTTCTTCACTTTTCTACTGTGTGTGTGTATGTATTATTTATTGCCCTTTATATAAAGGAGATACATGTATACAAATTATGTGACTGTATTTTAGAAATATATAAGCTTGACCCCTGATACCTATTTTCTAAAGTTAAACACATCCGTTGTAGTACCTCTGATCAGTCATGTCTCAAAATAACATGGAAAAGAGTGCAATCAGCAAGGAATAAAGTAAACAGGGCTTCAGCTCTGAATCAACACTCTAAATTGTATAAAAATGCCAAAAAATCAGACACGTCATTCAAATTTTTAAGAGAAATTAAGTGGAATAAGCAAGCAGTGGCCTGAGCAGCAACTGATCATCAGCATATATTACATACACTTGTATAGTACACTTGTGGATCTGTTCCTCATTTCTGAAAGCTTCTTCAGTGTTATTTTTACCAGTGAGATTTTCTACTATTTCCGCATTCATGTGGTACATGGTTAGTATTTTGGTCTACTACCTTGGGAATGGATCCATACTCTTAGCCTTTCATCTTCAGAAAGGTAAAAATAAAAACATGTGATGGACTTATCTGTAAATGTTTCTCACCCTCCAAGATTTATTTTCCAAATTCCAATCAATCTGACCTTATTTCATACCTAGATGTCCATAATGAACCTTTGAAGTGTTAAAATTGGACCCCATATAATTGCCATCAGTTAAAAGGACACATTAAAGGTCCAATATAAGAAGTTAATTCAAAACCTATAAAGAGCAAAAACAAGTGTATAAACATACAAACATGAGGTGTGATGGACAGAATATGAGCTTCAAACAGGATATTGATACCAAAATACCTGCCATTTCTTTCAACAAGGAGGGTTGGTCAAAAATTTGAAAACTAGACCACACAAAATATTTTCTTCCCCATCTTCCTCACAATCTCAAGTAGACCCAAATCCATACTGCCCAAATAAGGAAGACTGTTCCAGTTTACTCCTTTTCAAGTTTCTTGTTTAATTCCCATAACATTTATTTGAAAAACACAATTTAGAATCTACTTAGTAGCACTGATAAGGATATGAAGGATGTATATGAAACTAACCCATGGGAGCATGACTAAGAGATTTCCTCATTAAAATAGTTTATATTTTGACCGTTTATTTGAAATGCTTGTTTAGCAAAGTGTCAATTTATTTATTTGACAGTATCAACTTAATTGATGCTGTAGTGTTTTCAGCACAAACACAGTCTGTGTTTTTTAGGAAATTGTAATTATATAAGTAAATAAATGATCCATGCCAGCACGTCAGATATCATATGAGCTACTTGATCTAAAGATATAAAATAGAGATAAACATCATTATCAAGACTAATCTAGTGCCAATTGGTACTAAATGGTACTAACCAAATGGCACCATTTCAATTTTGATACAGTACTATCAAATAAGTGAGGAATTTACCATGACCTTAAAGGTTCGGAAGTGTTTGAATTAATCTGCTATATCAGAGTCTGTAACAGAAGCAAACAATCTGATGTGCTAGTATTATTTCAAGAAACAAGCTAAAAATGTTCTTGGATAATGAGTCTTTTGTATGTTTAGACAAGGAGATTAGTTAGCCTAAGGTATAGGTGATACCATATCTTAAAATACCTTTCTAAACAAGCCTATGTCAGACTTGGAACAATTGCCTTGTTTTGTTATACCCTTTGATCCTACTGAACATTCAATATTATGCACCAAATCAAACATCTCCTACCCCCATCCGCCAGAGAGGTTGTAGGTTGGTGTTTATTTGATTTTATAAACATTAATAATATTGCATAGCACCCCCTTCTCCAACAATCAGGATCATGAATAAACATCAAAATTAAGTGGCTGCCACAGGGCTTTCTTGCTTTAACACAGGGGTGATCAATATATTACATAAATGTTAAAAATTTTACAACTACATCCAAATGAATTCTTGCCCTCTGGAAAAAACACTGTTTTATTGCCTCCATGAATGAATTATAGCTAAAACAAATGGTTAAATAAATAACATAAATATCCCTCATAGTGAAAGTTTTACTACTTCCTTTACTTAATCCATAGTTCAAAATATATTTTAAAATTAGGTTATCTAATCAAATAATGCATTGCCCAGGTCACCTATATTCAATTCAATTCAACTTCAATTCAATTAAGCCTGATTCCAATGAGAACTGTACTAAGAGTGACTCAAAATTGAAAGACAATTTTTATCGACCTATTTAATTAATGTTACCCACTTGGTTGAATGCTTCACACTGGTTAGACTATTCAGCTATCTATTTGCTGTAAATGGGATCATTCGCTTCTTGAAAAATATAAATATTGATGTGGAGGATTTTGAAATGAATTACATCATTATAAACCATGACTCAATTCTTGACTCAAATCCATCTCAATTCTTCTCAGCCATGCGAAACAGAAAGATATGATGAGTATCAAAATAAGCTAACTGATAACTTCCAGTCATTCCAATAATCATCCAGTACCTCCACACTAAGATCAGGTGTAAGAAATACTCTCCTCCCAAAGTTCAGAGAAATTCAAGAGATAATCAAGAAATTGTTTTTGGACTGAGATCAACCAATCCCAAATGTTGCCACATTTAGCAATTCACTTCATATAGGGCTGGATTATGAACTGCTTTGTTTATTTATCATTCTGAGAGGTGATGATTGATTCCAACAAGTTGAGACAGTGTTTTATTTAGTGTACAATGACTATGGGCAACTAAGCCATTTGGTAGAACAGGGTAGTGATGTTTTGAAATGTAAAATACATGAAAATGAATCAATTTAGCAAGGAACGAAATCAACAACTGTAAAGGCTGTTCTTTAAATTGTATACAAATTCAAAAAAAATGAGTGTTTTCATTCAAGGTTTACAAGGAAATTAGGTGAAATTGGCATGACCACAAAGAAATGTGGTAAGGTGACTTGGCTGAAGGTCTAAATCATTAGAAGGGTGTTTGTTGCCTTTCAATAGAGAAAAAAGTTTATCAATAACATTTTTTCAGCAAATAATCAAAATTAATGATCCCAGCAGCTCAAATGTTATTTAATTATCCTATTTTAAGGACACATTTTTCAAGAGAAAAACAATAAACATTTCTGGTCCTTACCATGACGACAGGAGAAGGTGGTTGTTGAAACAGGAAAAAATACAAGTTAACATCATGAATCTAACATTTGAATTTATAGTTCAAATCAAAATATTACATTAGAAACAGATGATAATGTTAAACATACTTAAAATGATATCATTCATTCTCCTGACTCACAGTAAGAATAAATCAACATTGAAACTAAATGTTTCTTTCGAGTCTTCATTATAAGAATATTTTGACTTCTGTAGAAGATCCAAAACCATTCTGGCTAATAGAAGGATATACACATCATCAGGTAAAAATTCATCCCAAAACAATCGATGATCATCAGTTACATAAGCATCACTCCTATTGGTCAATTGAAGTCAGGTGACCAACAAAGAACATCTTGGATGCTACCTCCCTTGAGTTAACACATCGTGTTGTCAGATATCTAAGCTGTTAGCAATATGTACAGATAACATTGAACAGAAGAAATGATCTAAGAAAACCGCAATCCATTCAAAAAAATTCATGTGATTTATTGGGAAAAACTGCAAATTGAATTGACAGAATTAAAAAAAAATCAGGTTCATGATTGATGTATATACTAACTATAAACTATACTTTACACGAATATTATATTTCATAATTACTGGAAAATGTTTTAAAACAAAATTACCATAGCCATGATTTTGATGTAGTAGGTATTAACCTATTAAATGCCAAACGTTTAGAAGCTTTAACTTATCAGACCACTTTTTATCTAAAGGTTAGCCAGCCAAGAGTATGGCACAAGATAGTGGATGATTTCGGTTCTACTCATTTTATGGTCAGATGGTCTACCTGCTGTGAAATTGCTTTTTGAACTGCTATACCAAATTTATAATACAGTAACTTGAAGTGACCAAAATATGAAACAAGAAACAGTTGTTGGTAGTTTTGATGCTAAATGGTATAGATTCAAATGGTTTGCATGATTTGAATGACTTTATTCTTCACATATCATATATATATATGAAGATTTCAAGATTCATATTCCTCTTACCAGCATTTGGACAGAAGGGAAGTATATTTGAATATATTGAAGCATGGCAGATGAAGGATTTAGATCTACCAGACCAAATTCTGACCAACTTCCTAGTCTGAGCTGGACATCTGGAAAGAATAGAGCCACAAAGCCAAATGTTTATCACTCACTCACATATGTTTTAACCATTCACAAAAACCTTCACAAAAACTTCACATCAGCTAAAAGTTTGAATTCACTATTTTTGAGCTTTGGAACATTCTCAAAACGCAAAATATACCCTCAACGCCATTAGAAAAAGCTGCTGGGAGAGACTCTACCAAAATGTTTAAAAAATCTAAAGGTCTTGTGCTAAATCTGGTCAGCTAAGATTCAAAGGCATAATTCTAAAGAGCAATAAAAGACAGGAAACCAACAAGAAGGTAGCTTTTATAACCTGCCTTACAACATGTGTTAAAAGATGAGTGGAATTAAATCTGTACTTCCAGTCTACAAACCTACTTTTTAGTGTAGTGAGCAGAAGCCACTGGAAATCGGATATCAACGAACCAGTCCTGAATGATAAAATTCCAATTGTCCTTATTGAGGGGATTGATATTCCAAAAACGGACATTAAACTCACATTCAATGCTTTTGAAAAGGAACTGTGAAGCAAAGGGTAAAACTCTCAACTGGGAGTTCGAGTTTTAACCCCTTCAGTGTAATTCTGTAACATATTGGTAGATTTTGTTGTGCATCAAGTAAATGTACTTTTAAAAGCTTGAGAATTAAGTTGATTCCTGTTAGGGAACATCAATCTAGATATGTCAGACCATGAGGAATTTGGATCCATCATATTTTCTGACAAGCAAGTCCCAGATGATCTATTTTATATCGTATCTCAATGAAGCCAAACCTTGGTAGGATTGCTATGGTGAATTGATGTGTAATTGGTATGACCGTGACTCCCTCAAATGACTCTTCTCAGAAATAATATGGAATGTTCAACAGCAGAGGATTGTTTTTATCTAAAATCACCACGAATATCCAAAGTCATTAATATTATCAAGTCCCAAGCCTATTTTATCAAAATTTTAGCCAGATCTGTTTTTAATGTATTAGTACATGTATATGAATGACATTTTACCCTTTTTTGAATCACCCTTCAGAGTTTCATTCCTACTGATATATATAATTCTAGATCCACCCCTGCAGTTCAATTCATTAAGTCATTTCAAAATGATCAAGTCCATCAGGAATAGTGTTAGCGTCAGAACAATAAAGCAGATGATAACACTGACATATCAGATCAACTGGATAATAGGAAACCTCTGTGGACATTATCCAATTTAAAAAGTCTACTTTATACACTATTACTTTTTACATGATTTAATCCCATTTAGTCATGACTCAGAATATCTTTATAGCCATCTTCAGACTTATTTTCTCATACCAAATGCACTTTGATCACACTCAAAAGCTGGAGCACTTATCATTGGCACTGATCATATATTCACTCTTCAGAAATTATTTGACTTCACTTTGTGGATTTGTTTGTGATTTTAGCCTATTTTGTGAACACCCTGAACAATGACATCTTTATAGACATTTTTGGGCTGACCAAGTCGACTTTTTTCTTTTGTTTCTTTTTCATTGTTTGTGGTTAATACAATTTTAGCACATACAATGGTTATAGTGGGATGCTGGAACATATGAGACTTTATGCTCAAAGAAACATTCTGTTAATTCATCTATACAACCACTCTTCAGGAATTAAAAAGCAGAACTCAGAAGCGTGAGAATTATCTTGGAAAAAGTTCCACCAGACGATGCATCAAAGGAGAACAAAAGTATCAATGGTCTTGGAAGTTTATCTCATGCACTTATGGAATATTTCAGTCTCAGCTCAACTATCAAAGTGCTATTTTCTCAAAATACCACAAGATGAAATAATGAATTATGTTAAGAACTGACTTTGATAAAATGTGAAAGTTCTGTAAATGATTCCACAAGACATAAAAAGTCTAAAATGAAATGCCAAGTCTTTCATTACTTCATAATGCCTCTAGGACAGGCAGAGCGACAAAAGAAGATGACTAAAATGATAGAGGAAGGGGAAGATGTGGAAGAAGAGGCAGAAGAGAAGAGGAGACAGGCTGGAGAAGAGGCAGAAAAGATTTAAAAATAGGATCTGATACAAGCCAGGTCTTTTGGACAAGCTATTTTCAGTAGTTAATGAAAACACACAATGAAATCCTGTGCTAAGGGCTGATGTGAAAAAGTCAGTCCACCCCAGTAGGGATTGAATCCACGACACCTCGCTTTTCAGTAGCAGCTATTACCATGAAAAGTCTACAGCAATGAATGGTTTGTTATCTTCAAAATAAAAGTATCAGGAAATTAGTTTGGACATTCAACAACTTTTATCATGATATGCTGAACAATAATCATGTTTTCAACTTTATCTGTGGTCTTAAATTTCTCCAGACCCCTATACTGATACCAGGTGATATCACTTGTCATTTGGTTTTATTAGTACTAATCGCAGATGTGGTTTGTCCATTTCCACTTGTGTTTTCTCCTGTAAATGACCAAGCCAATTTAGTGAAGACACTCTGAGGTATGCTATCTAATTCATGGCTTTTGAAAGTGAAACAAATTGATTTCTTATCATTTAGGATACTCTCAGGTCAATCTTAGACACTGAAATAGTGACAAAGTGTAAAACATTTTGAGATATACCATCTATCAAAAAAACAGGCCAATTCTTGTTGAAAATTGCAGCCTGGCCATGGACTGTATGGGCTGACTGTTCACAGTTGGTCTACACCTTGGGGACTATATTAGGCCGGGTGTACTGAACCAGGTTCACAGAGTGAGAAGTAGTTGTAAGGTCAAGTGCTAGATTACGACACCCAGGAACTACTTTCTGATGTGTATATGAGATATTCTAAGAGTAAAAGTGTGTTTGTTTGAAATCTATATATACACACTGGAGGGGTACAAGAGGGTTGAGGCCTGGTCCTGAGGACAGATACAAGTGCATGGACAATGTTCATAGCATGTTCCTGACTTGTTATAGCTTTGTTACGTTTGGCATGTTTTAAGGCACATTTTACCTTAGCCTTCAATTTTCTTTTTGCATGTGGCTAAATTATACCCACTGCAACAAGAGCCAATAGCCTCTTATGAAGGTATAGAATAGAGCTCAATTAATGCATTTGTACTTATGTTCTTTAATCTTATCTACGAGTATGATATGGTAAAGAAACATTCATTCATCTGAGTAATTGAACTGTTTGATTCTACAATGAATAATAAGACACCATGGGTGTCCTGTTCTATTATGGCACAAAACAGAGGAATCTGTAAGGAATAAAGCTGTAAGCAAACAGCAAGTATATACCCAAAACATGACAATATCAGAGAAGTAGACACTCTTCAAGATAGAATTTCCAAAAATAAGCATAATCTGGATGATTAAAGCAGATGACAGGAAAACAGTGACGGTTAGGCTACATCCAACCAAACATATGATGGAACATATAAATTGATGAGTTCAAAATGACCGAATTGTAATCCCAGGGGACTCCCGCTCAATAAACTGATGGGAAATCCCAAACTGGATGTAAATGAAAATTATGGTGTAAAACATATCCCATCAATATTATACCCTTCATTACAACATGGCTCCAATCATAGAAATTCCTCTAAATTTCTCTGAATGAAGTATCTAATTTCATTATATTTCCGTATAATTTAGAGTTATCCCAACATGCCTATATGCTTTATTCTTTGCTGTACACACTCTTTCGTATTCAAATTTGCAATTTAGGCTCCAACCACTATGATTTGTAATCAATATCGAAATGGTCTCTCGATAAAATAACATGGAATCACTTGATTCAATTTACAAGTCTTCAGAGAGGATCAAATTGTCTTTTGAGGCTCCTTACTGTCATGATAAACAACATCTTGATAAATTAATTTCGCTTCCCCCTCTGTTTGTGACACTATGCTCAACTTCAGAACACGCAAAAGCGTCACTTCGTTGAGAAACCAATGTAAAATATGATTCTAAGATTCACAGATTTTAAAGTATTACAGTGGAATGAAGTTATTATATTATATATGATTATAACTAGATAATAAGGGTGACATTTTGGACAGTGAACAAAATGCATAACAGTGCATGTTAATTCCTCATTTTTCTCTAGCGTGACCATATGAGTGATATTCAAGAAATAGGCATCTTGCAATTAGATTTACAAGATTCTTTATCATTATGTAATCTAATAAGAATCTTACATGTTAACATACCCAAATGGACCATTTTTTCTACTGAGACAAATTGACTTGCCAAGGAAACATATTAACAATATTGAATCAAGCTGAAGAATTACAGCCATGTTCTGGATGAAGCTCTCTTTTAAGACTTGAAATCAAACTCTGTGAACATATTGTGAGACAAAACAACAATCAAATGAACAAGTAAAGTATGTCCATCAAATTTCAATTCAATAAGGAGGTAGATTTAAATGATGAGATCTTTGAATTTGAAATAGCCAATTAATCTACTTCAGCAACTCAGGTACTTGAGGAAGCTATTTTGGAAATGGCACCTGTGCCCAGAAGGTCAATTAGTAGAGTATCTGCTTTATATACCATGTACATGGAGTTTTTCTCTGTACTTGTAGTTTCTCTCTGTATTTGATGATATCAGATGTTTTTAACAATGAAAAAAAACATTATCAGATTTATATTTATTTAGTCTCATCAATATCATTTATGGCCTCCCACAGTACTATAATTACCTCATTGATTTCATGTGGAAAATATTGCAAAAAAAGCTCTGGAATGAGCACCTCCTTGGAACACTCTTCAGCTTTATAGCTCTTTACTTGTGAAAGGGACACTCAGTCTAAACATTATAGGTCCTCACTTGACCTCACTTGACCTGACCTGACCTGACCTCCATGGCCAAAGGGGGAAACTCTCCATCCCATCCAAAAATATATGAGTTTAAAGATTTTAACATTTCTGACATCCATGATAGAATCTTGGCTAATAATATGTACAGTATAATAAAATAATTATTCTGATCAATAAGATAAACAAAATTGCATGCGAACATATGTCTTCAAATACCTTCATGATTCATACAAACATTCATACTATCAAAGTTGAGACAGCATAAAGGGCAACATCAGAGAAATACAGAATAGCTCTGGTCCAAATAGTCTACCTATAGAAATGAAAAGGCACGACCATTATTGTATATATACAATAACCATTATTGTTTCTTTGCAAAAAAACACCCATATATAATAGCTTCATTGTATCTCAGTAGAATAACTAAGGTAAGGTCAAAATGTTGGCAGATTTAGCTGAACCCCTTAGGAAAGAGGAGCATAAATGTCAGCGATGAACTGAAATAAGCCGGTCAGTCTGACTTTACAAAAAACAGTTAGTACTTTTTGACATTTTACGGCTTGGGATAATTAATAGATAAACTGCTCATTCTCAAGAAATTACTCTGCAGTGTAATGAAATGGTTTGATTTTCTGACATTTTTATAAACAGTAAAACCTGTCTATGTGGAACACCATTGGTTCCTTTAAAGGTGTTCCACTTGGAAGGTGTTCCACTTACAGAGGTTCATCTAACATATAAGTCAGTTGGTCTTGGGACTCTGAAAAGTGTTCCACTAACAGAGGTGTTCTACTTCTATAGATATGTCACTTTGCAGGTTTTACTATATAAAAAATTTCTATAATAACTGCCAAAATTCATAAAAATGTTTCTTCAAATACAATATTTATTAATATTTCAACATAAAACAATAGACTCTTGGGCAATTTTAATTTCA
This sequence comes from Owenia fusiformis, assembly GCA_903813345.2. Classification (NCBI taxonomy): domain Eukaryota; kingdom Metazoa; phylum Annelida; class Polychaeta; order Sabellida; family Oweniidae; genus Owenia; species Owenia fusiformis. Next base: position 13,458,140 of record CAIIXF020000005.1, on the reverse strand, counting down.
ACATAATGTCATAAAATACGCCATGATCCTCCCACCACATCATATTATTCGTATCACCTGCTACAACTTTCTGATTTATCTGTTTCTTGTCTGCTATTTACTCCCCGGCAAGCCTATAATTCCCACAATTTCTATCTAAAATTTTAAAGAAATCTCCAACTCTTATATTTTCATATGAATAAGATCAAAAACTTCTCAATTGATTCTTTCTATTATTATCGGTTTCTCTTGATAGAACAAAGAACCAGACAAAAGGTCATTGTAACACTTGAATTAAATAATCAACCAATAACAGAGTTGATACAATTGCACAATTTCCCATATAAAATACCTGCTGATGTACACGAAGAATACGTTAACAGAAAGTAGAAATAAATCATGTATTGGTTTGAGGCGGAAACACAGGCTGTGGTATTCTCATAATCAGGTAGGTGTTTATAGTAGATACAATGGTTGTAAGTTATAGGTACGTTACGATAATGTGTCTGGGGTCACGTTCATCTACTTAATCCCCCAACAGCCATTATAGTAAAGCTCTTAAATGTCAACAAACTCATGCAATATTACATGGTATGCATTTGATTCTATTTAGCATTAGCAATGAAGAACACACTCTAATTAGAAAAAACATAAATGAAGTTTGGAGAAAGCTCTGTTTTCTGATAACTTATGTTTTTTAAATATGCAATCCGATTGGCTCTCAGCCTCATATAATACTTCCGAAATCAGGACATACCAAAAAACTAAAACAGTACAAATTGATGTTCAAATCACTGTTGAAAAACTCAAAGAAAAAATTATGGAGGAGCACCATAATAAGAAACCAATGATCTATCTGTAAGATTCTCTTTCAAAGAAAAGGGGTATCATAACTCTGTATAATTGATATGCGACATATTACTGTTTTTATAATGTAATTTGGATTCAATCTCTGGGTAATCAATCTACGAGATAAGATACCAAAATAACATCTCCTTCATACAACCTTGAATTGTTTTGATACAATTCCGATTTACCAGACACTTTCTGTTTTTGGCTGAATGAATAAATTAATGAAAATCTTGCGTTAAATCACTCATCCTGCTCCGTAATCTACTTTCAGAGAGGAAGAATTGAAAAGGGCAACATAATGCAGATTCTATATACAAGACACTTGTTGAAAAGATAGAAAACAAGATAAAAACAAGTTGTTTCTATTGCATAACTCACCTGTAGCCGGTTGGATGAAGATGCCATTGTTTCCATAGCAGCAAGTAGATAGCCATAGCAGCACATTAATCACCATAGCAACCAGGGTTGTCAAGGATCAGAGAATATGAAAATACAAAGAGATGTTTTGGTTAGTGTCATAGATAAAAAAAAAAACTAAAATGTGCATGCCAAAAAATAATATATCAGATATTTTCTAACTTTCAAAGTCAGAAGATTTACTGATTAGTAAGTAAATATTTTCTTTTTATCCATTTGCTTTGATAAACAATTTCACTTTCTTCTCTAGAACTTGGAAACAGAAATAACCAAAGCAGCAACTACCATGGCATAAATTGACACTGAGAGGGGTGAAGAGTAAAAAATGATTTTTATGACTTCACGAGGTAATATCTGTCAAACTATTCACATTTTAGACCTCGTGGATCGTGTTTTATTTCCAAGTTGTGGTTTTCTGCTGTGGTAATATATAAGATAACCCATAAAAGTATCAGAAAATGTTACAAAATTTGCAAGAAATTTCTACTTTTCTACATCCAAGCTAGCATTATATACAGCTATTGACCTAATTTCATGATGATATCAAACGTGTAAAATGCATGACATATTTGTTTTATATATGGTAATCTATTTATTTCTTAAATGAAATAGATTCTTTGAAAAGATCATCTGTTAGTTCTTTACATGAAAGCCAATGTTAATAGTGCAACAGTCAGAGCAGAACACAATCAGGCGAGATACAAATGAAAACATGAGCTTTTACTATGCTACAATTGTATTACAAACATCTAGGTTAATTATTCCACAGTATTAAACAGATATTTTTCTCGATCAATCATTAATATATTTATAAGCCCCCTGGATCATAAGCCTTCGTTCATGATCTTCAGCTATAACAGGCATTCAAAACCACGGAAACCTAATTAGAAAGTCCTCAACAAGAGATCAAAAGTTCTGAAAAATGATAGTGCATTTAACTACATTGTGAGTCCCTAGTTATCTATTGGTTCCAGAGATAATAAAGGCCACAGAATCCACAATGGCATTGCTATAATTATGGTTTCACCCGAATTGTGCCAAAAACTACTACTCCGAAAGACAATGATTTGGACCAAAAAATGTGGAAATATCAAAAAAGATACATGACCTGAACATACAAGTATTTAAAGATTTTCTGATGATGGGAGTGACACATGTAGCATTCAGATGGCAGAGGACCATTTCCTTTGAAAGATAGTAGGGTACACACAGTTGCCTTGCATGACTCTCAAGTTCCAACCTGAGTCATGTAAGGTCCAACTCAAGTTCAAGACCCCAAACTTCCGTAGAGAAATGAAATTGCTTGTACAACTGAAGTATTTAGGTTTCAACATAATTCAGATTTCTAGGGAAACCAAAGTTGACAACTTAGAGGCCTGACCTCAATCATATAAACAACAGATCTCTAAAAGTAAATTCAAATCAATCATTAAGGTAGTTCTGCACATTCACAAGAACAGTTTTGGGAAAATAAATTGGGAACATGACAATTCAACATTCAATCAAAATATGATGTTGATTTTGAACTCTGTATTCTTCAACAATGTGTGATATTACCAATTTCATTAAATATTGATAACTACAATCATGAAAATTACATTAAAATTCTCATCTTGTAAATCTATCTTAAATTCAAAGAATGTGTATAAATCGTATTCCTTGACCACTCAGTGGCACTTAACATAACCCCCTTGAGCAGCTGTTGTCATTCTTGGCCCCTACGACCCTCAAGGTGGTGGTGATTCAGTAGCAATCTTTACAGTACAATCAACAATTAGCCAAAACAAATCCTGTTTACCAATCCATTTCATCTAAATTCCCATACCAAGTCCAGTGAGGACAGCTTTCTTCCTAGTTAAAAGGATTAACTCATTCATATTAACCCTGATTTGACCCTTTTGTCTGGTTGATATGGACCACGTGTTTACAATATTTCTGTAATTGTTAAAGAACAATTGCTTTTGATATACTAAATATTTTCGCCATTTCACCATTATATTCTTCTTTTGTCTCTCAGTGTTAGCCATATCAGGTAATTCAATTAAATCCTTGATTAGGCAATTATGTCTGCATTTCTCTTTGTTCTGGACCACCTAGCTACTGAACTCGTTTCAAATGGTCCTTAACCAAGGATTATATTTTCTGCTTTAGAATAGAATTTGATGATACTTGAGACAGTGTTATGAATACCAATTAAATGAAAGAGAAAGTTGACCACCTAAGGCCCATTCTGTCGTTTAACTCACCGATTTTCTTTCCCTCTATGATAAGAGAAAATTCATGTTACCCATGACTATAATGATATCTTGATGCAGAAAGACTATGACGATAGCATCAACTTTGATCTATAGTCTTTAATACAGACACATAGAGCTTCTATGTCTGCAATTGGGGCTGGGAGAGGAGGCAAATTTTAATATATATCATCAGTACTATCGTACTTTACAAGAATATCATCAAAGTCTCCAAGCTTAGGGTTGAATCATTTCTGGTTGATAACACAATGAATGAATAAGCCCTGGTAACAAAAGTAATGAAAAAGCATTACAAAACATCGCAGGAAACATTCCCAATTTGATGTTTGGATTCTTCTTTAAGAGGATAAGAAGCCATTTTGCATACCATAAGATATTTGATATTGGATAACAGCATCAAACCGAAAACTTGGAACCCACAATATCCCTAATAACGGGGGGGTTTATCAAGGGATGCCAGTACAACAGAGCCAATTAGGGTACATGGGCCCTCAGGCAAACCCTATCCCGCAGATGTCTCACAACCAGTTCATACAACCTGGCATTGGTCCCATTAATACGCAAAGGGGACATTTCCCGATCAACCAGCTCAATACAAATGGTTCAACTCAGGGTACTTTAGTTCAGGTCCCTAATTCAGGAGCCACAGGTCTTCAGAACACACTATACAATGGCATCCCGATTGGACCACGCATTCTGACAGGTATGGGTAATCCTTCCCAGTTCTCATGGTCTGCACCATTAGATTCTCACCTTAATGAGGCAACTAAACAAAAGATCATTAGTGAAGAATATATAGATTTCAAAACCTTATTGCCAGCCTCAGTCAAGAAAAAGAAAAAGAAGCCAGCTTTTCAATTCGAACAGAAACAACAAGATGACGGCGAGTCTATGCTCATCATAGCGCCAGAGAAAGATGATCAAGATCTCTCTTATAAAGAATGGCAACAGGCCTTCAATATCTTCTGTACAACTTACATAAGACAACATAGTCACGAGGCCGCAAACTTGATTAAATATGGTGACAAGATTAGGGAGCTCTCTAATAATCCCGAGAGCAACTGGAGATACTATGGCGAAAGATTCAGGGAGAATAAGAAACATGGACTTCAATGGCATACATGGTATAACGATTTCATGCTTGAGGCGACATGGGTACACAGAGTGCCTAGACAAGTTCAAGGGAAGTGGAAACCCAATGGCAAAGGTCAGAATGGAAAGAACAATTCTTTTCGTGCCATTTGCAATCAATGGAATTCAGGGAAGTTCTGTCCTCACTCTACATGCCCAAGATCCCACATTTGCTCAAGCTGCAAGGGCGACCACAGGGTTACAGATTGCAACAATAAGAAAGAGGAAAATGGATGGGGAAATCGTAGCAAGTTTGACAACAAAAGGAAAAACAAGACCCAGCCTTTCAAACGAAATTGACATGACATCAAATCCAATAAAAACTTTTATCGACGAAAATAAAATTTCGCCTTATCCCGACTGTTTTGTACAAGACACTCCAGTGAATCCTTTAGTCCTTTTCGATATTCTTGAAGGCTACGATACAGACATTCGTAATTTCCTATTTGAAGGTTTCTCCAACGGTTTTGCCATTCCCTACTTTGGGGATCTCCCTTGTTCTTCAAGTAAAAATCTAGCAATCCCAAAAGACAACCCTGAAGCTCTTCATAACAAATTACAATCCGAAATCGATCTTGGTCACATTGCAGGTCCTTTCACAAGCCCACCCTTTAAGAACTTGGTAATTTCCCCCATAGGGGTAGTTCCGAAGAAAACGGTGGGAAAGTTTCGCTTCATTCATCATCTGTCTCACCCAGAAGGTTTTTCGGTAAATGACGGAATTGACGAAAAATATGCAACAGTCAAATATGGTTCAGTTGATGAAGCTATCGAGCTAGTTCGGGATGCAGGTCCGTCAGCCTTCATGAGTAAGACAGACATAGAAAGTGCATTCAGAATTGTCCCAATTCACAAGGACTTTCACTTTTTGTTAGGGATGTCTTTAGAAAACAAGTTTTACTTTGACACAAGACTTCCTATGGGACTGAGACATTCATGCCAACTTTTTGAGACCTTAAGTTCGGCTCTGGAATGGACTGCAAAATACGTGTTGAATATTCCTAAAGTGGTTCATATCTTGGACGATTTCTTTATAGTAAATATTGACAAGGACAAATGTGAGGAGGATCTGAACAGTTTTGTAAGTTTGTGCGAAACAATTGGTGTCCCCATATCGAAGGAAAAAACACTAGGCCCAGATACTGTCATGTCATTTGCGGGAATTGAATTGGATTCAATTCAACAGGAAGCTAGGTTACCAATTGATAAACTGGACAAGGCAAAAAATTTGATTGATCAACTGTATAGATGCAAAAAAGTTTCGCTGAGAGATCTTCAAAGTATCATCGGCCTCCTAAATTTTTGTTGTTATGTCATTCCGGCGGGTAGAGCCTTTTTGCGTCGTCTCATCAATTTAACAATCGGGGTTTCTCGGCCTCAGTTTAAAATTCGCTTGAATTGCGAAGCTAGAGCGGACTTATTGACGTGGAAGGTCTTTCTTGATAACTTTAATGGCAAAGGGTTTTTTCATAACTCATGGGAACAGGATGATGGGATATCGTTATTCTCGGATGCATCAGGGACTTTGGGATTCGGGGCCATATTTGACAACCAATGGTTCAATGGCTCATGGGATGAACAAGAATCCAATTTAAATATAGCATTGCTTGAACTCTTCCCCATAGTAGTTGCTTTTCACCTTTGGGCTGATCAATTGAAAAACAAAAATATTACTATTTTCTGTGACAATGAGGCTATTTCCTACATTATTAACAAATCTTCATCGAAGGACAAGGATATTATGGTTCTGTTAAGAAAGTTCACTTTATGTGCACTACAAAATAACATTTCTTTTCGTTGTGAACACATCCCGGGGAAATTGAACATTGCAGCTGACCACCTTTCTCGATTCAATTTACAGGGTTTCAGAAAGGCGGCACCAGAGGCAGAGAGTGCACCCGTGGTCCTGCCCAAGAGCTGGACACTCAGCAACTGGCTGCAGAGCTAAACAAAACAATTGACGCAGCTTTGGCTCCAAGTACGAAGCAAACTTATGCGAGGGTGTTGGAATTGTGGAACACTTTCCAATATGATACGGGATTTCATTTGGATACATGTGACCCAACTACAGTCGCTCTATTTTGTCAATATTTAGCCAAATCTTACAAACCATCATCTATAAGAACTTTCATCTCAGCTTTGAGCTACCATTTTAAGTTAGGAGGGTATATGGACCCAACCAATACTTATTTGGTAAGGCAAACTTTAATTGGATTAGGAAAACTTAACCCATCTTGTGATTCTCGCCTTCCGATCTCCTTATCAATTTTACAAAAGCTGATAAGCATCAACTCTTCAATGAATTTGTCTGACTTTCACCTGAAACTCTTCAATGCTATGTTTACTACTGCTTTTTTCGGTCTTTTGAGGGTTAGTGAAATCACTTGGGCTTATAAATCAAATCATGCAATATCCATACAAAATGTTTCTAGATCTCAAAATACATATCATGTCATACTCGACTCTTTCAAACATGCGAAGCCTAACAAAATTCACAAAATAGCTTTAAACCCGCAACAATCCGATGTATGTCCAGTTCAACACTTAGAATCTTATCTAAAGGTCCGACAAGGTATGGGTCACAATCAACTCTTTTTACTTGAGAATGGATCTCCAGTAAAAAGGTCACATTTTACTGACCACCTCAACTTCGTGCTACGTGCTGGTAATTTTGATCCCACTCGATTCAAAAGTCATAGTTTCCGTATAGGGGGTGCCACATACGCGGCAGCAAGGGGATTATCAGACTCACAAATAAGGGATTTAGGGAGGTGGAAGTCGGACACTTTCAAACTGTATATACGCTAATAACTAGGTTACACTTTCAAGCAATATTAGATGTAAGCCAGACAGCTCATTTTATGCTGAGGCACCAATCATTGTGATAGTATATTTTATTATCAAACTTCATATATATTGTTAGCTCAGAGACTGTTATACAACAGGACTTTTTATACGTAGTGGGGTTTATTTTGTATTTGAACCACAACTGGTCACTCTATTCTTTATATAATAAGGATAGTCAAGTATTACTATATTTAGTCATTTCATCAGTCTCAAGAAAATGTTTATGTCAATTTATAGTCTTCTGAAAATTAAGATATTTACATGGGATTGACTTGTTGTAGTTGTTATTCTTTACGTACTAATACATTTTAGAAACTCAAATTTTCTTGATTTATTTGTTTTACACTTACTAAGTTGGTGGGGCCACAAAGTAACTGGCGGGTTAAAAAATTGGGATAAGTACAGTTCTTTGTTGTGGCGGGTATTCAGACCCCACCTTTAACCGATTCAGGATATTAGCTGTAATTTTAGGTTTAACACCAGGTAAGGGTGTTTTCACGCTTGAGAGGCTCCCAAGGCTCGCACACGTGTTTAGTATCAAAGCTTAATGCCTGTATTTCGGTTAAATAGAATAACTTAGTTAGTGCATAAAACCACAATTATGAGCAAAATAATTGTATTTATGAACAGCTAAGGGAGTCTCTCTTGTGTGTGTTTCTGGGGAGTTACCTCTTGTGCTTCCACCTTGTTCAGCTTTCCCAAGTTAGGATGACATCATTCTCCTCCAATAAGATTACGAGGTGTTGCATACGTAAGAAGTCACGTGACCAGCTTCAACCAATCACAGATAGCGTCACCTCAGATTTTCCGCCATTCTTCTGCTTGATCCTGACTGATTTATAAGAAGCAAGTTTTCCATTATTTTCATCGCTTTTCAGCATAAATTTAGAGGTAAGAGTGATTTTATTTTCCCTCCTCCTCCCCTATTCTTCCTCCCTCTTTTTACCTTTTTTCAGGTCTCAGGTACCCGGACGGGCACCTTTAGGTATCGCAGGTGGGGCGGGTATTCAGACCCCACCTTTAACCGATTCAGGATATTAGCTGTAATTTTAGGTTTAACACCAGGTAAGGGTGTTTTCACGCTTGAGAGGCTCCCAAGGCTCGCACACGTGTTTAGTATCAAAGCTTAATGCCTGTATTTCGGTTAAATAGAATAACTTAGTTAGTGCATAAAACCTATAAAGTGGTAAAAAAGATTGAGACTGTTGATAGAGATACCATAAAAGATTTGCTCTGCTGTATAACTGAAGGAATGCCACCCACACTACTTACAATGTAACATTAGTAATCACAGTTTATGTTTAACACCACCAAGGTGATGCCTTTGGCCACAACACTAATGTACACGACTTAGATGATGCAATGCACTAAACATTTATAGAGTTTTTGATCTCGTGAATACTATATAGAGAAAGATCATAATGCAACATTAACAAAACAAGAGATTGACCTACAAGCAGCAAACGGCAACATAAATGGCTGCATCCATATATGCTTCCAAAGCAAAGTCATAGCATATTAAAGAAACCATAATTCAACATGGCAAAATAGATACATCAAAGTACAAATCCAACGCCACATTAAAAGCAGCCCTTATGTTCATACAGTAATACAAAACATGCCCATAGCATTAGCATAATTCTGGTGCTTGGATTTGGTCTATCTTCCACTAGGTGAAACATAAAGAAGATCTATCATTGCTCCATAATTCTGACTTTTATGCTGAGTATATCTGAACAAAGATAACATAGATTATTACTATCTCAGTGGCCATAACATAGTATCTGGTTTGTCCTCATAAAACTATAAAACTTGTGTTTTATGTACACTGTTCTAGTATATCAGTTATATATTCTATTACATATCTAAATCTTCTGGTATATATACGTAAGCTATATGTTCCTGCATCATAAGCTGCATGTTTTTCAAAGCTGCATCTGAACAGTGTGGCACTAGCCATCTGCCCAATATTATGAAAAAGTAAGTTAATTTTGTACAAGAAAATCCAAACTAGCCATTAATAAAACAAAATGAGAGCCTTCTCTACTGATCTCTAGTCTCTGTGAGACATCTAGCTCATTCTTAGAAACAGCCATCTAAAATGTCCAACATAACACTCTCTCATAATTGCAATTGTTTTTTAAAATATATTCTTTTATGTTGCCCTTTGTGCATTTCTTGCACATTGCTCAAGATTGGAATATTTGGAAAATGTTTACTTTGATCAGGTTTTAGCATCTGGCATATGACTTAACAAATTGTTGTTTTTCTCCAGTGTGATAAACAGTTCAAAATCTGTTTGATTTATCGATTGTATGACCTCGAAAATCTTCATAACTAGAAAGCTGGTGTTATTAGTCAGAAGTATAATCAAAATATTAGTTAAGAAAGACAGTATGGTGAGAGAGGAAGATGAATCCTTTGAGCAACCCTTGTAACCAAGTATTACTATGTTTTAAGGCATCTTAATTATTTCTTCTGAAATAAAAAATTGTTAGATGATTGATATGTAGACTCAGTTTATCACTTTCCTTTCTATGATAACTCTCATTTATATTGAAGTTAAATGCCATCATACGCAAAGTAATATTGAGAGGGAGGATGCTATTGAGGGGAGGATGTTGTTGAGGGGGAGGAGGAAATATCTGTTGTTGAACTGCTTTGTTATCAATTGTATATGAAGATCACCTGTTCCACTTTTCAATTCATGATAACAGAGATTTTACAAAAAACTGATGTGAAGTCAAAATCAATTACAAGTAGCTCTTCTCAGAGTGATAGGAAAACAACTCCATTCCACTTGCCACAATTTAAGAAATTGTGTTCTTGTGGCTTGCTTTATTGATCAAAATGTATTGGATGCTGAGATCAGTGTTTGGATATGGGACTAATGTTGCCCATTGTTGATCTTCTGGAAGACTACGATGTTTGTGTCAAAAACAAACTCTGACCAACATTTACCAGAAAGAATGTATAAAAACTAATTCATATTATTCATGTCATACATACCTATTTACAACAGTACATGTATAGTATAGAGAATGAATGAATCTTGCATGTAAACAAGTACAACATGGCAGAAAAGAATGATTGGTGTCTAAGTGAAAAGGTCAAGGGCTGTGAAATACTACTAGAAGATGCTGGGGGTGAATGCTTAGACCTAAACTGAAAATTTCACATCACATCATGCTTTATTCACTCCATATCTCTCTAAAATGTGACTGAAGGTTATATGTTTCTGGTATTTTTATATATTTTGAAGTGTTTCCCATATCAAATGTTACTTTTCCCTTCCTAATATCCTCCAATTCCTCTCAATTTTTCATATTAAAATGTGACTCAGTGTTATTTTAGTTTTGCTGCTCATGTAGAGGAACCAGGGAGAGAGTTGAAAGGCAAATCATTTTTCAACTTGATGGATGTACACCATGGGGTCCTAAATGGTCAGATCACAGTGTGCCAAGCCAATAAGACTGATGCCATGATTGTCATATTTGAAAAGCATAACAACATAGAAGAATGCAGTCCACTTAACAGAGAATGCTAAAAATGTTCACAAAAAGTACACAGAAAAGACAGAAATGACACCCTTCATACTGAACTATCTTCAACCTCTTCTATTTTAGAGAGTCCTGGGGATTATAGATTATAGAAAGATACTTAAATATGGCAGCAGTTAGGGTGAAACCTATCAGATTTCAAGAAATAGTTTGTGGAAGCTTCCACTGACCCTTTCAAATGCTCAAAATAGATTTATGATGTATTCATATATGAGGGGACTGGGGATGGTTCAATCAATATGTATATATTCAGGGAGGTGGGTGTATGCACAGGATAAAGTTGAAGTACACCATCATGACATTGGCAAGAATAGCAAGAAATATACTGTTGAAAATAATACAAAATGATTCAACAGAAAAAAGTCATAAATATTCTTTCCATCAAGAAACTTCCTGATTGCTAAGATGTCCAAACTTTCCAAGTGGACTGAATATTTAGATCTTACATCCCAAAAGTAGAAGTGTGTTTACACAAAGCAATATGCAATCCATCAAAAAGGAAATTGTTTTTGACCACAGTTTAATTAACTGATTGATGAGGTCATCAGATTTAGAATAACAGAGGATCAAATTTGTTGGTCTCTAACGTCATTCCACTCTTGGCATGTTATTGTCTTAGTTAATACTGTTTATTTAACTTTGTCATTAAAAATGTTGTTTTTCTGTCAATATACATAATTTGTCATCGAAAAGATATTTTAAGGAAATCAGCATGTTGCCAGTGAAAAAGAAAACAACAAAAAGCACAATCGTATCAAAACTCTTTTTTAACCATAAATGGCTTTCTCAAGCAACCTGAGTTATGGGAGATCTAACAAAAACATACTTAAAGAGAACTCTCGATCAGCATGTGATCTTGTATAAGCGCCTTGATGGTACAGTGTAATTCACCTGATTTCTTCCGCATTTCTCCCTATGACTTCAGAACACAATCTATATGTTGACATTCCTGTACCACAAAAAACTGTAACACCAGTTACCCATTGTAAGAAAATGATATGTATACTGTTAGAAACTGAGCCAGATATAATCATGAAAAAACAAGATTCTGTTTCTAAGATATAATTTGTTCCCACAATACTATAATCAGAGCAAAAAGCATTACAGGGAGTGACACTTACACAAAAACAAGGTGTGAAGCTTTTTATTTTACCGAGAGATCTAAGCCATCATTATGAATGAATTAAACCCTTGCTCAATCCTTTAATTACAGTAGATCTACACTTAGAAAGTGAGTAAATGAAGCTGTTTAAACACCTGTATATGATGAAGACATGATACAAAGTGACAATATTTAACTACAAAGTATTGAGGGAAATAAATCATCACATATCTTATCTCATTCTTAGCCTACTCCCAACACTTTAAACCTCTAACACCATGGAATTCAACCACATAAATGTACATCATAGTATCAGTGGCTTAGAACATGATAATGATAATGTACCTAATGACGGAGATGAACCAATTGGTGAAGAGATACAAGGAGGGAAATGAATGCCCAACAATGACTATCTAAAATATCTTTGACTTAGCTTTTAAATGGAAGATAATGAAATGGAGGAAGCCTAGGTTGGGAGATGGTGAATGATAGGAGAGGGGACAAATGATATATGTGTGGCACCATAAGGCATAACCTGAACATAACATAACCAAGCAATACAAAAAGTAGTATCATAGACAGAATATCAAGTTTAAAATGTATGGAGAGAGGTACAAGAAGGGGACAGCTAGGGAGAGAGAACAATCATAGTAAGCTTTGGGCATCACTAGATAATCCCACAAGAACAGCAACAAATTATAAATGTTTGCTGCCAAAGATAAATATTGTGAAAGAACAAAATATTTGGAGGAGCAATGTGCTATTTATCAGAAGATAATTCAATAATCTGGTTTGTTTATATTGCTCAAATAAAAGAACCTCTGTGACCTACATCCGTTTTTAACCACAACCACTTCAAATATAGCTGATTGGGTATATCAGATACCTTATCAGGATATGTTTTAATGAGTAATCAAGTTGTCAAAGTTGATGTATTCAAGTGGAATTCTATTCCAATGGATCATAGAATATGTGATCAAGAACCAATCATGTGATTGTGAATCAAGAAATTGATACACCTAACTGAGCAATTTTCAAGAGAAGGAAAAATACAAGTAGGTATGGCATTTTCATTTCAAGAATGGGAAACATGCCAATTTTTTGATCAAGGTTCTTGATGCTGAGCGTGGCCTTGGTAGAATTGATGTATCACTTGTACCTGAATCCTACATCGAATGAGGTAACTTCCTTCCATAAATCACTGAGTGCATGGTTGAAAAATTACATCATGCTGAGTAAAGGAATTTCTAAATTTGCCAAGAACAAATTGCACAATCATTTGTTCTTATCAGTAATGAGCAATTTGTTTCCCTTTGCTAAGCCAGTTCATACTACCTCATAACGTAAAAATAACATGAATGAGCATACAAAACTGAAAATGGAAATATTGTTGATAAGGGCCACTCCCTAACAACTAAGATCTAGTAAGGTCAGAGATATTTCTGACCATTTGACTTAGGTAAGTGGCCATCAACAAATCCCAACAGGATTTCCTTTAGGAAACAGAGACCAGCCACTTCTGGTATATGTGGTGATAGCTATACAGATGAAACGTAAGTAGGTGATATCAGTTTGTTCTTACTGCACCTAAGATACTAAAACATACTTCTTTTACAATTTAACAATTTTTGGAGGACATAAAGAGATAAAGTTACAGATCTGGATACTTTGATTGAGTGTGTGTATCTTCTCATCTCATCCATTTCCTTTATGGTTCAATCTGTTCAATGCGAATCAACAACATCTCCACTGGTCTTAAATTTGTTATCACCGGCTCTTACATAACTAACAACCACTTCAAAAACTGACTCAAGTTATACGACCAGACCAAAGAATGCCAATAGGATGGAATTCTACTCCATTGTCATTAAAAGTAATATATACACATCTCCAATTATCTTGAATATAAATCTCCCTGTCTAACATGTTTCTTTTCAGTGATTCCTCCATATTTCACAAGTGGCATCATAGTATCAAGACCTCTTATTCACGGGTGCCAAAGTTCACCATGATTATTGATAGCTTGTAGCCTTGGGAATTTATGCATCAGCTACAGGCCTGCATGTCTGACATCAGAATATTTCAGTAAGGGTGTTGTCAAGTGGTTCAGGGTACATAACCAATTCTTCAAATCTAACAGACTTTATTTGATATTAAACTGGTAAGATCAAGTTCAAAAACAAAGTGCAGTTCATATGTGGTGGACACAGTCATAGAACAGGGTCAACCAAGAAAACAAAGGGGCTAATTGATTTTTGCCCACTCCGTATGTTTCACAATGTATCAACTCCACAAACAATCTAATGGTTAGCATCAGTCATCATTGACATAAACAAAGTTCTCACATGATGTAAGATATCAACCATACAGATGGTGGTATTACTAGCAATGCCATAATAAAAGATCATGAAAGAGCTACAGATGGTGACATTACTGCTAATGCTATAACCAAACATGATGATGACATTGAGGTGAAGATGGAGTGAGCACACATTCTTCAATTTATGTCAAGAAAACAGAAATGCCACTATCTTCACAAGAAATGTGTAAAACATGCACATGGTTATACTGAATTCACAAGTGGTAGTGCTAAAATAACCCAGAATGTATGGGAGTTAAGAGAACTGGGCAAAACACTTGAATAGATGGGCCAATTGTAGAAGGCATAATTCTCTAGTATCTTATCTTTTGCACAAAGTGTATGCAGAAATAGTCTGCCAGAAAATATATGTTAGCTTACATCCCTAAGTGTGCACCCAGGCAATAACCTTTTTGTGCAGGGAGATGGGATCACTTTTCATAAAGTCTCCCCCGCAATTTTTTGATCTAATTTCTTATCTTTCTTCTTTATTCCTGTTAAATAACCATCAGTGAGTCCCACCTCCTCCATAACAATATCTCTCTCACCATATGGGTCATTATATTCCAATTCGGACTATGTGTTAGAATGGCAGTACATGTGTACATATACTGGCAGAGAAGTGTGAAGCCTTTTAGCATTATGGGAAGGGGTCACCAGACACTGTTTCTTTATGTGTTGTAGCATGAATGGAATTTCATCTTCACTGGTCAGACATACATTTACATTTAATAGACTTTTCCATGTGGTCATAGGCAGTGATTGTATATTTAGCATATTATTTTGAATATAGGAGTTCAAAAGAGTATGATACCATACGGTACTGTTTGTTTGAATGTGGTGCCGTAGAGTGTTCACAGTACCATGCAGTACTGTTTAAGCCTAAAGTATCATATGGTACTATAATAATGGTAGCTTAAAGTACTGTAGCCAAAACAAAACTGTATCAGTATGGTACTGTTAAGATTGACTGTGTATGAAGGGATTTTCAAGGTTCTGTACTATTATGGGGCTAAATTAAGTTCTTATTACCCAGAGTCAGAAACATGCCATGTTTCCCCACAGTTATACAATGAATCATAATGCCCCAATGCATAAAATATCATGTCTGCAAATATAAAAAGAGGTCATTGAGCAATAGTTGAGAGGAATGGTATATCAAACATATAGATGATACACTGGGCATAGCTGATACTAAAGACCCATGGAAATCAGGCAGATTATTGAAATCATGAAGACAAATCATGTGGATTAAGTGTAAGCTGATGGGTATTTGAAAGCTGGGTGACATATTATAGCCAGACTGATTTACCTGCTAGAATGTTGTCTGAAATATTCTTACATAGTGTTAGGTTAAAACAAAGTTGTTTTGAACCCATGGCCCCTTTCCTATTCTCCCGAAATGATAAAAATATATATTAAACATTCTGATTTATCAAAGCCACTCTTTATCTATAATGCTCTTTGTATTCTAATGGATAGTAAAGGATATGGATCCCTCAATGGGTATAACATAGAATGATGATAGCAAAAAGTATTGTAAACGTTTGACAATTTCTTGAAGCCATACTCTGTATTTCTCCTAGTTCTTTTAAAGTGGTTTGCAATTTCATCCAGAGTTATAAATTCAACGCAGACAGTTAATTTGCACTTGCGAGTCTTCACTGGTTATTTTTCAACTCAAGATAATTCACCTCAAGAAAGCATGGCTGGTGATAGTGCCATATTGAATATCACAGCCCTCCAGAAACAATTAACCACATAATTGAACATAACCATATGCAATCAGATACAACTCCTATGGTCATCTGTGGTGAGACTGCTAATTTCCCCAGTTCTTTAGTTTTTATCTGGCCATATCAGATAATTTCTCTCTGAGGTATGAGTGAAATTTTGGACTCCCAAGATACAGGATTCCCAATTAATTGCCCATATTCCCAAATTTTCTTGCACTTATAGAAGTTAGAGGTTCTCATTTTGTCCACTCTGTTCCTTTCTGATTCTATTCATTTTTACCTTATTCTGTATTTCAAAACCTGACCATCATGTCATCTTTCTCATAGGTAATTTCCTCAGTTCTTGGAACTATATGATTGGTAACCACATTATCTTCCTCATCACAGTTAATGGTACCTTTTACACAGCAGGTTTAAATTGCTTGATCTGAAGCATTTTGAGAAAAAGCTTGTAATAACAAAGGATTTTGTGCTTGTGTTACAGGCACACATCCCTTTGTTATGAAACTTTTTTCCAAAATGCTTGCATAACCCACCTGCTGAATAAGATACCCACTTGCAAATCTTTGGTCTTTCAAGGTACATATTGTGAAGTGGATTTATTGATATTGTCTTATTCAAGGATACTGCTCCCTATTGTTACCAAACATCATCTTTAGACATTGAAGAAATTGCTTCCATTGAAAGTTAATTAATGTAATTATTTCCAATAATGCCATGTTACATAAGAATAGCAGTGGTAAGGTAATTTGAGCATATTTTCAAAACTTTGTATCTCTTTTTGAAACCTTTTTTGTGCCTAAAGGTATCCAAAGGCAGGCTTCATAGAAGCTGACTGTTATTTGAAGAATACTGAAGTATATTTTGATCTTTTTGGGAATTTGATCACCTATGGGACTTTGGAAAGTGTTCCACTTGTGGAGGTGTTCCACTTACATCCACTTTACAGGTTTTACTAATGCACTGATCTCCTCGGCATTAAAGCAAGTGGGTGCAGCACCCACCTGAGGTTTTAAAAACAGACTTGCACCCACCTGAAAATCCATTTATACCCACTTGAAAATGAGAAAAGTATGAAAAGTTGGCATATTTTGACCAATTTTAGCTTGAATTGTGAAAATGAAAATTTTGCACCCATTTGAGAAAAACCCCTGTGGGGAACACTGAATTATATTTGTTAAGATGACATCTTCTAGTAATTATGAACAATATAATTCAGAAATGTGATATCACAAAAACAGCTTTTGTCATCGAACCCTATTTGATGTTAGGCCAAATGAACATGTTCAATGAATAATTACTGCATTATTGCTTGTAATTAATTACATAATTACATCAATTTATTGGGTAAGGGGTATACATTGTAATTATAACACAAACACAGGGCAAACCTTTTAATTAGACAATAGGGAACATCCTTTAAAAATGTTCTCATCTTATATTGTGTAATGTAAATGTACCCTTCCTAATAAAGTAGGACCTGTAAATTGGAACACCTGTATTAGTTGAACACCTGTGTAAGTGGAACACTTTTTAAAGTTCTTTTTTGACTCACTGACTTAATGTCAAATTAACCTTTTTTCTGTTTTGGGGGTAAGTTAGCAAATTCCTCTCATCATATGGTGCTTTTGGATGATGTTTTTTGATGGGCATTTCTTTTAGGTTTTCATTTCTTGTTTTATTGTTGAACCATGATATTCCATTTATTACTTGCTGTATTTCAGTAATTCTATATTATAGTTGTGTTGGCAATATGTTGCCCTTTGTGTTTTCTAACTTTTATTATGTGAGAGACATAATGAAAACCAAAGCAATACCAAACTAACTATTGGAGAGGGTAACCCATGAGAGGGTGAAAGGGAAAAATCAGATAAAAAACAAATGCACCTATACTTTTGTCTAAAATGCAAGAATATGCGAGGTATTCATGTGAGACTCATTAGAATAAGAATCAATATCACAATATTCATATATTTCAAAAGCAAGATGCTGTTAATTAAATGGACAGATTGATGTAGTGTTCTATTCAAGGAAGCACCTTAATCTGAAATTAAACCTGATAAATTGCATCATGCGCAATAGGAAAATTAATCATATATTTTTCATGAACAAAGGATAACACAGCTTGTGAACAGCGTGGTATGATACGGAATTAATTGAATGAATCACGATCTTGGAATTACCTTGAAAACTGCAATTATGTGAATGTGATGATGGTAATCGACTTCATGGATTCTTCATGGATGATATAATTGAATCACAAATGCATCAATATTGAAACACCATAAAAGGCATGTTTTATAGTTGTTGTCTTTGTAACGTAACCTTTAATCAGTATTTTACTGTTTTTTACTGGTGCTTTAAATCATTGGAATAAGCATGTTTTGTGTAAATTAAAAGTGCTTGCCAACCTTCTGTCCTCTATTGGTAACCCCCCCCCCCCCTTCCCAGCTATGCCCCTTACCCCAAAGATAGGATATATATCCAACAAGCAGGGAATGAAGCATACAATCATACATGTACAGGGTGTCCCGAAAGTATGGGGCCCCCCCTAGGTAGACATATTCCAGTGTCCCCATAGTATGTGTCATATATCATTTTAAAGCTTATCCAAAGTTACATTGATTTGCCAAGTATCATGGTTTAACTCCCAAATGAGAAAAAGTTACAGTCATTTTAAAAGTTAGTGTTTTGTCAAAATAAAGTTCAATTTTACACCACATTATGGGTCAATGAGCTCCCCTTGGCCACGTTAACAGCAGCAATAATTTTCAGATATGACCTTAAAAGCCCTTCAAATAGGGGTGTGGAATTTTATAACCCTCTTAAAACCTGTTAAGGCACTTTAGAAGAGTTTCCCTAGAGTTTCTACCCTCATCGTTCTCTTTTTCCAACTCAATATCCATCTGACCCAAAAAGAATTACTGCTGTTAAGATGGCCCAGGAGGACACATTGACTAGTGATTTGGTGTAAAATTGAACTTAATTTTGACCAAACACTAAATTTTGAAATGCCTGTAATTTTTTCACATTTGAGAGTTGAACCATGATACTTGGAGAATCAATGTAACTTTGGATAAGCTTTAAAATGATATATAACACATACTATGACAACACTGGTATATGTCTGCCTAGGGGGGGCCCCATACTTTCGGGACACCCTGTATACTCTAAATTATTTAAAAATGCGAAAATATCAGACACTTAATTAAAGTCTTAGAGAATGATGATTGTAATTAGCAAGGAATACAGTAGACAGGCATGAAGTATACACTAAATTGTACAGAAGTGCAAAAGGTTTTGGAGACTTTATTCAAATCTCAGAGAAAAATGGCATGAATAAGCATTTGACAGACAACATCTTTGTCGTGCCTTTTGAAGAAAAACTATGAAAATAATATCATACAGAGGGGAAACAAGGAATACCAGATGATAGCCTTGCAGACAAAAGGTGGAATAATTTATATTATTTTTGTCTTGAAAATCTCATAAAACAACAGTCTGACTGTAACCTATTGTGTTGCCATGGTAAATTACATCCACAGGGTAGAAAATTCTGAATCAAAACACCAGAATTACCTAGACATCCAGATGTCTGAAAGCCTAAGCCATAGTTATAACAGGGGGAATAAAGAAAAACATTCTGCTGAAATGTTAATTATATCATCTAGAATTTGCGTCATTGTTTCAACAACCGTCCTGCCTAAGGTTGAGCATGAGTATTCAATTAATTGCCAGGTGGTATGTTTTGCATAGGTCTCCTTCTCACACCTCCCTTTGTAACTAGAGACCCACAAAGATTACATTGTCCCCCTGTCCTGTTTTCCCCATATCAGCCCAACTCCCTCGCCCCCTCCCTCTGTATTGTATTTTTTTCAGTTCAGTTGTTTCATTTGCAAATTCATGAAATTATGGTTTAAAATATTCATCACAAATTACAGTTAAACAATTTCGCAAAAGCTGATCTCAGAAAATTAAGAAACCTACGATAACTAATAAACAGTTAACACGCAACTGAAGTATATCACCCACAAATGGCTCACTTACCTATAATGTTTCAAATCATCATCATTACACAAAGTAGCATGATCAACAGGAAATAGATGGATCAAATGGTAACAGCACATGAAAATAGAAAGATAGAAAAACATAAGTATAATTGAAATGAAATACAAATGTTGATCATCATTTTTAATCATTGTGACACATCTCACACATCGTCACTGAGAAAATCCTGTATCACTTGAGAATGCGACTTGATGTAAAACAATCATACTATGTATTTAGTCTTGCTTCAAAACCCTGTACCCCCCCCCCCCTTGCAGGTTCCTATATGAATTATTATACCAAAAATAAAAATACAAACATATTCATGAGCAAAATGTCAGGCAGATGATCCCTAATAACTTCTCTTCCAATAAACAAGGTATTGTACCTCTGCCATGTCCGCAGATGTTACATTTTTCATACACATAAAAATCAAATTAATGATTTTAAGAATGTTGCAATTTACTGAATAAATTCTTCTTTACACTATAATATCTTTGACAGGATAAGGAAAGGAGTGAACCATTTATAAAAAGGAGTTTCTGTAACCACTGCAATAGAAATCATATCAATCATATCCCTCAACATTAACATTAATAGGACAACAACATGGAACAGAAAACACAATGGGAATTCTTTCACTGCAAAAAATGTCCGTCTGCATATTCTTATTTCACTCTAAAATCTCTAAAATTTGACTGAGGTATCTGATTTTTTCATATTTCTATACAATCGGGAGTTTTAACTTCCAATATGTCTATTTCAATTTTTGCTAATGGCACTCTTTGTCAAGTTATTTTGCATTTGAAAACATGATCGCTGATACTTCACAGATGGGTCTATGATTAAAGCGTTGGCTGCAGTTGGCCTTGAATCTTTTTTCATACTTGAACATAAATAAGACATTAGTAGGTAGACATTTTGCTTATAGAGTTGATTTATATGTTTTTTCCACTTTTATTTCTAACAGTAAAACAGAAAAATAGATTACTCTTGAGCATTAAATATACATTTGCAGCAACGTATGGATGTGAAGACCACTGTAAGTTAACACCCCTAACTTTTTAGTCTCTTATACAAGGGCTGATCAAAAAGTTCAATGCTTGATTTGCTTGTCAATTTAACAACATTCACTTTATAGACTTAATTAAGTGTTCACACCACATCTGACCCCCACCCCATCCCTTCCCTGATTTATAATTTATCAAAAGGGCACAAGACACAGGACTCTCAATATTGGACAAACTTCAAAAGAAAAAATACAAAAAATACTGTAGACAATACATGAATCTATATGAGACTTGAGATGATTTATGTTCCTTTGTTTTCCTGGAAGAATGACATGCCACAAATATATAACGAGACACCACCATTTATAATGAGCCACCACAGTCTAGACAACGAAGGCGACACGCAATAAAATTATTATACTTTTAGAATAATTTTTTCTCAGTTGTTCAATAAATCATGTAGTTATTGAAATGGTGTGAAACCTACACAAACCACGATACAGATTATTCTGAAATCATATCTTTGTCTTTTAGTATCCTTACATCAAATTTCATTATGTTCCTTACTATTACTCAATTCGTCTAAGCCACGATATTCAAGTGAAACAGAAAGATGTGAGAATCAGTATCAAAATAAGGAAATAATGCTGCAATACTATAAGGAACCTTTCTCAAAGATTACCCTTTGCATTCATTTGGCTTCATTTCTTAGATATTTTAATATTAAAAACTGAAAAAAATATCCTCCTCAGTGCAATTCAATTCACTTTGAATCAATTTCTTGAATGCATTCAAATGAGCTACTAATTTAATAGTATCTCTGTACTGGGCATGAAACAGAGTTTTATTTCATAAAAAATGACTCACTTAATTCGTAGTTTTATCAAATATAATAGCACCATGTCAATTATTAATGCTTTTGTAGGGAATTATTTTATTACCCTTTGCATTCGTTCGACTTCACTTCTTAAAAGAGAGCTCCGTCTTCACTCTTTCAAACTAATATAAACCTGTGAACTCACCGCGCCAATCAGTGCTCGTCGGCCAAATTTGACCGACGTTCTATATATGGTCATTCCTTCTGACGTCATCGTTAAGCCCGGAATTGACCAATGACAATTCAGAATTTATTTTGGTGCGTGTTTCTTCAAGCTCGCTGATTGGTGGAAGAAAGGTCAGCGCGTAGGTCAGAAGTGATTTATTACCCGAACTGTCATCGGCACCCGTCGTGGGGGCGGGGCTACTAAACTGTAATATGGTTTCTACTAGGCAGAGTGTAGTTTAACTAGACTCTGCACGCAGGGTATTATTTTATTTGTGGTTAACTGAAATTGATGTGCTGCCTAAATTGATCAATATAAAAACTTTCTGAATATAAAATTAGTAAACGGCCAAAAGCACCCTATGTAAATATAACTATTGCTCAAAGCAAAACTTAAAATATTCATTTATGTTTTAGAACTCAATATTTCCGCTAATTCAAAATGAATGTTTACAAAAGGATACCAGTTGTATTATGATAAAAAAGTTGCAATTTCCAGTCAAACCTCTTAAGATATTAATGACGCACTCTCCCAAAGGCGAGAAAATTCTACCGCTTTGTTCCATTTTTACCAATTTCGATAAATAACTAAAATATCTGACAAAATAATTCAGCAGAGACTGAGTTGAGCGAAATGATTGTCAAAACGATTGCTTTATCTTGAATTACATCTCTAGACTTAGACTTTATTCTCAGGTCAGAGTGACCTGGCTATGAGCTAAATGTCACTGTGGTCGTGTTTTGAAATGTAAAACTAAGTGTTAATAAAGTAATTAAGAAAGAAATAAAGAAAATCAGCATTAAGTAGACATTCTATATCATGTAGAAATACAAGAAAATCCTACATTTAATCAGATTCTAGTAAGATATTGTAACGAATAACCAAAATAAGGCAGATATTTTTATCCACGGTATGAGTCAAAATAGCCATAATTGCATTAAAAGTATTTTCAATTATAGTTTGATCAATGTCAGAGGAGCAATTGTACGATTTAATTGAGTTATAAGTGAGTAATTTGTGGTAAACATGAAACTTGATAGTCCATCTACATAACAAAAGGGGTCCGCATATATTATATAATCCCCCATGGGCTTATAAAAAGAAAACATAAAAATCTATCAACTTAATAAACCTACTGGCAGACAATGGTCATCTAGAATCCTAAATGAATGAAGACTTTTAATTATAGTTTGATCCTCTCAAAATAAAATTAGGAATCTCTTGAGACCATGAAAGTTCCTGAAATTAGTGGGCATAGTGACCCATCTCATGTCATGACAAGCCAAATACACATCAAATAGCTGTAAGGGACAACGAGTACTCTCTTATTAGCTATCAGCCCAGACAACCAAGCTTCTTGGCCCCTGAAACATGGTTCCAATAATTGGATTATGATAAACTCTGAGATTAAACTAATATAAGTAATTATAGGCATTGATTTCCATGCTGAAACATCTGATATAATCTGAAGAATATTTCAATGCCTACTATCAGAAATATAGCTTGTGATTTAAGTGATAATAGCAGGCCAACCAGCAGGTCTTATTGAGAATTTATGACAGGTCAGATTTTTATATTGAGCATATCTTCCATTTTTGGAAATGGTGATTGCTGGTATTATTAAACCAATGAGTATTATCGTTATAGCATGCATCAAATATCACAGAATGGGTCAAGATGTGCAAAATAATGGGATATTACATTCTACCATAATCCTCTAAACTTTAGCTCATATAATCTGGAATTCTATTTCAAGCAAAACATTTGATTCCATAAGGCATTCATATTGATATGACATATGATATTTATTCCCCCTCATTAGGAATATGAGTCATAAAAGACTAAAGAGAAAGAGTGGACAATTAAATCAATGTGTCCCCATGTGACACAAGTCATACAAATTGGACAAGAGCTCCCGTGCAAATAGACCACAATAACCAAGGAAAGAAGTGCAATAAGTAAGGAATAAATAAACTAACTTAAAATAAATAATCTTAATTATACATTAATAGAAATGCAGTAAAATCAGATTGTCCTTTCAAGTTTTCGAAGAAATTGCACGAAATAAGCTTTAGCTGAGTGTTTCTCTTATTCCTTGCTTTTTCCATCCAGTTTCTCTCTCATGATGTTTAAACACAATATATCTCGAATGCATAGATATAAAAATATTTGATTAGCTTCGAATAAGAGAAAGATCAAATAGTATCAACATCAAAAATGATATACGAGTATTAAACCTAACTCTACAACAAGGGCAAATTAATGAAATTCTTATTGTAATGAACGGATGAACAACTTGACCATGTTGTAACCCCTTTTAAATTAATCAGTTTTGATAACCAATTGCTCCCTGACTACTCTGACATTTGTTGGCAATTGTTTCATATTTGTCAATCATTCAATTATATATAAAACGCATTAAATAAATTGAATTATGATGAAGGGGTAATTTGGGAAGCATAAAATTGCTGACACAGGAAGTAAGATTTGCTGATAATATAAACAAAATAGTAATCGTAATCTAATGGCGTATAATATAATGAAGTGGCATATATATCTACAATATGACATGTTATACAAATTATATATATGTACTGACACATATATCATTGAGAACTTTGAAAGCTCTTTTCTCTTCTTTGCGTGTTTGGAATTCGTCTCTTTTTCTGCACTCTTTATAAATATCACCATGACGATGAGGCTGACCATCAGATGACCTATTGCTTCACAGTTGATGCTAGTTGTGACATATCAAATCTCAGATTTTATCTATTAGACCCTTTAGACATGTGACAATGATTATTATGGTGTCTAAAATGTTTATTTTTAATGCCACAAAATCACTTTAACATAGTAGAGGACATGACATACACCCAAAGCAACTTCCTATGCTTGGATAGTAGTGATATTGACATAGATAATGGACACAAGAGACTGCTGAAAGATTTGAAAATAAGAATTAGTTCTTGCACAAAAACTTACTCCCCATGAAAACTTTTCAGCAGGGAAATACGAGTTTATAGACAGGTTCCAATTTCAGAATATCTCAAGGGAAAGGGTTTTTGAGGCATTTTTTAGAAAAAGCAACAGACCTATTTCTTCTGGATCAGTTTTTCATGCTGATAAAGATATTAAAAGATGACAGCTCAACGGGGTGGTCACGACACTGAATTTTAGCGTTTTTACCCCCCTAGGAAAATATTCTAGGGGGTACTATGAAACTAGTTCATAACTCAAAAGATATATAAACTATTGTTCTGAGTTCTACAACATACATTGTTAGTACAGAGATGAATACTACCCTAAAGTTATAGGTTGATATCTTTGTTGGTTTCGGAAAAATACAATTAATTAGAAAAAAATATGCAGTTTTTGTTATTTTTTTCTTGCTTATTTTATATTTGTAGCTTCAAACAAAATATGATAACTTAAACAGCTCAAAGTAGTATTCAAACAACATTCCCAAGCTATGTGTGATATTGTAATACATCTATTATAGTGATGAAGTACTATTTTGTAATTTTAATATGACTTTATAGTGCCCTACCCCTGGTTAATAGAAGAAAGTTGGTGTGTTTTTTCTGGTTTTATAACATTTTATTGTCTTCTTAGTTGAAGATACAATCAATTCTGTCAGTTAACCATGAGAAGCTTTACAATGGTTAACTATTCCCATGAATAGAGGGTTGGGACCTCAAAAATACTGTTAAGTGGCATCCTTGGGCAACCCTCTTCAGAGCATTTTCCTTATACTCCGATAAAATCTGCAGGAGATACTATAAGAAACCTATATCTAAGATACTAATGAAGATACTGAATTCAAATTTTCAGGATTTGGTCCTGGTATGATAGGTAATCTGTATGACAAAAATGACAAAAAGAAAAAACTCTGTTGCCATAGTAACAAGAATACGACACTATTTGTTTCCTAAGAAATGTGTTTTAAGAGGTTTTGTCATTCTCTTCATATTTTTAATTCTAAATATGTCTACAATGTGGGATGATTAAAATTATGGTAAAGTAATCTTTTCTATTGTTCTATTGTTCTCTAAAACAGAAGTGGCTAGGGCGACACATAGTTCATAGAAAAAATCCTGAGATGATCGCTCTATTTGTCAGGAAATTAAAATGGAAACTGAAAAATGAGTTTCTTCCTACTGAATAGCAATTTGGTAGACCATGGCTGACACGCACAAGAGAAAACGTCTATCAGTTCTATGTCATTTTGTTGTTATTATTTTTATTTATTTATCGTGCTCTGGGACTTATAACACCTAATGCCGAATCTTTTCCAACTGCAAAGGAAGGCAAGATTTTAATAATGAACATTCATATATCTCAACAAATATGGCCTAAGATTTGGACAATGATGATGAAACTCTGAGGGAAAATTAGACGAAACATTAATTTGAGTGGTCCAAAAATAACACTTACATGTTTTGAAAAAGTTATGCTCTCGGGTGAATCAGTGCTCATTTAAGGATAGTCTGAATCAGGTGAATTTTTTAACCTAATTGTACCCCTCCCCCAAAACCCCCAAATTTTGACAATTGTCGAAAAGTGGCAAACAACAATTAAACAAACATCATTAAAGTTCAATATGGCTATTTCGCTTCTATGTCATAAAGATGTGGTACGATCTCAGGTCAATCAATAAATTTCACAAGTGACACTCTATCTTATGAAGAAAATATTATCGTATTTGAAGACATGTCAAAAATTTGGTGGGAATAATTTTGTCACTCCTGATTTGACCTGGAAAGGTTCAGGTAAGTAATCACAAACAATTTCAGACAGTTATATCTTTGATTATGACTATTTTCTGACCATGAAGACAGGTATACAGGGATAATAAAGTCAATCGGACTCAGAGATATTTCACTAGCAATCAACCCATCAATATATTTTTTCAAAGTTGTTGACCTCATTTTCACCAAAAATGCCATCATTTTAACAATGTTAACAATTCGGTGTCTTTAAAGTCCCTGGAGCAATCCACTTTTCCTCTTAGGAAAAAGAACATGTCTCAAAGCATATTCTAATTATGCATTCAACAATATAATTAAAGGTTGCATCTTTGGTAAAAATTAGGTCAACATTTTTAGTAAAAAGTATGTTGATTCATTCCCTTTAATCATGTTAATATCACTTAGGTCTGATTTCAATCATTATATTTACTTTTCTTGAAGATAATGAATAGATCTAAAAGATGTACCCATGTTCATGGTCAGAAAATATTCATAATTCAAGTTAGAATTGTCTGGAGTTGTTTGCGATAACCTACATGCTCCTTTATAACATTATTATGTAAATACAGTAGAACCTGTGTTTAAGTGGAACACTCTCCATTCTGCCACAAAGCGTTCCACTTAGAAGGTGTTCCACTTATGGAGGTTTTTGGTTCGCAGGGAACATACAAGATCAAATATAGGATTAATATGTATCATTGGAAATATGATTCTCCCTTCATTACAGGGCAGGTATATACCATTAAAATCTATTTATTTTACTCAAAAAGGTATCTGACATTCTTAATCCTCCTCATTCTGCCAAAAACGTTTTTTGACATTCTTAATCCTCCTAATTGTGCCAGTCTCAGGTACAAAGATTAGGCAATTAAGTTTTAAAGACTTGTTCCTACTGCTAATAATTCAATTGTTTTTAAATGACATTTTTAATCTTACTTACATGTATTAAGTTTGAAACAAACAGCAAGGGATATTAATTAGTGGTAGCATCACATGTCCAGTTCTACAGGAGGTTAATCCAATTTTCTGAATGATAATCTTATGAAATCCTAATTTGCTGATTATCAAATTAATTATTGGTTGCATCACATGTTGACCTCTACAGGAGGTTAATCCATTAAAATCCATTAAAGTCCTAATTTGCCAATTATCACAGTATTACCTGTTTTCATACCCAGATATCATTGAAGGAGATTAATTCTGTTTACATATATCAATATTGAAATCTATGGAAATTGACTGTTTCACTTAGCAGGTTAATTTTTCAATATGGGGTGTTCACTGTTCAAGTTTGGAGGTGTTCCATTTACAGAGGTTCAATTAACATTAAGTCAATGGGTTTTTAAAACGGGACTTTGAAAAGGCGTTCCACTTGGGAGGTGTTCCACTTACAGAGGTGTTCCACTTAGCAGGTTCTACTGTACACTGTACATTACTTGTGCATGATGACCACCATAGTCTAGTTGCTCAAATGAGATCAATTGATGATTATAATGTTTAGACTTTATGTCAATGTCCAGACTGTATGCCAACCTCTCTAGTATGTGATTACACTAGATTTCATTATGATACATGTACTAAATTGAAAACTTACATATAAAATATCTTAAGTCCTATATTCTAGTAATAAATGAATTAGAATGTCACCTAACATTTGATGATGGTATGAATTTATTGATTTGGTGTCTATCAATACATGTTTCTAACTTAATGCTGCAAAATGATAAAATTCACCACATCCACTTTCTTCAATTTTCCAGGGGTAGGGCACTATAAAGTCATATTAAAATTACAAAATAGTACTTCATAACTAAAATAGATGTATTACAATACCACACATAGCTTAGGAATGTTGTTAGAATACTACTATGAGCTGTTAAAGCTGTCATATTGTGCTTGAAGCTACAAATATAAAATTGGCAAGACAAAAATTGCGTATCTTTTTCCTGTTTTTTTGTAATTTTCTGAGACCAATTAGGGTATCAACCTATAACTTTAGGATAGTATTCGTATTTGTACTAGCAATGTATGGTGTACAACTCAGAACAATAGCTCATATATCCTTTGAGTTATGAACTAGTTTCATAGTACCCCCTAGATTATTTTCCTAGGGGGGTAAAAATGCCAAAATTTAGTGTCGTGACCACCCCGTTGAGCTGTCATCTTTTAATATCTTTATCAGCATGAAAAACTGATCTAGTAAAAATAGGTCTGTTGCTTTTTCTAAAAAATGCCTCAAAAACTTGAATTATTTGAATTGGAACCTGTCTATTAGGCAACCACCACAATGAGAGAGAGCATTGTACATTATACTTCAATTTAATTCTTAATTTTCTAAAAAAAATGGTTTGCTGTTAGTATGCCACTTCTATACTTTATCAAAGTATAGCATTGCCATTATACCTTGAATAGTTCTAAACTCTAACCTACTATAATAACACTAAACTTCATAATCCATAAAGAATTTACCACAGAACAATCCTCTGCAGATGCCATTACCAAAGGAATTCAAAGTAGGGGTCACTATTTCCTGTATGTAAGAAAACACCTCCAGTTTCCCAACCTAAATAGCAACAACCAAAACCACAACAGACAAAGTTTCAGCCCTTCTGGTCAAACTGGCCACAAGGCTTGACCTGTCAACAGTCCCTTCTGACCATTTGTAGCAATTACTCCTTAATTTAGTCACAGTAATTGTGGATTGTGTTCCAAAGGCCTAGATGGTTATCTACGACTGTCAAAGATGGCAGTTTAGATATCCCAGAAATCTATCCCAGAATGCATTAAATACTTTACAGTTATTCATCCCCATGGAAACACCAATACAGACTGGACATCATGAATTGTCATGGCAATCTCTTCATTTAGAATCACAGATACACATTTGTTTTAAGAAAAGAGATTCTAGGAGGAGTATTAAATTTCAGTTTGAAGCTCCAAAAGAATATCTAATGTGATATCATACATGAGTCTATTTTCATTGATAATCAAACAGGTCATCTGACCAATATGTCTGGAAGCTTGGGTCATGTGACCAATATGTCTGGAAGCTTGGGTAATATCCTCCTTTGGGACCAATACTTGAATTGACTAAGGATCATTCTTTGTAATTGGGAATATTCACTTTAAGTAATATAGTTTTTACCATTTCAACTTCTTAAAATTCTATGTACCTTACTTAACCTTTACCATGCTGCCTTATTTCAGCAAATATATCCCACGCAACTGGCTTATTTTTCAAAGAGTGCAAAAAATGGACTAAATAATTAATATCTCAATAACTACTGAATGAATCTGGATAAAATTTTCACAAAGGGAAGATACAGTGGCCTGGCTCATGAAAAAAATGTTCTCATGAATTTTTTCGTACATTAACACGACTGGGCATCAATATACCATGAATACTCCTCCGGAATCCGCCGCTCCGCCCATTTGTCTGGTCAGAATCCCAAATCTGAATTTGCAGCGATCGAATGTTCAATTTTTCAATTCAGAAAATATTCTAGTTTATAGTTTCGATGACCGTTATCGGCTTCCAAGAGCCTAAAGAGCTCGAAATCGTAATCCATTTCCTCCACATTTTCGTTGTGATCGTATTTGTCCACCATTTTGTACGATTCGTTCACTAAAAACGACTAAAACACTGTTTAAATTGTTGAATTGAGAATTATTTTTCGAAATATCGCCATTTCTAGGTCAACAGGAAGTCATGTTAGGCACTGAATAAATCGGGCAATCTAATTGGACAATACGAATGGCGCGAAAAAGTAAAGTTTTTAAAAGTTTGAAATCGGGCGTACGGGTCCGCCGGCAGTTGTGAGAGACATTTTAGTCTCGGCGGACTCGTCCGCCGGCAGCACGCTAAAGGTTAATAAGCATAACACCCAAAGGAATAGTTCATCTACCAAATGGTCTAAGCTCTGTGACTCTCCAGAACCAATAGAAACCTCTATATAAGCCTAGGATCTGATCATGACCCCTAAATACCACTAGGACTGTTATCACCAAATCAAATTATCCACTGATCAATACCAATAAAAGTCAGCATAATGCTCTGGACCTTGTTTATGAAACCCTTATAAACAATTTAGCTGACAAATTCAATTAAGTTCTCTATATCTTCATCAGAAAAGGGACAATATGCTTTAAAGATCCACGAAAAATCTGAGTCTAAAACATAGTCTAATCTGCCCATAATTAGATCAAAACTAGAAAGCTCATGGATCAAAAAAATTGGACAAACAAAAACTGTGGAAAGAGCACTCAAAGATATGCACGCTTCACATATGGTAACCAAGTTAGAACCCCATTTCCACTTCTATTGTCAGTCCCATTATTGTAATAATAATAGCTATAACTAATAATTGGTTATGGCCTTTAAATGGTAATGTGCAATA
Organism: Owenia fusiformis; assembly: GCA_903813345.2. Lineage (NCBI taxonomy): Eukaryota > Metazoa > Annelida > Polychaeta > Sabellida > Oweniidae > Owenia > Owenia fusiformis. The sequence goes on along the minus strand of CAIIXF020000005.1, from coordinate 13,426,657 downwards.
ACTTGCCACAATTCACCACTCAAAAACACCAATTTTCACAAAATGTTGAAAGAATACATAAGATACAGTAACACGTTATACAACTCCATACTGGAATAATTATATGTTACATATTTTGACCAAGATCATTACATGCTAACATGAAAACGTGAATGTTTCCATGACATAGAAGCCTACATCTGAGTTGAAGGGGACAGGATAGTAAATGGTTAACTCTGATGGTCAGAGCCCTATATATTGTAGTTGAAGCTCTCTTTTAAAGATCAAACAATTGAAAGGAATAGGAAATGATTCAGTCCCTTATCAAATATACACTGGCCTCCAATTCTGTAGAATAACAAAGGCAGCAGAGTAATTGATTTTATGAAGAACATTATATGTCAATTCGGATGATCGGATCATCTTTGCCTTGCTATATGCTCATAACATCTTTAAGTGTCACCAAAACCTCAGGGCTGGCAAGTTATGCATCCTTCATTTAAAGGTCTTCATTTATTCCTCAATTCAGAAAGAAGTGAAAACCATTGGACCAAGGACGAAGAAATGAGATGTCATGGTTTATCATGATGGACTGCCATGGTCAAATGAAGACTAAAAAGAACTTAAAGTGTGGGTTCTTAAAATGACCATTATGATAATTAATCTAAAAACTGTATATGGATTGTCACCAGATGTAGGTCCAGTCAAGATCAAAGAGATATGATGTTATCTTTTGATTGGGAAAACCCCTACAAAACATGTCACATCGAAAAATAGCCTGGTGCATTCAGTAAAACATGAACTTGAAGATATCCAAAATCGATGTGATGAGGATATAGTTAAATCCCTAGTTTTGAGAGAACATTGAGTTCTATAGAAAGAGTTGATCCAAAGACTTAACAAGAATACTGTGAATGAATTTAATTAGAATATGTTCTTCAAAGTTTTCGAGAAAATGTCAGGCATCATGATTGACAAAATTAGTCTTGCCTTGAGACTGTAACCCTCCTCTCCCCCTTCCCAGTTCCACCCTGTGTACTTCACCTTTGTGTTGGAATATACAGGGGAGAGGGTACACGGTTTTAGGCAAAACTAGGTCAGAATGAAAATGATTATACTCATATTCATTTTAATACAGGAAAATGAAAGAAAGCTGACTGGTGTGTTAGCATATGTAAGGGCTGTGTTTATCTTTTGATTGGGCACAAACAATCATAGTAAGATCTATAATTGGTTATCATCAAAATCAGCTGGGCATATTTTTATAGCAACATCAATAGATTCCTCCAAGACTGTTATACATGTACCATACATACCAGTATATTAACTATAATGTGTATTTCATTTAATAGTAACGCATGAATAGAAATGGTTCTTCAGTATTCTACTGAGCTTTTTGATTAGACAAAACTCTTTCTGAAACAAACAGAGTTTTATTAAATAAATATTTTCCTTAAAAATTGCATTATCTATCAGTCGGTTTGCTATATTTTCCAGATAACTTCATCAAATTCCTATCACATAAGGTCCAAGATAGACCAACTGATAAAAAAGATAAATTGGACATGACTTTCATCGATGTTTGAATAAATAGACTTTCCCCATGAAATGGATCTATTTAAAATACATATCATAGCTCTTCAAAGCATCGCATCTACATTTGATCAAAATCATAACTTCAATTATTCATGCAAAAGTCATAATTATCTTGGTGGTCTAATGTGGGTCCCTGTACTGTCTCTTAGAGCGGTTATAGCATTGAATAAAAGGGAATGTGGTCTATTATTCTGTGTTAGTAGGGCTTTCATAGAGGGAGCTAGTGCTTCAGTACAGATCTACATGTTACCATGTTGAGATTGTTAGAGATGAATGAAATTACAAATGGTTCAATTCATTTATAAGGTTCAATATTTGATATGATATCTCAGATTAGATGTATCCACATGGGACTCAGTAGACAAGTTGGAACAAGACAATTAAAAACGTGCTACCTTCTATCAGACAGTATTGATTGAGATTACATACTGGAACTTAACTCTGGGGAATTACCTTGGAGAAAATGACATGCCGAGAGGGAAATAGAGTACAACTGGTGCAGAGGAATCTAAAGCATGAGGGAAATGTTCGAATATTAAAGGTCCTGCTAACCTTAATTCTGTTGATGAGATCAGAAAAATTTCCCCTGTTTATACTTTACATTGTTTTATTCTTGTTCTTATCTTTTGTAAACTCTTACATATGCCAAACAATTTTTTCTTATTTCAAACATTTCATTGTTCTTGGTTCCATTAACTCAGATGCTTATGACTTCCTGAAGAAAATGGGCTAATAAGCATATAGAGATGTCAGTATTTCATTACATGTCCAAACTATTTCATATGATAATTTGCAATAAAACTTTTGTACTTTCCCCATTTCATAAGGAAAGCTACAAATTGGCAATGACCCCAAACAAATTTCCAGATAATATGATAAATCAAACATGTAAGACAATAGGTGCAATCAATCTTCCTCTACGTCCTAACACCCTTCATACTCTCCTTGAACTTTACATTGATGAAGGCCAAATATTGTAATGCTTCAATTGAAGCTTTTTAGGAACAATAAGGAAGTTATATACCAAATCTTAATCAATTTACAAGCTATGTGGGCCACATTTGGTTTCGCTATCAAAAACCTTTACTTTTTCTGGAAGAGGGTAGACACAAGGATTATAAAAAGAGGGACTCTGATCCTAAAAATCAGAATAAATGTGGGCAGTCACAAGCTAATAATAATTTCAAAAAATATGTACAAATATTTAACAAGGTGCCCAGCCCCAAAAAAGTATTATCTGGCGAGCACTTAAGGTAAAAGTTGAGTAATGTTCACCCTAAGCAATTAAGCATCTAAAATTATCATAAAATTGAGAGTTTGAGCCACATCCAAATTTGAGGTGATGAACTAGACAGAGGATATCAATTATGCTGGTTTTAATTTCATAATGAACATGTGAGTCATTAATTATATAACTCGGATATCAGGGTAGTGACTACTGATGAACTCAGGTTAGTTCACAAGAAGGTTGCCAGGAAACAAAATAAAACAATGATCTCACCTTAATAAGCATCAAAAATGTCTTCAACTAAGACTACAACTATCCCCCCTCCCTACACCCTACCATCTCTTCTACTCCATCAAATAATTCAGTGATATAATATAGACTTTTCACAGTAATTTACTCATAAAACACATGTACTCTATCATATAGGCCATACAAATACCAAGTTCAGGAACTGGAAATGATTTAGATAATCTTCACTGATCTTGAAATGATTAGACTAGTCTAGTTTCTCTATATCTAGCAACAGATGTACTGGCTGTATAAACATACCACACATAGCACATTTCAAGTCCATCAAACTTTACTTATGGGCTCATTCCTAAATATTCTTCAACTCCGTTACCATACAATATCTATTTAAATGGACTCTCCTCTCTCTCTTGTTCAGTCAACAAGATTTCAGATGTACCAATTTGTATAACTTATATTATTTGCATAATCCAGACCCCATCTATAATTCACATGTTTCAAACTATTTTTTTCAGGCTATAGATTGAATATTTTCAGACTACTCTTTGTGTATTGCAAGCTACTTAACATAATATCAGTCTATAATTTGCATAAATATAGGCTATGATTTGCATGTAATTTGCATATTTTACAATTAAGCTTCTCAGAATCTCTCTAACAATACCTACACTAAAGGGTATCACTGTCATAATAGACACATAATCCATATATCCATCTGTTCTAACACATGACAAGGATTAACTCCATATACAATGTACCCTATTATGTAACAATAAAACATGACATAAACACACCCTTGCCTGACCCCATTAACCAATAACACAAATAAGACAGTTGAGTTATAATACAAGCAATTTACTTCTAGATTCTAGCAAATTGTCTTAGTAATATAGATAAGTGACCTAGAGTCTGGTAAGTGATACGTCCAGTAAGGTCTCATTAAAGATAATTAGCCATCTGATTATCTGATCTCATAAAACTGTTAGTTGTCTGTCAGAGTTGATATTTCCCAGGCTAATCAAGGAAACATTATTTATAATAGTACAACTGTTTGATAGTAGGATGAGCAGATAACTTTCTTTTATTTATTCACTGAGCTACAGGCCATTGTGCCCCCCCCCCTACCCTGCTACACACCTCCCCACATGTCTAAGGGAGGGGGTTGACAGTCTTGAAGCAAGACTATTTATGCACAATAATGGATGTGTTTATATGATTCATAAGCTGTCAAAAAGCATCTTGAAGTGATCATTGCAATCATTATCAGTAGATAATCCAAAATCTTAAGAAATATGATAGACTCAACATCGGATCCCACCCTTTACCATAGATAAGTACAAAAGCAACCTCCCCTCTCTCTACATAGTGACTGCAAACTGCAGGTTATGGGAACCTCAGAGTTGGATATACTTCAATGCCATATCGTGGAACTTCATTCACTTTAACAATCATCTCAAAACCCTTTCTCAGCATATCAAAGAATATGGGAGTATAATGCACCATTTCAAACATAATACAAAGTGGTTAAAGGGGTATTAACAAGGCACTAGTGAAACTGACACTTTAAATTAAACTTTTGAGTAAAATTCTAATTCTACTATTCCAGCTCTTATTATGTGGCAAGGGTGATTTGAAGAACATTCGGGATTCTTGGCTTTTTCAGTTGCAACAATGCTGCTAGATTTATCAACATGCTCGGTGGCATCTGTTCAATAGATTTTTTCTTGCAAAACATATTGCTATCATGATGTGATAAATTTATGTTCTCTTTGATGTGGTTTTTTGATCACTTGGAATATAACAACAGAATAGAAGTTTCTCACTGAACATTCTCACTATTTTTAATAATTACTCCATTGCTTATTCCTCTCAAGACCTTGAATAAGTGTCTGGATTCCTTGTATTTCTATATAATTTAAATTGTTGACTTTGTCGATATGCATTAAAATGTCCGTCTGCTCATGCCTATTCCACTCAATTTCTCTCTAAAATTTGAATGAAGTATCAGATTTTCTTGCATTTCTATGCAATTTACAGTGTTGACTACATGTCTGTTTACTTTATTCCTTGCTAATTTCACTAATTTCTCCTTTATTTCACATTTCAAAACTTGACCCCCCATAACATTTCACTTTGGTATCTCTTTCCCTTCCAGCTTTTCTTAGTGATTGATTCATGATGATCGCATCACTTTGTGGTCCAGTGTTACAACTGCCCCAGGATCAACTACACAGGGACATATACAATTATCTATGACATAGGAATCTATGTTCAACCACAAGTTATCTGCCTGTAAGGATATTAAGCCCCTAGGTGAGGAGGCAGTCAAAGTACCTGGACAATACTTTTTTACAGTGCGGGGACAGCAAATGAAAACAAAAAATGTTGATCTGTTTGTTTTACCCCAGAAACAAGAAAGTTATATAAAAGATACAAAAGATATTGTGGTAATAGATCCTTCTGATATGGTAGATCATATAATACATAGGACTTTTTGTAAGAGCTTTATATAACCCCATGACAAAAGGCCTGACATATGTAAGGAATGTCCCCACTACCACATATGTGACATGAAGAATAGTCAGGAGCTGACATCACAGTAGCAGCTTCATCTTTGATCATATTGACATCACTTTATATGTCAACCACATCCTGCTTATGTTTTGAATCCAGGTATATACTTTTTCAAGTCATATCATAAAATTGAGGATATGATCGTATTTAATGATGTGTGAACATTAGAATTACAGATATCTCCAGGTTATGTTATTAAAAACTAATTCCATCGTAATAATAGGTCATACTCAAGGCAATCAAAAACATATTTTCTAAATGATACCAATCCATCACCTAGGTAACCTGAGGCACAGGGCCTAGCCTAGTATTTTGCAGATGGAGCTCTCTTTTGAGGAAGAAACGGGCATTACCTCTCTCAATAGCAGTATTACAATCATTATGATCTGTCATGTTCTAATATCAACATAATATTCAAGCTCACTTACAAAAAAGTCTAGGAGTACTTATCATTTGACATATACCCTTAATACGTATGTTAAACAAGGTGTCAGATTTTTGTAACAATTTCATATTATTCAAAAAGGTATATAAGCATGTCAGTAACTATTTTTTCCAAACACTACATTGGATAGAAAGATATAATAAAGTTGCTTATAACTTCCATGGTACCATGGGCTTGCCCATGATGGTACTTAATTCATGAGTACATATGTGACTTTCCATTTGAGGGATGTCATATTGAAGAAAATGTCATCTATTTTGACAGCTAATTCATCAAGCAATGATTGCATACAATAAATGATCAAAGAAATCAATTCAAATCCCTCAAGGCTTCTATGAGAAACAGTATAAGTAACCTGTAGAACAAGGCAATAGAGTATTGCTGTAAGGTTTCTCCTTCAGGAGACAATGGGATGTTGATGTACTCCCTTCACCGTGACTTCAAAACAAGAAATAAACAAAAACAAGCATACAAACATTTCTGATTGTCCCCCAACATTAAATATATACTTGATATTAAATGTGCCACTTCAAAAATAAATCATTATTATTAAGATGGTGAATCATAATCCCACCAGTCTAGTCTTGCGTCCCTGGACCCCCCCCCCCACATTTTCCACTTTATACCAGTTGTGCTGTGTTGGAGAAGTAGATAAGGGGGTCAACAGTCTTGAAGCAAGACTAAGACCAGTCCAACCAAGAATACCATAGTCCAACCAAGAATACCATAGTACAACCAAGCATACCATAGTACAACCAAGAGTACAATTATAGTACAACCAAGAATACCATAGTACAACCAAGAATACCATAGTACAACCAAGAATACCATAGTATAACCATGAGTATAATAGTACAACCAAGAATACCATAGTACAACCAAGAATGCCAAAGTACAACCAAGAATACAATAGTACAACCAAGAATACCATAGTCCAACCAAGAATACCATAGTACAACCAAGAATACCAAAGTACAACCAAGAATACAATAGTACAACCATGAATACAATAGTACAACCAAGAATACCATAGTCCAACCAAGAATACCATAGTACAGTAACACCAAAGAATTGGCAGACAAATGGGACTCTTCATCTCCTTGTATTATAATAGAATGTAATTAACTGGTCATTATATGAGACAGTTTATCTGCTACTTGAGATTATGCAGAGATCATTTACAGCCAAGAAGCAAGAGCAATATATTGCTAGGGTCAAAAATATACATGTACATATACTTATGACTGTTGAGTGTTGTGGTCACTCAAGCTATTTCAAAAGCACTCCAGCTATTTCAGGAAAATCAAGCTATTTATACAGCGCCAGAAAAGATTGTATGTTTCATTTAATCATAACTTGTAAATAATACACTGAATTGAAAATAATTTTCATTTGAGCATTAAAAAAACATCTTTAATTTTGTCTTTAACTTAGTCAGCATTATCTTCGACATACTGCACCATGTCTTAAACATCTAAAACAATGTATTCATTAAACTCAAAATAAGTAGATTTCTTGAAAATATGTGATAGGACTGGTGTAGCTTTTATTCTCCCATTAAACACGTTTTAATGAATTCTATTCACCCGAACACGTACCACAACATGTTTCTTGCATGTAGTCACTTTGCATTGCACTGGTTCCCTTTATAAAAACTGCAACCACTTTAAGTTCTCATTTCCAAAGAACATGGCATTTTGCGTGATTAATGACCTAATGATTTCCAATATATAAAAACTGATAAACAGCAAGCAACTGGACTAAGTACTAATTATCCGTTAAAAGAACTGTAGAATTGAATATATAGAGATTATTGGAGTTCAGTAAAACTTGGTTTAAGTACAAATGTAGTATCCTGCTTTGAAGAGCTAACTTCAGATTTCTAAATGTTTACATATACAGGTTTCACTCTATCATATTTGTATTTTCAGTACATGCATTTTTCATGCCCTTTCTCTTTAAAAGTTGAAAATGTTTATTTTCAGGCAACATTTTCAAACAATATTACATCATATTGGAATTGAATATGAAACGAGAACCATTTCAACTTGTATTGAAAAACATTCAATCAAATGCCAAGCTCAATATATACTAATTCTCTACATAACTGTATTTACCTACTATAATTAATTATGTTAATTGCAATTTGGAAACATTGCTATGCCATAATCCTACGAAAAATGCAGAATCTTGAGCCAGACAGTTGCATAATTTCCAACCAAAACAATCTATAGAACAAGGAAATATGTTAATTTCGGGGTTAGAATATTCATAACCCTCCATAGGTAATTCCATTACTTTGCCCATATATTATCACTGCATATTAGTTTCAGACAATGTTTCATTTTAGCAAGTTATAATGATGGTTTTGTATCAGCTGTCTGCAAATATCATACCTTGATAAAATTAGAATACTTATGTAAACCATATGATAAAGGATTACTTATAAGCCTTCTGTTGTGTTTTAAGACGCTTAACATCATAAACAGTGTTTCTGGTCCTTCTTTATACAGGGATGGGAAGGGGACTTAAACATAGGGATATGATCCAAGGGCCATGCAGTGATTTCCCTAGCATCAGAGCAACTGGGGTACTGTAGAAATTTGAAATTGACATTTCACCCTGTTGAAAATCTGTTTGCACTCTGTCAAATATATAGAATATTGAGACATTTTTACCCAACACATTTAGCTCAACCTCCCCCCCCCCCCCCATAGAATTTTGTCCAGCAGGCATATGGGTCCAGGTCAGAGACTGTGGGAACAGTGAAGCAAAGCTATGACCCCAATTACAGAGGCCACATATTCCTAAACAACATCTATCACCCCACATTCATTCTGAAGGAAAACATATACACATAAACATATTGCATATCAACAAACCTTTGCTATATTCCAGAAGCTTAATTTAAATACCACCTGCATCCTTATAAGACGCTTTTTGTGAAATTTATTTACTGATTAGGATGATGACAATATGATGATAATGAGGATCATAAGATGACAACAATATCCGTATAATGATAACAATGATAATGATGACCCTGCATATGATGATACCCAAAATCAAATTCCAGTTGGGAATGGGAATGAAGAATATGGTAACTTTAGGGATATTAAAGATGTGAAGGCATTTGAAAATCAATTGCAGGACAATACAAAAATCTCCACCACATTGTCCAGCTTCACTTCAAAGTATAATATAGCTGTATTGATCAAGAATATGATGTGTATGAAATTGATGGTGTCAGGATTATAATGTAATATTGCCAAGTATTTTCTGAAATATGATTAATGTAATTTTAGTGCCAATTATAAGAGTAACATATTTTCATTATAGCGCTCTCACCATTCTGGATCAAACAGAGGCGATTTTACAGAAAAAACAGACAAACTTGTGCAGAAAAGCAATTCCAAGACTCGTCACATCTCTTTTCTCACTGAAGCAAGCTTTGATGTAGAAAACAAGGAAAATCTTTTGAAAGAAATATTGTCCCATTTTCAAAGAAGAAAAATGTAAACTCAACAGATATAAATTACAAAACAATTTATAACACAGAAAAACTATAGATTACTGAGATTTACTGCACGACCAGGTCTAATAATACTGAAACTATACCTGGCACCATAAATGATGAATCACCAATTGAGAGGACCAGATGTGTTTTCCCAAATGTAGATCAAACAGAAGTATCTATAATGAGCAATTAAATTATAGATTTATACATTTGTGGATTAATGATTAGCAACATTGTCATGCTGGGCTCTGTTTCTAAGGCTTGATGTATGCTTTATAGTTCTTTTGAACAAGTTGTGCTATTTCAATTCACAACATTCAGGTATACTGTACTTAAACATGTTAGGCTAGACCAATTTAATAATATGTTCAGCTAGTTTAACAAGGATAAAAATCTGATAAAACCCATTTATCTGTTGGTCAGAACCCAGTACAATACTGTACATGTAGGTGAAGCTATCTTTAAAGAAGCAATATCTACTACTCTTAAGAAAGGGTAGTTTCTGTCCAGTGTGAGCAAATGTGTTATTTTAAAGAGTGGAGATGAGGCCCTCTCTTAACAAGCAGAGTTGAGCGAATGAAAAGGGTATGCCCAGGCCCGTAGCCAGGGGGGTTCGGGCAACCCCCCCCGGCCCAAATTTCTTTCAAAATCGTGCAGTTCGATTCTGACTATTTTTTGAGTGATTTTTGGCCAGATTTGCCAGATTTTTGATGTTCTGAGCTTTCCAAATACATTTAGTTAGTGGTACATATAAGAGAGAATCTGGTAATCTAGAATGCCAAAAGTCTGAAATAGATGAGCAAGGATATGCCAACCACTTTATTAACTTACCCTAGCCTTATAATCTAGGTCTTTTCCCAGACTCAGCATGATCTGAAAAAGCTATGTAAGTACATATCTTTTAGTGAGTTAACGTAACCTGAAGTTACATTACATTTTGCTTGTTTCTGAACATTGTGGTATCCAAAGCTTCTATACCATCTCTTGAAAATGCAGTTGATAAAAAGAACACACACATGGTACAAACTAGGATAATATGCATTGTGATCTATCAAGGATTTTGAAGTTTTTCGTTTGTCTGATGGAACACTGGTATGTAATATAGTGGGAGGGGAGGGGGTCAAAGGAGCCTGTAACTAGAAACTTATGAAAATGTTACAGTTTATCTTAACATAAACCTCAAATATGATCTGACAGTGATAGGTTAGTTTATGAGTGCACTGTAGGTCACATAGTTAGCAGGTAAAGTCACAATAATTATAACCCTAAAGACAATGCCCAAAGACATGAGATGAATCGCTTTATAAACCATCTAATACAAATGATTCATATATTCAAAATAGAAACCATATGGTGGTAGTGAGTATCAGTCTGCAGCACAACTCAGTGGAAATGCCTTAAAAAGTGGTTTCATGTAGATGTGCACATGACTGTCATATAAACTGTCTAATTCCAACAACATTATACTCTATACTAGGATGGAAACATTTTACAGAAAATAATATCTGAAAAAGATATAATCAATAATCGAAAAAGTAGGATGTAAGATGTTCCAATCTGCCACCGAACCCCCGCCTTTTCCTTATTTATATGGCCACCCCCGCCTTCTGCCAGTATTGTTAGATAGACGCTAATTCAATCTGACATTAAGCGGTAATTAATTAATAGGTTTTCAATGCTTTCAGACTGAACAAATTCTTCTCAATTTTGGAACACCTAGATTACATAATTGTATTATTTGATAACTACCGATTCAATTACGCATGTGACATTTTAATCAATCGTGGATTAATATTGAGCTGGCTAATCCTCTTGGTGATACATCTTACAGACAAATCTTTTATTGGTTTATTTCCAACTTTCTTTTCTTATTCCTATGAAATAAGTATATGGAAAACAATAATGCATCTTTTTATCAATTTTTAATTTTTGCAAGGGCAGCTCATTTGACCATGTCAAGGTGTGGGACAGCCTTTGGGGCGGCAACCACAAATATAGTCAATCCATCTCATTAGCATTTAATTAATTTGTTAATTAGTATTCATTGTAATTTATTACGCCAATCACTAATATCACAATGGTATCTACAGAATTCAATAGACTTTCGCCTGTACTGACCATTGAAATCACTTTTTAATTCTAAAACGGACTACAGTTCTTTTGTTTGAAGCTTCTATCCCACGATGCAGCCTGATTAATGCCTTTTCTCTTGCTCAACACCGATTTTTTTACAATTCCTCATAATCTAAATAACATTTATAGAGTATAACCTATTATCCTTTCCCAATTCCTATCTTTTCCATGCTTATATGTATTTAATACACGGAGACCACCATGGTATGTGATCAATGGGTAATTTACCCACCAATGAATCTGGCCCACCAAATATAAATCATTATTAGAGTGAGGGGAGTGAAGCAGAAACATTTGAAGATGATTCAACAAATAATAACATTGCTCTACTTTTTTGAATAAAAACGAGCCATTATTTAACATAGGTGATGATACATTGTATCACAGTGAGTAACACACAAAAATGCGCTACCATCCTTCATCACTGTCCCCCACCTCATAGAAAAAAATGAAATAACTTTTAAACACAGATGAGTCAGTATCTAACAGATTGTTTTCCAAACACACAGATGAGGAAAAAGTACAATCAGGTAGACTGACACTAGGCTTATTAGTTAATTGTGTCATAGCAAACAAACGAGATGCTGTGAAAAACATGAGGAAATGCTTATTACAGACAATGGTGCTAATCATGTACTAACATCAAACTATAATTGTAATCAATAAAAGAAAAAGAACAACTTTTTATGATCAGGTCTCAATCAATGGGTCTTTGACACTCTTTCACGGAAAATATGTCCTTCTTTTCTGACTGTGAAAAAATTATTTGATAGACATCTACAATCTCATAATAGCTGCAATTGAATTGAGCATGTACTTTAATCTTTTTGTTATGCTTTGTTAATTTGATAATCTTGTTGTTATACTGTTTTAATAAGTTAATACAAAAATAGCCTTTAGCTATCATAAAATGTTTTCCGAAATGTTTTCAACAGAGAGGGGGGGGAGGGGGATACCATTGTATTTTTGGAAATCTTCCAGTCTTGCATTAAGCTTTGTATATTTCTGTATGGTGAAGGTGTTTGAGAAAGGGGGGGAGGGTATACAGATTCTGCAAGACTACAACTGGTCATGTTTTTCAATGCAACCATGGGGCATTATTTTAGCAGATCGATTATTATTTGATGACTTGTATATTGACCATACAATTGTACTAAAACATCTGTTGTTTGATGAGCCTGACAATTTGATAGTTTGATACATCGAAGTAGCATTGATCTTAACTGAATAACTCTAATGCATTAATGAAGAGATCTGTAGCAAATACTCATTTGTGGTAGACATATTGACAAAGTATCGCTTTACCTGGAATAATTGATATGTTGTTTTTACCTGAATAATTGACATATCACCTATGCTATCTAACTTATAAAATATTCAGTCTACTTTTACCTTTCTATGAATAACACTCCAGGCCTGGTTAAAATTCATATAAAAATGTACAAGAAATAGTAGTATAAATCAATTAAAATCAAACCATAATTCATTCATTCAAGGTATATAAAAGTGATTTTCACGTGTATAAAGATAGAAAATCAAAAACACATAGTCGTTTTAAAAGTATCAAATATTCCAATAATACAAATATAAGACGAGATATTTTACTGCAAGGATAGGAATCAATAGAAGATAACAAATATACCACACAAGTGTTATAAGGTCACGCATATAAAATACGAGTAAAACAGACTCCATTCAGAAAAAAATCCAATGCCACTTATCTCTTGTATACTGTACTATTATGATTAGATGATATCTGACACATGGTACATGTAAATGTGCTACTTTAACAACCAGTGTCACCTCAATCTGGGAGTCAGGTTTAATATTTTCTGTATTTTGATTTTATTTTCACACATGTATTTCCTTTCGTTAATGGTGTTTCTTTGATACTGACCCTATTTTGGTATAATGGTATCTCACCAATGGTGTTCAAACCATTATGTCGCTTAATTAATTGTAATGAATTCACCTATATATCATAATTTGGAAATTGAACTCATTGTTACTGCATATCTAAACATGGAATGATGGAACCTGTTTTACAAACATAACATTAAGGTGTCCGATTGTGAGCGTCTTGAGAAGGGGGGGGGTTAGGGGGCCTCATTCTATAGGGACCAGTGATACAGACAGGACATAGTCAAGTTTGTCCAGAGATTATAAAACAAATGTCATATCGGAAAATACAAGTTCCATACTACAGGTACATGTACATACATATATGTATGGTATTTGTTAACTTCATCAAAATTCATTCCTTGGGGGAAAAGATAAGATTTTTTTGTCTATCATAATGTCAACTGCATGTCAAGTGAATGATAAGTAGCATGTAATAGCCTCACAGTATATGTATATGTGCATTTTTGAAATAGATAGTTTTCCTCTTTCGCATTCCTTTATATTCACAGGTACTAACCTTAGTTCAAGATACTATGTTTGTTGGTAGACTTGCTACCCCCCCCCCCCACTCAACTCAAAAAACAACCTCCCATGACCTGTGGATGTATTTAGGAGGGGCAAAAATGTGCAAAGGACATATTTCAAGTTTGGAAGTTTATGAACCAGAAGTATATCAGATTCATTCTTGATTGTGACATTTTTTCTAAACAGAAATGTCCCATATACTTTAAAACAAAACATGTTTCCTTAAACATGAAACAAAACCTATTCAAATATATCTGATGCATCATTAAGTTCACTGGTGCAATACTGTAAATATTTTTAATCGCTCAACTAAGAAAATATATTATGCTTGAGACACAAAATATTTTATTAACTAAACCAATGGGACTATATTAGAAAGGGTTTTCGATGGCAAAATATCAAGAAACATACACTGTTATCAGTGGTTATAGTTAAGAATGCATGGTCAGCTTAAAAAAAATAAGAGTAAAATAAAGTGAATTTTTCAGGGAATCAGATGAAATGAACACTCCAACTTGAATAAAAATGTCCAAATAATCAATAGGAAATTCGAGAAATAGCATGAAAAAACATGACAATTTGAGGAGAAAAGTATAAGGGACAAATATGACAAATGCCAAAATTTCTTACTGTAAAAACAACATGTATATGATACTGTACTTTGGCCCAATATTTCAATTATTCCCATAAATTGAATCCAAATCAAATAATTTCTTCGATTCATCATGTTCATTCATCCCATGTTGTTTGATAATTGAAAATTTCAGAAGAAAACAAAAGGGAATTTGAAACAATTTCAGCCATGTGTGAAAAACTGAAAATAAATGCTACATGCTTTTGCCATTACTGCCCACGTTCATATTGTAAAGCAGAAGGGTATTACACACTCGTAATAGCATGTGGGCCTAAAACATCAACCAATCGCCCCATAATTACACACCAATCATAATTTAATACATAAAACTACTCAAGCAATATATTAAGTGAATCAGGCCAGAAAAATATAAGTATACAGGCAGTAAATGATAGCAATCGTTTCAAAAAATGAAATCGAAAATTACAATGCCTCAAGGAGTTAACCCTGACCATATAAAGATTTCTCTAAAAATGTGATAAATCTCCTGATATTACACAACAGGAAAAATCATATTGACAAATTTTATGATAAAACAGGACCCCTATATTTATAAGACAATTGTACTGATTACAATTGCAGGTACATGTAGGTATCTAATAAGGTTAATAATTCAAGTTTAATAGGATATACCTGCAGTGATAGAAATATTTCATATAAATTAGTGTCTAATCAAATGATAGAAATAAGTTAAGGACACACGTCACAATCAAATATATTCTTTACATATCTGTAGGCACGGGAGTTTGAACAAGGCACTGACATGCAAAATGTTACCACCTGCCATTTGTTACAGACACCAACCACCAAACACCAACCCCCAAACACCATCCACAAAAAAAGTTGGAGATTTTAACAACATGTCAAAACAGAAACATAAAAGGGTACAATTGGACATACAATATCCCTCCTCCCACCTAATAGGGAAATACAAAACAATGTATTATGCCACTGACCCATCCTTCCATCATAATAATCCTTATGAACCCCATTTTGCTTAAAGAAACCAACTCTTTCCCTTAAAAGTATCTACCCAGATGATGGGATGGCAAGACAATATACAGGATGCCCATAAATTTTTTTTACAATTTCAATACAAAATCTGTATAATATATAAAAAGACTTTATGGAAACCCTGTATTTTAAGAAGATGAAGCTCTCTTAAAGGAGTAAAATCGACTGGAAAGGGTAAATCTCCCATGAAAAAACTTGCCCTGCTCTGCTTGGGGATCTGGAAAATCAAATCAAAGATGAAGTAATAACACTAGGCAATATTTGAAGAACACATATGTTCACAGAGCCCTATAAATAATACCAAAGGATAAAACCAACAATATGAAATGACTTGTACCAATAATATATATGTACTTAATAAAATAAACAGTGGGAAGTGCAACTATGTAGAATGTCAACTATTTAATATGTTGGTCTTAAGGATAATCTCTCAACTCCATTTCCAATGTTCTAAAATACTAGTTATTTCTCTCTCATTCAGTTCTCTATTGGCCCATTCATTTCTCTCTTATTCCTCATAGCGATGTTTTATCCCATTTATTTCTCTCTTGTTCCATTGCTTTCTCTTCTATCCCATCCATCTCCCTTTTGTCAATTAACTTTTTATTTCTCCCATTGATTTCTCTCTTATCCCATTCATTGCTCTTAATCCATTAATTTCCCCTCATTCCTTTTTCTCTTAATTTCAAATAATTTTGAAATAGATCAAAAGTACGGATTGCCCTTTACATATATTGCTATACAAATTACAGTGTAGTACATTTGGGTTAACAAAATTACATACCCATTATACTTAAACCATACAATTTTATTTCATTTAACACTGTTTTTAAATGGCATGATATTTTATTTGAACTGGTTGATACAATTGTTCTATTGAACGCTATATTTATATCAATAGTATAAATATTGTTCCTTAGAGTACATACTTGACCTTGCCCAATTCAATCACTTATCCAGCGATTGCGTATTGTTGCATGGGTTATTGTTAGGAAAATATGGCAATTCTTGATTGAATCAGAGGAAATGACGGCTCGAAATTGAACATTTCATAAATACCACAATCCGTGACATTTTCCCAATATGTCAATGCTTTGAGGAATGGCAGTTTGAGGGGTTGTGGTGCTCCAAGTTTGACAGAATGAAAGAAGTCGAAAATTTGACTATGCCAACAATTGGTATGGAAATAATGGGGGGGGGGGGGGTCATTGGGTTCTTCAATTTCTTATTACATTTACTCGTGTTAAGGTTCTTAACTCTATATAGTAATATTTTGAGAGACCTGATAATTAGCAAAACCTAAGTAAATATAAGCACAGAATGCCTTAATGTTAAATGGTTATGTTGTAAATCTCTTTCACCATGATGACAGGGAGGGGGGTACATTCATTTATTATCATATTTGTGATCAAAGTGACTTTCCTACATGATCATGGACTGATATTATTATTTTAGTATAAAATTAGCTTTAGTTGGTGTATTCCCTCAGATCATTTCTTCTGTCTACAAATCAGATATATCTTACATGTGCCCTTACAAAAAAACCTCTCGTCCAAAAGAGATTTCTAGTCCCATCATAGTTCTATAGAAACTTGAACACCTCAATGAAAGACTAAAAATCCCCAAAATTATCCTAATAACACCATGTACACATGAAAAATATTTGAATATGATATTAGATTTCAGAACATTTCTGTTGAAATTCAGAATTTTTCTTGAAAGGGCGTTAATCCCTCAATTCACACACATGTATGTATATATATCATGGGGGCTTATCCAGCATGTTTGATAATGTTTATTAGTTCTAATTTGATAATCTCACCTTGTCACCTCCCATTAACAATTTTCTTGGGGCTAATTAGTATATATTACATTACATTTGGTAAGTGATCTAACTTTGGCTGGAGTTTCTTGTCTGGCTAAAAGAGAACATGTATAATCTTTCCATAAGCCCTTGTAACCCTTATATACACCCCCCCCCCTCCCCATCTGATATTAGGGACTAGGGTTTTTCTTTGGACATCTTGATGTAAAACACAAAAGTATTCTATAATTCACCTATTAGGAATTTTACTAATCTGCTGATAAAACGATATGGTCGAGACATCAAACTTTAGCGATTTCCTCAGCTTGATGCACTATTAGGCTTCAGAGAGCATGACGATAAATGTCTTCTGCGAAACAATTAATAAAATCAGTGAACCATAGCTAATTGTTATTACAAAAAAACTGCTACTGCTTGTGACGTTGATTTTTCTAATGGCATGCAGGCTCTTACAGTCTTAGACATGATAAACAAGAATATCAGTGTAAAAACATCTTCATTACTAAAAACATCAGAATTCAAGGGCCCGAATTCAAGTTCAACGGTAGAAAAAAAAAATAACAATACATCTTACCTGCATCAGTTATGTTTATCTTCTGTTGTGTCACCTCGCCTTTGTAGATGCAGTAAACTTGAAACAATACTGTGTAGACGCCATCAAAATCAGGACTAGGAAATTTCCTCAAAGCTTTTCCAAATAACAAGACATCTGCCTTTTTGACTTGGTCAACAATATCATCACTTGTATCGTCCGGCGAACATCCCAAACTTTGGAGTGTAAAAACACTTAACAAAAGTCCGAATGCATAAACTACTGAGGTAAACTCCATGTTGAACGACTGGAAGTTAAAGATTTGACCTATAAATCAACGTTTTGTTCCAATTCGACCCGCACGATCACTCGCAAATCTTGTAGTGAATCTTTCCAAGAGTTTGTATTCATACAACGTGAATGGATGACCCGGTTTACTCTCCACGCAAATATTCCCAAACTTCGCCAGCAAACTTCCAATAATTGCAGCTGCACGGAGATTTACAACCTGTCAATTAAGGGAGCAACTGTTATTCGATTTCCATCAAACAAAGATGGTAGCACTATAAGGAGTTGGGTAGCAGTCTTGTGCTGACATCTTTAAATAACAGTATTTACTAAAATCGTATCGCTATAACATGTTTTCAAAGTCTCTCTGGTGCGATCTGTAAGTTATAGAATTAATTTAACTGATATCAGGTAGACTTTGAAATAGGTAAATAATATGCAGTTTCTATTCACAGTAAAATAAATGTCTACGTTTTTATATCAGCGGTAAGCTTATTCTTTTACAGGTGCGTCTTTACAATAAAACACATATCCAGGTATCACTAAACTTGGATCTTGCCCGGTGTAATAGATCTAAGTGTCCCCAGTGGCCAGTGTCCGTGGGACAGCCAACTCTAGGGATGCTTGTCCGTCGGACAGTTAACTCCAGGTTTTAAGTGTCCCCCTTGAAGTTTTGAATGTCCCCTTGGGGACACTAAAAACCAGCATCATTCGAAAGCTAGTTTTTAATGCCCCCCCCCCTTTATTTATGTATTAACTAATAATGCGTTTTATCATTAATAAATCATCGAGCACTACTCTGTCACGTTAAATATAGACCAAATATAACACAATTCACAAAATGTAAGTATATTATTGCTTTTATTTGCATAGACATCAAGTGAGCCTACATTAACCGTAATGACTCTGCATCACTGTCCTCTACTACTAATGAACATAGGTCACATTTTATTGCGTATATGTACTCCTAAATACAAGGGTCGTTCGAATAGTTTTGATGATCTTAAAAAATGTTTGGTCAATTTGAAGCAAGTTGAAATTTAGTCTTGAAAAGTTTCGAAATTTGACCTTTTTTCAGTAGTTTGATGTCTAATATCTCAAAACTGTCGCACAATTTTAATGGATAGTCAATAGCTTATATGTGTAAAACCTTTAGTGGAATATATATTCTGTCTTTCATCAAAAAATATTGATTTGTAATCATCAACTTTGATAAACTAAGAAAACACAGTTTGTGATTTAGTTTGATGACCTTAACATTTGACCTTGCAAAGGAGTGGTATCGATATGATGAACTTTTTGAACACGCGTTTCTCTTAAACCAGTCATCAAAACATTCTGAAAATTTTACACATCGTCCATTTAATGGTCATATTTTGGATGGTAACATTACAATTTGAATTATATATTTGGACTTTTCTCTATATTGTTTTAGAAAAACACATCACACACTTTTTTCGTTCTTGGTATCATATATTCGGAATGAAATGAAATATCTATCCGAACCTCATTGGAACAAAACGACATATAAACACAACGTGTTTAGCTCTCTCAATATTGCAATTGTACAAAGGAAAGTTTGGTTGATTTTAAATAAGTATCTTGTTAATGAAATGAAAGGTTTATCTTAATTTTTATCTATTTTAGGGGTTTTGTTTTTGGATACTTTTTGTTAAATCAACCCAAATTTTCTTTGTATAACTATAATATTGAGAGGTATAAGAAAATGTTGTTTATGCTATTTTGTTCCAACAAGGTTCGGAAAGACATTTTATTTCATTCTCAAGAATTCGTAAAAAGGAACAAAAAAACAATTACATAAAAAAATGTTAACAAAAACAGTTATATAAAATATATATACATTATTTTTGCATTAAATTGTTGCCAATCAGTCAACATTACATAAAGGACCGTGTTTTTTACAGAATGTTTCCTATAAATGGTTTAAGAGAAAAACATTGTTGAATTCAGTTCACCATATCGATACTTATCCTTTGACTTTCTTAGACATCAGTGGGTCTTTTTGTGATTAAATAAACCTAAATTTGAACCCAGAAGGTCAAAAGAAAGATCAGATTTGAGTTCCCGGGGACTTGTAGATGATTTTTAAAAATAAATTAGTCAATTTGAAGCAATATGACCAATTTTTTTACGTCAATTATCTCAAAAACGGTAAAAATTTAACGCAAACATATAGTAAGCAATTTGTAGAGAATGCTTATCTAGTTACATTTTAATTCATTGCAAGAAATAATCATGAAATATTAAGACAAAATCTGAGAAACTTAAAAAAACTCTGATTTGACCTAGATTTGGCCTTTGACCTTGACCTAGATAAAAATTCCCTCCCTGCCAAGTGCAGCTCAGGTCCTTAGTAGAAGCATATAAGAGTTATCTCAGACCTAGCTAGAAGTAGGAGAAAAGTGGTTAGGAGGAATGAATAAAAAAATAAATAAAGAATATCTATAAAAACTGGTGGTATCCTTTGAAAATGAAAAAATGGGCACCAATAATAATAGGCTACAATATGGAATATTACAATCTATTGAAACAATATAACATACGATACAATATAAACGGTGCAGACGGTTAATATATTTACACATGATATATCAATGCAGGATTCGAACCTGGAACCTAATAAATACAAACACAATTAATACACATTATGCCAACGCTTATACCGTTACGCCACAGTGGGAGAGATGCCGATATCCGATTTCGACTACACTATAACTTGGATCCTAGTAACTACAAGTATTAAATCCTATCAACGGGGGACATCACAATCTGTTACTGGTGTGACAGATCTGAGAGTCTCCCCAGTTATAAATGTCTCCCCATTTTACCCTTGTTAATATAGGAAATAAAACCTGGTTTTCAATGTCCTCCAATGGACAGCCAACCCTAGGGATCGGGGTCCTACGGACCCCGATCCCTAGGGTTGGCTGTCCCACGGACACTGACCACCGGGGGACACTTAAATCTGTCACACCGGGATCTTGCTTAAAAAAAGTTGACACTAAAATGCCATTTGACATGTCTATTTTCTAAAAATTATCAAGGTGCATTATGCAGTATTCCACCAAAACCAACTATTTTTACAGATAATACAATACAACACAGCACAGCACAACACAACGCAACGCAACGCAACGCATCTTACTTACTCGTTGGGTAGCAGTGATATAGACAGAAATTTGATCGTGAAATTGAAATATTTTAGGATAGTTTAGGAAAGTTTAGGAAATAAATTTATTAAAAATTGATTGTTGTATCAAAGAGCAAAAGTCTTTTCTGGGTCACCGCGAATGGCATGATTTCCTCGAGTCTCTTCAGTTGCAAGGCAACCATACTGGGACCGATTCGTGTCGTTCCACTACTGCCCTTGGTGGGGGCCCGCTACCATACTGTATGACTTCCGGAGTCTACCAAAGCACGTCAGTGGAGGAACCAACCACAGTCTCACAATCTGTCTCCGACAAAAGCGGTCAGAGAACCAACCCATGCCAAGGGCCGGTAAACGGTTGGACCTTCGGACCGGGTGTCCGTAGTGACAATGATCGACAACTCCGTACCTGGGGCTCGAACGCGGGACCTCCGTATCCCACGACGTTCAACCGCAAAGTAGCCTCAGTCTACACCACTAGGCTACCCTGCTTAGGTGTCAAAACTGCTAAAAAATAATGCAGTTGTTACAATTGTTTGCTTGGATAAACACGTAAACATTTCGATTAATCCCATTTGGTTGGAATCAAGATTGTCCAACGATCAAGGAACCGCAATGAACTAAACAGCTCTTGCAAAAGTTATGTCTATAAAGTCTTATTACAAATAATGAGTTTAGTATAATATTCAAGATCCATCTACTATTGAATATCAGAAAAGACAACCATTCTAAAATGCCGAAAGTTGTTACAAAAGTGCACATATCAATTGAGTCTGAAAGAAATCATTAGGGATCACGTACTATTGTAAGCCGATGTGTGAAAACAGTTATAATTGAGATACATGTATCTAGATTGGTTAATATATCGGTAAGTGAGTAGGTAATTGTTCATATGTTGAGCAAAATAAGCTATATTTTGGCACATTACTTCGGCACATTGAAATAATCGAATTATGTTAAGTACTAATTAAGCGTGGCTCACAACGAACAAGAATTGTGTTTACAATTTGCAAAAGGACAGACACAAGTTTCACAGTATTCAAACTATTTCAGAAATTTTATTTTTTTGATTTCCGATCAGTGTATTGGAGTTCTATATTTTCAGGTGCACGCAGTTCATCCCTCGCAATATCTTCGTCCACGTCCCCAGGTCTAGGCCTACGTCTTTCTTGCACAAAGAGTTCACGGATGACATTCGTATTTTATCAATGACTGAAACAAGATTGACAACAATGATTAGGCCTATATAGCTGTTATTATCTAAATAATATATTTCTTATTTGTGTACAACGTGGCTATAAAACATATACGGCTACACAAAATACATAACTTTTAGCCTGCAAAATACATGACTTGTACCACGCGTGTGTACACTGTGATGTAAAAAGGCGTTTACTTCATAAAAATCACAACCTTAAAACCAGGTGTGAAAGAAATTATGGTCCCCCGGGGATTATGGTTCCCCTTCTTAACGGCCCTTACTGACCCTGATTGTGTATAGGATGATAAGGGAAATAGGTCACCATATAAATCAATGGAGAGTAGGACCATAAATTGATAGGACCTCCTACCCTTTTACACAGGTGTAAAAGGGTAGGTGGTCCGATCACATTTTGGTCCTACTCTCTATTTATTTATATGGTGACCTAAATACAACTCTTTCCCTTATATTATCTTATACGCAATCAGGGCCAGTAAGGGCCGTTAAGAAAGGGGACCATAATCCCCAGGGGACCATAATTTCATTTACACCGGTTTAAAATATTGATGTATTATTTTCACTTGGAAGAATTAATAAACTTTATATATTTGCAAAGTTCCATTCAAATTCCCGCGTGGGCAATAAAAAAAGAGTAGACCGTTTTGAGACAGTGACCCTTGTTACACAAAACATGGTTAATTCCGGGGGAGAAATTGCTTCGTTACGAAGTATTTTGATAAAAAGCTATGTAAACATATTAATGAAAAACTAAATCTGAGACCTAGCCAGAACATATGCGAAGCAATTCTGAATAACAGATGAGGCTAAACTTTAAATGAGATAAAATGCTGGAAGAAAGAAGGAATGCAGTGGATGAAGTCTGCAGCCCTGCGTTCGGTGGATGACGATATTTATGACAGCAGAGAAATAACGTTTGAATAAATGCACTGAGTAGTTTCAGATTTTCATATATTGTATATTGATTTTCAACATTGGTTGGATGAAACTCTCTTTTAAGAAGCAAAATCTAAATACTGGAAGGGGTTTCAAATAAACAATGAAATATATAAAAATTGAAACAACTGCCTCATCTGCCGCATGCCGAGGTACAGGTAATCATAAATAAATAATCCTCATTTTAAGTTTTATCTTCCAGGTGATAATAACTCTCTTTGTCTGATACCACTTTTAGATTTTTGTCATTTAAAATTTGTTCCAATAAAAATCTGAACAGATTGCCAAGTTTGCCGTAAACTCGCGGAAGTCGAATACGATCATGGTTTTAAATGAGATAAAAGTAAACGCATTATGACTCCAAAATGGTCATCTCAAAGAGATGCGCGGACATAGGTTCTGGTACCGTCCGAAGTAGTGATCTTTCTCAAAGAATTCATCAAATTTACGAAATCTCCCTTCTAGTTTTAGTGAAAGACCTTCCCGGATTTATCAAAAATTGAAATTACTTAGAAAACTAGAGTCACATTTGCTAGATACGACGGGCCTGATGGTCCCAGGACGGGCTTACGGCCACCGTAGCTTCACAAAATTGATATAGAATTTACATCGTAATTTAATTCTTGCTGCACATTCTCCCAATTTTGGGGAGCTACGGCCACCCGGGTACGGCCGCCACCATACGGTTGCCGCAGATGACCTGGCTTTGTACGGCGTTTGACTCGAATACGTTTAGTAAGTTTAGAACTAAACTCCCGACTAAACTCTGCGCTAAATAACCTTACCTCAAACTAAAAAACTCTAATTGAAGTGGAATTACCAGTTACCACCAAAGTGGTAGTTCCATGTAAAGCCTGTCTTCTAGAAACGCCAATACCAACCATTGCACAAAATTTGTCCAATATTTCACTGCGCATGCGCAGAACCATTACTTCCGGTTTTCCAAAGCCTATGGGATTTATAATGGAGACATTTTTCGAACGCTTACTGTGCGAATGATATTGATTTGCCACCTTAGTCATCTCAGGTTTCTATAACTAGACATCAACCTTTACTGATTTAACATGTTTTAAGCAATGTACACATGCACACTTTTCGGCCAATTTGTTTTGAAAAAATCATGAAGAATTCATGCATGACTCCATTGAAATCCATTAGAAATGGCGTCAAAATGGTGAAATGTGGATATTCAACGGTCTGGTAGAGGTACTTAAAATCATATGGTATCTTAGTCATCTCAGGTTTCTGTAACTTTGAAGGTAGATCTGTTTGATTCCGTTGAGATTAGAATCCTCATACCTTTAACTTTTCGGCCAATTTCAAACAAAATATGATAACTTTTGGTGATATAACTGGTTCATTACATTGGAATGACGTCAAAATAAAATAAGACAATCTCAGTTTCTATGGCACTGACGTCATGACGTCAGATTTATCTTAAGATCTCAAATATGACGTCATGTTTAATCAATGAATGACATCTATCGGCTATTCGACCAATTCTGTGCAATGAACAATCCGTCAAAGATGTACGAATTGGCAGGATCGGGGAGTTCATATTTCCAGTTTTTCTATTAGTACACAGACATGTATGGCAGATTAAAAAATGGGACCAACAACAATGGGTAGGGGTTCTGATCAGAGAGATGTCTGGATAGGTTTTACTGTACTGTTTAACAATCGTAAATCTTGTGGTCAATAAGTTTGCTTTGTTGTATATATATTTTCATTTGTGATTTTGGCATTGTGATATCCATAGTCTCTACTATCCGTCAGATAAAGAGAGACTCTGATAAAGCAGAATGGTATTCTTGATACTTTTTATATGTTTTATGTTTGTTTGGTCAGTTACATGCACTGAAATGTTAGATCGAATTGGTTATTGTTCCCCATTGTTATAAGGTTCTTGTTTTGTGTTAACTGTGAAATCAAATTGAAAATGGGAATAAAAGCAATGTTGAAATCAACTAATGATTGAG
This sequence comes from Owenia fusiformis, assembly GCA_903813345.2. Lineage (NCBI taxonomy): Eukaryota > Metazoa > Annelida > Polychaeta > Sabellida > Oweniidae > Owenia > Owenia fusiformis. The sequence continues at coordinate 13,400,913 of CAIIXF020000005.1, read as the reverse complement.
GAGAAGTCTGACAAAATAATGAGTTTGCATTGGGAAATCAAAGAATTTTGCTTTCAAAATAACGCCCAGGGGCGTTGCAAAGGGACCATGTATCACTTCCATTACTAAAACGATATTGCTCGTTTGTGATGTTAATTATAAGTTTTATCAACGTCAATGCCCTCTATTATTGTAATAAGTTAATCGGGGAGTTAGTGCATTAATTTGTAAGCAGTGCCAAAAATAGAGGGCATTGGTGTTGATCAAGTTTACCACACTCATAACATGTTTCACGCCTGCTTCTATGCTGGATACACAATCCAAAACAATACATTATAACTTTGTGGATAAAAGGAGAGTTGTCCAGAATTCTGCCAAAGGTGTCCCAAAACGAATGAAGAGGAGTGAAGGGCATTGAAGGGGAGGGGGGACAAGCCCCGGGGTACAAGCACAGCATAGATATGCCGGAAAGTCCAATGGTTTCACCCATACCACAGAAAACTATTTACAAATGTTCCTATCCTTTCTAAAAAATGTATATTTAGAACAATACAATAAGAAAAAAATAGATGAAAAAATGATAAAGTCATAAATTATAGGTAAACAGTTCTCTATGCCTTTTCAGTACAGCCTTTGAAATAGGTAAAAGTTATCCCGTTCCCGGACTATAGACCATAGTCCTGGAACGGGATAAGGTAAAAGCAGTTTAGTGGAACAATTACAAATATAATCGCTTCTTCTCTACGAATTAAAAACTATGTACATTACATTGTAACATAAAGTCTAAGATTGTATCTAATGGGTAAAAAACTTTTGAAGTGCAATTCAGCAAAATTACTTCCCGACTTCCGGGTCATATTAGTGGGTCAAATTATTTCGAGAACGAGGCTGCTGAAATAACACAGAGTACCGAAACTCAACTCGGTAAGTTTATTTTCGTCATTTTACATATGTATAACTGTGATATATTAGAGATATAGGTAACATTGTTCAATCAACATTGCTATCGGGGTCATTTAGATGTAAGCTAAACCTTTTTTTGTTTAGTGATTGGTGAATTATACATGTCGAAAGTTTGTAAACTTTTCGAAAACTTTTCTGGATCGAATTTTTTCAATAATTTTTCAGTCTATACCTTTTCATTCAAGCAAGCACTTGTTTAACATACGACATATAAAGATACTGCTGGAGGTTGGTTGTTTTGTTGACCGATTGTGTGGACATACCTTCATCGATGCAAACTTTTGAACATAGATCTTCACATCTCCAGATACTTGTGACTCAGTTCAAACCTGAGCCTTTGAGAAGGGGGTTTTGTCATGTATTCATGTAAGGTGACAATACATTTTCACTTTGCATGCTACTCATCAGAGTTACTGACGAATTTTACGAAGCACTGAACTTAATGTCACATTTCTCGTCTACTCAAAATCCGCTAAAATGCTGCACGTCCAAACCCTCTCCATAGGCTCAAACCTATCCAAAGTGAACATGATGTCCTAAAATATAATTTCGTATCCGATTCATTGTAAACTAGAATTTACTTATGATTTAAGATAAGTATAAATTGAGGGTTACAAACAAACTTATCAGAAGAGGAAGAGGGTATATGTATTTATTGTAAAATAGCAAGGGCTAATAAGAATTCTCAGGGCAAAAACTTGTGTCATTAGCAGGCCCGTAGCCAGGATTTGCCAAGGGGGGTTCAGTTTTCAAAAATTTCCAGGGGGGGTATGGCTAAAATCACTTGAGGAAAAACTGCATGATTTTGAATGAATTTTTGGCCAGGGGGGGGGGGTTCGCCCGAACCTTGCGAAGCCCCCTGGCTACGGACCTGATTAGAGTCCATTTCACTGCTTTATTTCGTCAGTAGAACGGCAAAAATAAGAAATTGGGAGACCATTGTGCAATAATATATGGAAAAGTATATTCATAATGTACATGAATGACATTTGTATATCTTGGATTGATTCTAGTTTGGCTTATAAAGTGTGTGGCCTCTTATATTTGGATGTTTCTCTGCCATGTTATTTTCAATAAGATTAACATGGCTGAAATTCTTCAAATTACAAGACGGTACAGGCTTATTGCACAAAAAACTAAAAAATCTGAAATATACAAATGTCATTCATGTACATTATGAATATACTTTTCCATATATTATTGCACAATGGTCTCCCAATTTCTTATTTTTGCCGTTCTACTGACGAAATGAAGCAGTGAAATGGACTCTAGTGATTTCATTTAGAGTGATCCAAAAAAGAATAAGTTAGATCTTAGGGGTGGGTCAAGGAAATGATTAATTAAATAGCCCGGTGAGTGGTTACCTTGACATCAATAACTTTTGAGACAATGTTGGGATTACGCCACTGTAATGTAATGTGTCATTCAGACATCATAATTCAATATTGACAAATGGCTGACTCGCTAGAATGCTGATTTAGTCCGATAAATAGCAAAGCGATACAAAATTTCTTCAATTTTATTCCATCCAGTGTAAAAACGTGACTTTGAATCCCCAGGAAAATTTTGTGAAGGGATGCATTTTTTGAAAATCAGTACATCCCAGTTGCGCAATCTTTGACAAACCTACTGAAAACACTGATATATGATGTACCCCTCAATTCATATATATCCGTTTTAAATTTAGAAAATCACTACCAGGCATTACCTGTTGCAAGGCCTTAAATTGAAAGTCTAAGGGTGTTTACAGTTCAAGTGGCGAGTTCTGGCATTTTATTTGACATTTAGAATTTTACCTATATTGAGAAAAGGCCTGTGGAGAAACATTGGTGAATTGACCTTACTTCATCGGAGAGGGGATATTGGTAACATTGAAATTGAATAGCGAATTGTCAATACTATTTATTTGAGTATAATCCTAAACATTGGCTGAATTTCAGTATTGAGAAACCAAACAAATGCTGAAGTATTACTTTTTGAATTGCCAGAATTTATGAATGAACATAATAAACTTGCTTGAACCAAGGAAGCAGGTATATTTACATTACCAACTATGAAAAACTGTTTAAGTTTAGCTCATATGGTTTTTGTTCTTTTTCTTTTGTGTAGTATTGTTGTCGAAAAACTTAGCTTTGTAAATGTATAATGGTGGATTCAAATGTTATGTACCATTTCCTCAAAGTTTGCCTCAGTATATACGAGCTCGTATATTCCAGTATGTAATTATCCCATCGAACGAAGTTCGGAGGGATATAGGGAACGCCTCCGTCCGTCCGTCCGTACGTACGTACGTACGTCCGTCCGTCCGTCCGTACGTCCGTCCGTCCGTCCGGGCAATAACTCAAATACCGTTGGCCTGATTTTATTCATATTTTGTATACATATACCCTATGGGGGTAGAAGTTCTGCTTGAAAGCCGATTTTCAAAATGGCCGCTCATTTAAAAATGGCGGCCATTTTAGTGCCGATTTTACAGTAATTTAGGTACAATATGTAAAACTGTAATAGCAATATGTTTTAAATGTAAAAAAAATTATATAGGACATTAATAAAGCTAGAAATGTAGATATTAAAAAAGCACATGGCAGCCATCTTGAAAAATGGCGGCATTTTCTCGTTATTTTACGATTTTTGTTGTAACTCGAAAAGTAGTGGAGCGATTTTGTTCATATTTGGTATGTGAATACTATAAGCATGGCACACTGTCTAATGACACTTTTGGTAGAAGGCGGCCATTTTGAAAAATGGCGGACATTTTGAAAAATGGCCGCCATTTTAACTTATTTTACTAAAACTCGAAAAGTAGTGGAGCGATTTTGTTCATATTTGGTATGTGAATACATATAAGCATGGCACACTGTCTAATGACACTTTTGGTAGAGGGCGGTCATTTTTCAAAATGGCCGCCATTTTAACGTATTTTACTATAACTCGAAAAGTAGTGGAGCGATTTTGTTCATATTTGGTATGTGAATACTATAAGCATGGCACACTGTCTAATGAGACTTTAAGTAGAAGGCGGCCATTTTTCAAAATGGCCACCATTTTAACGTCTTTTACTATAACTCGAAAAGTAGTAGAGCGATTTTGTTCATATTTGGTATGTGAATATTATAAGCATAGCACACTGTCTAATGACACTTTTGGTAGAAGGTGCCCCTTTTGAAAAATGTTCGATGGGATTCGCTACGCTTTGGCGTTGCCGTTGTTCTGGTTGGTTTCGTTTTGTGCAAAAATATAGGGAGTGCTTGATGAACATTTTTCAAATGTTAAAAATCTGAGCAAAGGTGTAGGACTTTGTTTGTCTGATAGTTAAAGAATTTCTCTGATGTCAGTTTCATGCTTATTAACACTGTTTATAAGATAGAGTATGCACTTCAATTCTCAGATTCGCTCAGATTTCAAAATACATGTATGTCTCCAGTCTTATATAAAGACATGGCATGTACCTTCAACCCCTTCATGAGAGATCCCCGCCTTTTATCATTTTCCTTCTTTGTAAGGCAGAGATGGTCTGAGTATCATAATGCCTCCACTCGTTCATTCCACCAATTGAAGTTTCATATATAGAGGAAATGGTAGAAATATATAGGGTATTGATGCAAAACCAATGATTTTGTCATTGTTTTTTCTCATTAGGTTTCCTCACTGAGTAAGTGAGGGCTTGGTATGTGGTCATTTTAATTGCACAAAACATGTTTACAACCCAGCATGTACCTGTAGATCCAATAAATTATAATTGTTATATACATGTAGACTGTTGCTGTTTTACACCTTGTTATCTTGCATGTCTTATATTTTGATTGAATATGCTGAATGTAACATGTATCTTGTAACATGAAAATAAATGAATGATGACATTTTGCAATAATTTGCCAATAAAGTACCATAAGAGGGGGAGAAACCCCAGTGTTCAAAGATGACATACGCTTATAATGTAAATCTTTATTGAGATGACATCGTCGCTGATTGGTTTAGTGAGTCAATTTGAAAACTTTGAAAACCAAGATGGAGGGTAAGTACTTTTGGGAAAGGAGGTGCGCGAAGGAGGAAATCGTATGTCATCAATTGAATCATGGGGTTTTCCCTCCTCTTAGGTACCATGGTGATATAAATATACATGTACTACATGTAAGTTTGTAGTTGGGAAGTCGACCAGAATCTAAGTTAGCTATCTTTTTCATTTTGTCCTACTAATAATGCCTTGTTATTTTGTGCTTGTTTCAAGTCTCAAAACTATTAATGGAGTTTTCCAAGTATTGATCTTAAATTTCTGTCACTCGTGTAGATTTTCAATTGCCTTTTCAGCTGGGCGGCCAAACCAAAATATGACGTCACGATTATCACTACGCGCCGGTGATTAAAAATTCTCGGCATACGTCCAGAATCTCCACTTCCCGAATAGATATTCTAATCCTGTAAAAACTACAGAATATTTACACTTTATACTTGGCAGAGACATAATGTATAGTTTCTTTTTACGATTTAAATAGGTTTCGATCACGCAACTTCAATATAAGTAGGGTAATTTGAACTTTCATTGCGAGAATTTTGAAGACCCCTTGAAACAATCGAATAAAAACCACTAGTTCGGTAGGCAGTTTGAACTGTTGTTTTCGACTTGTAACATGTATTTTCAGATTTCAAGGTGTAACTTTATAAGTCATGACGTGAGTGGTCTATGTCCCTTCATATAAGTGTGTCTGGATCTATACTAGACAGATTCGCTGGACATTAAGTTGAAATGAGCTGTCCTTATCGGGGCTGACTCGATTTGGAATCAGCTGAATGGCGATTTTCCTTCTGACATTCGACGAGTTTAGTGAGCTCTTCAACCGATTTGTTCTTGGTAAATCGCTTGACCAACGAGATTAAAAGAAAGTCTATATCATATAGGTACTGCACATACCTTAAAACTGCATAACACGCGCGATTATTTGTATTTAATCGTCTCTTTACCGTCTCCTGATGTCTATTCTAGAGTGAGCAACTACATGTATTTGTCAAATACATTCCACGGGAGGTCAATGATACCGGTCACTGAGTACAGTGACCCAAAAGGCAAATTATAACATACCGATTACTAGTAGTACCCGGTTACCATAGAAAATATAAATTCTATTGGTAAATGTAACTAAATCAGAAAACTCAGAAAATATAGAATAATAACATTAATTTTGATTTTCAACTGAATATTATATTGAAATTGGAATCTGAGAATGTTCAATGCTGGGGCATAAATAAGGAATGGCAATAATATATGGAAAAGTATATTCATAATGTACATGAATGACATTTGTATATCATTGCAAGAGGTTACATTTCTTCAATTATCACTGAAGGGGCTTAACTTGAGGCAACCATTGTCTAATTCAAATATAGACCGAAAAGCAGGGGTAATATTGTCGAATACACCCCGCGTGAAATGTTGACTTTGTTTACATTTTATAGAAGGCGTGAATACATTCGTGTTCGAATATAAAATTTAGCATAGAATTTATGCCTGGACTGGAATAAAAGGAGACGTCGCCGTACGGAGAACAGTCTCTTGGGCTCATAATTTTTTAATGAAAAATTTAGAAATATCACCCAAATTAAATCATGAATATTCAAAAGAACACACTTAATTCTGCAAGATGTAAAAATATCACAATTGTTCGAAGCAGGGGTAACGTGCAGTAGACCGATTCAATAAAATTACAATTAGTCTAGAATTGGAGAAAGAAGTTCATCAGTTTACTGCACTCATAATATCACCCAAATTAAATCTTTTCAAAAGAAGACATTCAAATCTAGCCTAAATAATGTAAAAGAATTGTGCAAAGCAGGGTAACGCTAGAGTGATGAACTTCGTTCTTCAAATCGAGAATACTCATTTGTTGAAAATGTTATACCTAGCATTTGTAACAGAATTATGCCTGGTACATACTTTTGCTCTAATAATGCAATATTTAATGTTTTCATGCTGGGGATATAATTGCAAATTTTGTAAAAATTATGCTAACAACAAATATGACGCAGACAGATGTTATAATTATTTTAAATATTATCAATAATTCACTTTATTTTCATGATATTCAATACAATTTATATAATATTGCATGTGTTCAATATAGCAGAACTTGATTGATACCTTCTAAACCATACTATAAGGGAACGAATTCATCATCATTCATAGGGAAGTGATTTTAAAGTGTGCCCCAATTTCAGACACAGATAGACATGATAGAAACCAGAACAACGGCAATGCCAAAGCGTAGCGAATCCCATCGAACAGAAATGGCTGGCATTTTTACAAACGAATGCAAATATCATAAAACAACACACCAGAAAGGCCACCATTTTCAAAATGGTTGCTCACTAGCCAAGTTGTCATCAGGAGAAATAATATGCTTTTAAGTAGCCATCTCTAAAATTTTTGAAAAATCGCACACATACTTGTAAAATAACACACATAAAAATGGTGGCCATTTTTCAAAATGGCCGACTACTCCCCAAAGTTTAATTAGACAATGTGCCATACTTAAAGTATTCACATATCAAATATGAACAAAATCGCTCCAATACTTTTCGAGTTATAGTAAAATACGTTAAAATGGCGGCCATTTTTCAAAATGGCCACCTTCTACCAAAAGTGTCATTAGAAATAGACAGTGTACCATGCTTATAGTATTCACATACCAAATATGAACAAAATCGCTCTACTACTTTTTGAGTTATAGTAAAATATGTTAAAATGGCGGCCATTTTTCAAAACATTTTCAAAATGGCCGCCTTCTAGCAAAAGTGTCATAGGACAGTGTGCCATGCTTATAGTATTCACATACCAAATATGAACAAAATTGCTCCACTACTTTTCGAGTTATAGTAAAATACATTAAAATGGGGGCCATTTTTCAAAATGGCCGCCTTGTACCAAAAGTGTCATAGGACAGTGTGCCATGCTTATAGTTTTCACATACCAAATATGAACAAAATCGCTCCACTACTTTTCGAGTTATAGTAAAATACGTTAAAATTGAGCCATTTTTCAAAATGGCCGCCTTCTATCAAAAACAGTGTGCAATGCTTATAGTATTCACATACCAAATATGAACAAAATCGCTCCACTATATTTTGAGTTACAGCAAAAATCGTAAAATGAACTTCGTTCGATGGGATAATAAATGTAGATCTAGACAGGCAGGAAGTGTGTAATTGAAAAATTGACCAAATGACATTAAAACTTGATACATTTGACCAAGTTTTTGGAATGAGGATATTCTCAAAATTTCAGTTTTCATGAATCTCGTTCTAGCTTTTTAACAGAAAATAATAGGACAAGACAAAAACTAATAAATATCACTCTCAATGAGCATAGCACCAGTCGATTTGTATGAAGTTCTATCCTCCAGAGCTCCGAAAGTTGGTCAGCTATAGACTTTGAAGTTGTACATCAAAGTTGTACAAATTCAAATTGAATACCATGAGTGGAAGACATTTTGATGACAAAATATATTTAAAAATTCAAAATGGAGGCCATGTGAAATAACTGATAGGTTGTTTTCTTGGTATTTTAATGACAAGATATATGTGGCATCCATCCACCAGGTTGCATGCTGATTTAGCAGAAAATGAGAATAGAACATGTAAAAATTACAGTTAACATTTTTTTTAAAATCATAATTTCATAATTCCAGCGACATATTTCTAACCCTTTTTCTCAACACAGCCCCTGTGAGGAGGGGGGTCATGCCAAAAACTCACAGATTCAATGGATAGACAACCAAAATTTTAGATAAGCAGAAATAATCATTAATTTGGTTAAAATGAAAAACTAAGATTTTAAAAACTATTTACCAATGTACCAGTGTACAGGGTGTCCAGAAAGTATGGGACCCCCTAGGCAGACATATACCAATGCCTTCACAGTATGTATTATATAACATTTTGAGGGTTATCAAGAATTACATTGACTTGTCCAGTATCATGATTCAACTCTCAAATAGTGTTTGGCCAAGGTGAGGGTAGATACTCCATGGAAACTCTTTATTTCCTTAAAAATGTTTTAAGAGGATTTAAAATGCAACATGGCCAAGGAAAGACACACTACTACTAATTTAGTGTAAAACTGAACTTCAACTGTAGCCAGAAACTAAATTTTGAAAAATCTGTAACCTTTTTCCAATTTGGGAATTGACACATCATACTTGGCAAATCAATGTAACTTTGGATAAGCTTTAAAATCACATATGACAATGGGGGCATTGGTACATTCTGCCTATGGGGGTCCCATACTTTTGGGACAGCCTATAAATCTTTCCAGCAAATACATGAAATAGTATTTTCCAGAATATTTCCAATATTAGTATTTTCCAATATATCCTTATCTAATTTTGAATCATAAATCATTACCTCAAAGAGTTGGAAGACAGGAGAATCAAATTGTCCCTGCTAACTGACTCTCTTTATAGTTCAATTTTCATGTCAACATCAAAGTCGTGTTATCATTCATTGTTATCATTTTGAGTATATAGTTCTTGGCATCTCGTTAACATTGCACAGTATCATTTTGTTTTCACCTTATCAATACTCTGCTGTTATGGACATGGTCTGGTCTTATAATCTCCATTGTGTTTCATCAGAAACTGAGTTTTTCAGATCAGACAAAGTTGATTTAACTGTACCATTAATAGGTGATGGTGAATGCTGTAACGTTACGCCTTCATTTTTGTTGATTGATTCATGTGAAGTTGTAAATCTGAGCTTGATATTGTTGATAAGTATCTAGTAACCTTTGAAGCCAGTCATTTTTGCACCTATGGCAGGGAACATCTTCAGCCAACACAAAAAAATCTGAAAAATTAGAAAAATACATGAATATTAATGTTATATTATAAGAAACTTGATAGGAAAAAATCATGTTTTCTGTAATCAATATGACAATATAACAATGGACTAGTTATTAGAAATAATCTTGATTTACACAATTCAAAGTTTTCAAAATTCAGTCAATGTGATATCATACTTGAAATCTACATATTACTAGTAAATAATATCTCTTCAAATGTTGCATTGTGGGTAATAATTCAAGAAAACATTCCAGTAAAAATATAATTTGTGGGAGAATGTTCACATTTATTATTGCCATAATTGTGATGAATTCCATTTTATATTAAATTATCAACATGTATGCAGATGAGATAATCATGTTTTTATTTTTGAGTTAAATCATTCATGAAAAGTACAAAATAACATTTTTCTTGGAATGTGTACAAGAAGCATTTTCTCCAATTTTTAAAACCCAAGGCAATACTTCCCTTCTGTTGAAAGCCCATGACTAAAACTGATGAAAATTCAAGTTTATTGGGATCACTTTAGATTTTTTCAAAATTTTCAAAATCAAGCATAATCGATTCCTCGGCTAGCGAGGGGAAATGGGAATCCCCGTTGAGTCACGCAAACGCCCACATGTGCCTTAAACCAGGCAGCCAATCAGGTTCATGATCAACAAATTCAACAACCAATCAGGTAACAGGTGGATTTTCTGGTATATTCTAACTTCAGATTAAATTAATTACTGCGAAATTAATTAGATCTGTCTGTACAATTGCAAAATTAACACTGAAAGCTGGGGATTGGGGACTTAGGTAAGTATATATCTAGTGGTTGAATATGTGGTAAATTTCAATATACCCAATAGTATAGTCTCCTTAAACTTTCAAAATAAGCCAATGTTGATTAGCTTACTGTTTTAGGAAAAGAAGCAAATATTATGTTTTAAATATTGCTTCTACGAGGAATATAATTTTAAAATGCATTTTTCTCTGAAACATTTTCATGACACACATGCATAGATAGTTCATTTCTTGCTTATTTATCAATACATTTTTTAAAATCAAAACCAAAGTTTTGTATATCTCATTTTAACAACTTTTGGTTAGACTACAAAATAAGGCTAAGTGTTTTAAACTTTATATGGGGCCTTTAAAACAGTCTGTTTAAAATTTTAGATGATATATACGGTATACCAACTTCAGTTAGTTACATGAAAACAAACAGTTTACCTAGTGTTCTCCATCAGAGGATTTGAACATAATTTCTGTTCTAGGTTGAGTCAAGGCATTGTTGTTGGTCCTCTATTCTACTTTTGCAAGGCATTTCCTGAAAAAGTTATATATATTTTTTATTAGGGCTGAAAAAGCTATTTTGATGGTAAAGGTCATTTTGACAATAACCATTGTGATCCTGGCCATGTAAATGATATATCAGTATATGGGAGTACTACAACTGACTGAAGATCAAAGCAGAACTCAGTTATCTTACTTCATTCAAAAAACTTTAAAATAACATGATTATTTCATTTCCTGTTTGGTGTAAATTTCTGATAACTACCATGAGACCTTAATGTGACCATAATATAATTAATTAATCACTGGCGGATCTGGGGGGGGGGGGGCTAAGGGCCGGGGCCTCGTCATTTGGGTGGGCTCAGAAAAAAATGGGCCAAATTAAATTTTGGTCCAAAAAAGTCTTAAGGCCCCAGAAAGTGGGCTTTTTTGGTCATAATTGGGGCTTCCAAGGCCTTATTTTTTAATTTTAGGCCAAAGTTTCAAAATAATGGGCCTCAAATGTCAAAACTTGGTTGTAGGGGTCCAAACATTTTTTTCGCTGAAGTTTTTTCTAAGACCAGAAACTTGCCCCCCCCCCCTTGTTGGTTCCCAGGCCCCTGCAGCCCTGTAAATGTTCGCTCGCCACTCAGGTCAAGAAACATTGTAAACATTTTACGGAACTACCTTGACTTTGTCGCAAACCAACAATATACACTGTTACTGTACAGCATTAATTTCTTGAATTTGCACAACACATGTAAGATACTCACATAACAAGCAAATCTAGTCTTGGGGAGTCACAAATATGACTGAGGCATTGCTGTTCAGATTCAGAGAGGGAAGATGACATTGAAATCCCCTGTGAAATCCACAAATTAAATCTGGTAGGCACATCGAAGCAGAGGCAGAATCAAGGAGTTCTGGAACCTGCTTTCTGGAAATGCACAAAAGAAATAGCTATATATTTGGCGCATGCGCAATATGACCCAAAATATGGTCCCTAATTTTGAAACAACATGGGTCATTTGGAGGCGCTGACATCGAGCTTAACTCCAAGACCCTGATGCTATTTACATCAAATATACAATATTTATTATCACATCAATGTGTGAGTAAATTTCTAGAATCCTATGTGCAATAAAAGATACTGAAATTTGATGAGATTGCCTCTAACTTTAAAAAATTTCAAAAATCAAAAATTACACCATCATTATTCAAATTATGTGTTTTCAAACTACGTTATCTAACAGAAATACTGAACTTACTTAAAAGCCGTGAACTCCATCGTAATCACCTGGAATCCCTGAATCCTGTAAACACTATCGGTTGATCTAAATATCCATGAATCTACTAAAATCCGTTCAAATAGGCTGAGCCAGTTCAATTTGTTTTCAGCGCCATCGATACTTTAAAATTACGAACGAAAGGGAAAGACCCCTTGGAATCAACTAAAAAATGATAAAACAGTTAGCGATTTTTGTTTTGTTTGACATTCTCTCTTGATTTTAAGTACAGTAATGCCAAGTTGGTGCTCAAAGCCATCCACGAACAATTTATGAATGACCGATGTTGTTGTTTTGTGGCTGAAATGCAACATTTAAAAAACAGGTCACGTGACCTGAGAAGGTCCTTTGGCATTTCAGCAATTTGGCGGATTCAAGAGTAGAAACCGCTCCAGATGATGGCTTCAAATTGCCATAAGAACTTCGAATTGATGCACAATACGGCTGACTTATGCGTATTTAGATCATACGCATACGTTGAATTCAAGAATTAGTTGCTAAAAGGCTAAAAATACTGAAAACTTCGAGTCCGAAGACGACCCTCTTCAAAAGCCAGGGCTTCACCATTTTGGGTAATTTTGACACGACAATATGACTGGACCGCAATTGATTCAAGTCTCCTGACAAAAGTACTTATCCAGGCATTTTTATATTTAGACACCATATGTATTTTAGACTACTTTTTATTTATCAATAGATTTTTAACCACAGATCTGTAAGAAAAAAATTTGCCCAAAACATTCTGAACTAATGTTTCCTCAGAATTGTTTTTGTCATTTAGCTGATTTTCTAATCACATATTTTTTTCGACGTGAAGAAATCAATTCCCAACAAAAACTTAATGCGGGAATTGAGAACTACACGTCAATTTTATCATCTACTGGTTATTTTGTATCGGCTGACTACGGGTTTCATCCGAGATTGAGTGTTTACAACTTCAGGGGACCATGTCAAAATCGATCCCTGAGAATTAACATTTTTTTCTGAAAATCAATTACTGCTGACTAAGTGGCTGATAACTCGAGAAATATATAAGAATGGGCAATAAAACGTTCAAATCACGTCCGCGAGTTAAGGGGGGTTCGTTTTGTACTAAAATCACATAAATAACTAATCTCAGAAAAAAATGCCCAAAACATGTATACGACCCCAATTTTCAAAATTATCGAAACCCAGTTTCAAAACTTTTCTCTTTGAGGTCTTCTTTCTCACCCACCATACCTTATTTTGCTTATTATTCGTGAAATATAGTTACATCCCGATATCTCCAAACGTTTCCCGAAATATCGGCCAAAACCATTACGTTTATCGATATTAAAAGTCAATTTATGCACAGGTGTCATTTTATATGATTTTTGGAGGCGGGACTATATTCTGTAGAAAAGCACGATTTTCGCGTAGTTTTCAGGTTAATGCCGAATCACCGCGACAATTGATTTCTGGGTTTGGCTGCCCAGCTGTTTCCAATCTATTGACTTTGCTTTTCCAAAAGAGATCTTCATCTACCAAATACACCTGACACTAATGGTAATATTCTCTCATAGTAATTATTGTGCATGATATGTACAGTACATACAATCTTTTTTATCCATACATTATTAATTTCTTATTACTGGGCATGTATGTTTATTGACATATTCATTGAACTCCAGATTTCATCTTTCATCAAGTTCTGGACATTATTGCATGTTATCAAATGTATGCAATAACTGATGGGAGTATGTTTCTTTGATGTTTTCACATTTTGGTTTTCTAATGAATAAAGCTGAGTCAGCAAGTTATTGAAATATTCCCCAGATTTGTTTTAAGTAAATCAATTAAAGAAGTATTACATGTTGAACTTTAATATTACATTTATTATAAGGGTTAATCGTCATTATTTCATATAATATTTATAACGCAATATTCATTGATTTTTGGGGTCTAAATCAAACCACCCAATAGGTGTGTTTTTTACTGTCATTGATTTTTGCGATGATTCAATGTTTCATTTAGTAATAGCACTTTTGTACCCTGTATTTTCTGTAAAAAGGTGTGATATATAAAGGGGTAATTGACAGTCTGTAATATATAATTGTTCCTGATAGAAAACTAAATGCTTCAAATATGGATTTTGTTGGGTCAAGTGTATGAGTCAGTGCAGTTTAATCGTTACCTCTTATAATAATGTTTTAGAAATCTGTTTTCAATAAGTATTGTTTCTGGGAATGTTAATAGATTAATATAAATCGGGAAAAGGTAAAACATATCCCAGTGATTGATCATTAGCTCAGACTTAGCCCAGTTTTGATTGTTCTTCATGAATTGCACTATGGCATGTGTCAGATGAACTTTCTAATACTATAGATATTTTTTGAATTGTACATAAAAACACAATCAATACAAGTGACACAGTATCCATTGGGGGAAGGTAGAGGAGGGGATATGAGCTGGGGGTGGTATGTTATATATCTCAAAATATATTTGAAAATATATTTAAACAATTAATATTACACCCCAATTATAAATATTATTGATAAAATGAATACTTGATATTATTTTATGTATTAGTGTATTCCAAACTAGGGAGCATATTTTTTGTTGTTAATATTTTATTTTTCACATGTACACGTTCTTTAGTTATTGCTTGTCGTCATAGTTATTGATTGTAGACATAGCTATTGATTGTAGTCATATATCCCCCCTGAGCTGTTACTTAACTCTGTGATATACACGAATATCTACCCCTCATCTCCTTCCCATTATTGTTGCAATGTTTATTTAAGCTAGAAGGTTCATGCTGAAGATCAAAAGTGTTATAATGTCTGAAAATAGCACAATCTATTGAGGGAAGATAAGTCACACCTAGATGATATGATATCATAACAGTCTAATTTACAACCCCGAGAAATGCTTTGATTTAAGACAATTTCTTCATTTAATTAGCAGTGACTTTTTGGGGCTGTGAATAGGACTGACTACGTGTCTGGGCATACCTTTATACCTTGATATATATGACTAGTTCTCTTGACTGAAGGAATGTACTGTTTTTAACAGTTTGTGTTTTGGGATGGGTGATACTAATTTTTTGTAAAGTTGTTAAGACCAACAAGATGTCTATACCTAGTTTGCAACCTTGATACCCAATAGATATTTCTGTTTTTGTACAATCTTCTGCATAGCTAAGAAATGCCCCAATAGCTATATGTTCATATTTGTCACAGGTATAAAACCTCAAATACTTGGTCAGAAAAACTTGTTTGATTTTGGGACTATTTTACTAAGGGCGCTTTTGATAGATAAAATAGAAAAGATCTCAAATAAAAAAAGGTTTATGGTTGACAGAAATCATGTTACATCACCTTTTTATTTTGCTCACTGTAAGTCTCATCGGTGTCTCAAAATAAAAGCATTAAGGGCAAAGTATCTTTTGTCCATCTATTTAATATGTCATCAGATTAAGTATTAGACTCTTTGCAATATGTCGTCCTAGTATTTTTGAAGAGAATCGTGACTGTTTTTTTTTTGTACAAGGATGTCTCAAGCACAGATATATTAACATACCATCCTACTTGAGATGTTTCACATAAAACCTACATGTTTTTAAGTTCTATTAAATCTTATGATAAATATTAAAATACCAGAAGCAATATAAATTCCAATAGGATTTTTTTTAACATTACTTCGTTTTTGTCATTGAACTTTTAGAATTTATCAGTGGCTATATGTTGTTTTCAAAAGGACATGGGTGTATTTATTTAAACTTTAAACATTTGTTTTACGAAATCTCCAAAGGCAATTTGGTAAAATAACATGCTAGGTTGTCGCCTGAATGATAACAAAACATAAAAAATATTACCATGGTGATCAATTTTAAAATATGAAAAAGAAGGTAAAATAATGAAATTATTAAGAAAATGAGTCAACAAACAAGAAATAAATACTCTAAATTGTTCAAAAATGTGAAAAAATTGAAATTTTGTTTAAGCTTGAGAGAGAATGTGTGTTAAATGAACTAGACACCTGAGTAATTATAAGTGAGGTTACCACCTACGCTAGACATAATCGAGACAAAATAATTGTATATAGTTAACTTTTTGGAGTCAAAGTTATACGTAAGATATCAATTTATTACTTATCAATGATTGAAATGCTCTGTGTTATGTTTTCAATATGTTTAATCGAGATTTTATATGTTGAATCGTGATATATTACTTGATAACTTGTGAAGAGTATATCATACTCTCCTTCACAAATATATTGACATTTTGTTCATTTTTTGTAGATATTCCAATTTAATGATGGATTGTCGTATCATTTTATGTCCGATTAGTACATGTGAGTCATATGCCTTATTTCAACTTGGTTGATTGCTCACATTTGCTTGCTTTTGTGAAAAAAGAAGATATTTTTCTCGAGGGTAGGTCAATGGGATAAAAGGTACTTGATTCTGACTGGAGTTTTTCATCTCATTGGGATTCATTAATTGCTTCTATACTCAGTTATATGGAGCATTTATAGAACGTAATAAATAAGCATGGCTCAAGTTTACAGTTTTGCATTCCTCGTTAAAAAACATGGTTACGGTGAGATGTAGTCTAACATTTTTTCTTATAAGGGGCAGAACTATAGGTGTCACTCTGGAGAACTATTGGTCATCCCATTTATCTTTAAGTAGATGAAAGAATAGGTACTGTGTATTCTAAAATCGTCATATTAGATAAAAGGTTGTCATGTTTTGGAAGCTCATGGGAATGGGTTGGTCTCTATCCATCCACCCATCCACCCATCACCCAACCATCCATCCATCCATCCACCCAACCAACCATCCACCCATCCAACCAACCATCCATCCATCCGTCAACCATGATAGTACACAATAAAACTGCTATACATATTTTAGGTCATTTTCTGTGGATCCATAGTATCTATTTGACCTGTCGTTGCCTTTTCCCAAGTATTTAAGAAATTGCATTTTTACATCAAAAAATATTTTTTGTGTTGCTATTTGAGAGTTTTTAGGAGGAGCTGTGGGTTCCTAATTGTAGTTATCATTTGCCCTCATATCTTGCTTGCCAAATTATAAATTCCCAAATAACTTCCTCGTTTTAGAATTCGAATTAAGACCGAAAAATAATGAGAAAACTACTATCTTCTAAAACCAGAGGCTAGCTTGAAGTTTCACCTTTTTGTACCGTGTAATTAATTCATTAATTCTTGCCGCAGGTGATAGTTATCTAGTTAACACGGACATTGTAATTATAGCACCCACTAATTTTACTTTCCACTAGGGGACATAGTAATTGCTGATCATAATATAACATAGTAAATTAGCATGTAAAGTTGTAGAAATGCCAGAATCCGAGCGCTTCATTCTAATTGTACTTTAATTAATGATGATGATGTTGATTAAAATAAACAGGGTATAAGATGAATTGTAATGAAATCTGAATTATATCGAAATGCAAGAAAATCAGATATTTTATGTTCTTTTGGAGAAAAATAGCAAATTAGGCTGAATGATAAGAAATGGGAATTGTAGGATGATCTCAAAGTGCATGGTATCAGTTACCATAGAAATGGTTTGTTTTGCTAAATATTACAGTTACCATAGCAACCATAGTATTTCCACATGTTTTAGTTTCTTTGACATTTAAAAGAATTTTCTTCACAAGATGTATTAACCTTCAGAATAAACAAGGAGAAATTCGAATTGATATCTAAACATTTTATGGCGTAACTAAAGTAACTGAAGAGTATCGTGAATGCAACAAAATACATCAATTTATTTGTAAAGGGTGGTTGTTGTACTCTTGAGTAGCTGATGGTATTTTTATAACTGCTTTATAACAAGTGTTCTTGTTTATTGCCCCTGCTTTGAGTCTGTGTCTAGGTTTCATTACTTCAGACATACAGTAAAACTGAAATTTTTGCACTAGTATAAAGAATGGTACAAACAGGGATGTTTTGGTATTTTCTGACATACTGAAGTAAAATGTTCTATGGCATTCTTTGTATGGAGTATTATCACTTATTTTCAGTCAAATCATGACTCCAAAGTATTCCCAGTTCAATGACAGGGGCATAGACAGCTTTCAGTCAGGGGGGAGGGGGTGCAATCGCCAACTAAATTTTGGTTTTCATTCAGGGGGGGGTGCGATTGTGGCATAAACAAGCTAAAAAATTAAGATTTATCTTGAATTTTACAAAAATCCTTCACAATTAAAAATCATTTTAAAGCTCTATCCTTCTTCTATCTCATGGTTATAATATTATTGGTTATGGGGGGGGTGTGATCGCCCCTGACTGTGAACTCCCCAAGAACATTTAACCCATTAGGGGCAAAATGTGGCAAAAAGATGATAAGAAAGAAAATCATAGGTACCACATGTTAAGTGGTAAATATATTTTGAGACATGCATCTGCCAGTTGAAGTAGAAGAATATTTTGTGATCTTTTGAGATGTCCTCAAATGACTTTCAGTAGGTCTTCTGTTGGTTCATTGGGTCTCACACAGAGTATCAAGGTCTTCTTTTGAGTTTGTTATGCATCGTGTCTATTGCCTTTGAGGTACATATACAGAAAAACCCATCTAAAGTGAACATTGAACAGTGTTCTAGTTTGAAGTGTTTCTCTAATGCCTGGGTCATACTTGCTCTGAGTTATCCGTCAGCATCCGGTCCATTGGGTATTTTGTTTAGCCAGGTACCTGCGATGAATCAGAGCAAATGTGACCAAGGCATTAGGGAGTTCGATTTGATAGTTACAGAGGTCCCCATTCTCGATGAGTGTGTGTTTCAGTTGAAGTTTTATGCTGTCTATTTGCTTTAGGGACTGAAAAATCTGTTGAACTACTCTGACATCTGACCAGTTCGGTGGCTTGGCAAATTATGAAGTAGACATTTGTGCCAAAATTATGACTTTGATCATTGTTAACCTGATATTATAGGGGCGGTTATTCAATACAACTTTCACCAAGGAGATTATCCTGATGGTTATTAGTCCTGCTAATGCTTGTCATGGTTTTATGCTCATTTTTGTTATGGTAAACAAATTACAGAAGCAAAAACAAGAGTTGTGTATTATCTGAATTCAGGGTTGGTTTACACTTTAGGGTTTTATAACTACCAAAATGGCCACATTTTGTTTTTCCAATTTCTTAGTCTTTCATATGTCGGTCACCCTTATATCATCAATGCAGCAGCTGGATGCCTATCTGTACAGTCTGTTGTTTATATTTTGAAGACATTTTGTCATGAACAAGGAATAGGAGATGCCTAAAAATCATAAGATGAAGGATTATGAGCAGGTTGAAACATGTTGTCTTTGATTGCTTTCAGTGCAGTCAAAATCATCATGGGTTTCCCTTGAGTCTTGTGTTTTTTATGGACTTTGGTTTGCAGCTGGTAGACATTTGAACACTTTGTGGTTAGGCCTGTATGAAGTCATTGGTTTTTTGAATTTTAGCTATCATTTTTTACGAAATCAAGTATTTTACAAATGTTCATGCTGATTAGATAGAGCATGTAAGGTCAGTCAAGGGCAACATTTGACACTCCTACTTTCATCCCACTCTCATCCCTCTCTCAGCTCTCTCTTTCATGCTCCTCTAACTTTCCTCTTTTTCACCCCTCTCATCCTCCTTTTTCTAGCCCCTCTCACTTCTCTTTCTAGTCCCTCTCACTTCTCTTTTTTGCCCCTCTCATCTTCCTTTCTTCCCCCTTTCATCTCCTTTTTTCCCTCCCTCATCTCCTTTCTTTCCCTTCATTTTCCTCGTTCATGCCCCTCTCACCCTCCATCTCAGTTGTAATACCTTCAGTTAGTCAGTCCTTTATCAAACATTTGTATATATCAACCCTTATTTTGTTGAAATAACTCAGCTTCTTAAACAAATACATTTAGTAATTAAATAAGGGAATTGTGGAAACAAGCACTTGAAACGGTGAACCAGATTCAAGCGTAAATGTCAAGGTGATCCTACTCTTATAAAATCAAGTGAAGATAAAAATTGATTAAACAATTTACCTCGGAGCCAACTTCTAAGATCAGGGATCATTTATAGGGGTTAGCTTTATTGATCTTGAATAAGTCAGGCTAACCTGTTGCATATTGACTGTAATTGTACATTTCCATTTATTAAAGATCATCTGTTCTATCATGGGATCCCTATATATATATCTTTTATTGACTCTTTAGATGTCATGACCTGACATATTAGTCATTACAAAATGAAATTTCACAAAACTACACTACACTACACTAATATATACAATTTATACAAAAAACTTGTTATTTACATATATGTTATAATATACTTTAGGTGTGATGCATCCAAAATGTTAATCTCCAGGCAAGTTTAAGTTTTTGAATGATTTTGTAATAAAACTTCCAACTTGCTTTTGCACATATTTATCTTTTGAAGATATTAACATAATGAATGTATTTTCAGGATCATGTTGATCAACATTAATTTTGCTAGTGATGTTGTCAAACAATATTTTTCTATTTTCTCTATGTAAATGGCAT
The DNA here is from genome assembly GCA_903813345.2 of Owenia fusiformis. NCBI lineage: Eukaryota > Metazoa > Annelida > Polychaeta > Sabellida > Oweniidae > Owenia > Owenia fusiformis. The sequence continues at coordinate 13,380,092 of CAIIXF020000005.1, read as the reverse complement.
TTAATCATGAAATGAACCTCATTTTCTATTTCCCCACAAAAGTTACATAATCTTTCATATTCAGGTTTTGGCCGTGGTTTTACATGTCTACCCAGTTCTATTTGTAATTTATGTGAACTTAATCTCAGTTGTGAAATTGATTGCCTGTGATTTTTGTTTTGAAGGCTTAAATATTATCAATAAAAATGTGGAATATGAACCGTTATAGCTAGCACGGTGTTTTTTTGGTTGAGAATTGTAGTTGTCTTGCACCATGTACCATCAGTGACAACTGACAAAAAGTGGCGGAAAAATTTGCTTGGGTGGATTTGCTTGGTTGTCGAAGCAAAAAGATAAAGATCCGCAGTACTAATGGAATAATTCTATATTATATATGTAGGGCCCCCTATCTGTTGAAAAATCCATAATGAAAAGCATTGGATCTAACTGATTGCTACTTTTCAAGTGAAGTCAGTAAAACCTGTGATGAGAATCAAGAGAACATTTAATATATGGAAGTAGCGTAAACTGTTCAAAACCACATTAGTACCTGTTGCTCTGATTGCTAGCGAGATTTGAAAGTTGATCTTGAATTGCGTTAATGTGCGGTTTCACCTGATAGCAAGAGCTCCTGGTTGCGTGACTAATGAAGCCTTAATAATGTGCCTTGATCGTCCAACATGTTAGCACGTCCTGAAGATAAGTACAAAGATAAATCTTAGCCTTTGTGAAAGTTTGAAATGACATTTCAGGAAGATGGCTTCATATAAACTCAGAGGAATATTAGCAGGTTCTTTGATTGCTTTCTCAGAGATAAAAATCAAGATATTATTTTGTCACCACAGTGGTGACTTTAATTGTCATTGACATCAATTCTCCAACTTTTTTGTGGATGGTGTTTGGCATTTGGTGTTTGGTATTAGGCAGTAAGGCATATGTAACAAATGGCAGGTGGTTAATACCTTGTTTCTGTTATGATGACCCTTACTCTTTTGTTAGTGCTACATTTTTTAAATAAATATGATATAAACATAGAATCATATTATATTATAATATTTCAATTAAACATAATTATTTCGGACAAGTTTTTATATACAAAGATGAGGTTTAAGGTAAACAACCACAATAATGCACTTTTAAATTCTTGATAATTATTCAGATTTATAAACATTGTTTAAGTTTCTTAGTGCAAGGTGTCAGGAGGCAAACCACCTTGTGAAAAGTCACTGTTAATTAGCCAGATTTTACTCGATTTTATTTTCAAACCCCAGGTTCCAAATAAGGTACTTGGCATCATGGTGGTTCTAGACCAGTCAGTGCATGCCCCATCAGGTATATCGGCATGATGAGAATTTTAGGTAATTTTGAAAATCACCTTTCAATGATGAAATCACAAAATGTAGATAATAACACATTATGGTAGAATATATATATTATAATCAAAAGACAGTAGAATTTGTTTATAGTGAACACCTCTGTCTATTGAATATCTGTCTTGAGTAGACAGTCCCTTGCTCCGCTCATACTCTACTGACTTCTGTATAGATTACCCTCTCCGTAGTGAACACCTGCCAACATTGAATGTTTTTTCTTGGCAAAAAATTCAATATACACAGGTTTTACTGTATTTAGATTGGACATTTCCCAGTGTGAAACAACCTTAGCCTTAAAGTTTTGTTTTATTATCGTTTTATTTAGGCAGGAATAGAGGGATACATTTAAGATTGTAATTTATCAATGGAATGTGTTTTTCTGACAAATGAAAATTACAACTTTATAATGTGTACCAACGCCTTCTTTATTAGACTTAATGTCTACACATTAGTAAATATATCAACTTTTAATTGAAATACTTGAATTCAGTTTCTGATAACAGCGTTTAACATGGTTTTTTAAAGTCAGTCTGTTCTTTATATCAGGTATTACCTCATTTGAATCATGTTTTTACACACAAATTGTCATTGATGAAAAACCTTGGCTTAAAAAGTAGAAGAAAACAGTCTATCGGCGCCAAGGAAACATGGCAAAATCTAATTTGGCAATTGGCCTTTGTGCAAGTACATGTACGGAACATGAGAGAAACGTCAGTTCTTTTGAGTCATCATCACGCATGGTGATGTCATAATGAGATTGATCGCAGGCCTCGACATTATCAACTTCAATTCTTTCTTCGTCCTTCTTCCTGTTTACTAAGAACAAAAAGGAATTAATCTTGAGATCAAGCACGCAAAGATATGGTTACATGTGTATTTTATAACTAATCAGTTCAATGTAAATATCATCCTCTAAATCCTTCATCAATAGTTGATTTTAATTCTTTAAAAATGAGCTTCATCCATAGTTAGTGCAAGGGTGTATATATCATGGTAAAACTTACAATATTATACCTGAGACATAGTTCTGTTTTCATGATTGCTGTTTGCAACCAGGAACAAGTACATTTATGTGTATATGATTTTCTTCTTGTCAGACTTTGAAAAAGTGCTATATTGTCATTTCTTGTACTGATGGGTCTTTGGAAAGGCAGGCAGGTGCCGCACAAATCTTCCAGGAAAACCGCTTATTGGTCAACTTGGAATTTTTAGACGCACAAGAGTAGATTATTACACTATACGCTACAATCTGTTGCTGTGTCGGATTCTCTATGTTAATTTCTGACTTATTTATCATGCAACAAAGCCATTATTACAAGTTGAACACCCGTGAATGTCTATACATTTATCCCTTATTTTCTTTGAAGACTACCAACCATTGATTAATTGTTAAGACCCAGCAATGATTACAGTATTATTACAAATCAAAAAGAATCATGATCAAACAAGATTATTTATGTTTTGAGATGTGCCATGATCAATTTGATTAATGACAGTGATCTTTGCTTGGGTACCGTGGTGATCCGAATGCTAATTGAAATTTTATAACCGTTTGATTAGATTTTGTATCCGTGCATCAAATACTTGTTCTTTTCTTTGTTTTGTTTGTCTACAAGGGTTGTTCAAAAAGTTGTGCTGTAATACAGCTTTGAGTTTATTTTGATCAGCTTCTACAATAGCTTATTTGATTTATATTACCCTCAGAGGTAATGGATTTCAAAGTGTTGAACCACTCTAGTTCTATGACATGTTACCTTGATTTGCAGATGATTGCGGTCTATAGTATGCCTACTCGGATATTCAAATGGACCCTTGCTAAACAGAAAGAACGGAATGAAATAGATAATAATCTTATGCTCAGTAGAGAAATTCACTATTTAGAGATGTACAGGGTGGGACAAAAATTCATTATTTTGGTGATCACTTGGACTAATGAGATTACCTTTGATGCTATGGACTTAGGGACCAAAGTCAGGATTTTCACCCATAGAACTATTCCAAGTGGTAGTTACTGAAGCTTATGGTCTTCAATAAGTGTGTAAATATATCTTTTATTGACTCTTTAGATGTCATATCATGACATATTAGTCACAAAGGTAGAGCAGTTCTTCCTATTGTCGAGTTGAAGAACTGATATCTTTATCCTGGCTAGAACCATAGACAATTCTAGCCAGCACCAGCCTTTTATCGAGTTAGACCTTTACTCTAGTAAAACTTACTCAAATCCTAAATCTACCACTGATGATGTTTAACAACATTATCTCAGAGCCAAGGATAAACAGTATAGTAATCTAATTGTAGGTTTGAATTAGTGTTATTTTTCTCAATTATAGATGTACTTTCAGTGTAATAATCCTAATTCAATAATTTACGACTAAAAAGTTGATACAGTTTGATAAATATTCGAACAATTACCTCTTGAGGTGAAAACATTGGTTCAATGAAGATGCATCTAGGTTAGAAGAACCCTTTGCATTTGTTCGACTTAGCTTCTTAAAAGAGAGCTTCATTTTCAATCAGTTTGTCTGTTTCAATGGGTTTGTCATTTCATCTATTTCAATGACTCAGCCAGGGGGAACACAAGCCAACAATCACCGCATTTGTAGATTTTAAATTTGTCAAATTTTGGAAATGCAACATGGCTGAAATAAGTAAAAATCTCGTAAGAGTATTTCATGGTAGAATATTATCGGATTTTTCTTCGGATTTTTCTGTGTCACCCTGTATGTATTAAATCTGTAACACGTGTTGTTTTTCCAACTTGTTGCAGTGATAGGTATATAAATGAGTTGTGGCTTTTCACCTGTGATTGTGGTCCAATTAACCTCTCATTATGCTAATAGAATACTAATCGTCATCACATTTTTTTATGAGAGTTTAATGTTTTGTTATTATGTTGTGTTATCAAATTGCATTTCAGCCATTATTGTAGCTTTAGTTAATTATGATGTTATTTGTTCTTCGTGGATTAATATTTAGTGATTGATTAATATTTGTTATCATATTGACAAGTGAGGGATGTTTGTCACTAAATCATGAAGAGGGGCTTCTTACTTAAGAAATTTAGGTGGGTGTACATTTTGATACTCCTGACATCTTCCTGTTTCATAAGAAACAGAAACATCATCTCAATTCTGATAAGAAATGAGGTGTCATGTTTTTCATGATGGTGTATCAAAAGAGAGAAACTTGACACAAGAGTAAAAATGAAAATAGCAAAATCACTAGTCTTGCGTTAAGCTGACTCCCCCCCCCATCTACTTCTCTCATTTGGTGTGGTGTTTGGGAGGGAAGGGAGGAAGCCACAAGGACTTGGCAAGACTATATAGTCAGTATATGAACCTCAACATAGGAAAACCTGCCTTATCACAAAAATTTGAATTGTGCTACAGAGCTACCCTGCGTGCAGAGTCTAGTTAAACTACAGTCTAGAGACCATATTACAGTTTAGTAGCCCCGCCCCCACGACAGGTACCGGTGACAGTTTGTGTAATAAATAACTTTAGACCTACGCGCTGATCTTTCTTCCACCAATCAACGAGCTTTAAGAAACACACGCCAAATGCGTTCTTATTAAATATGCGCATGTCATTGGTCAATTCCGGGCTCAACGATGACGTCAGAAGGAATGACCATATATAGAGCGTCGATCAATTTTGGCCGACGAATACTGATTGGCGCGGTGAGTTCACAGGTTTATTTTAGTTTGAAAGAGTGAAGACGAAGCTCTCTTTTAAGAAGTGAAGTCAAACGAATGCAAAGGGTACTACAGAGCCAAAAATGTGCCCAAGATTAAATAGAAAATGTGCTAAACTCAAATCAATCTTTTGGGTCTATATGTGCAAGGAAAATTTGTTTAAGACATGAGCCATGGGTCATTTGAAAGGTTTCTTTGTGCTTTTTTAAGATGAACAAAAAATCAAATTATTGGGAAAATCTGTGATAAGACCCCTTTTCCTGTGGCCAGTGGCTCATATGTGTTTGAAGATCTATCAAGTAAACACTTCTCATTTTAGATGTCCTTGTGACAAAAATGTTTATTTTTGATTAGGTTTAGATGTATATTAGAATCTGTGAATGTCACTGGATCGGGCAAATGGTGTTCATATTTCCGCAATAATGAGTTTAGAGGAGATAACAAATTCAGACTGGGCGAAAGTGTTCATATTAAGAGTGTTCAGATTAGCCAGGTGATTGGATATTCATATATGATTTGATTTTCAAAAAAAATAAAATAAAAAATAAAATGATTTTGTTCAGATTTAGTCAGGTGATTAGATATTCATATATAGAAGTAAGGTCAGATGATGTTGCAAATATTGATAACATGTTCAAATCACTGTTGAATGTTAAATGATAAAAAGGTAGAGGTTGCTAAGACTATATGATATCACAGCATGTGCCAGTATAATAAATGAATGGTGAAAATTAAAAAAGAAATAAAACTGTCTGCTGTACAGTACAGAGTTCTGGGAGGTATTGATGAACAAACTTGATCAACATATTGAAAAGGTTAACCTATTGTGGTCTGCTCCTATCTATTGTCTCTGTTCTATGATTACTCCTATATAATTTATATGTTCCAGGGATGGATCTGGAAACCAACAAGGGGGGGGGGCAAATTTCTGGTCTGAAAAAAAAAACGGCCGCACTTGCGCGGAAAAAAATTTGGGGCCCCTAAAACCAAAAAGTTAGCCCAAAATTTGTGGCCATTTTCTTCAAAATTTGGCCTTAAATTAAAAAAGGCCTTAGAAGGCCTATTTATGACCAAAAAGGCCCACTTTTTCAGGCCTTAAATTTTTTTTTTACTGGGCCCACTTGTAAAAAAGTTTGACATGAAGAGATTGAAGAGAAAGCCAGTAGTGCTATGCCATCTATGCAAGTCCTCTTTCCCATTAGGGTATTTACTACAATCAAAACTTAAGTACACATGCACTAGCCAAACCTCAACATATCGTAAGCATTGAGGATCCAGAATGAGCTGAAAATACCACCGAGCTTGCTATAGCCGTGTTACCATCGAGAAAGCTCACTATATCATGAGATCTTGAACTTAACTATTGTGATCCTGGATTATGATTCCAAATGCAACCATTTTTGATATAAACCGTAAAGAATACAAACTGATATTCTGATATTTGATATTGATATTCTGATATTTCTGATATTCATATTAGAGATTGTTATGATTATAAAAAGATCAGCGAACACGGTTGAGACATAATAGTAGTAAAAATTTGGTTGTAGTCTCTTACATGGGGAATATTGTAATAACAACTGTATTGTATAACCGACGTCACGATATTTTACAATCAATCAAATTAGCGCAGACTGAAGTTCAGGGGTGATTTCCCAGTTTCTACATGATAAAGCCCTTATTACATCAAGCCACATCTTTTTGTTTAGCGATATGTTTGATAAAAAGCTAAATATTTGAACATTTGGCGCCAGTAATCCAGTTTATTCATATTATGAAATACAGTGTGATAATACTGTAATTGATTATTTTTGACTGGATTAAGTCGAATAGTATACAGCGAGGGTAGGATTATCTTTGAAATAAATCCCATTTAGAATTATTCACTAATTATGCATGTCAGCAATTGATGATTAGAATTAATTGGAATTGTCTCGTATTGTGTCATTTTATGACTTGACAGAGACCTGAATTGATTGCGTTTAACGTTTTAATACCCAAAGTTTTGTGGGGTATTTAAACAATGACATAAGAGGCATAAATGGAACAGTAATGATACAATTCTACTCCAAAGAAGCGCAATATAATTTGCCGTAATACGTCTTGTTAATCAAATATTGCGTGATAGATTCACAGTTTATCTAGGTTAGTCTGACTGGATAGTCTCGTACCTCATTAATTAATCATCGTAGACATTTTTTCTCAAATTAAAATTTCTGCTGTCACATGAATCCAATGTTCTTATAGTTGCACTGATAGATGATCAAAAGAAATATACTTCAGTTTATATACCATTAGTAGATATATGCGCTTTTAACATAGACTCCTGGAGGAGACATTATCTCCTGTGGGAGAAATTGACCCCTTGAATGAGAAATTCAGTTTAATTGAGTCTGTTCTATTGAGTAACAATTCCCAGTCCCTATCTGGATCCATGCTTTGAGAACAAATGAATTTTTATTCTCTTTACTGAGCTTAATACCCCCTGATACTGTGTAGATCCCCCTGGTGCCATGGAGATACTCCGACACTTCGTATCATGCAGCCAATCTTCAATGTCATCGTACCTAGTTCAGCGTGACCTAGATTCCTCATACATGTACTTAGAATCTTGATATTTACCCGTGACATTTAAAAAATGTTTATTATTTCTTAAATCATGATAAATAAAGTTATTATTTCACGAAACTGATCATATCTCAGGGTCATGTTAAGCTATGACATTTTGAATTATTTCCAAAACACATTTTTAATTGATATTTTGGCTGGACCACTTTTCCCTGGGCTTTTAGGCACCTATTATATAGCCATTATATAACCGTTCCTTGCGGGTTCAGAATTTTCCCATAATGTGTCAAATTAATTCATATTTCACTTTGTCCTTTGGGGCTCATACTCATGAAGCCAGCATATAGAGAATTATATTCCTTTACACAAAGCCAGGCACTCCAGGTTGTCTCTTGATACATTTTGATCACTGACTGAAGGAAAATAATGGTATATGAGTAGGTAAGCTCTCCGAGCAGTTCTTAATACAACTGATAAAATATAAGAGATGTGCAATTTTGATGGAGATAAAGATATAACAAAAAATCATAATATTATTGGATTATACGGGAAGCATAGTATGAAGCTCATTTGACCAGGTAAACACTTATATATTATTATTATTATGAGCTTTATTATTCTTGTATCCCACATTTGGGCAAAGTATACAGCTTAAACAGATAAAAATGAAAAAGCTTAACTAATTATCTATATATATATTATATGAGCAGGAGCAACACTATTGAAGAACTCAGGAACTAGATGGATTGTATCCAGCAGTAAATCATTCATTCATGAGGTTACAAAATTGAGAATAGAGGCAATTTTGGAGCTAGGACAAAGTAGTTTAATTTACAAGCCTGTTTTGCAGTTAATCTGTAACAATATTTTTTCACCTGTAACTTGATCTGTTTTTCCAGGGAAACTTAGAAGATGTCACTTACAAGTGTCAAATTTTCTTACTGCCTTTCAGCAAGTTCACATACCAAAAATGTTTACTTTTTATTGATATTCTCATACTATGGGTCTCATTTCGGTCTGAATCCCTCTTGATATAGGCTTGACTCTTGTGAGAGCCTAGAGCTTTTCTCTTCAACAGATAGAAGAGGCTGTAGAGTCCACAATAGCCTCATCGATGTATTTAGTCTTGCATATGAGCTAGAAACAGCATACTTTATTTAAACTAAAATTTATAGATACAAGGTGATTTTTATGCAGGACTACAAATCAGTTGGCTATTGTAAGAAGTTTAGCATTCACTATTTGCCATTCTGATACTCATAGCATCTTTCTGTTTCACCTGAAACATTTCAGGGCTGACAAGAAATGAGATGTCATGGTTTATCATGATGACTATTTGCTATACAACACTAAGATGTGTTTTTTAACTGAAAAATATGACTATTTTCTGAATTCAGAATTCAGGATTATCAATTGGGGGTTTTACAGCTTCTATTTAGTCTTGCTACAATCCTCTGTGACCCCCAGGCCCCCACTTTAGTACACCTCACACGGGCTAGACTACTTTTATTAGCTATGGAAGGAAGATCCCTCATATGCATAAGATAAATTGTGATGACCTTTGTCTCTCCTTATTTATAATTCTTGTATGAAGTCGACCTAAAGAATGTGCAGATGATTGAAAAAACTGAATTCACATTACTAATGGTTATTTTCTTTTTATATTGGTGCCAGTTGCATTTCTGTTGTCTGTGGACATTCCATTATCTTCCTACACAGACCACAATATGGCAGTTAGCCCTTGAATAAAATATTACAGCGGTTATGTTTTTAAATGTAAAATAGAGTGAAAAGAGAGGAAATAAGGAGAAACTTTTAACGCAAACATGTTCTTTATAGACTGAATTACATGTAAAGTCGTGAAATCTGTTCATTTGGTTAAATATGAAGACAAGAAAACACGAAGTATAACTTTATTAGATTGAAATTTCCTGTTGGGCATGTCTTTTAAAAAAATGTAATTGTAGACATGAGAAAGGATAAATGCACTGGGTGTTAGACCTAAATGCAATATGTTTCTTGATAAGGCGGGACACAGAGTGTGTGTGTGGTTTTTCATTTTTCACATGTGAAATATTAATGAAGAAAGCTCACCAAAAATTATAAATGGAAAGATTCCACTTGCTGCGCTCGACATAGTGGAGGGGCAACCGTTTTTAAGGGGTGGAATTTTTTCACCTTTACCCCCCCCCACCCCCTCTTGATTCCCAGGACTGCCCCTGGCTTGTGGGTGTTGTATTATCATGCCACTTGGAAAATTCATCTTGGATTGAGAATCAAACTGGTAAACGAGTATGGGAAAACTTGAATGTATCAAAACATACTTTTAGAAGGGTCATGTTTGCCATGAGGTCATGTGCTTCCAGTATCACCTGCTCTTAGTTAATATTATCAGATAACAATAAAAGTGAAATTATCTGGCTGGATAAACACATCCAAAAGCTAGATTATTATCGAAATGAAATACAGGGTATTTAAATTTTCATTATGATCAAATCTGGCTGTGTTGGTTGACTTGATGAAAAGAGAACTTTAAGTGCATTTTAAATGTGTTAACAAACTAAGATCTAATTATGGTCAACTGTTCTTGAGAAGGCAACAACAATGTTAGTGTAGTAAATGATAGCACTGTAGTTGTATCACCTGACCCACCCCCTCCCACACCTTTCTTGTCTCGATTGCCAAAATGGAAATATGAACATGGTTTGATTATTTTCATTGGCTTGTTTATTTATAATATCAACATCCTGGACCTGTTGTCTTACACACCAATAAATGTGACACTAGTAAACATGACACACCTATTTATGAAAAATAATTAGACCTGTATCCCCAACCTAGGTATAATGGGGGTGGCCCAGGTCTTCCTTAAATGGCACTTTAAGGCTAAAAGGGCTGCTTATACCTATATAAGTTGAAATAAGTATCTATTCCCTCAGTTACATATTTCCTGCCTTATTTAACATGCAAGGTGGAGTAGATGGAGGGGGAGGGGGAGAGGGTAGATACAAGACTATACCCTATAGTGATATACCTTTTAATCGTAACTAAAAAGGTAAATACTGTTGTCAGCTTCTCAATTTCTTGTTCAATCATTTGTTTGCTCTTAAGGGAGCCTCTTTTGTTAATCACTCACTCTCAGGGTAATAATAAGTGATCATTGGAATATGATCATTTTTTGGGGTTTCTATACAAGTCCTAGTCACTGTGTATTTCCAGATAAGACCACTTCTGGTATTGATCAAGATTTCTTGTCTTAGTGGTTTTATGCTAAAATAGTGTTATCTTGAAGTGTGGGCTGTTAAAATAGTGTAATCTCAAGGTTTGTTTTCAAAAAAGTTATATATTTATATTATGAAGTGGTGTTTTTGGAGAGCCCATTCTCCATCTTCCTTAATTAGTTCATATCACTTATTTGTGAGGCTGTTATGTTATGTTCTAAAATTTAGGATTAAGAAAAGGAACTGAACTGGTCTTGCAATAAATCTCTGGGCCCTCTTTCTATTTCTCTCTTGCTGATGGGAGGTGTTTAAGGGGGGGGGGGGGTTAGTATGGGGCACAGGGGCTTAGCAAGATTATAACTGTACTCATAATACTCTAGAATATGTAATGCGATTATATATTTGTATAAAGAAGTATAAAGTCAAAACTTTGAATATTATACAAATAACATACAAACAGATGATGCCAGTGAAAAGGAATAGAATACATAATGGAGTGAAATGTGTCACTGGGATCAATACCTTCACAGAGGTATTATCACTCATTTGAAAACATATTATTGTTGCATCAAAACAGTCACAATTGAATTGATTCCTTATACTCCATTGCACATGTTTACCACCATCCAATCCTACTAAGCACTCAGGCCCATAGCCAGGGGGGTTGTTGGGGGGGGGAGGGGGGGTCATCATACATTTTTTCATTCTGAGCACTTTTCAAGTGATTTGGCCATTTTTGCCAAATTTGTCTAAAGTAAATGCCACTGGAATTTTTTTAAAGTGAACCCCCTTGGCAAAAGTTAGCTACATTCTACAGGCCTGGCATTGTTAGTGTATTTTAAGCCATTGGCAACATAATGAAGATTTTCATTTTGTTTTTGGAGTTTTAAGTGTTTCTTATCTTTTTTTGGAGGTCGGGTCAGAGATCTTATAAACAATCATATGATATATATCCAACCTGCCATTTTTACTGTTTTGTATTGTCTAAAACAGATAAAGGAAAATAAGGGAAAATATGGGTAACTCTTGTATGCTTTAGACGATATATTCAAAAAATTTTTTATGTTATCATGTTTTATACTGGACTATGTTATCGTCTTAAAGCTTGATTAATTGCATTCTAATACTCCTTGCATGCCTTTATCTTGGAGTGATTTGTTCGAGATCATCATTACAGATTAATAGGTCATCACATATCCCAGTCATAACTCAGTTGGACGGCTAGAAAGATGGATGTTATAAGCGGTGTTGATATGACTATTTTTTCCAAAGTATCATCTAACTCCTCATACTGACTTTCCAATGTGCTTTTCATTCTTGAAAAGCCAAAAGTCACCATGGCGCTTACATCATATGGCCTTGATTTAGTCTCTTTAATTGTCTTACACCAAACCCCTGCCCCATTTTCCTTTAATTTATTTCTACACCCAGACTTTTTCCATACCCTTAAAGTAGGAGGAATATATGATAATGGGTAGGGTACACAGGACCATGATCCAAGATTTATTGGATTGAACAGGGAAGAAATTGAACTTTGTCTATCCACCCTTCTTTCAAATTGGTCAATGTCTAGCACTAATATACTGGTGGTAGGGAATGGGCCTCATGAGAAATCATGGCCTTTTGTTAGCTTCACTCTAGTATTTCTAGTTGAAGACAGAGAGATGTGATGAGTAGGCCCATAGCCAGGGGGGGGTTCGATAGGTTTGAGCAAACCCCCCCCCCCCCCCCTGGCCAAAAATTCTTTCAAAACAAAATCATGCAGTTTTTTCATCATTCTGAGCACATTTTAAGTGATTTTGGCCATTTTTTGGACTAAAATTGTCAAAAGTGACCCCCCCTGGAAATTTTCAAAAAGTGAACCCCCTTGGCAAATCCTGGCTATGGGCCTGATGAGTATCAGAATGGGGAATGGGGGACTACATGGAGGACAAAAGACTTGTACAGGGCTCATTACTGGAATGTGGCAATGGCAATTTGTTTCAGTTTTATCTCAAAACAACAGATAAACTGAATCTGGGTTTCTGTTTTATAAGTAAAACACCCCCTATCTAGCAAAGGTCACCCATGTGTTAATAAACTTTTTCATTTGTTCAACAGCAATTAACTTAATTTTTATCAAAATCAGATCAACTTGCATTTCAGGAGTTCTAAAATACAATTCACATATACATGCACTTTTTATTCCTTGCTTATTTCACTCTTTTCCAGCTTACTTCACCTCTTGTGTTATTTTAGTTGTAGGACAAAGCCTGATAAGAATTGAACTTCCTCAGAATAACATAAATGGCCATCCATGCCTAAAATGTCCGTCTGCTCATGCTTATTCCACTCTATTTCTCTCTAAAATTTGAATGAAGAGTCTGATTTTCTTGCATTTCTAAACAATTTAGAGTGTTGACTACATGCCTGTTTACTTTATTCCTTGCTGATTCCTCTAGATTCTACTCTATTTCAAATTTTAAAACATCATCACCATGACATTTTGCATCTTCTATAACATGTGGTTGTTGTACTTCCAGATATAGACCAGAGTACTGGAGAGCAGGGAGTATGTTATCTCAAAACACTTGGCCTACATGGACAAAACAATTTGCGATCTAGAGATATATACCCCAAAATACTGTTCAGCTCTTGTGCGTAGGAAACTTTTGACACTTCAACCACTCTCATAAAGTGCTCCAGGGAAATATTAAGAAATTAAGGACTTTCAATGATGGAGACTAATAACTAATACATCACATTTCCAGAGATAGGACTTACCAAGGATATACATAGGGTAAGTGTACTTACTACTTTACTGTTATGTTGTTAATAGATCTAGATGTATTTTTAACAAAATTATAGTTGTTTTTTGTTCATTTTAGTGATATTTACAATATTAGCCAATGGTATGTTTTTACAAGGACATCAGTTTATTGACATGGCGGTAAATGGAGACAGAAATCTACATGTAATAAAAATGAAATGTTTGGTATTTAGAAGTGTAGCTGTTACATATTTGGTGTCTTCACAGCGACATATGAGTCAATCTGAGTACTCCGTATCATAATAATATCAAGTCATCATGAAATAGGTTGTTAACTGTTAATCATATTTGGCAAATTATTAAAGCTTTAAGTTTGGAATTTTGCAAATGGCCTCAGATTCTGTCCTGTTCTGCATTCAGGATGGTTTACTTTGCCTCTTTTGAACTTAATTTTCAATTCATTTTAATCATTACATTATATTATCGAACACAAGGAGAAATTCAATGACCGCCGTCTCTATTAGAAGAAGATTATCTTGATATCTCACACATGGGTATTTCAGTCAAGGGTAAACTATTATTTCAAGCTCATATTTTAACAATAATAGCATACTGGATATGTTTCTGGTTAGGATAACTTTCCCCATGTGTTGTCAAGTGGCCGTTGCTAGGCAACCGTGTCTTCTCATTGCTCATAGCAACTGTCACATCTGGGAGGATGTTTTCTCCATGGTGATGGATATGCATGGGGTGATGGAATATGTTTTCCATTGTGCTCTGCCTCCCAAGCTGTTGAAATATCTTCATGTATAGTGGGGATTATGTTTTTATCTGTTAGAGAACCTATCCTTTTTTCTGTGCACCAGATTACCCTTGTAGGCGAGTGGGAGATCCAGCAAAAAGGCCTTATTTGTTGACCTTAATTAAGATAGCTTGCAACCGCATGAGTCATACCTGACTTTCATAATATGAATATGCAGATCTCAAAAATGACAATAATAAAAATTGAAAAATGGCCGATCACTATGGAAACGAGACGCAAAAGCCACGCCCACTTTTTAAATTTCTTACTTGGTGGTTAATACATTTTAGACTGTAACTTTCTCGATTTTTAACAAATCTTCACATTATTGGTATCTGCTGAAGCGTAATAATGAGTTCTTTCACCTCAAGCATAAATAATGTTAATTCGCTCATTTGCATATCAATTATGACGTCATAACCCTTCTTTTGGCCTCAATTTTCCATATAGTTACAACAAAGTAACAGTGTTTTATTAGTTACACTTCTTAAAAATGGATAAAATTAGGTAAATATAGTGCCAATACAAGCAAGAGTATGTCGGCTTTTCGGATATACTGATATTGAAGGCTGCATGTTGGTTAGAATAACATAAAAACTCGTTGCCATGGTTACCGTGAACTTTTTAGTAATTAAGGCAATAAAACGTTTTGGACTGTAACTTTTTTTGTTTTTAAGCAATCTTAGCATTATTGGTATCAGAAGAAGCAAAATAATAAGTTCTTTCACCGCAAGTATAAATTATGTTAATTGGCTCATTTGCGTATCCATTGTGACGTCATAGCCCTTATTTTGGCCTCGATTTTCCATATATTTACAATAAAATAACAGTGTTTTATTAGTTAAACTTCTTAGAATGGATGAACGTTGATAAATACAGTGCCAATACAAGCAAGAGTATGTCAGCTTTTTGGATATTCTGATATTGAAGGTTGCATGTTGGATAGAATATCATAAAATCTTGTTTCCATGGTTACTGTGAACTTTTCAGGAATTTAGGCAATAAATACTTTTTGGACTGTAACTTTCTTTGTTTTTAAGCAATCTTAGCATTATTGGTATCAGAAGAAGTGAAATAATAAGTTCTTTCACCGTAAGCATAAATTATGTTAATTGGCTCATTTGCGTATCCATTATGACGTCATAGCCCTTCTTTTGGCCTCGATTTTCCATATATTTACAATAAAATAACAGTGTTTTATTAGTTAAACTTCTTGAAAATGGATGAAAGTAGGTAAATGCGGTGCCAATACAAGCAAGAGTATGTCGGCTTTTCGGATATACTGATATTGAAGGCTGCATGTTAGTTAGAATAACATAAAAACTCGTTGCCATGGTTTTCCTTCCAAATTGAGCTGACTCTAGAGCCATCTCATACATGCCCAATGCTTTCTCAGCAAATTTAGCCTTTATAGCCTTTAAGACATAATTTGGGATTCAGTTTAATTCAATTCTCTCTTACAGTGAGTCACAGGATCTCCTCTCATACCAGGAATGTCTGTTGAATATATAAGCAACAAGGCATTAACATGACAAAATGTCACCACCTAAAACAATTTGGTCAATTTAAAGCAAGTTGGAAAATACCTTTTCACCTTAAGAAGAACTTCTGAGAACATGTAGATGATTTTGAAAAAAAAATTAGTCAATTTGAAGCAAGTTGAAAAAAGACCTTTTTGACCTTGAGAAGGTCATTGAAGGTCAAAGGTCAAATCTAAAGTCAGATTTGAACTTCTGAGAACTTGTAAAGTCAAATTTGAACTTCTGAAAAGATGTAGATGATTTTGAAAAAAAAAAATTAGTCAATTTGAGGCAAGTTGAAAAAAGACCTTTTTGACCTTTTTTGACCTTGAGAAGGTCATTGAAGGTCAAATGTCAAATCTAAAGTCAAATCTAAAGTCATATTTGAATTTCTGAGAACATGTAGATGATTTTGAAAAAAAATTTAGTCAATTTGAAGCAAGATGAAAAAATACCTTTTTGACCTTTTTTGACATTGAGAAGGTCATTGAAGGTCAAATGACAAATCTAAAGTCAGATTTGAATTTCTGAGAACATGTAGATGATTTTGAAAGAAGAATTTAGTCAATTTGAAGCAAGTTGAAAAAATACCTTTTTGACCTTTTTTGACTTTGAGAAGGTCATTGAAGGTCAAATGTCAAATGTTAAGTCAAATCTAAAGTCAGATTTGAATTTCTGAGAACACGTAGATGATTTTGAAAAATTTTTTTATTCAATTTGAAGCAAGTTGAAAATATACCTTTTTGACCTTTTTTTGACATTGAGAAGGTCATTGAAGGTCAAATGTCAAATCTTAAGTCAAATCTTAAGTCAGATTTGAATTTCTGAGAACACGTAGATGATTTTGAAAAATTTTTTTATTCAATTTGAAGCAACTTGAAAATAGACCTTTTTGACCTTTTTTGACATTGAGAAGGTCATTGAACCCCGAAAAGTGAACCAGGTGGAGGAATCAGTATCTTCAGAAGATGAAGTGTACTTGGGATCTGTAACCACTGAAATCCCAGACACCCAGACATCAAAGATAGCCCAGATTCCCGCCAAAACCCCAGATATACCCAACTCAAAATCCTGGATTATACAACTAAAAACAGGTGGGCACACCCTTACTGCTAAGGTGGACACAGGTGCCCAGGCCAATGTGATCTCACATGGACTGTTCAAGAGGTTGAGACACCCCCCTATGAAAGCTTCTACCACAAGGCTATTTACCTACAACAGGCAGCCCCTGGACGTCATGGGTGAATGTGATATGCCTTGTAACTTTGAAGGGATAAACTACAAAGTGAAGTTCATAGTAATTAAGGAGAAAGCTGACACTTTAATTAGTCTGCAATCAGCTATTCTCTTTGGCTTAGTTTCCAGAAGTAACATTTCTACAGTTGGCTCTGACAGCACACTGACCACAGACCAGTTGGTGTCCAATTACAGCTACATATTTGAAGGCCTAGGCTGTCTGCCTAGAAAAGTGCACATTACCCTTGAAGAAAATGTCACGCCTGTGGTACACCCCCCTTACAAGGTAGCTGTTCATCAGAGAGACAAATTAAAAACTGAATTAGAGCGAATGCAAAAACAAGGAGTAATTGCCAAAGTGGATGAGCCCACTGATTGGGTGAATAATATAGTTTTGGTTGAGAAGAGCGACAAATCTCTGAGGATATGCCTTGATCCTGCAAACCTCAACAAAGTTATTAAAAGGGAACCGTACCCTACTGCCACAACAGAAGAGATCAGCACAAGATTGAAAGGTGCTACGAGGTTTACCAAATTGGATGCGACAACCTCATTTTGGCAACTTGAACTTGATCACGAGAGTTCGTTGCTTACTTGTTTCAACACACCCTTTGGACGATATCGATTTACACGTCTGCCATATGGACTAAACATATCTACTGAAAAGTTCCAGATGGAAGTGTGTAAAGTTCTAGAAGGAATAGATGGCGTTGAAGTCCAAGTGGATGATATATTGATTTCTGGCAAAGATGAGGAACAGCTTAAGCATCGAATGGAAGCAGTGTTCCAAAGAGCAAGTGAGAACAACCTCAAGTTTAACAGAAAGAAATGCCAGTTTAATGTGCCATCAGTTACATATGTAGGACATACATGGTCGAGAGATGGACTGAGTATCCCGGATGATCGGATAAAAGCGATAGTTGAGATGAAAACCCCTACAGATAAACAATCACTGAGTCGATTCCTTGGCATGGTGAACTATGTTGCCAAGTTCGTACCACGCTTATCAGAGCTAAATGCTCCCTTGCGAGAACTACTGAAAGAGGATATTATTTTCGAATGGAATAAGCCACAGATAGATGCGTATGAGCAGCTGAAAAAGCTTATAACTACAGCGCCAGTTCTCAAGTTTTATGACCCCAATAAGCCATCAGTGCTGAATGTAGACTCTTCGAAAGATGGTCTTGGAGCTGTCCTACTACAGGATGATATGCCTGTATGCTACGCGTCAAAATCGCTAACCCCTGCCCAACAAAACTACTCCCAAATAGAGAAAGAGATGACGAGTATATGTTTTGGAGCAACTAAGTTTCACCAATACCTCTATGGTAAGCCCTTCGTCGTGGAAACTGATCACAAGCCCCTGGAGGTGATCGCAAAGAAAGCTCTAAATAAAGCCCCAGCTCGATTACAAAGAATGCTTTTGCAAATGCAAAAGTACGATGTCACAATCAAGTGGAAACCTGGAAAAGACATGGTTATATCAGACACGCTCAGCAGAGCATGTGTAGACAGTGACACAGAAAGCTCGAAAATTATTGCTTCTATCATGAACGACATTGATCAACAAGCAGATGGATTACTTCAAGCTTTACCCATGTCTAAACCAAAACAGCAAGAGTACAGGAACGCGACCTCGAATGACCCTGTACTGCAACGCATTATGGAATATTGCAGAATTGGATGGCCTGAAAAGACTGATGTACATGAGTCAGTCATGCCATATTACACCTTTCATGATGAACTCAGTACAGTTGATGGTCTCGTGTTCAAAGGCCTGAAACTGGTAATTCCCACATCAATGAGAGAAGAAGTAAAGTCACTTATCCATGAAAACCATATGGGAATCGTTAAAACAAAATCCATAGCAAGAGAGACACTCTTTTGGCCCAACATGAATTCCCAGATCGAGGATATGATAAAAAACTGTGACATTTGCAAAACCCACAGAAATGCCAATCAAAGAGAACCTATGATTCCACATAAGGTTCCTATGCGCCCCTGGGAAAAGATAGGTGTTGACCTATTCTCACATAATAACAAGGATTACCTAATTGGAGTAGACTACTACAGCAAGTACCCTGAGCTGTACTCACTCACCAGCACCAAGGCAAAACCCATCATAAATTGCCTGAAAGCCTCGTTCAGCAGAAATGGTATTCCCCAAACAGTATTCAGTGACAATGGTCCACCATTTCAATCATCAGAATATGTAAAATTCAGCGAAGACTACAACTTCGACATTGCTACATCGAGCCCGAATCTAGCAAATAGCAATGGCCAAATTGAAAGAACAATACAGACTGTAAAAAATATTATCAGAAAATCAGATGATATTTTCACAGCCATGCTGAATTTGAGAAACACCCCAATTGATGCGAAAATCAACAAATCCCCAGCAGAATTACTTATGGGTAGAAAATTGCGATCTAAAATTCCTACCAGTGGTGTTCTACTGAATCCCCAAAGCCCAGATCCCAACGTTCGCACAAAACTTCAGCAGAAAAAGCAGATGGAGAAGAGAAAGTATGACCTTCGCGCTCGTCCCCTTGCCCCTCTTCAACCTAATACCCCTGTCAAAGTCCGTGAGAAAAGGAACAATAAATACATCTGGAGAAATGCAACAGTGACTGAGAAACTAGACTCGCCCAGATCATATCTAGTTGAAACCCCAGATGGAGGACAATTTAGAAGGAATAGGAGACATTTAATTCCAACATAAAATGTGTGAAGTGACTATCATTAGTATAGTGTAGACCCAAGACTGGAAGTGAAATGGAAATATCCATATTTGCAATGAAGGTCAAGGATAGACCAAATTAGCATATCAAAATAAACATTGTAGTAAGACTGTAGTAAACTCTTAGGTCAAGAACCTCATTAGCATGTAGTACAAACATATGCACTGGACATTTTATCAATGAATACTAAAGTTCATGAGACAGGTCAGATAGTTCAAATTACATGGCTAGTAAAGTTTAAATGAACTCCCTTACAAAATATTCAGAATTAGTAATGATCATATTTCAATGAGATGACTGTTAAAAGTTTAACTTGTTCTTAAACTAAAAGAAGGGAGATGTTATGTATCTGGTTTCAGTACTGGTCATTAAGATATCTGATACCCTTAACTGAGATTACCATGCCTATAGCAGACACTTGTAAGTCTGGCTTCCTACTAGAAACACATTAACTATGTAGTTCTTATATTATGTTTGATGTATAATAAAGGCTTGATACAAAACACAACAATAACAATATGTCACCACTTTTGGTGGTGACATAAAAATGCCAAAACTTTAAGGAAACCCAACAAGAAAAGCAAACTGTAAGTGTAAATCTGTCATAAGAAAAGTAGACCCTATATATCCCAAAACCATGATGTAACATGAAAAGAAACAATGTCTCCCCCCTCCAATCGAGAACCAATATCACAATCCAGGACCAGAACACCAAGGGACATTTCATTCATACTGAAGTCATTACAATACATGTTGAAGAAAAAATGATGAAGTTAGAGGAAGCTGCCTCATCGGTCTCAATATATAGGTAGCAATCTGAAGCAATTTAATGAGGATGTTGTCGGGACAATTGGGTCCATTTCAACAGAATATACTGGTCTTGTGTGCCACAAATTGTACGTAAGATGTCAAAGTTGTATATTTGCCCCTAAAATTCAGATCGAAGTGCCTCAGATTGCTACCTCGTACTTTTTCTGGTAACTCAGACCTAGAAGAAGTCAGTACATATGGTCTTAGTCTGGATTCACCTAATCTGGATTCATTTCTTTTGGAAATACTTTGGTCTCTCCACTAGGAGTCGTCTTGGCTCTCTCATTTTGGCCCACTTTTAGTGTGTCATCCACTTTAAAACCAGGAGCATCTCACTTTTCTCTCCAGACAAGACTGCTCTTCTTGACACCTTTCATTTGGAGGGGTTTCAAGCTGTTTCAATCACAACTTGGGAACCAATTTCACAATTTCTTCTGGAATCCTCTTCATCCAAGATTTCTGACTTAATCTCAAACTTCCTTGACATCTCATCTCTTTGGGCAACAGAACCCATCACTGCCACCAATGTCTCGCTTTGCCTTTTCCCGAGTATCCCGTATGCTCATTAAAAAGAATATCAGGGGCGATCAATAATAACTCTTAGAGGTTTTTCTATGAGTGCCGACCTTGTGTGGTGGTACCGCAGTTAAAGATGGCTCACATGAAACAATTGCATACACATTTTTAAATCTATTCCAACAAAGATGATACAGAAAACACAAATGTCCATATATGATTTAATGTCACTATGATTGTGTATCTTTGGGAGTCGGCACATCTCTTTGGGAAATATATTCTCTGCTCTTGGAATGGGTTCAGCTCTAGGAGTAACTCTGCTCTAGTAGACTATAGGAGTCACTTCGTCTATATAGGAAGTATCGTATCTGGTCTTGGACAGTGTCTGGGCTCTAGGAGTAAACTCTGCTCTGAGAGTCTCTCGTAACTTCTCTGAGTATTACCAATTCACTCTCTCTCAGAGTAATCTCACTTGGGAGAAATTAGAACTCAAGGAGTATCATGATTCTTAAAGTGTAATCTCAGCTCCAGGAGTCAGCTCATCCCTGCGGGAAATCATGTTTCTGTTCTTGGACTGGGTCCAGGCTCTGGGAGTATCTTCTGCTCCAGGAATTGTCTCGCTACCAGAGTGATCCCTAATCTACTTCTGCTCAAAAGAGAGCTACATCTCTATGAGCAAACTCGTCTCTTGGAAGAGTCGAGGCTCTAGAAGTAACCTCTGCTTTGGAAATCACTTTGAAACAGGAGTAACCTGAGCCTCTGCTCTTTGGTGTGGTCCAGTACATCGATCAACAATATGAGATTAGACAGAGTTATAATCATTCGGAAGAAATCAGAACCACCTGGGAGAAATTTTCTCTCAAAGTGGCCATCACTTCCGGCGAAATGAAAGATGGCTAACCACAAGTTCTATGGGATGAAGAAGGCCAAAGGGCGGACCGCAAACTACGCATGATGGTGTCAACCTCAAGGAGGACTCACCCTCAATTTCGTTCCTAATGAGGTCTTGTCTCTTCAAGATCTTGTGTTACTCTTATTCACATGATCAGTTTCTCACACCCAAGTTCAGACACCCATTATTGATGAAAATTTATTCAGCCAGGAAAAGAAGATTGAGGCATCTGATTGGCTGGTGGCCAGTTACTTGATAGCTGATTATTTGAAACTGTCTGCCGAACCAGTAAACATTAGTATGTCTGTGTGTCATTATGCATATATATACACTACTCTTTACTAAAGATATTCTGAACTACAGGGAACAAAATATGAAATGAAGTCAAAATGACATCAACTGAAACTACCTATAATTGACATAGTATTGCCCAAAACTGACCATTTTAGTCCATAACCTAACTTTGCCAAGTGGTTGATAGGTTAACATTTTAACGTCATGGCTCCCTCTAGCTATGCCTAGTGAATTAATGAAAGTAAATGGCATAATACTGACAAAAATACATCATTTTTGTAAATGTTTTACCGTTGCTAGGTGTATCTGGTCAACTTGGACCTAGTTAACTCAGACCCTAGTTAAAGGTATTCTGGAGATACAAGTGACAAAATATTGCTTCTGGAACGAGATCAAACGTCTTTGACATATTCTTTACCCTACCTATGTTGCAATTTAACAATCAACGCAAGTATACATACCATATTTAAGCACATACCGGACACATTCATTAAGATATTTCTTGATTGATCAAATCGATTATTCAGATTTTGCCTTGGATTTGATTTTAAATGCTTCTAAATGATTTTCTAATGCTTACTATGATTTATATTCTATTTTTATTTCGATAAGCATTTAATCAGGGTGTTGAAGTTAACAAAATATAGAGGTACTACATTAATTCCAATATGCAGTATGAAGAAATATATCAGTACATGTACATTTTTGTTTTAAGGTACAGCTTGAAAATAACAATTTATTGTTTGTAATACATTTTGGGTATATTATTAAAGCTTCATGTAAAATCATAGTATTGGTGACTACATTTTAGGCATATTTAATCCTATTTGATTTCACAATTAGAATGTATGATTTATGATTGACTCTTGCAATTATCTATGATCACTTTTGCTTTAATATATTAATTTTCACTTTAACACTCAAAATATTGAAAAAAAGATTCAGAAATACATTGGTACTAGTTGACTAGGGCCTGAGTTGACTAGGGTCAGAGTTAACTAGGTCTGAGTTGACTAGGAACCGTTGCTATGTGTTTGCTAGGCATATGTTATGACTACACAATGCCTAAATATATAAGGGTTGTGTACTGGGAGGTTTTGGATATGGGGTTTATCCAGAGTGAGATATGCGTATCTACCTGAGGGACTGTAGGGACCAAAGGTAGATGTGCATATCTCACGAGGGATGAATCCAATATCCAAACCGACCGTACATAACTGCTTTATCCTATATCAAGTAGAGTCTTTCTCACCCTAACTTTTTTATTTTGAAAGTTATCATATTTTCCAATATATCATTTTAAAGGTTATGTAAAATGCTGATCACCCTTAGAATATCAAAAATGAACTCTTCCTAAATTGCTACAATGTTTCTTGTAAGGTTGTAGTTCACCATTGATTACGTCAAAAGAAGTTAAATTACCAGAATAGTGAATGGACGGTGAAAAGTTGATACTGCAATTATGGAGGACAGGGACGAAAGATTAATTGAAGACTAACAAGAGGAGAAGCTTTATAGCCATGAAACATTGCTCAAATGTATCAAAAGGCTCCCAGAAGCCTAGAAAGTGCAACACTCCTGTTTGTGAACATTTTGGAAGTGTATCCTCGTAGAATTGAGACTGCCTGAGCTGCTTGGGGGAAACATACGAACTATTGAAAATGTGAAATATGGACATCACTAAAAATGCTCTAAAAAATTTGTGATGTAACCTATCACTCGGAAAATTGGTGTGTGGTCAGCAAATTGAATTCCCTTTAAGATTTTTTTTGATAAACCTATGTTAGTTCTAAATTAAAAAAGTATGGGGGATGGAGAACAGACTTATTTGATACCCTGTACAGTGTATTTATGAAGCTCAGATGTGCTTTGTGGTTGCATAAATTGTAAATTACATAATTTTGGACAAAATACCTCATTTTCGGCAGCTTTTGACCGTTTTTAGGTGGTTCTTAGGCAGGTACATTTTATTTTGTTGCAGAGTGCCCGTTTTGAACACACACATTGGTATTTCTTAGATTATAATACTAGTGTCTTAATCTTAAATGAGTGTTTTGATAACATAACCTGTGAGTAAATGGTAGAATACTGAATGAACTATCTCATTTTTTGGCAAACTTTAGAACGTTTCTATGTGGTTTCTAGGCAACACAGATGACATCACAATAACCAGTGTACAAAGACAGTGATATATTGTAGGGTCAATGCTGAGGGGTGATTCTTTCTCCATATATAGATGTTTTAGTGCCTATACAATGATGAAACTAGGGCAAAATGGCCATAATAAGGCGTTTTAATCCATTCCTAAGTGGTTGCTAGGCAACAAGATGACATCACAAGTTCTTAACCACTTTATATTCGAGGGGGGTACTATACTGGACATATGCGCCACGTTTTGTTTTCCAACGTCCAAATGGTTTGGTAGCAAACAGGCATGGACATACACACACAGATAGACAGAGAATCAGTAAATTGTAGTAAAATGCGATTAAATATGGATTCAGCATTTTACCATAGTGTAGCCATGGGTTTAAGAGGCTCTAGAACAAAAGTGTATTAATGTTATGTAACATCAAAGGTATCACTGGAAAGAGCACATTAACGTGAACAAAAATAATCTAATTTTATTTGATAAGAATATTCACTAAGGTATTTAATTGACATTGATGTGGAGCAATTCGTTAAATATACCTTAAAATGAGAATTTAAGGATATTATGACGTCATAATTGCCAGGTGAACAATTGAAACCGACTAAATAATACATAGGGTAACGGGACATTTTATTACCTTCAATATGGTACCAATATCATTAAAAATAGTTAAAAATTAAAAAAGTTATGGCCAATATTGTGTTTATCATTCTTTATGGCTAATGAAAAGTGGGCGTGGCACTTTGCATCCGTTTCCATGGTAACGGGCCATTTTTCAAAACTTTTCATTGTCATATTTGGAATCTGCATATCAATATTATGAAAGTACAACATGTTTTGAGCGGTTGCAGTCAATCTTAATTAAAGTTCCATATTTGACCCTGCTCCCACTCGCCTATTGGTAAAAGTTTGGATTCAGATTTTTAAACAGATTTACTGTTAGACTCAAGGCTTGCAATTAATACATGTACAATGT
The DNA here is from genome assembly GCA_903813345.2 of Owenia fusiformis. Lineage (NCBI taxonomy): Eukaryota > Metazoa > Annelida > Polychaeta > Sabellida > Oweniidae > Owenia > Owenia fusiformis. The sequence continues at coordinate 13,354,566 of CAIIXF020000005.1, read as the reverse complement.
ACGTACAATGTACATGTAGTTCAATTTTGCTTCTTATAAGAGACCTTCATCCACAGTAATACACTTGGCACCAGCCTTTAGGATTCATAGTACTGCCAGATTATTTTTCTGAAATTCCTGAAAAATTAAGCCCACAGGATCTTTTGTCTTGCCAAATCCTATAATCATATTTTTTCAATTTAAAGACCCAAGATATTTTTCAGAAAATCTTAATATCCCTCAAGATCTCGATTACAGTCTTTCTAGTTTGGATTAACAGCAACATTTGGTTTATCATTATAAATACTTGTCTTAAATTGCTAAATTGATATTAGTGAACATAAGCCTGGGAACTTTCTCTGTCACCCCTTTTGAAAATATTACTCGGTGGCTATTTTACTCCTCATCTGCAACGTTTAACTAGCTTATAACTCTCCAGTGTTTTTACATTAAAATCAGATTGCACTCTTCAATCTTGGTCACATTGCGCCTCATAATTCCTTACTCGCATCTTGTATAAAACTGACCTCAGTGATATTTCATTTCTTGGATGTGGTGTAATAATGAAGGAATTGGGCTGGTATAATTACCACTATCTTTCGATTAGTTGTCAAGGAGCCAAATTGCTTCATACTTTTTCTGGATTTCCTTCTGTAAACCTCCAGAATTTCAGTAATTTGATATATTACTTGAGTCAACAAATAAGGAAACTACAGTGCATTGTAATATACTGTTGACTCCTCTCGAGGTTAACTGGGTCCATTTTACATGTACTTTATATCTTTACTCTAGTCAAGGTCAACAGGATGACAATAAGGAGGTAAACTGGAGGAAATTATATTGAAAAACAATGGAAGTAGAAGTCGAGGTCAACAGTCTGACCATGAGGTAGACTGGTAAAGTATTATATAATTTTTCTATGGTCAAGGTCAACAGTCTTGACTACAATAAGGCATATACTATACTATAGGACTAGGGAAATTGTATCTACCTGTAGCTTGTTTGATGTAAAGTGGTAAGTGTCTGTAACTAATGGCAGGTAGTGGTATTTTGCACGTTAATTCTTTGTTTTTCTGCTATGGGGTGCTTATTTGACACATATACAGAAAATAGCTTCAAGTTACGGTCCATCTATTTTCCCCTGTCCCATTGTCTACTGTTAGTTAACCTTTCCCATTCTCATTCTACTTCATTATTGAAAATTGAAATTGGTTTGAGTCCCTGTAGGGACAGAAGCATTCAACCCATGTAAGTGAATTCCCCTTTAATGAAGAACAGTACATGTTGCGGTGTGACCTTTCGATAAATCAACTTAGAAATAAAAGATCTACCAGTTGAATAATTCAATATCAGAAAGATAATATGTTGATTGAAATGTTGATAGAGTTTCCATTCAAAAATTGATGATGTGTTTATATTTAATTAACTTTTGAAACGTTATGAAAGTAATACAGTAATAGCCATGTGACATGAATTCCTCGGGGAAGGCCTAGGAAAAATGTTTTGTTAATTTTAATTATTCAGTAATACAAATCATGCCAATAGACAAAATAGACCAAAAATATAGGTGCATAATAAAGGTGAGAAAGTGTGTTGATTGAGGGACCTTCTGTCATAATATTAGCAAAGCCTGACTGCTTTGGGACCTGTTGTTTCCCTGGCTTTGAAGCAAGTAGGCCCTGCCGCTATCTGATACTTTTGAAATTGGCTTGTACCACCAGCTTGGAGACCTAACCCAATGGAAATTGTGAAAAAATCATACCAAATTGTCATATTTTAACCAGCTTTTGGTCAGAATTATTAAAATGACACTTTTGAACCACTTTGAGAAAAAATTGAAAAATAATAAGTACCATATGATAGGTCATTTTGCCATTTTTGGTCCATATTTTGTGGCCATAATGTGTTGGCCAATCAACAAGTAGTTATCCTTCATACCTTGCTAATTCAGACAAGAACATGTCTGAAATGAGACAAAAACGAATAAGAATTGAAAATGAATGTATTGGATACAATAATACAGACAAGATTGAATATGAACGCACATTGAGATGGACGGGTCAAATAAAGCGAAATGAAATGCTTTAGGACATGTGAGACCCATAGGACCATATTGTCCATTAGAACAAGAAAAATCCTTGTACCTTTGACACCAGATCAACCTGCGCAGATTGTCACAATTCATTCTAGTCTTCGAAAATATTTAAGAAATACAAGATCTGGTTGATGAAAAATAACCCATAATCTCAATAAAGAAGCTTTTAAAATATGATATATTAAATCAATTATCCTGTGCTCGTACAATTTTTTTGTACTAAATGATTCTCACCAAAGGTTAAAATCTCCCTACATATGACACTACATTGCTCATATCAATTCTGTATCTTTTTCTCATAATTTGAATGAAGTTGCTTTTAGTTCCTGATTTATCAACATCAATTTAGACATAAATCATCATTCTTGGCTATGAAGTACGCTGATATTTCTTTAATTTTTGTCAAATCTTGTTACTTCATTGGTATTTTAGTCACAGGATGTGATCTATAGGTTCTCTTCATATTCTTCGTTCCTCTCATATAATGCAATTATGGCGTCCTCCAGGGATGCCAAACTTGCATTAGATACTTCAGCTGATGGGGATTAGCTACATTCCTGCTCTTGGGTATGGATCGAGGTGATGAATTTGCCCTCTCTAATTTAAAGATCACTGCCTGGAGATCCCCTCTGAGATCAGACCATCTGGGATCAAGAAGATTGATGGAAATCTATGGTTTGCCTGAAAGCGTTTTTTTTAATTTTATTATTTATTCAAAATAACGCAACAGATGTTTATTTTCAGTCATATTTTTCTCATATGGTGTGACATTCAACGAATACCTCTCCCAAGTTCATCTGTTATAAAACACTAAAGATGTCACTATATTCAGCAGGTATAATATAATAGCCTTGTTTTTGGGTGCCAATTCAGCGATGAAAATGAAACTAATTCTAGGTTAAAGTTCATGGTCACCCTCTCCCATTATTTCCAGAAACCTCCATAGATTATATGGTACGTGCATTTTGAGCCTAATATTTTTATCAATTTCCTATCGATTTTTGACTCAAAGAGATGAATACAGGATCAGTTTACTTGATTAAAGTTTATTCAGAGAAAAATTAAATGTTAACAGTGTAATTTCAATCTCTTTTGTGAAACAACCCATGAGCTCTTTGATTTATTTTAGTGATTAAAAACATATCAGACCTTACCAATGTTAAAAAATACAGTATCTCTATGCTTTTGTCTATGCTATACCATTCCTCCCTAAAATTTAATTTCCTGCCATTTCTTTATATATTTTCTGTCAATTCTATATAATGTAGAATATTGACTACATGCCTCTATACTATAGACTAATCTGTCACGTTTTGATTCAATTGTCAATAAAAGAAATATATATACTGAGTCCCTTGATGGCATTACCTCTTCCCACGTTATTTTGCTATTTCAAAATATGACGATCATTACATCTCACTCGGGGAAAGCTTCATTACCCATTGTTCTTATAGGTAATTCAACAATGTTTCAAGCCTTGCAGTTGATGTTCTTTTTAATCCCAATGGATGTAAGAATCTAATCAACAAGGCCCATTTGGTATTCTTTGGCCAGACAAATAGAATCATGTTGATAATTTATGGAACCCATTTAGATGTATTGTGTACCCTTTACTGGTAAAAAGGGAATTACATTTAATGAGTCTTTTAGTACAAGGCAGTGTTTCGTTCGTGACACGTATGGCACTGAGACTATTTTCTTTTTGTTGATTTTGCCACATATTTTCTACTACAATTCTTAAAAGCTCAGTTAAAGGAAGTCACATTTGTGTGATTTTTGGTGCATATCATTCAAATATTTAGCATCTTCTCCATCATTTCTAGCATCTCCTATCATTTAAGTACCCCCCTCATCATTTCTAGCGCCTTTCCCATCATTTTTAGCATCTCTCAAGTCTTTATTCACTTCTGTTCCAACAGTCTGTTACTCATTTGAAACCCATTGCCCTTCTCCATCCCCCCTCTCCATCTCTTCTACCATATAAAACCCCACCCCACCTGGTAGTACAAAGTAAAGAGGGAAGGAATCTGTCAACAGTTAAAAACTTTCTGTTTATAATTAAGGCTCATTGCAAGGACTGATATTATTGTTAAAAGTTAAAACATAAACACATGGAAGAACAAACTAACCAGTTATTTATATAATTAATCAAATCAGTTTGGTCGTTAACTAGTAGTTATTAACTATAATTGCAGATTAGGAAAGGAGATTGCATCAATAATATGCATATGTGTTTGAATATAAAGCATATGTATCCTCTACCATGGAGCTATTTACAGGAAAAAAGTTAAAGCTTCACTTGAACTTGGTTTGATTCAACCCCATGTAATCCAGGCCCGTAGCCAGGATTGCCAAGGGGGTTCAGTTTTCAAAAATATCCAGGGGGTTCACATTTCAGAATTTTGACTCAAAATGGTGAAAAACTGCATGATTTTGAAAGAATTTTTGGCCAGGGGGGGGCTTGTCCGAACCCTGCGAACCCCCATCCCCTGGCTACGGGGCTGTAATCCTTCTTGACATACCTTACCCTTACCTCAACAAGGGGGGGGGGGCAGTAGATGAAGGGATCCAAAGATGTGATGCAAGTAACCCTTGCTTAACCCCTTTACTTCACCACCATAACAAGGGTTTGTAGATGGGGGGGGGGGGGTAGTTTGAAGCATTGGTTTTCAAGCCCGTGGTTGAAGCTAGACCAGTTCCCATGAGCAAGGCCCTCAACAGGCTGTCTCTGTTGGATTAGGCTTGTATCTTGCAACAAACCATGATTTGCACTGGTCTTCAAATCTGTGCAATTCTTTCCTTGAGAAAATCAGCTTCTGAGTTCTTCAAGAAAATTTCCAATATATTGATCCCTGATTGTATTGTATCGTAACACTGCATTCTGTTATTTATTGGGAACTGAATTATTGTAAGTGAATTAATAGTTCTTAGTAATATTGAATATTTGTCCAGTAATTGCTCAACAAGAGCTAACTTAGTCTTACAACTTATACAGGCTGATTGCCATGAATGAAACATAGAATAGTGAAATTAACTTGGAAAATTAGACATGTTACACTTGCCTAATAAATCACCATCCCTTTCTGAATATTACAGCATTTTGAAAATTATGATATTGTGAAGTCATAGAAATATGTACCATGGATATCGTAGGATAAATCCTGTATCCAGAACCCGAGCTGAACACCCCTCATTAACCTCTTGACTACCCAGAATGACGAGATTTCTCGTCACCTTAGAAATGACCTTGAAACCCAGAGGGACGAGAAAATCTGTCACAAAATTTTTCACAAAAATTGCTCTTATTTGAACAATTTTCATCCAATTTACACAAAAAGTGTTTTAAAACGTATAGAAATGATCTCTGCCATTTAATTTTACTAAGTTGAGCATCTAAAGTTGTATAGGTATGTAGTAAAATGTCAAAAGGTGGCAAAAATGAAAAATTCTCTGGTTTCTAGCAATTTTAGAGCCTGGGATTCAAGAGGTTAAATAATCTTTTAGGTACAAGGGGCGATCCATATATTCTGATAAAAATCTCACATGGGATAACTTTATGAGATTAACATTGAAGGAGCAGTCTGATACTCATAGCATCTCCCCGGGAGCATCTCTCTCTGTTGCACCCCAGACGCATCTCTCCAGAAGGATAGAGATGGAGATCGCGTGGCTTACCAGCATGTTGAAGGAGGGGAGTTGAGTTGATTTGTACAAAAATCATTAGTGAGTAAATATTTAAGAAAACAAATAAATTATTGAAAATGTTAATGTACTACAATACATTTATTTACCTAGGGGAGGTCACCGGCATATTTAACTAAGGGGTCTTATTTGACCAAAAGGTATTATTTGTCTAAGGGGTCTGCATAGAGATGCAGAGGGTGGGAAATAAATATATGCCATTTAATCATTGAGGAATTTGATAAGCTGCTTAAAATTTTCTAGGACTTTCGAACCAAAAGTAAACTTACCTTGTGAATTGTAATCTACTTTTGCTTGAATGTTCTATGAATTGAATGTGAATTGTTCAGTCTGAGAAGTTTAAAATATTTGAAGGTGCATAGTAATTTTCAACTCAACATGAATCAAATCGATGTTATATTTGTTAAAGTTTGAAGCTTGTTCCCTCTTGAGATCTCAGATATTTCACAATGAAATATGAGGTCATCGTATTAGATATATCATCATTGGAATTTATCAAATTCTAGGCATTGAGACATTGAAACTAAGGTAGGTGTGATAAAATAATGATGTCAGGTATGCATCAAGACCAGACCCTGTTCGTACCCCCTCCATTCTTTTCGCTTATTTTTGAGGAAAGGGGGGTTGGCTCTTGATGGGACATGATGACACCATCAGATTTGCTTTAAGTGTTTGACACCCTGCTACTGTATAACTTTCTTATGAAGAAAATTAAGGATGGGTGGGTGGGGAACAGTTAACCTGCCTGTTGAAATCTGTAGATCATAAGTAAATTCTATTGAGAGGGGGAGGGGACAGAGGCAAAGGTGTAGAGGCAAGGGGGTACAGATTGAGGGGCAGGATGTTAATGAGTACATAATCCTTTGACTTGTTACATCAGTACTGTCACTGGGATAACATATTATAGGGATTAGTCTGGATTAGGATTAAGGATTATCACCTGTATGTGTCAAAGCTTGTGTTCTGACCCTTGTCTGAAATACCTCCTTGGTCGTGCCTTTTTATGCAATTTCTCTCACATTTACTCAAAGTGTAACAGTTTGTTTTACATATCTATACAACATAGAGTATGAATTTCATGTTCATTCATGTTATTCCTTGCTAATTATACTATTTCACACTATGTTTTGTATTCTTTAACGTGACCACCATGTAATTTTCATTCAGGGTTATGTTGGTTGATAGATTGCTACATGTGCCAACTAATTGGTACATCCTTTCATGATGATACTAATCACAAAGATAAGGACAGTCTTGCTGAACAGGGTACATGCCAGAATATTTAGGAATTGGTCAAGATTGTATCTGAGCTGCTTTATATTTATATACAAGCTGGGCATTCTTTGAGGCTTATATACAGCATTTAAGAAGAATTTAGAAATGTTGTCAATGTGGGAATTTGGATCAAAACAACAATATACGAAAAAGTTTAAAAGAAAATTTCTTAGAAAGTTTTACATCTAGTTCCTCTCCCTGAAATCATTCATTTACTCATTGCATCTCCTTTCAATCTTCGAGTCCAAATCGAGAGATCACATATAAAATTCAAATGGAATTGGAAAAATAGAGTTAGTGGTTGAAGACCAAAGACTGGATAGATTTTGAAAGTACAAATTGCAACATACTAAGACCAGAGATAGCAAACCCCCAAGACCATATCAACTGGTTAAATTACTAATCAAACTAGCTATCTAGTACAACAGTCATAAAAACAGGCCTTGTTACAGGCTACAATATCAGATGTACTTCAGACTGTCACTTTAGTAAAAACAAAAACAAAGCTTAGCTATAAATCAAAGCCTATGTTATCTGATATGTTCTTGGAAGGTACTAAGCTGACTTCACCATCAATGTTGAATTAAAAAACCTAATCCACTCTGCCGCCATTTCTGATTTTATTGTCTTAATCAGATAAGGAACGGACAATTGTCTACTGAAAATCAAGGGTAATTTTTTGTTTGAAAAGGAGGGGGGGGGGGGTGGTTAATGATAATTTCTTTCAAATTAACATTGTTTTTTCACCAATGTTGACATTTAGACATGATCCCTAAAAAGGTGTGTCTTTCTCAATGTATAAAACTAGGTCAATTTTGCAGTCATTGTAATTGTGGTTCTCTCTTTAGTTGAAAGTGGTTAAAGAGACCATATACATATTAAAGGATCACAACCAAAGCTCAGTTTATGTATACAGGTTTGAACAATTGAACACAACAGGGGGGAATGGGCAATGGTTCAACCCCCTATTTTTTACCACATATTTTTGGCAAGTTGCTATATAATTTACCCATTGACATTACCCACTTTTGTTTGGATCATTTCAAACTGTTTCATTTTGTGCTATTTTTAACAGCTAACACATATTTAACATGTATAATCATGAAATTTTTATTGACTCTTTTTAGAGCGACAAATTGTATAGAATAACCAACAATAGAGTATGACATGACTGCTTATTAGTTTATTGTAGAGAGTTTAGTTGGCATGTGAGCATTTCATACTTGTATACTACATACAGTACTATTTCTTAATGAAAAGGGATTGGGAATGGGGACAATAGGTATCACCTTGAGAACAGCCAGGCCCATAGCCAGGATTTGCCAAGGGGGAGGGGTAATTTTTTCAAAAATTCCAGGGGGTCACTTTTGACAACTTAGACTCAAAATGGTCAAAATCACCTGAAAAGTGATCAGAATGGTGAAAAGTGCATGATTTTGAAAGAATTTTTGACCAGGGGGAGGCAGTTCGCTTGAACCTCCTCTGGCTATGGGCCTAACAGCATTGTCAGTGAATGTAGAGGGACATGATTCATAAAACTGTTCAATGTGTCAAATTGGTTTAAGATGCCTTCGATTATGACTTCTTCAATCAGGAAACATAATCTGGTTTTATAATTGGATAATGATGTATTTTCTTGTTTTGTTTGCTGATAATCTGTGCATTCGTTAATGGGCTATTGTTAAATTCATTGTTATACATATTGCTTCCCATAATACAGCACTATAAAATTCTATGTTCAAGTAAAATTCCCACATTTAGGTTTATTTCGGTCATTCAAGTTTAACGAGATATTAAGTTAAATATTAAATAGATGGCCTTTTGAAAGGACTTTGCTTTGTAGTAGGTCATGTTGACGCAGCTATGAGAGGAATGTTCATTCATAACACACTTCCCATGGTGCTCCATGGTCGCCCTCTGGAAATTTCTGAAACGACCCAATTTTATTTTTTGAAATAAACCAACACAGGGTTTTATTTTGAACTTTAGAATTTTGCAGTGATAAAGTCGAGATACTGAATTATATAGAAGTATAAAAAACTTAACAAGTTTAGTCAATTTTTTTGAGAAATACAAGATTTAAGATTTGTGTTAATAAGCCGTCTGCAAGAGTATTAATTCACCATATAGCTAGCAGTAAATAGATCAGCCAATAGCAAGCATTGTGTGTTGAGCATGTGATAGAGAGTGCAATTGTAAGCTCTACCAGTTGATATACACAGTCGGGAACTAACATAGGTCATTCTAAAGTAGGAGATAGTTTAACACGATGTCTTGGATTTTAAAACAAGTTTGGACTTGTGAATGAACATGACTATAACCACATGGAATTAAAATTCAATAAGTTTTGAAGAGTTAACAACACATTACACGAGAGGAGGATTTATTTTGGATTACTGAACAGGGAGATTTATATGAATAATATATTTGGAAACCGCCTGGATTTAGTTAAGTGTAAAGGAGTGGCGTGTAATACCAGTAAGTACAGTTAGATTGATTCATAAAATGTTGGCATGTGTTTAGATGGTTGTGGTTTTCTGAATGGACTTATAAGAGTACACCAATTTTGTAAGTTTATCAATTTCGATATCTAATCAAAACATGTATGTTATGACTACTTAAACTCTCTATTTTGCTTTCATCTGACTTTGATTGAATCATGGAATTTGGGTCATTTTAAGGAGCCATTTTGGGAATTTTTCATGGTTTTGAAAAATATAAAACATGTGATGACATCCTATTTGATTTATTTGATAACTAGTATGTGCTTGTATATATATTTGTTGATGCCTTTTGGCATGATTTGACCAAACAAACAGGACAACGCAATCTTATCCGAACATACATGTAACAAGCATCATCATACATCTTATCATAAATAGAAGATTTCTGTCATAGCTAAGATATGTCTGTGGTACTTGAAACAAATCTCCACACAAATATCATAGTCTTACATAGAAGCCTGGAATTGTGTTCAGATGTGAGCTTGTTTACAAGGCAGTTCAGCAACAAGCTTGATAATGTTCTAATAGTTTTCTGGCTCATATACAGGACTATTTACTCAAGTGCTGAACATTCCACATGTTATATTCAGTCAAGGTTGTTCTTTGGTGAATTATGAATGACTTTATTGAAAACTGATAAAATGGCATAGTTAAGAGTCACTTAGTTATAAATATAGATATAAATTACCATTTTGGGTTAACAAAACATGTAAGAAGATTTATTATTGAGAAATACCTACATGTAATTTACTTTGAAGAGGAATGTAAAGTTGATGTCAAAGTGTCTTTATTATATCAATTTTGATTGTGTTTTATAGTGGCTGTGAAATGCAATATGTTGAATACTGATGAAATAATCTCAAACTATGAATAGATGAACATGCAGTTTGTGTATTATATGTTACAGTTTCAAAAAGGCTTGTTATATTATTTGTATTAATGGTTATGTGGTTGTGCTTGTTATTAAATTAAGCTAATAAGTCTTGGCTGTTGAATACCTGCTAAACACCTGTCTTAAGTTTCCTTAGGAAATTGGAGCTGGGAGATGATTTGTCCTCGAGGGGGGTTGGTCAAAGGATTTCTGAGCAGTTAAACCAGTAACAAAATAATGATATTCTAATGTTAGCATTAGATATCACTCACATATTTGTATAGGTATTTCTGGTATCATATTATGACCATAATATCATAACTAACAGTTACCATCCTGCCAGTGTTTGCATATTCTATCAACTTGATTAATTCCCTCCACAAATTCTGAATATTCCCCTAATCAACTAGTTAATACCTGCTATTAATTAATTACAGTACATCTGTGTTTTCATAAGCAAAACCTAGAATTATTCTTATAGGAATTTTTATGTGTCTATGGTCTGTTGGTGCTTATGGATGTATAATGTGAGCTCCCAAAGGATTATAGTTATTTCAGTGACATTTAAAGACTCTTAAGTTTTGGAGGAATATTTCCTTGGATTAGCTTGTCATTTGCCAGACAAAAATGTTAGAGCTTTAAGAATTTCTTGTTTAATCTTTTGGTTAATATTTCAATATTGTAATTTGTAACTCACAGACATGTTTACGTCTATTAGTAACATTGATATCATTATTAATAAAATAAATTAGCAATTATTAAATAGCTTAGGAATGTATCTGACAACACTTTAACCAAACCCACTTAAGAGTTTTAATGGTTTCCTTCGTTTTTTAAATGTAAGATTTTATGAATATGTGTAACATCGTATCATCATGCCTTGTGGGGTATTTATATTAATCAGTACATTTAAAAAAATTACTTCAAAGAGAAGTTTATTTTCATATTCAGATTTTTAGCTTTAAACGCCTTTTGCACACTTGAAAACATCCATGTAAGTTAATTTGACATCATAGGTTCATACTTAAAAGTCATGGGAATTTTTGAGACCTGATTAAATGTAGTTCGGTATTCACTTCCCTGTAATCTGTAGAGTACATTAGTTTGTGATTTATGGTATTTCGTGGTCGTTGTTTCCCAGTCACGCTTCTTGATTTTATTGAATTCCACAAAATTATAAACGGATATAGAGAGAAGAACCACATTGTACCAACAATCTCTGAACAATTTCACTTTTATGCCTTTTATTTCCGATATGTTTTTCTTTTTTTGCATCAATCTGCTATTTAGCTAATTTAAATGTGAATATGAAATCAGTACCTGAACCAAATTAACACTTTTATAGTTTAATTTCATATTAATATCACTGGTGACTTGTAGGTCAAATATCAAAGATAAAACTGACTGCAACCTTTTTATTAATGAAATGCCAACCATATGAAGTCATGTATTGAAATATGTCGTCTGCTTAAAATATTTTTTATCCAAACTTCTTTCTCAAAATATCTCCTTAAAATTTAAGAAGTCTCTCATTTTTGGTGATTTCTGTACAATTTAAAGCTACATGTCTATTTATTATTGTATTCCTTGTTAATTCCTCTCTTTTATACTTTATTTTGCATTTTTAAACAGGACTGAACTGCCATTTTACTCATGAAATACTTCATACCTATAGGGCTCCAAGTGGGATTAATAACATGTGCCAGTAACTCCTTCAAATAACACCTCACCATTTTCTAGGCAACCATTTAACTTTAAAAATCAATAGCTGCTTAACAGCACATTTATATCTCTATCCATACTGGGAATTATGGGATGTGACCTTCTGTCGACGCATAAACTCTCAAGATGATCTCCGTCAAGAAAAAAATGACATCTTGATTTTGGTCACATTCAACCATATAAGCATAAAAGGAGGAAAATACCATGTCTACACTTATCTGACTCACCCACCATTATTTCGCAACTTTTCAGCCATATAACATCAGCAAATGAAAGAAAATAACAGGTTGACCCCTCTCATTAGAGAGTACACCATATAAAGACACACATGTGAGCTATTTTTCAAAGTAGATAAATATTGATAGAAAGGAGGTATATGTGTAAGTGAGGTTTGTACAAGAGTGGGTAGGAAATCTTTTGACCCAGGTCAATACATTGATTGATGTAGAAATTAACCTCAGGGTGCTTGAAAGAGCAACCCATGTGGTACATTCAGGTACATGTAAATCAAAGAAGTGAGATGCCAATATATCACAAAGAAAGGGATAATGATTGAGCTACCATGCTGAATAAGTTGCATAGTGGCAACCAGAATTTTAGTCTTGCTTCAAGACCATGGTAGTCCCCTATATCTGCTTTACTATTGTTAAAGTAGATGTTGTTAAAGTAGATAGGGGAAGGGGGAGTCCAGGGTCTTGGAACAAGACTACCAGATTTTTAGTCTCGTTTCAAGACCCTGGTCCCCTTTATGTACTATTCTGTTGAGTAGATAGGGAGATGGGGGTCCAGGGTCTTGGAACAAGACTACCAAATTTTTAGTCTTGTTTCAAGACCATGGTCCCCTTTATCTACTTTTCTTTTGAGTAGATAGGGAGATGGGGGTCCAGGGTCTTGAGGCAAGACTACCAGGTTTTAGTTGCCCCCCCCCCCCCCCCGTTGTCAGTTTTACACATCTAGTACCCTAGACCTGGTCTATTGGTGCATTTATAAGGCTATACCATGCTGTATTACTGAATCAATGTAACAGCTGGTTTGAGAAAGTAGCTGAAATTATCATTTGCAACTAACAGTGTATATGATTATTTATATATTATATGGCTGGATTCTTGGTTTAGTTGAGGCCATTCGATGCTGTCATTCAGTAGCCAACTTAATCCCATTGTCTCCTAAAGGAGAAGCCCCCAATCTCAGTCAGGTGTCACCTCCTTCCATCAACCTAGTCTCCCCTATTTTCTTTCCTTTCTGTCTATCTCTCATTCTATTAAAGTATAGCTCCTATGAAGAGTACCAAAAAGCAATGAACATACAGTTTATATAGGAGAGTACGTAGACCCAATCTAAAGTTTATGATAACACCATTATGACAGAACCATATAATGGGTGTGTAATATTCTGCTTAATGCTTTTTATATCAAATAAAAACAGTCACAGGTCTTAGGTCTAAGAATGTCAATAGAGAGATATGCATCATTAATATGCTATGAATGTGTTTTAATCACTTATAGAAGACTGAAGTGGTCTGACACGAATAGTCTCTTGCATTTATGTAGTTTTTTTAGCCCTTTGGGTATTAGGCTCTTGAGTCCATCAAGCTGTCATATTTGTCCCTGGAATAATATGGTTGTTATCCATTGAAAGTGGAATTAGGAAGTAAGGAGTTTACAGAGCCTTGAACAGGTGTGAGGGGGGGATTGGATATTGTTTGATTTTCTGATTTTGATATTATAGTCTCCAACCTTTTTTTATGGCTGGTGTTCTGTGTCTGTAACAGCGTCCAATGCCTGTAACAGAGTGGTGGTCGGTGCCTGTAACAAATGGAAGATGGTGACATTTTGCATGTTTGTGCCTTGTTTTATGATGTTGTACCCTGCGTGCAGAGTCTAGTTTAACTACACTCTTGCTAGTAGAGACCATGTTACAGTTTAACAGTCCCGCCCCCACGACTGGTACCGGTGACAGTTTGGGTTCACAGGTTTATTTTAGTTTGAAAGAGTGAAGATGAAGCTCTCTTTTAAGAAGTGAAGTCAAACGAATGCAAAGGGTAATGATGTTGGGGACTGTTTTCACATAACTGATTGCTGTGCTCATTGTTGTACCTTGAGAATCAAAGAAATTAAAATGGAGATAATAATTGAGATGAAGCCATTGAAGCTTTCTTTTAAAGAAGGAAAATCAAACGATTGGAAAGGTACCTTTGTGGAAGAAACTGTCTGGCGGACTTAACTTCATGGGGCATCCATTGATCCACTGGTTCTTCAACAAAACAGGACTTTTTAACCATTTTTTCTGTTAAAATGAAAACTCTTACATGAATGACCATATTTCAGTATTACATGGTTTTATGAACATTTAGAACGGTTCTATTATGCTAATTTGTAAGGAGAACAGAGAACTGTGAAGCATATGGCGCCAGAATGGTAAAATTAATAGAATAGCCAAACTTTCAATTGTGATGTCAACCAGCCTAATAGTACACTATTATGAATATTGGATTTGAATGGGACATTGTGAATGATCAATAGATAAATGATAGGATTGTCTCTCATTAGTCTTGCATAAAGTCTCTCCTTTATGGAGGTGAGATGTTAAAGGAAGCGGGTCTAAAAGGCCTTATGCAAGACTTGTCTTTCATCAGTAATGTAGGATATATTTTCTTGCATCAGGGGTCAGAGAGAGAGGAATCTGCAAGGATTATTGGGAAATATTGATATTTATTCCTAGAGAGGAACAAATAAGTAATAACACATACAGTAAAACCCGTTTAATCCAAACGCCTCTGGGACTGGCCATAATATGTGTTCAGATTAGCAGGTATTCACAAGTCAATGGGATATAACAAAATTTGAACAGAGGAAAAGTGTTCACCTAGAGAGATGTTCAGCTTAGAGATGTGTTTTAATATACAGGTTTCATACAGTACAGATTAGCCTGCTACACGGGGGTAAAGCAGACCCGATGATGCAATGAGCTTGCTCGGCGGTATCATGACTGTGCAACGGGTCTTAATGTATAAGTGTGCTCGGCGGTAGGTTCAAACAACGCGGATCCTCAAAGCATGTGCTCATGGTATATTCGTGTTTTAACACCCGTGTGCTACCAATAATCAGACACCAATGATTGTTACGGAGTGATAGCAAGTCTGGTATTTGCTATGATTTATCCGTCTGCTTTTTGCTTATTTTACTCCAATTCTCTCCAAAATTTGAATGAAGCGTCTAATTTTCTTGCATTTCTACACAATTTAGTGTGTTGACTACATGTCTGTTTACTTAATTCCTTGGTAAATCCTCTGATTTCTACTTACTTTTGCCATTTAAACATGACACTGTGATTTTATCCAATGGCTGTTTGTGCTCAGAATTAAGTCAATTGATGATATAGTAGTAATATTGCAGTGAATCAATTTTCGAGTAGAGCTATTTTTATCATTAATCCACGACATGTGGAGAAAATGGATTCATCCTCGGATGGTAATCATTTCATTTGTTTGGGGTAAATGAAACAGAATGCCCATCCTCGGAGTCTTTTTTGAAATATAAACCTGAATGGAAAAGTCATTGTGAGAGATCACGAATCTTCTTACAATTTCTTTCTCGAGTAAATTAATAGATTGAAAACAATAATATGTGTCGAGTATCAGAATGGGGAAAAGTATAGAAGATGGAAACCATGTACAGTACAGTAAAACCTGTCTAATCTGAATGGCTTTGGGACTGGCCTGAAGTGTTTGGATCAGCAGGTTTCCAAATTGCAAGGTTTATAAACATGTAAGTAATGCTGTTGAGTATATTGAAATGCAAGAAAATCAGGCATTTCATCAAATTAGGGAGAAATAGAATGGAACAGGAATGACCATTGAAAAATATTTCAATGAAGGGTACAGAAAGGATGTTATCATGAGGAACGTGAAGCCGAAATATGAGCACGTATTGACAAATGCCACCCTTTGTACCCTCCTCTCCCCAGCCAATAGCTACATAAACTTATCAGTCTGTCCAAGAGAGGCTGTCACATACTATTAACACTTACACGCTGGGAGAACTACCAGCTAGGTATATACATGTAAACTATTTGTAAACATTCACTGGGATTATATGCTGAATAAACTACCTAATGATACTCTCTAATCCAAGGTTATATTAATGTTGGCATACTAGATCTCAATATCCTGTCAAAGTAAAACCGCATAGTGCTTCTTTTATGTGTGAGGTATGGGTTTTTACTACTTTTGTGCATTATGAATCAGTCTGAAGCATAGTATTTTGTACTGTAGCATATAGCACCTTGTTATGGTCAATGTATAGCACCTTGTTATGGTCAATGTATAGCACCTTGTTATGGTCAATGTCTCTGGGGGACAGATATGGGGTACAAGTACCAACACTTGCCCCCTCTCTGGCACCCCAACAAAGTTCTGTACTGACGGTTAACTGTAATTTTATAATTTTTGTACTGTATGTTAAGTACTGCAAGTTTATAGTACACTGTAGGTTGATTCAGATTATATTGTTTTATACTGTATGGTAAGCACTGCAAGTTCATGGTGTTTTGTACTGTATGTTAAGCACTGCAAGTTTATGGTGTTTTTATTGTACTGTATGGTAAGCACTGCAAGTTCATGGTGTTTTGTACTGTAGCTTCAAGATGTTTGTTTTCATGAATGTAGCATGTTTAGATGAGAGGGTTTGTATTGGTTGTGGTTAAGGGGTCATATGAGCTCATATGTTATCATGTGCCAATGTATTCATGGTAAGAAAGGGAGAGTGTAAGGAAAGTACTTCAAGCAGGATGTGCCAAAACTACAATGATTGTTAAAGAGTTGTATTTCAGGTAGATAAAGCTCTCTTTAAGGAGCAACATCAGTAAAGTATGTCAACAGGGGATTAGAAAGGGTATGTCAACATAAGTCTACTGTAGAGTCTGAGGCTGATATCAGTCAATATAAACCTATCACCAAATTGGCCATGTTTTTAGGGCTGTAATAGATACCTATGATTGTTGACACTTGACAGCCAGCCATTTTCAGATTTAGTGGTTTAAATTGAGTGGACCTGGGGCATTTGAAGACAGATTGACATAGGTTTCTTTGAAGAATGATTTGATCAATTCATGGATGTTATATAGCTCAAAAAAGCCACTGATTAAGAATTACCGACTGATAAATCTAGTTTGACTTGATTCATTTAGCAAATAACATGGCCTTTAGCAAGCTGTAATTGACCTAATGGATATTTATAGGAACCAAGACAAGATAAATGAAGTAGCATTTGACTCATTATTCCAAGATCTGGTCAACTTGTTTCAAGCTCCAACTGTCTCCTATATTACCTAAATAGGTAATATTTTTCTTGTCATGATATTCACATATTTTCTCTTGGTGTCTTTGATTTGTAGTTTAGATTGTAAGTTCAACCATGGGCTTTCAACAGACTCTTGAAAGCCCATGGTTGAACCTCAGAGGTTTTTGATTTTATTTGTTTGTAATCTTTGTGCACATATTTGTATGTGTGGCTAACTTCTTTTTTATCATTTTCTCTGTTTTGGCTTATGCTGTATTAGGGTTAAAAGTTCTAATTGTTTAAATCATTTCTTTCATGATTGTGTCCATGCAGTTTGTCTTTGGATATTTCTCTGTTATTTTGTTGAAATTGAATAGTGAAAGTCATTGAACTTTAGAGACATTCAAAGGTTGCTGGAATTCTCATACTCGGTATTTAGGAAAGCATCAAGGAGAATAGCCTCAATTTAAGATATATTAGACATATCTACTTCAACGAGGCCTCTACAGATAAGATATATACAAAGATTATCAATAAGTAGGGAATTTAGTTTATAACACATTGTATGTAGTTCATTAGTAAGATCTATACAGTTTTCAACATGATTAAGCATCCCAATATCTCGTCATTTGCATCAAACATCATGACTAAAGCTGATAGAAAGCAGGCATTTAAACGATTGTTTACCATGTTCTGTTTTGCGAGGGAAATTATCCCCACTGTGTTCTATTTAGCGAAAGTAATTATCTATTTTTTGGAAGGGTAATTACCTGTATGTTATATGTTCACTAATTACAGGTGATTTGATTACAAGTCTGGTCAATATGGTATCAATCAATCGTGTTTCCCTTATAATAATTGTCCACGAGGAAAAAGTTATGGTGGTCATATTTTAAACCAGGAATTAGACTAGAAATTAATAGAAACGACAAGGAATAAAACACTCAAGCATGTAGAGGATAGTATAAATGGTATAGAAATGCAAAAAGCAAAAAAGTCAGACATTTTATTCAAATTTTTAAGAGAAATACATGGGATAAGCATATAAGCAGACGTTTGTTTGATGTGCTGTTTATCGTACCTTATAATAATCAGCAATTAATTGACTGTGATGATCTATATGTGGTAGTTATCGAGTGTCACATTTTGTACTGCATAGCAGGCTTTATTATAGTTTCAATCAAAAAACAAATATATTGGAATTGAACAATAAAAAATTAGCAAGGAATTTAACGATCCGCATTGTGATGTCAATATGATCACAGCATGGTTTACTAAATATATTCACGAAGGAGAACAAGTATATAGCTGTTGTGTATCCCCATTTCCTGTTCCAGCTGCCAAATATTGAACAAGAACAAAAATTTATTATCATGAATATTAATAAATGTTTGAGTCTTGAATCCAATGTTATCTTGGATAAACCAGGTTTCTCATGTTTGCTTACATATGTCAACAACTTCAGTTCATTTATAAGATCGCTTAGCGTTCAATCTGCATTTCAAGAGTTGTTATAGGTCATGATTATTGGTAATAATTTTAAACTTTCCACCCATAAATACTTGCATGGTTATACATTAAAACCTGTCTAAGTAGAACACCTTTGGTACCTTCAAAAAGTGTTTTACTTGGGAGGTGTTCTTACTTATAGAGGATCATTTAACATTAAGTCAGTTGGTCTTGGGACTCTGAAAAGTGTTCCACTTCTAGAGGTGTTCCCATTTACAGGTTTCACTGTATATTATTCACTTACAAGTTTCATTTAATGCTAATACCATCTTTTCTATCATACTAAAAATATACTAAATGTGTATTCTCATTTTCTCATACCGGTATGTCATCCAGTACTAATCACATTATAGGAAATCATTTTTTGCAACAAATATGTTCTGTTATAGTGAAGTGTCTGTAGTTGAAGGGCTTTTGTAGTATAAATATTTACATTGTGTAATACATATGTCAACACTGTATAGCACTAGTTATGTGTCATACCCAATAATCAATGGAGTGAAGAATAGCTTCAGTCCCTGGGAATAAGGAACTCGTACACTAAATGCACCTTGAAAAGCACAAAGAAGGTTTGACGCACTGCATCGGGTATCCCACTATTTTTGTTACTGGCGTTTAATGTGCGATCTCAGATTATATAATTATTTGATCTCTGTATTTTCAGGAGCTGGTAAAATGTTGAAAGAAAAGATCTGATTGGACATTACATAAAGAGCTACTAGGATGAAGCAAGCAATATTACAAGTCGTGTGTGGAGCAGTTTGGCTTTTAGTCACATCATCAAATGCTGCGACATATATCCGAGAAAGCTTTTCCGATGCTACGAACATTGGAGATTTTGAACGTGTCGTTGTTGATAATCGAACAGGACGTTTATACTTAGGGGCTGTAAATAAATTATACAAATTAACTGAAACTTTAACTCAAGAGCAGAGTCTAACGACGGGTCCGGAACAAGATAGTCCGAAATGTATAAAAGACGATGACTCATGCCCAGATAGAGTCCCAACAAACTGTATCACCAAGGTGATGGTGATTGACTATAGCGCAGAGAAGCTTATACATTGTATGAATTTATATCAGGGCTTTTGTGCGATTCGAAAACTTGGAGATATTACTCAATCAGATCCACCGAATTACAAGCCATTGGTTGCTAATGACGATACATCTCCAGCAGTTATGTTCATCGGCCCAGGTCCACCTGATCCGGCAACTACAAATGTTTTATATATTGGTGCTACACGGACAGTTTTAACTGACTCTATTTACAGAGACTATATTCCCACTGTAAGCAGTATAAATCCATCTACATTTTCACTTGCCGGGGATAATTTACAAGGAGGGACTCAGAAATTCATAGATACTCATAATCGGGACACATTCTTTGTATATTACAAATATGGATTCACTTCTGGCTTGTTTAGTTACTTCCTTACGGTTCAACGAGAATCGTTAACTATTAATTCTGCCAAATATGTGACCCGATTGGTCCGTGTGTGTCATGGCGATGAGAACTTTTACTCGTATACTGAGGTCCCGCTGGAATGTAATCACAGTGGAACATCGTACAACCTTGCTCAAACTGCATATGTCGCCAAAGCGGGGAATGATCTTGGGAAAAGTCTAGGAATGCCAAACAACGAAGAGGCATTATTCGTCGCCTTTGCAACAGGTCAGACTAAAGACCCTGACTCTAATTCTGCACTGTGTGTTTTCCCGATGCGTCAGGTGGTCGGAAAGTTTACAGAGAATATCAAGGAATGTTTTAAAGGATTGGGGAACACTGGGCCAGGACACATCGCAACAACAAAAATATGTACAAAATCAGTAAGTTATTTACACCTGCATTTAAATATACATCAATTCCATCGTAATGCTTATATATAACTTGATACAACTATATCTGTATACTCCTTTTATCTTCAGTAATAATCTTTATTCATTTTCTGACCCACAATGCTGGAGTCTTGCATCAAAGAATCCGGGGGGGGGGGGTAAAGGAGCTTGATGCCTATTAAAAGTAGATAAAGTACCAATTCTGTGTGTAACTTTAATAGACCATGCTTGCTACCAAAGGATTTTTTCCAGGTTTTGATCTTTGTAACAATTAAATATTGCATTTTCATGATTTTTTCTTCAAGATTTAGCACCTAGTTATAATAGATATAGACATAACATGTAGCAGCAGTTGAATCAGGGATATTGTCAAGATATTCTATGATTTAGCGTTAGTCAATCAGGGCAAGTTTTCATAGGCCCTCCACTCTCTCCCTGATTTCAGAAGACAAAAATTCTTGTAGGGCCTACTAAAATAATATGTTCTTCAAACATAAATTCTTCCAGCAACGAAATTAATATATCTTTTGTTATGTCACTACCATAAGTGGTGACATATTGTTATAAGGTCTTGTGGATCCTCTTCAGCGGTTGGTGTTTGGTGGCGATTGATGGTTGATATCCGTAACAAATGCCAGGTGGTGACATTTTGCATGTTAATGCCTTGTTTAATGTTTGATATTTTGATGTTTTCCCTCTAAGCAGCCTTATCAATAATTCAAGCAGTATTGTCTGATAAGTCAAGATTTATGGTGCTCTAGTGAATAAAATGTCACAATGGTTGTGTTTTTAAATGTTAAAGTAAATTAGAAAGAAGTTGAATCATCAAAGATTAAAGCAAGCAGTCATGAAGTAAAAATTAGAGTTGTAGAGAAATATCAAAAATTCTGACTTTTCATTCAAATTTTGGGGAGAAATTGAGTGGCATAAGTTGATCTATTTGACATTCTGTGCACAATGTCAAATGCAATTTGAAAAGCTAAGACTTTTTATAACATACATCCTTCATTCAAAAGGCTTCAATTATTTCTCTATTCATATGAAATGAAATACCCTTGGACCAAGGATGTATAGCGTGTACTTTTGAGCTATATTCAGTAAAACCTGTCTTATCAGAATGCTACAGGGACTGGTCAAAAGTGATTACATTTCAAGTTTTTTTAACAAGGGAGTCAATGGGATGTTACAAAATAGGGACTGGAAAAAGTGTTCACATTGGGAGCTGTTCAGATTACAGAGGTGTTCTGATATACAGGTTTTACAGTAACTGTACTTTGAATCATTTCCATTCATATCTGCTGTTATTCCATCATCATGCTTCATGTACCGTATTCTCTCTAATGAGCACAGTTCCAATGAGCGTATATGTGACTTTTATGTTGAACATGGGCTCAAGAAAACATGAAGTTCAATGCATTAGTTTTGATTATTTACACAACAAAATATTGATAGATGATTATATTACTGTATCATACAGGAGCTGTAGAGTATGTATACCTGAGTGGTAACAACTAAAATATTATCAAAGATATATTTCTAAATTTTTTGTATGAGCATTTATTGGAATCTCTCAATATCTTACCCTTTTAAATTTCAATTTGGAAACTGCACTGTGCGCTCCTTAGAGAGAATATGGTAAAGGATTGTATGCTGCTTGGGAGTTATGGATTACCATTTTACATAATGTCACATGGAATACCAGGATCCCTAAAAACCTAAGACCATTTTTTTAAGAATGTGTTTGTTTTACAGAGAAGCTATAGTACGAGCATATTTTTTTTAAACAAATCCAGATTTTCTGTTTTAGTCCTATCATCATCATCATCATACAGTGATATTTAGTGTTTGTCTCAAATGAGAATGTACTGCTTGGAATTTGCTTGAAGTTTATATTATCATGGTTTGGGTTAGGGGTATATGGAGGGGTTTACAGTTCAGACTGTTGACTGCTCGTGGATGTTATCCCTACAGATCCATTTTAAGTACTACTAGGTACCTCAGGCCCGTATCCAGCTTTTGCCAATGAGGGGGGGGGGGTTACTTTTCAAAAAGTTCCAGGGAGGGGAGAGTTTTACAATTTTGGCCCAAAATCACTGTGCTCAGAATGGTGAGAAACTTCATGATTTTGAAGTAATTTTTGGCCAGGGTTCGCTAACCACCCCCAAACCTCCCTGGCTACGGGCCTGTACCCTACCATATAAAGACCTCTCCCATCAATTTTTTGTCCACCCTTGTTTACACAGATATTTACCTTATTATTAAAACTGTATTTCTACCCTGTACCTTTCTACAGATAGACTGGGTGGTAAGTTTTGATTCCATCAATCCAGGATATTGTACCAGCCCTAATCATTCACTTTGCCATTTTAGGCATTGTCTAAATAGTGGCTCAAATCAAAGTGATGCCATGGCCAAATTCACAAGTCATTATCTAAGTACTAAAATAAAGCTGCAGCATCTTGTGTTATTTAAAAGCCACTTTTTAGACATTGCCCATATATTTGATTATTTTCCATCGCACATTAACCATATTCTAACTTTTACACATGCCCACAATTTTTGCTGTAAATAAATACAATCTGTTGAAAATCTCGAAAATCTTATAAAAACAGTTATTTTTAGAAGTATGAACAGATGAAAAATTGTGAGGCAGGTTTATCAATGTATGATTCCCCAATACCCTTGCTTGGCTCATAGTCGTCGTCAGAAAAGTTTGTTCCCACTAAAAATTTGCCATAATTTCATATTGTTTCAATTATTACCCCCGCCTAAACTAAAGTTTTCCATTTATCAGTTTTCATAGTTTGTTTTGTCAAGCATTTTGTGTACATGTGTAAAGTTAGATATATGATGAAATTTAATTTGATTTATGCTGTAATTGTATAATTGCACTTTTGTTACCATAGTAACTGATACTGGTTACTGTGGGAACTGTTTCCAGGATCAACCATTGTTGTGATGTTATATTGTTGTGCTTTAACAATGAGTTTGCTTGGAATTTTTATGTAGTGCTATAATTTATTGACATGCGATAACTTTTTTTTTTAAATTTTATTTTACTTAATAGTTAAAAACTATTGATTTGTAGTCTGTTTCATTTATTTAATATCACATGATTACCGAATGAATTCATTTTTTTTAAATTTTAGTTTGAATTTGTTCTTTGTTTGAATGATAATTGTTGTCTATCATGTATTTGCATCATGTAAACTGCATGGTGCTTACTAAAAAAATCAGCATGTGCGAAAAAGATTCCATCAAGAAGTTACATTTCTAATATTCTACTAAAATAAAATACTAAAAACATAGTTTGTATCGCTTTTCAAAAAGTCTGCTCACTTTATTAAAGTTTTCCCCTGCGTCCATTTTAAGATGAACCGAGTGAAACCCTGAACATGTGAAGATGTAATAAACATTTAACTTGAGCATCTTGTGAAGCTAAATTGTCATTGCTTGGTAGTCTTGCCTCTTGTCATTAACTCATTAAAAACTCATTAAACTGCTAATTGTCATTAGAATTAACTTTTCTCCTTTATGTTTTTTGCATCTTGAGGACTGTGATACTAAAACTGATCTGAAATATCTAATTATTATAATATGCGAGAAAATAACTGAATTTTGAATTATTTTAGGATTGGACAATAGATGACGATTATTGTGGAGCACATGACTTCAATCAGCCAATTGCAGGGAACATACCAATTGTAGGCAAAGCCGTTATCACATTCCCGACCACGCTTGTGACATCACTAGCCGTGACGTATACGAGCAACACAGTGACCAATCAGTACACAGTCGCATTCATGGGAACATCAACCGGCCATTTGAAAAAGGTAAGAGCAGTGATTCATGGCAAGGTATACAGCACAGACTGTTGACTGCTCCTGGACCACTTAGATTACGGCATTTATAAGAATGTATTAAATCATAAGATAAATTGTAGATAAGCGGTATACAATATTGGGAAATACATATTTCAAAACCAAAAATTCGATCAGGAATTAAAATGACATTTCCCAAAAATTCAAATAATCTTGTGAAAGTGCAGCAGAAACATGTGCAGTTTTGGATAACCAGAATTGTGGAATGTTCTTTGAGGAACAAAAAGGTCAGCTCAAAATAACAGACTGCCATTGGTCGACTCTATGTTTGTCCCCTGTTCCGATAACTGTAGATATCTCATGAACTGGAATTAATATTCTTGTTGAATCGTATTCCAAAATGGAGTTATTGCCTAGTTACTGGTGTTGGATGAGCAGACTTATAATATCCTCCATTAGCTCAAGATGCATCTTCTATAGTCTTACATTAAGCCTCCTCCACTACTTGACTACATAGGTGAAAACTTCTCACACAGGGTAGGTGTGTAGTTACACTATCAATTCCATTATCATCAAGGGAATTTTCAGCTTTATCACCATTTCTCTTTTCTGTTACATCTCTCTAATGGAGGTGGAAAGGGCACATATGATGCCTAATTCAGTTCAACTCAATCCAATCTTTCATATTGAAATATTTGGCCTTGGAGGTTTCAGTACATTTGCTCAGATGTATCGATTCTGTACAAGTGAGTGATACAACATTAGCAGGCGATACTTTGCCCTTAATTGAAATTACAAGGAATTGAATTTCTCTTATTCCCTTTACAAATTTTGAATAAAGTTACTTAATCTTAGTATGAGTATGACGTGAAGAATTGTCTGCGTGCAGGGGTCTTTAATTGTCATTCTCCCTTTCTGTCCTGGTATATTTATATTTTTGGAATTGAAAATATCAAACCGTGAATTTTCTTTTATGTTGTCTTCAAATAAATGAAAGTCACTGAAGCATTGTCTAAATTATCTCATTGTGTCATACTGTATGCACCTTGTTTTGTCTAGGCATGGTTTGTCTGCCCTTCCGAATGCGTGTAGTTTGATTTCGCTATTCTATCAAGTTATTTCATTTTTGTTCCTTTTAGCCATCACACTATGCTCGAACACAACTTAATTTACCTCTCAGAAAATATTCAAGACGTTGAACTCCTTGATATTCTTGAATTCCCCTCTCGAGTCTCTATTATGATCAACAGCTCCCTTGAGGTCTTCTTTAGTGGGCATGTCTTTTCTTAAGGAAAAAAATGAGACATCTCCTGCATTTCTATTGCTGTACCATAAAACAGGATAATTTTATATTTCTTACATTTTGAATTTGGCCAAAAGTTACCGATGGTCAAATTCCCGAATTTTAACCACTCTTTTTTTAGTCAAAATTGACGGACAATAGTTGATAAATAAAAAAGATTGAGAAATTCAGAATTCATGAAATCTACATGCAACAATGGAGAAATTCAGAATTCATGAAATCTGCATGCAAGAATTCAAAGTGATTTACAGTCATTTAGAGACAACTAGGTACCCATGTCCTTATTTTCACTTATTTCCATGGGAAGTCAGGGCCACCATGACAAAGCTCACACACTTTTAACAATTAACTAATGCAAAGAACAGTTAAAATAATATTGGATTCAGCATCATTTAGTTTCAGAATGTGTATAATGTTTACCATCCCTTGAGTAAAATTCAGATTGTGCATGATTTGAAATAAAAAATGATAAAGTTGAAAAGAGGAATTAGAAAGAAATAATGTATAAGCATGTTATAGGAATTCAAAACCATTAAGAAATGCTAAAAATCTGCCAGATTTTTTAAATAATTTTTCAGATTAATGCTATTGAAACACACACACCAAGTCACATTTTAACTGGCATTTCTATCTTAAAAGGTCCATACTGATTTGATAAATGTTATTTATTAGCCATCACTTTCTGAGTTTTATTTAATCGCTATGGCAATTTGATGGTACAGTAGAAACATTACTCGCTGAATTGTAAATGTAATGTAATTTTTAACCCTAGAAGGTGCATAGTTGAATACTTAGAGAAGGAATTACTATATTTCAAACATAGAATATGAAAGCATGCTTCATGTTGATGCTTCTTTCTCTGAAAACAAGTAACCAACTGCTTGGTTTTACGATATTTAACACAATTTATAGCATTGACTTCCTGTCGGGTCTACTTTAATCATTGGTAATTTAATTTTCTTCTTTTTTATCCTGGAAAATACATTACCATGGTGTTACTATATTATGTAATTTCATTTGATTTATATCTGATTTATGCCATTCGATAAGCTAAATTGCTTTATATTTTTCAGTGTACTTAACATTGTGAAAAATGGATCTTAAAGTTTGGATTTGGTCAATGGTGTCACCCCTCCCCCCAACTCTCTCTGCCTCCTCACACCTCCCCAGCCTCCCATCTAAAGATACCCCAAGGTTCAATGCTTTAGATATAAGGAATAAGTAGTAGAACAATTGAATCACTCCTTACACATGGATCGAGCAATGCTTGATGAATGAAGAACCAACCGCAAATGATCTCTGTCTTCTTTATAGATCCTAAACTAAGCCCATGAAACCGAGAATTTATTGCCAATCCATTTAACTCCCTGCATTATTCTGCCATGAAAACAACCTGTGTGTAGGAATCTCTCACATTTTATGTTCTTACTCCTCTGGTGATTGTTTCTAAATCTTTGTAATTCAGATATAATTTGATCTATTGTATACAGTGTCAAAACGGCACCGACCTGATAGACCTCTTTGACTCCGATAAGAGTTTTTCATATTGCCTTTTCTGATGCTGATTTTCTGTTGGTGAGATATCGAGTATTTGGATGATATGAGATAGTCATCAATGCTACTAAATTATAAATGGTATATTAAGTCATTTATAAAAAATATGTTGCCTGTCATGAAAAATTCATATTAAATATGTTTTCTGTCATGAAAATGGCCATATCTGGCTTTTACTGCACTATCCATGTAGTAAAACTTGTATGTGAACAAATCCAAAGTAAGAAACTCCACACTCCACATTTTAGTGACCCATTGACCAATATCAGATCAACTCACTCTGAATCCCTTCAATTGTGAATGCCTTCTATTATGAACACCTTTATCTGCCTTTCAGTTACATTGTATAGGCACCCAAACATTAATCAACAATTCAAGTCATGCGGAATGATACAACATAGAGCACTTACAAATGCACAAAGAGAGAAGGAGAAATAAAGTGAATTATGCATGATGAGAGCAAGAATTAATCTCACCCGGCCGGGTTGTTTTTAAGCAAGAAGGACCCTCTTTGAGTCTAACGGTACAGGCCTCTTAGGAATGATTGGCAATTTCTGAAATGGAATCATTTTCTAAATGGCATACTTATGGCTTAATAAGACATGGTTCCGCAGTTTAAGATCATCATGATTGGACAATCTTATCTCCCTTGCGTCAAGTTTCATATTCGGATCATTCTGGCTTTTCTCGGGAAAAACAAGGAAAAAGAAAGATAATTGAGAAATAATGCAAAAATCAAACATATCATTAGCGCTTCACACATTTGTCAATATCGTTAAAATGCGAAATATTTTCGAATTCATTACAGATAATAAGAGATTTACATTGGTATGAAATCTTCTGAAATTTAAGGATGGCTATAAACAGATCGTATTAAAATGATAGGATGTTAGTTGACCTGTAAATGCTACTGAATTAGTAATTGACATTTGTGGTCAGGAACTTTTCTAATTTCAATTCAAACACTAATTTGCTTTCTATTTTGATTAAGTGTTCACTTTTGCTAGTTTTACTTCATCCATTTCACAATCACTTTGAGTGAATTAAGGTGAATCTGCATAAAAAGGAATTTTAATTAGAATTACAAATGATGAAACAATTTTTTTTTTATCCATGGATGTACATGTACATGTAATGTTAGAATTATGTTAAAATGACATCTCCTCAAAATACTTTCAATTGGTGATACATTGTTATAGTCTCCAACTTTTTGTGGATTGTATTCGGTGGTTGGTGTTCAGCAGTTGGTGTTTGGCAGTTGATGTTTGGTGGTCGGTGTTTGACATTTGTAACAAATGGCAGGTGGTGATATTTTGCATGTTAATGCCTTGTTTGAAAGTGCCGAAACACTTCAGTTCGGCCCACTCCCCCTCAGCATTTCCTCCATCCAGATCATATCCTCATCACTTCTTTCTATTTACTACATGGCTGAGAAGAATTGAGATGTCACGGTTTATCATGATAGAGCCAGATGGGTCTAATTTGATTAGAATAAATTCAATTATGAATTTAATTGGCAACTTCAGTCACATTACTATGAGAAGTCCTGCTCTAAGATTACAGAAGGGGGATGGGGGGTCTGTATGACAACAACTTGATTTAAAACTTAACAATATTTATCAATCTTGTTTCCTCAGGTTTCCGTGGCAATGAATCAGTGATTATGTGGACATAACATATTATTTGAATCATATGCCTGTTAACTGAAGATAAGTTAGTTTAATTAAAGGAATCCAATAATGATGAGCCAGAAAATTATTTTATTGATGCAAAATTTAGATATTGTATTGGAATAAATCCATGTGTTACCCCCTCCCCATGCAATTGGAAATGGGAAGTTTATCATAAATTATTTTCTGATTAAATACTTGTTTCTGAGGCATCTAACATTGACTCATTGTGTCACATTTGGTTAGAGTTATATTGAACTTATTTCCAATTTTCAAAATGTGTTTAGAATTTACTTCGTTGGCATCATCCTAAAATGAAAAATCAGTTTTGGCTTGGATGACTCTAATAAGCTTATATCTCAAATTGTCTAATATAATCAACTGCAGGATAGTTTACTAGCTCTTTATAGGTTCGTGGTTATGCTCAGTACTGCAAATTGTCATGGAGTAAGTAAGTACATGTAGTTAATAGACATTAAAAATATATTTCCAAACTTTCCATGAGGCATTTATGAAATCTTAAAAATATGTCTATGTTCATGTTTGAATCATTCAGACTATAGTCAGATCTGGCTGTCTATCATTAAAGCCGTTGAAAGTCACATACTGACATAGAGGACTGTTTAAATTCAAAATCTTATCACTTCATATTTCTTTTCAGTTTTTTCTATGAGTTATAGATTGTAAATTCATCATTAAAAGCAGTATAGCCAGCTTCCCAAGCTTGTCTCTTGTTTCCTGCCTTTTGCGCAGGTGGCAGGAGAAAGATTACGCTATAATTGATGTCACTTAGCTCAATCTTAGTAGATGTAATATATTATTATAGTGTTTCAATAAGATCAAAGTGTTTTAAAGGGTGGTCAACATCCTCATTATTTCTTCATCTTGCACTAGCATTACTTTGTCTTATGTCACCCGATATTTTGCAGAGATTTGCCTGATCTTAGGAAAACTGAATATAATTAACAGTGACAAAACAATTGGCTTTTAACATTAATCTGATTCTCAACAGACATGATATCCTTACAGTTTACTAGAATGTACATCAAGAATGCAGTATATTTTAGATATGAGAACATTTGAGTTTTGTGACAAGTCCCCACCCTATTACTATCTCTTTCCCCAAGATCTTGTATTTTGATAGATGATATAGTGAAACATGAATTCACAGCAAGAAGAAGCATGTTTAAGAATAGATTCTTCATTTGAGATATATTTTGTTCTTCCAGGTTGTCATAGAAACAAAGGATAGGGCAGAAGAGTATGAGGATGTTGTGATTGAAGAGGGAGAACCTATCAAGAAAGACATGCCATTTGATAGATCCAAGAAACATCTCTACATCATGACCAATAAGAAGGTAAGTCACAAACTAAGATGTAAGAATGACTCTGATTGGTTGATATATTTAAACAGGGGCATTGATTGGCTAAGAAGGTCCAGTGATAAAGTCCATCAAATGATCTGATTGGCTGATGAAGTATTCTGATGAATTTGATTGGCTTAGAGTCAAGGGATGAATCTGATTGGTTTATCGAATCCAACAACGAATCTTATTGGCTATTTATTGAGTCTCAAAAAGACATGCTTGGATGATACAAAGCTTCTCATTTCAAATGCAGTGAGAAAATACCCTATAGCTTAGTGAAACTGGCCAATTTATCTCAGTAATAATCCTGTATCAGACATGTTGTGTCCAATGATAAAACACCCCTTGGCATTACAGAAAAGTTCAGAAGCATTAGCTTAAAGTAATAACTAAAGGTCTCCCACCAGGCAATATTTTGGACCTGAAAAATTGGATGAATGTTAAACCATTAGCCAAATAGATCATTTAGTATTTACTTTCACAGTCTTTTATTTGCCCAATATGGGCTTAATATTACTGGGAATTTTCATGTGTTTGTTTAGTGTTTTAGATAAGCGTATTAAGTGCCTATGGTAAATAGTGATCCAGATTTTCATACCATTCTATAATTCATTCCTAATTGAGATATTTTTTTAATCTGAAGAATCAACATTTTTCATGGGGCTTAAATGTAACTTATATTCTGTTATCTAATGAATATAGTCTGACTCCAAATATTTTAGTCCAAAGAATTCTTGTAAGTCAATTATAGCTGCCACCCATAGTAAAGACATATCATTCATTGCATGCTATTCATTTTGGAAGAAATTTTTCGTTAAATTCCATCTATAAACTCAAGCAATACATAGAGGGAATACAATATTTGTATTGTTTGAGTCAAGAGTATTCGATACATGTAGCAGCAAATTTTGCAGGCAGTGAGAGATATATTTTATAAGGCTCTTAAGATCGAACTTAGCGCTAATCAGAATTCAATACAGTTAATAACTGGAGCCTTATATTCAAGATAAGTCACAGTTTATACTGTTATTGTAACCTCACTATCTTCTCATTATCAGTCGCAGCAATCGCATTTTGCAATCCCCATCTGCTCTGTTAATCCTGAGGAAATACCAACGAGGATTTTTGAGGTTTGCCCATAGTAATGTTATTTGGGGCTTAAATTTCCTTTAGATGATATTTACAATGATGGATGGTATTAATGCATGGGACATCTGTATATATAGGATTTAGAGGTGGTTGTATGTCATTATGAAACACCCAGTATTTATTAATATTTTCGCAACACTACTGTTTGAATTTTTGACTGAAATTATTTTTGTCGACATTTTGACAGAATGTTAAATGTTGGATGGAAATTTTCCCTCACTGGAGTCAAAATTATCAGCCTGGCTATCTTATGAAGTGTTATTACCTTTTGCTTTAAAAACAATTCAGTTTCATCGAGGGATTTGTCTTCATTTTTCATTTTCATCCTAAGTTCTGCAATGGTACCCCATGATAAACAATTAAAATTGATTTGATATGGCAAAACCATAAGTTGATATCCTTTGGTCAATTTCTTCCCTTAAAATCAGAGGCTAGCAGTTTGTCTATTTATATAATTGCATTCTTGCCCAACTACTACTGCCATTAATTCAGCATGCCATCTTTTCCTACATGAGAATCATTCAAAATTGAAATGAGTGACAAAGCTAACCTTGATCTTACTAACATTGTAGATTCACATCATTGCTAATACTGTTATAAACTGAAATATACTGGAAGATACTTTTCTTGATTTTGTAAGTGAATTTGAATAGATTGCACGTGGCAGGATTTAAACTGTCAAAAAGAGAAATCTATTTTTGATGGTTGTGACCTGTGGCTGTCCTACTTGACCCTTTTGTGGGGTTTTCTGTATATTTGCCCATGGCTGTGGTCTGTATTGCTTATGCTTGCAATTGCAAACTGGTTATGTTTTAAAATATAATTTGGAGTGGATAGGAGTGAAAAAACAAGAAATAAGGTATATACACACGTAGTGCAGACTTTAAATTATACTGAAATTTAAAGAAAACAAAAATAATTCATTTATACTTTAGAGAGAAATCACATAGAATCTCATGACCAGAAGAAATCTTAGCATGGGTATACCTTATCCTATAAATCACAGCCCCTTCCAGTTTAGTCTAGGGGTCACCCTGACCCTGGGAATGTGTTGCAGACGACTTTAGTGGTCAGGCTTATTTCATCAATTTTCTCTCTTATATTTGAATGAAGTATTCAATTTTCTTGAATTCTTATACCATTTAAAGTGTGGACTATATACCTGTTTGCTTTATTCCTTGCTAATTCCTCTCTTTTTACCTATTTTACTCCTCTTTTGCAACAGGGGTCTTATTTTCTGTATGGGAATTGGTCATTGATCTTTGCAGCCCGCAATTCAATAGATAATTCACTGAAAACATTCAGTAAATAATTGGGGAAATTGGTGAAAGGAAAATTCAATCATAGCTTTAAATGAGCTTTGGGGCTTGGTACCAGGGCCCAAAAACTAACAAACATTAATTATCAGAAGTGAATAGAAGACTCAAGCTTACTATTAATAAAATCCCTAAAACAACTTAAAAAGGAATACCCTAAAGGCAAAAGCATTGTTGGAGACAGTTCATTATAACCTGTATAAATCATAAAAATGAGTATTATAATACGAACAAAATGCCCATAAAGAATTTCAGGTATTGTTCAAATGAAAGAGAAAGTTTCGTAAAGAGTTCGATGTAGAATGTGATATAAAATATTCCAAAGACATTCTCGAGTTTATTCGAGCATAATCTAATTGTAGTCTTAACAATATGGCATACTTTCTTGGGAATTTTCTGGACTTAATTGAATAATTATTTAATTTCAGTGGCTTGGAAAGAAATTCAAAACCCGAGAAGTTCTTCTTTGTTATTCTTCATTGTCTGAGACTACAATTGATATTATTACGAATTCAGTACAATTATTTCTTTTGATATCTTTCCAAATTACATATTTACAGGAGAAAACGGAATGAATTATGACAAATAGTTTACTTTCATTATTGAATTTTCTGAATCATTTGTCTACATTATCGTCATAATTGTCGATTCTTGGACATTAATCAGTGAAGCCTTCAAAAGATACTTCCAGTCTTTCGTTTTATCTAAAATTGTGAGAAAAATTGAGGATTCAGGAATGTTTTTATGTAGTTTTAAGTTTACCATATTTTATTAAATTGCCATGAAAGGTCAAACTATTACAAAGTTAAAGATCCGGTGATTATACCATGATGGTAATTCTACAGAGGCCATTATTAAAGGTACATCATTAACTTTTCTCAAAGGTGTGATCCCATGTAGTACATACAGTAAAACCTTTCAAATGGAACACCCCTGTATGTGGAACACGTTTGTAAGTAGAAAATCATTCAGTCCTATCACCCATTAACTTTAGGTAGTGACATATAGAGCGAGATTACTTCATACAGTAAAACCTGTCATATGGAACACTTTCAATCCTGTTATTACTGATAGACTTAATGTTAACTGAACCTTGAGTGGAACACCTCATAAGTTGAACACTTTAAGCCATACTAGACCAGTGGTGTTCCACCTATACAGTTTTACTGTACTTTATACTTGTCCTTACACCCAGAGGATAGCAGTAAAATTCTACTTACAGTGCATATTAAGATTATTTGATTGTGCCAAGCAATATCTTCAAACCTTTCTTGGTTATCCAATAACAGATTATTTGGGAGCCTTTAATCATGAATTGTGGTTTTTTAAAAGGAGGATTTTGCAATTCTTCATCAATCAATCTTATAGATTTAGCTTGCAGCTTGGAAATAAGGCGGTTAACTTACACGATTGTGCATCAAACATTTGTATGTGGTGGTTCAAATGTTCACAAACAATTTGTATGTGGTGGTTCAAATGTGCACCAAACATTTGTATGTGGTGGTTCATATATGCACCAAACATTTGTATGTGGTGGTTCAAATGTGCCCCAAACATTTGTATGTGGTGGTTTTTTTATGTGATATTTTCTCACCATCATTTGTTAGATGCATATGTGTATGATATCAATAAAATAAATCAAAACATAACAATTCAGTTGTAATCATGCGATAAATCCAATCTCAGATATTTTTCAATATGTCATTTAATGACTCATGGATATAAGGTATATATACTCCTTCTTTCACTCTCAATTTGTTAATAAAAATCAATCTCAAAATTCTCTGACATATTAAAAGATGTAACACTTTCTCATCTATTGACATTTATGTGCCTGAAAACATAACATCCCTCTGAGGAACTAATTTCCTAGGGGTGACATTTTGCCATTAAATATTTAATTTCTATTAGGAAAACTGCCTTGAGACAATGGATACTCTTTATTTACTGGCATCCAAATTCAATTTCATCAGACTAAGCTGCCAAACTTAGAGTTATAAGAAAATTGGTTCCTAAGATACAATGGAGGTGCACCATATATCCCATGATATTGACAATCTTCTTTCAAGGATTTTGTGATTGGATTTAAAGGAGCAAAGGGGTTGCTTGATAAGTTTCCTTTTTTAGAATAAGCAGGCTGGAAGTAGATGGGAAATTGGGGTCATTACACTGATCTTAGGGTTCAGTTCATTTTATTTTAACCAAAACATCACTGGGAGAAAAAATCTGTAATTATTTTAGTGAATCATTTTTTGCACGCCATCAAATTGGGAAAAAATATTTACCATCAGACTATCTGCAGAACTTGAACCAGATATGTCAAGAAAACAATAATTTGGCCAATCTGACATCCTATCATTATAGTCTCTTATGAATACTTGAATGTGAATATCCCAGACAAAAACTTGTTAACATTATTGAATGCATGGCAATTTGACTCTTGGTTGGTTTTTGCATTCTCCCGTGTTCTTCGAAAGTAATTTATCACCATGATGCAGATTGTCACACAAAGATTAAACGTCTGATTGTCTCCCTATTGTAATCATCATAGCTAATATGTCGGAATCCACAGATTGGTTTTACATACACCATGTGCATCCCACTCTTATTCAAAATATCCGTCTGCTCGGTGTATTTCATGCCTTTTCTCTTTAAAATTTGAAAGAAGTGCCTGATTTTCTTGCATATTTATACAATTTAGAGTTCTGTCAACATGGTTGTTTATTTCCTTCATTGCCGATTTCATTCTTTGATAATTTATTTGATATTTCAAAATATGACCACTAGGATATTTTACTGATATGTGTAAAGCTATAAACACACCCCTGGGGATGAGTGCGCTGCATCACAAAGTCTAATGAATGAGTCAACGCGACTTAAGAGGCAAGATGAGAATATAAGTAGCATAGTATGGCCCATAGTGTCCAGATCCAATTGTCTTTCCCTTGTAGTGCCACAAATGGTCAATTTCATCTCCAGAAATTGGTTGAAAAATGGTTTCAACTAGAATACATTTTGGTATTTCAAGCATTCTATATTCATCACTTATACTCTATCCATGTCCTGTCCTAAAAAATACTATGACAATGATTTTATTTCCAAATGAGATTTTATTTAAAAGCATCTTTCTACAAACAGCTTTAATTCCTCAATGAAAAGACTCAATTTAGTGAATCCAAGTAGAAAGACTGCAGTCCCGTGGCCATATTATAGTAAGCTTGGAGATTTGGCGAAATTATGGTTATGTGAAATACATGTGATGTGAAATACAATGCAATGAAATAAAGAGAATGAAATTGAGGGT
This sequence comes from Owenia fusiformis, assembly GCA_903813345.2. NCBI lineage: Eukaryota > Metazoa > Annelida > Polychaeta > Sabellida > Oweniidae > Owenia > Owenia fusiformis. The sequence goes on along the minus strand of CAIIXF020000005.1, from coordinate 13,318,310 downwards.
GCAGGGGGTAAGATTAGGTAAATGACAGGAGGTGGCATCGAGCCTCCAAATGTGAGAGTCCAGCCAACATCAAGAACAAGGTAGAAGAGGAAATGTTGAAAATAGAGAGCGGAATGAAGAAAAATGTTGATCATATGGCCTATTCTCTCAAATAGATAATATTTTGTGGTCTCTTTGATATTTTTGTTAAATAGCTCTCACCTATTTACAGATTTAAGTCACAAGCAAACCTAGATCCAATATTGCAGATCAAAATACTGCGTGGCCCTTAAAATATAGGCTCAAAGCTGTCTCTAAAATATGGTAGTAGCAAAACTAACTGCAGACAGATTCATTTCTTTGGCAGATGTTGCTCTATATTGTGACATAACTCACTTCGGCCCATTAACCATTGATGTGGAAGGAAATTAGAACTAGGCTAACAAATATATCTCTTTGATTCTTGGACTGTGAACAAATCAAAAATTAATTTTTCTCACCTCCCATTGTGAAGAGTTTTACAAATGCTCACCATCCATTTAAGTGACTCCTTTGTTTTTCTGTTTTATTTTCCATTTACCATTCATAGAGCACAATGTGTGTCTAATCTAACAGAGATTACAGTAGTCTTTTTATTGTCTGGCACTTGTAAAAACACAATGTTATCAATTACTGATATTTTCAGAATTAATTTCCAATGTCTAAGAGGCTTACACTTCGCCTGATGTTATTAAAAGCATTGTAGTCTTAATTGATTAGGGAGATAGGGGTCCGTAATTAACTTTGCATTGTGATGTCCACGATGTCAAATATAATTGTTGGCATATCGGATATAACATGCATGGGTCATCCATAGACAATAGATCATTCTAGTGACTCAACTCTCGACTTGTAATCTGTAACGCCTGAAGAAGGAAGTTATTGTATAAGTGGTCTTATTTTCACAAAATTAAAAATAAACAAGATGGAATATTAAAATGCAGAAGTCATGAAAAATGAAAAAAAAAATTTCTTCTTCAAATCTATTCAGTGATCTCTACAGGATTTTTTCTCAAGCGGTTGAAAACTTTTCATTTTCACAATTCAGACCACAATTGGTCAAAATATGGCCATTTTTCATGATTTTCTTAAATAAACGAGAAATATCACACGACTTATATGGCTCAAGCTAATAAGGCTAAAATAATTTACAGCAGGATTGCAAAATAAATCGTACTCCTGAATTCGTTATTTTTTTTACCTGGGGCTTCTGTGTTATAGTCCATAGACTATTTTTCACTAGCCTCTACTGAAATTCAGGTCAGAGAGACCATGTAAATCTTTATGTCCTAATGATAGACCTTGCAATAATAATAAATAATGATATATCAGTCACTCTATGATGTCAAAGACTGTAGAAGACATATCCAATGATAAATCATGACCTTCTTTAAGCTTCTATCTAGAAAGGCCATGAGAGAGTTTAAGTCTAGTTTTGATGGATTTGATATACATCAAACTCTGACTGTTGTACCCCCCCCCCCCCCCCCCCACTGCTCCATGCAAAAAACCGAATCAAAAAATCATGATTGATCACATTGAAAATCTATTAGTAACATAATGTGTACTTCATTATAACTATGCAAAAGGAAACTAAAAGCACTTAAATCAAGTGAACAAATCAGACTAATCGTTTCATGGATATCTCCCAAACTGTTCATAATTGAACTGGAACTGGTATACATACATTTTGCAATTTTATGAGATACCTTATACACTGTTCATGTAATTTGAAAATATCCCTTTTTAGATTAGATATAAGGATCAGATCTAACTGCTTTAACTGATACGTTAAGATCATCAAATAAGAAGATCAGATCCTATCCAAGCGATACTTCATATATATCTAATATAAAGATCAGATACATATCCTTTAAGCTTTATTTGAGAAGAAATACAAAGATAAGTCATTACCCCTTCAAAAGTAAGCGATATTTTTACATTAAATCTCAAAGTAAGTGATATTCAAAGATCGATTCCTAATGGAAGGAAATATGTGACGTCAAGTTAGCTTTATTTGCAAATAATTAGTATAAAAAAGATGCTTCACATGAGGATATAGCAACAAATTGGCTTTATTTGATGTTAGAATCCATCAGGATCTCTTAACTATTGTTTCAGAGGAAATGAAATCATTGCATGTCCTGGTTATTGTAATTATTGTATCATGTTTTGTATTTTCTGTTTGATGGCATTTTCTGCTTAATAGCCAGCCTTTCATGGAAGTATCATTTGGGCAAGAAATGGACTTGACCAAAGAATCAATGCAATAGTATTACTTTGGTTTGGTAAAATTGAAGACCATATAATATCATATCACATCATATCTTATCATTTGGGAGAATATGTGATATCATTTTGAAGACTGTAACACAATGAGATACACTACATGTTTGTATGAGAGCATGCCCCCATTCAGCCTTAATGATAAAGGAATGTACAAAGGTTTCCCTTTATGCGTCTTATAGTCTTAATTAAGTCTACAGGGTTTAAGCATCACAAAAAACCTGTTCCCTTCACTTGACTTCCAGGGTTGCAGCATGTAAGATGCAATGAGTTTCGGCATGTTCGCATCCAAAGTGTTTCACCTAAATACAATTAAACATCCCAACATATACCCCCAGCTACTTGAACTTAAAGGAGGTTCTCTTGTATGGTTTGTATTATATTATGAGGTCGGACCTTTGCGCTGATGGAGAATTGTTCTTCTGGAGCCAGAAGTGGTGTTTTTGCGAGACTGGGAATGTTGATTACATTTTAATATTATTTTCATACATGTGAGGTCTTGGATCTAGCAGGAAATGAAATCTCAAGGAGGTCAGAATATAACGACAATGCCAGACGTTGATTTCAATGTTATAGCTTGCTTGTTTGTTTGTTTAATCATTTCTATGTTGTTTGGTAAGATGCCTCATATATAGACATGTTTCGAATATGATTCTATCTATCCTCCCTTTGTTCCGAGAATACCCATATGTCTACAATGTTTTGAGGCTGGGAATCAGACTGTCGAGTCTTAGAGGGAATTAGGTTAGACTACTATACACAGATTTCATTTTTATGTCACCACCAAAAAGTGGTGACATATTGTCATTCTATTTAGATGAATACCTGTGCATCTTTCACAAGTGATGTTACATGATGCTGAATGATAGTGATAAGTTCTCAATTCAATAATCTGAGGCAAAGATAGAAAATATGTCTCTAGTAAGGAAATAGATGATGAGTTTCATAATGGTTAGAATAAAATGGCAGGAGCAGGTTCGGTTGTGTGAGGTAGTATGTGTGTGTATACCTGGCCACATATGAGGCTCGTTACAGGTATGTTCTTTCCCTACCCTTCAACAAATTTTCACCCTCTCTACAATTATGTGTTTGTTTGATGATTTAACAGATACAGATTTCCTTATATTTCTGTTTGATATATATCTAATCAGTAAGCCCTCATCAAGTAACATCCAAAAGTCTTTACTTCATTTTTGCTATGTTTTATGTTTTAAGACAAGTTTGTTTTTTTATTTATAGGTGACTTTAACCCCACACCTGTTTTTGCATCTGTGCTTCTAGCATGCTTTAGTTTACAATCGGAACATGCCGATTCCTCTCATTTCTCTTTAAAATTTGCGTGGAATTCTTGCTTTTTTGCATTTATGTATTCAAAGAATGATGTATTTAACATGACTGTTTATTAATATTTACAGATTTTGATATAACGGATGTATTCTGTATGTTGAAATGGGCCGTTAGTGACATTTTCTTCGATGGTGTATAGCATTCTGATTTATCAGAGTCCCTCTTTACCTAACGTTTTTGAGAGACTCTGATATATCATGAGGCAGAACATGTTCCTAGCCAGTGCATTCTCCAAGTAAATCAGTGTATATGGAGGAATAAATTAGTACCTAAGAATGCACCGTCCTGTTTTCCCCTTTGTAAACTTTAATTCAATGAATTCATTATGTGGAAAACTTTTATTTATCTTGATGGTTCTTGTTTTTATATTGAAAATTAATAACTATGATAATGTTGACATACTTCTTTTTTCTTATTGTTTTCCAATTTATAATTTTAAACAATAATTATCATGCAAATGTCAACATTTGGATTATTTGGGAGGGCATTGTGTTTGGTCACACTCATTAGGCTTTGTCTGCTTATGTAATCATGCAACTGCAGGTAATGCCTTCCCATGATACTCATGGTCAATAGAACTCTGTAAATAATTTGATTGGTCCGTACATTTTAGGGTTAAAGGAAACATTTATTACAGTCGGTATCCCACAGTCTGAACTATTCCAAAAGGATAGTAAAGGCTGTGGATCCCACAATGGGTGTATAGTGGTTTACTCATCTCTGTTTACAAATAATTGAAGCCGCCATTCATTCTAAATCATAAGATGCATTCTTTCTCGTTTGAATTTGAGATGTCATTGTATCGGTTTCAAGCTTTTTAAGGTTCGTGTTTTTTGAGAGTGTCATTGTGACCTACATCATGATAGGTTTTGATGTTTGTTGTCATCTGTGCGCTTGAAGGCTGTTTACAGATATAGAGCTTACTATTTAAAGGAGGGCATCCTGACCCCGTGTGATCATCAGTTCAGTTATCCCTGTAATCTTTGCACATTTTGGGTTCTCTTAATTAGAGGAGGAAAATTCTGTTTCATTTCATAAATTTGGTGTTAAGAGACTGCTTTGTACTCAGTTTATAAAAAGATGTCTTCATTGTCCTGATTTTGAGCAGCATTGAAATCATTTTGTGCATAGGTTGGTGCATCATTTGGTGCAGTATTTTTTGCATTCTCATACTCATAGCATCTCTCTCTGTTGCATCGCAGATATCCAGAAGGATAGAGATGGAGAGGGTGTGGCTTACCACGCTGATTTTTTGCAGAATATAGGCTTTTGGAATAGTACATTAAACATTTGGATCTCTTGGTACAGCCTTAGAACCATTTGTTGTTGCATTTGGAATACTCCTCATTAATTCTCATATGACAGGTGAACTGTCCCCTCATTGACATATGAGCTATCAATGTGGCAACTTGTAGATGAATTTACAATTCCAATCCCATAATGATAGCCATATTAGGCTAAAATAGGGCTGAATTATGTCAAAATTGAAATATATCAGATACGAAGTGCTCAAAATCCTGGAAATGTCATTAAGATTTGGATAAATGATAAGCAAAATGTTTGTCTCTGGGAATCTTTTGAGCAACTGTATTGTAATTATTTCTGACAACCTATTAAATGATTGTCTGTTGATTATTTGAAATATAATTGCAGTCATGGGAGATTTTGAAATCTTTATAAACAATCTAACACCTGTAGAGGGTATGGTTTAAAAAGGTCAGGCAGAATTAGCCTGAAATTATCTGGCAGTACAACCAAAAGTCGCCTGACCTTGGAAACCTTGGTCAGCCAGATGACTTCTTATAAAATGGGACCCAACTTCAATGAAGTACAGTTTAAGAGAAAACACGAACGTGATCATTACAGCCTCTTTTTCAATTGACATTTTAAAGTCTCAATGGGAGTCGTAACATTACGTGAAATTTCGGGAACCAATTTTGAAAAACAATCATTGGGAATTGAAATGGATTTGCGAGAATTACGTTGATAGAGGTGGCAACGTAATTTTATTTACCACACTTGCCAACCATTTAGTGACATCCTGTTACATCCCATGTGACTTCCTGCCACATCTCGTCACGGTCTGTCACATAAAGCCAAGTATACCAGCCCCCTAGGAAGCTCCCCTAAAAGAAGTTATCAATATCTTTGATGTTTTCTTGAATTCCATACAATGTATTCTGATCTGGCCCACAGTGCATTGCATAATTGTGTTTTCTGATTGGTTTTGACAAAGGCACTATGGGATGAAAGCTACATTGTGGGGTTTACAGCCTCTTTTATTTCTGGAAAATAGCAAGTGTTATATGGAGAGCGAGAATGTGATGAATTGGAATGTTTCATTTCATATTTATAGGTTTCTTATGTGTTTGTTTTCTCTTGGTAGCAAGGCTCATTCAGCTTTCTATTGGTAGTTTACTACATGGCTTTCTGCAACACTTATATGTTCATCTACATGTAGATGGATATTCCATTGTTCATTTTACATGTAGATGGTACCAGAATACCTCCTGTGCCTCCCTCCTGTGACTACACCCACTGGGAGTTAAGTTACATTTTAACGAGTGAGAGCAATGTTATTGAACTTCAATGGTAGATACATTACATTGGCGGCAGCATCTTTCCAAAAATGACTAAAACACATTCAAATGAGTTTTTTGTAGCTATGGTAATTAACAACAGATTTGCAGTGGTAGTTATAACGTTTGATCTGTTCTCATCAATGTGTAGTTACTGAGGAGCTGTAGATTAACATTGTTACCATGGTTATAGTTTGCTTCTTGTATTCTAGCTTGCATGGTGTCTCTGTTAGTTGAGACGAAAAATATAGTCTTGCCTCAAGACTCCGTAGACCCCCTTATTTACTTCACTAACAGATTATATTGTGGGGAGCTGTAGTTGGGGGGGGGGGGGGGTTCTCAAAAGGGCTTCCAGCTAGATGAAAAAAATATAGACTAGACTGTGATGCAAATCAATGTCCTGGTGTATCTGAAAATAGTTTATGTATTTGTTATATATGTATCGCTTCATGTATGTATCTGTTATATACCAGATATATGTTATATATATGTATCGCTTCATGTATTTCTTCCCATATTTTGCATTTCAAAACTGAACCCATATTATACTTTCTCTCTTGACAGAAATGTATTAATCTTCTCTTCTCATTATTTTTATTAACTATAATCTAAGAGATAAAGATCATGGGATAAGATTAATGTTGGAAATTGCCTTAGCTCTGATTGCACCCATGTGTAAAATGCCATGATAGTCATGTTTTGAAATGCAAAATAGAGTGAAAAAGAGTGGAATTAGCAAGGAATGAAGTAAACGGACATGTAGTGAACATTACAAATTGTATAGTAATGCAAGAAAATCAGATAGTTTATTCAAATTTTAGAGAGAAATTGAGTAAAACAGGCATGAGCAGATAGAAATATTAAATGCACGGATAAAATTGTCAAGAACAAAACCATTGCTCTTACTAGATTTGAAATATGGTTTCTATGGAATTGAGCGAAAATACAATTTTCATTGGATGAAAATTCTTGAACGCTCACTCCTCTGAAAATATGCTCTCTAGAAATTGTGAGAAATTCCTCAAAGACTCTCTTTTTATTAGAAGTAGTTTTGGTGTCCACCAAGAAATGATGGCAAGGGGTTAAGTATATTCAAAGGAACTGACTCAAAAAGTGGTTAATAATCGACCATAACGTCTGTGAAGTATCGGTATTTTCGCTATTTATGTCATCGCCCTCATAAGATAGGTCCACTGAGATATGACACATTCCCCCATATACCAAGATGAAAATCATGAAGAATCAGCGCTGAAATCTTGAAAGCATTGCACGATCTTTATCATCTTGTTAATAACCATCATGGGACCAAAGTTGAGTTTTTGTGAGTAATTAGTCCAGTGAGTGTCGTCCAGTATAAAATAGATGTTCGTTACAGGCGGAATAAAGATTACCCATGTGACGACAATATTCATAATTGATGTCAGTAAGTGTTCCAAATAGAATTTTGTTATTGTCACAAAATGCCGACTAAATCCATAATAGAATTTGGTAAGTGTTAACTGTGAACTAAAAGACTACAGAATCAAATATTTTGCCTGTTGCATGAATAAGTGGGTGACATTTTTCTCGAGGGATATTTTATGTCACACCTTTTCTTAAATAAACCTAGAAATTCTGACCGAAATTTAAAATTCGATCACATAATTCATAATAATATTGTGCGTTTTTTTCATCAATTTGATTCAAGTAACTTTATATCAATACTTCTGTGTTTTTTTTTTCTCAAAGGACTGATGGGAATATCCAGTGAATTGGTGATAAATGTAAATTAACTTGACAGTCCATTAGCAGTTTTGGTCAGAAATTCAACAGAGGCCCCACTAATCAACGCAATAATTTCAAGTTGCTTCATTAATTATTGAATATTTTCCAAGAAAATTGATTGTTTTCTGACAAAATGATGCCACCGTTTGAATACAAAAACAGCGAATCTGCATTGTGTTTTCAGATTAGGTATTTTGTATGGATATGAACTAACTAATGCAATATGGTATTCATTTGTTCTTTTTTATTATTAGTAATATTGTTGATTGAAATAGAAGTATGAATAACAATTGATTATAAGAGAGAAAACAGTTCACCTGTTGAATGAAATCAATGGGGAGATGTACCAAGCTGGGAAGGATCTCCCTCAGGAGACAATGGGGTATACATTTGTTTTATGGCCTTGCCTTAGGAAAAATGAACAAAGCAATGTTGAGGAGGGGCCATATTGCTTTTTGGATTCTCCTACAGAAAACAATAGGCTGATTTTGCTTCTGATTCTAGCAGTATCTAGATTCATGATATATGCTTTAGATATATCTGCTGGTATCAGTATCAAGATTTACTGATGAGACCCTTTAGATATATATAGGTGGCACACATATGTCCTAATCAACCAAATATGGCTTGATCTATAATATATAACAATATAACATGTCTGTCTGTTTGTCATCTGAAATTCCCTAATTTCCCCTTTAATTTTAAAACACATTCTCTGATTTCTATCCATGGACAATATCAATCAGCTAGCACATGTAGGCTCATCAATCTATACTCCAGACAGGAATTGTGTTTTTTAACACCTGTGTTCACTTATTTCTAAAACATCCATCAACACCTGGTTGCTAAGAACTACTCCTCATATTCACACAATCCAAACTGTTTCATTCATGAAAAAAGTTATAAGCAAATCTGTACAGTTCCCTTCAAAATTATACGATCACTATTTCAAAACTAGAGAAAACATACATCAACGTATAACTCGATTTGGTCATAACTTAGATATTCCTAAACATAGAACCAGAATTGGTGAAAATTCTATTAAGGTCCATGGTTCATATATATGGAATTCCCTCAATGAAGATATTAGAAATAAACCATTAAATTCACTCATATCTCGTTTGAAAATTGACCTCCTGAGTACAGAGTAACCAAAACATTTATTTCATTTCTTTATTGTCTCATATTATTGTATTTGTATATTGTATTTATATTATATTATTGTATTGACCAATGTACCACTTTAAATGTTCACAGTTTATCATGTTTATTGTAAATTTAATTATGGGCAGTCATACACCCCCTGGGGTGTCATAGCCTGTATAATGTTGTAATTTTTGTAATGAAAACTGAAATAAATTATTTTGAAATTGAATTGATTGAATTGAATTGTAATGAGTTTTTGCACTGAGATTGTCATTTGCTACTAGTAGGTGTTAACAGTTTGGGACAGTGTTGCCAAAAGTCATGACAATTTTAAGACAAATGTTGCCAGAGTCAGTAATTGAAGAATTTATTTAATTGTTGAGTTGGAAATGTAATAGTCTAGGAGGATCTACCTAGGGGGTCTTTATAAATGAGTCTATCAAATATATGATGATTTGGTCATTCCTTCTTTGGGGATTATGGAATTAATAAGCTGATACAGCTATTTCTCCGGTGGGAGATATATCACATCAACCTCCAAACAAGAAAACAAAATAGACAAAACTGCTAATATGGTATGTTCTGTATTATGCATCTTGTGAGTTGATGAGGTCATATGTTTGTTACCTAAGTAGCCACACCAGTATTTCCCGATGCCATAGCAACCATACATAGTTTTCTAGATTTCTTCTGTAAGAACTGCAAAAATTGCTGGATTATCTCTTTGAAGTATTTTTTTCAGAATATGGTTGGTGAAATTCTGTCCAGGTGCCCTTGTGGTTTTTAATGAGAGACTAGAAGACAATTAAAATTCCACTTTCTGGTAACCATATTGTTGCCATGGTAACTAGAGTGCTCATCTGGCCTGAGATGACATGGGAAAATCTGTTTTGAAAAAAATAAAGAAAGAGATACAGATATTCTCTTACAGTATGTTTTGAATGTTAAACTAAACTAAACTTGTGTTTTGTAAAAGGTCTCAACATCCCTTACCCCTTCTAGGTACTTTTTCGTTCCTTTAAGTACATGGTTAGAGAGGGTACACATTAAAAAGTTAGACTCTCAGGTCTTTATTTTCACATCTTGAAATTCTTGAAAGCGTGTGCCTTTTTTAAGTGAACAAAAACATTGACTGATATCTGCCTTGCATGGGGTATCCTCGCCATTGCAAAACATTAATATTCTCTTCACTTCCCCCACCCTTAACTTCACTCTTAAAAGAATGGAGATTTATTCATCCATCTGTACCTCCAACCATCCATCCATCAACAATTTCAGACAAATCAAAACTGCCATTCATCTTAACCTTTGCACATATTCATTTTATGGATGTCCATACTGGTGAAATACGTCATTGGTATCAGCTCTTACATTTGCCTTATTTTGTCAAAATTCACCTTTTCATCATGTGTGCGCTAACTGAATTGTGTCATTTTTTTGTTCTAATTGGCATGATTTGACAAGAGGATGAATCCCAGGATGTTTACAAATCTAACAGATCATGTTTTTGCAAACAGCATATAAGAATGTGTTTGATGTTGTATTGCAAGTGACAGTGCTCCCTATGTGTCCTGCCATATGAGTGAACTTTCAAACACTTTTCTACTGTCTTTCATGTTTTCATAATTCAGTCCAGTGTACACCCCCCTAAGAACATATGGCTAATGAGCCAAACAGGGTCATTTCAATGAAAAGAAACACTGACTGGTTTCCCCAAATATGAATCCAAATGAAAAAGGGAGTGAGGCCAAAATACAGATTTTCCCTCTATTTTCATGAATTCATTATTTATTTTCTGAGCTACACTTTTTTAGCCATTACTCATTCATTACACCCCTCCTTAACATTTTGCTTCATCTTGAAATGATATGGTATTATGTACATGTGTACTACATATTTTAATGAAATATACTTGATTATATAAAACATATTTGTTTGCACATCTTTTTAACATGCGAAGAATTCACTCAAGGATGTTGATATTTTTCTTAGTTTTTTTGTAAAGGACTTTAAAAAGGCTTCAGCTTTAACACAGATGTGTTTCAAGTGTCCTACCCTGTGGGAAAATATCATAATGCTTGTGTTTTTTATTGAAAAAATAGTTGAAAACGGTGAAATTTGCAAGGAATAAAGTACAATGGCTTTCAGTTGACACTCCTAATTTTACAGAAACACCAAGGAATCGGATATTTCTTTTGACTCCATAGACAGAAAAGCATGTTATTTGATTACATCGAGAGAGTTTAGGCATGGGGGATGACTTTGAACATAATTTCAGTCAGCTGGTTTTCTTTTCTTATGTAAATAGCTTTGTCTTTTGTCAACGTTGAGTTAAACAACTGGTTAACATCCCTTTATATTGATGAATAACAAATTGAGCTGAAATTGAATCAAATTAATTGCCTTACTCATTAAGAAGACAATACAATAAAAAGTGTTAATTCTGGTCTCTATGATGGGAAATATGGCCATTTTAGTCCAAAGGAATTCAGTTCTTTGTTTGATAACAACATTTGATTTAGTCCTTAATTATGATTTTGTAACTTTAAGATACAGAATATACGGATACGGAAATATGGCCATTTTAGGCCAAAGGAATTCAGTCCTTTTTGATAACAACATTTGATTTAGTCCTAAATTATGATTTTGTAACTTTAAGATACAGAATACCATCACAATCTGTTTCTCGGCAGGTTTAGGATTGTCACTCCAGAAAACATCAGACATCTTTTTCATAAAAATATGTTTTGAGTATGACTTACTTTTTAGTGATATTGATTTTTGTTGTGAGTTAAACAAAGAATTAATTTAGTTAAATATGTTGCTTAGCCTTGTGGCAACATGCACACACAATTATGGAATTTTTGTGACAAGAGATAATTGCTTAATTGCCAGAAGAACTTACAGTTCAACCTTTTCTTATGCGACAGTTTTAAACTCGATTGAGTCACACGAAACTTTGCATAAATTCTCTTCCTGAGGATCTCTAAATTAAATTAGCATTTACGTTTTGGTCTCTAACGTACAGAACTCATCTTATTAAAAGAAAGAATTAAATTAAGAAAGGTCGTATAGATAAATTTTCCGAAATATGCCATTAATAATTAACAATATTAATCAATAAAGGTTTATTAGATCTTCATTTATGCGTAGTTCAAATATATTTTCTGATAAGATTTTCTTTTCGATTGGCTACCATATGTCAATAAAATTGAAGAGTATTATTGTTTAATATAAACCATAGATTAATTATGTATTGATTGATAAAATGATTGTGATGTTTCACGACAACATATACCACAAGTAATACATATTTTATAGAACAGATAATGAACACATGGAAAGCAAGCTCTGTACTGGATAAAGCATAAGAATGAGATTTTATAAGAAATAATACACTGAAGGCCGAAGGCCTGAGGTTATTATTTCTTATCAAATAGAATTCGAATGCTTTATCTTACTTAAATCACACACATTCTTATTACAGGTAAATGGTATATTGCAGGTAAATGGTCAATGATCTAATCTGGAAAATTTTATTTCTTTTGTGTTGACTGTTCATGTAGGGGTAAGTGGTTTGATACATGTAAGTGAGTGAGTTCTTTTGAGTTGACTGTTCATGTAGTTATATAGCCAATTAATTCTCCTTTTCGCGGTTCGCTCTTTGAATCAGAACGTTCGCAAATATGCACTGAAAAAGCACTCAAAAAGGACAACATTTGATTGGTCAATATTTTCCCACTATGCATTTCGCGTAGCTATTTGCGTGACACGAAAGTTCTAAATCAAACTAATTACTCAATTTTGTTTTTACACCCGCACGCTAAATAAAACAATGACACCATCGTAAGTATTCTTCTTTGTCATTGCTTTAATAGTCAGTATACCGAGTTTAATCAATAAAAGATTGTACAATGAACAACAAAATTCGGAAACGAGTACTATAGATTTGCTTTCGGACCACTGAACAGATTGACCTAGATAATAGCGACGCGTCTTCTTTGGTCTACTGCTCAGTTGTTTGTGGGTTTTCAACGTAACTCTATAATGTAATTTGAAGATGAATACTTTTATTCAGTTGTTGCATCGATGTCGCAGTTTGTAGTGCGGTAAGATTGGCATGAAAGTATTGAAAGTCGAATGGAATTGTTTTTCCAATATGGCGACTAGTCTACTGATCACGTGACCTTCTTTTCCGGAATATTTTCTCACTTTTCAATCATCGTTTTCACCACGGTATGAATTAATACAATGAAAAAAATAGCTGTTATATTAAGATTAATGAGAGATCAATTGTTTCTAATAATTTTTTCTGTATTCTCGTACGGGAATATGATCGAATATATCGTTTGAAAAATAGGTGTGAAAATCCCCATGTTAAACCTATGAGGGAAAATAAGGAAGTATAAATTTGTTCCTCCGCGAACTGCATCATGGGAAATATTTTGCCCTTATAGGGAAAGATTTTCGCGTCTTCTCTTTTGAAGAGGGAACAGCGATTTCGAGAATTGTAACAACAAAAAGAGTTGGTTGCATTGACCTCATGAGTGTGAGTTGATGTAAGTGACTGAGTGGGCTATAATTAGTCTAGCTTCAGTGCACTACAGGTGACTGTCCAGTCCAGAACATTGCATTTGAATACAGCAGAATATTTGTAAGTAAGATAAGATCAATGATGTAGATAGCAACAAAAATTGATAAATTGTTTTATTCTAAAGAATGCACAGTAACAAGAGAAGGGTACATGTATTTTTGTATATTGTTTTTACTTTTTAGGGAATGAAAACTATCAAAAACTGTCAATGGTCATTTATGTCTCACTTGTTTTTGATAGCTTGCCAAGTGTACATTCTTTAAAAACAATAGAAAAATAATGCACTTTCCTTTTGATAAAACCATACATTCTTAAAAATAAACCACAGCAAATTCTATTGTGTTGCTACCCAAGTGGGATTTAATCCAAGATAATTCCGAAAGTTTAATGACATCAGTGATTTTTTGGGAATAAACATGATTTATTCTCATTGGACTGTCGGTGGTCTTATTTTGGACAAGACACAATTAATGTTGCAGAAAGTTCAATCATAGCAAACAGTCGAAGTAGCCATATAATTGGCAATATTTTCTGCTATTTTCCAAACCATAAACTCGAAAACTAATCAAATCCATTCAAAAGAACTTTCTTCAGGCTTGTTGTTTAATTTTCAGACCTTTTTCTGGCTGATAAAACAATTCTGAGTTCCTTTTTAACAATCATACTCAATGGATTTTTATGAGATTTTTTATTTATATTTTGGGGAGTTTTTAAATTACAGTTACTGTAGATGTATAAGAAATTATATTTTGAGATGGGGGGTGAAAGAATATACATTATAGAATAACATTCGAAAAAATGGCATCCCTTCATCGAGGATAACCAATGAATACAACAGAATGAAAATGTACAACTATGACCCCCATTATTGTACAACCTGTGTCCCCTTGGACCCCTGACCCCCCCCCCCAGGGGCTATGATTATGCCTCATGATGTTGATCTGAGCTTGTCTTAATTGAATTTTTCTAAGATACCACAAGTCATCCATGTTAAAGACTTTCTCGTCTTTGATGTTGAGTGGTATTAAATGATCAAACTTTTGCTGGCATCATTTATTAAAGCAATTACACGGGGCTTTCTTTCCTTTGTTCAGAACCAAGAATAATTCTTAATTTACAATAAACTGTTAAACACTGTCCAAATAACTTACTCTCCAAAATAATTTAATAACATTTTTTTACTGATTTATGATAAAGACGGATTACTTTTTTGCAAAAATTATTGTCATCACAATTGATGTTTCGCATATCACGCCAAGGCATACTAATCGAAGGAACACTTTTTTCAAGAGTAATTACCCAAATAGATTTTTTCAAATGTGTTTATGGAAAAAAACGTGACACTACTACATTATGACTAAGCTATTTAATATCTCTTATTGAATTGCTATAATGCTGATAGACCTAAAACGCAACTAAAGTGTTTTCCTTGACAAGTTTTGATCTGTTTTTCACGCCTGGTTTGGATTGAATGTTTCTCTGTCCCTGGATTTATGCTCTTCTCTCCAAAAGATTTCCCCATAGCATTTAGTTAAGAATGACTTCTATTATAGCTGTTAATTTAAAGTATTCAGGATTATTTCTTTAGTTATGTCCATAATATCAATGTCAACATTATGATTTCCTCGTATAAGGTCATTCAATATGTAGTATTACTGATTATCCCATCGAACGAAGTTCGGAGGGATATAGGGAACGCCTCCGTCCGTCCGTCCGTACGTACGTACGTCCGTCCGTCCGTCCGTACGTACGTCTGTCCGTCCGTACGTACGTCCGTCCGTCCGTCCGTCCGGGCAATAACTCAAATACCGTTGGCCCGATTTTATTCATATTTTGTATACATATACCCTATGGGGGTAGAAGTTCTGCTCGAAAGTCGATTTTCAAAATGGCCGCTCATTTAAAAATGGCGGCCATTTTAGTGCCGATTTTACAGTAATTTAGGTGCAATATGTAAAACTGTAATAGCAATATGTTTTAAATGTAAAAAAAATTATATAGGACATTAATAAAGCTAGAAATGTAGATATAATAAAAGCACATGGCAGCCATCTTGAAAAATGGCGCCCTTTTCTCGTTATTTTACGATTTTTGCTGTAACTCGAAAAGTAGTGGAGCGATTTTGTTCATATTTGGTATGTGAATACTATAAGCATGGCACACTGTCTAATGACACTTTTGGTAGAAGGTGGCCATTTTGAAAAATGGCGGACATTTTGAAAAATGGCCGCCATTTTAAGTTATTTTACTAAAACTCGAAAAGTAGTGGAGCGATTTTGTTCATATTTGGTATGTGAATACGTATAAGCATGGCACACTGTCTAATGACACTCTTGGTAGAGGGCGGTCATTTTTCAAAATGGCCGCCATTTTAACGTATTTTACTTTAACTCGAAAAGTAGTGGAGCGATTTTGTTCATATTCTGTATGTGAATACTGTAAGCATGGCACATTGTCTAATGACACTTTTGGTAGAAGGCGGCCATTTTGAAAAATGGTGGACATTTTGAAAAATGGCTGCCATTTTAACTTATTTTACTATAACTCGAAAAGTAGTGGAGCGATTTTGTTCATATTTGGTACGTGAATACGTATAAGCATGGCACATTGTCTAATGACACTTATGGTAAAAGGCGGCCATTTTTCAAAATGGCCACCATTTTAACGTATTTTACTATAACTCGAAAAGTAGCGGAGCGATTTTGTTCATATTTGGTATGTGAATACTATAAGCATGGCACACTGTCTAATGAGACTTTTAGTAGAAAGCGGCCATTTTTCAAAATGGCCACCATTTTAACGTATTTTACTATAACTCGAAAAGTAGCAGAGCGATTTTGTTCATATTTGGTATGTGAATATTATAACCATGGCACACTGTCTAATGACACTTTTGGTAGAAGGTGCCCCTTTTGAAAAATGTTCGATGGGATTCGCTACGCTTTGGCGTTGCCGTTGTTCTGGTTTTCATTATTTTGAATAAATCGATTTAAGTGCAGTCTTTGAAATTCTGATTTGATCTTGTCAATTATGGTTGTTCCTGAAATTCTGTCGAAATCTATTCATGATATATATTGTATTATATCTCTTGTTTAATTGTTGATGCCATTTCTGCAACTTGATCGTTTCTAATGTTGAGCATTTGATAATAAACCCAATCAGTGAAGTTGATTACCTATCATTTTACAAATGATTGAAATCATTATCTTGCACAATACTTAGAAAAGGAAACAGAAATGTCATTAAACAGTTTTGCAAAGAGTAATATGAGAACTTGATCTGAAGTAATTGCTAAATAGCTATAAAGTAGGTGTAATCACAGCCGATCCATAAAGTTGAATAACCATCATGTTTTCGAATGCAAAATATAGTACAAAAGAATGGAATTAGCAAGGAATAAAGTAAACTGGCATGTACTCAGTACTCCAAATTATATGGAAATGTAAGAATATCAGACACTTTATTCAAATTTTCGAGAGTAATAGAGTAAAATAAGCATGAGCAGACGGACACTTTGACCATGATAAGACTCGAAAGTGAAATATGAGTTCTTGATGAAAAGCGTGATTTATTGAGGTTATCATTGGCACAGTTCAGTAAAACGATTCATTAAGAGTTTTACGATATTTCAAATGGACTTTATTGATTTATAGATAAACTTAGAGTGTATTTTGCTCTAATTGTGCTAATTGGTCGAGAATTACAGATTGAAAAAGGATCTTGGAGCACTTACCATCAATCTCGAAGATTTGTGACCCCTCTATCAAGTCGAAGTGACAGCAGAAATATGCTGAATTATTGCCATCAAAAAGCTCAAAATGGGGACAGAATGATGAATTTACCAGCCATTAATGATAGGTCTTTAAGATTGATAAGCCATGACCATTGCATTCTAATTTATCAGAGTCCCTCATTTCTGGGAGTTTCTGAGAAAATAAAAGGCCGCTATGCAGTATACAGTATACCATTAGTAAGTTTTTAAAGCAGACATCATTGCCTGAATTTGCAGATATTTTAAATGGCTTAGCTAGGGTACATTTCACACAACATTCTAGTTAGGAATTCCATTATCCACGTCTATTGTTCTCTAATTATGGCATCGTGATCTCCACGGATGGTAACACAATAGATCAAGGGACTTCTGATTTGGGTTTAAGAAATCCATTCCTTATAATAAACGTTACAATTGCGATTGCAGTTAATTTTTTCTCGTTATATTATCCTATCTTTCATGTACATGCCAATAATTACCCAGAAAAACTGAATTAATTTCATTCTTGATATAATTACAATGATGGGAATTGATCCTGTTTGGAAGAAAAAAAACATTATTCACTTTGCACTCAGTTATAGCCGTCTTTGGGCCATTACCTTTTAAAACGAATCGTGCAGAGATAATATACCCTCTCGCTCAAAAAGTCGTCACCATCTTATTTTCTTGTATGAATACACATGCAAAATGTTGATTCCTTTATAGATTATACATCAATCTTTAACAAAATATTAAACAATGGGATAATCCTTACAAATTTTTAATGAGAAACCACCAAAATGTGTTGGCGATATCTATAAATCGTCTGATATTTCAGAGGTTTTGTAAGAGAATAAAGATCCCGAAGGATCGAAAAGAAAAATCAAATAATCACAGCAATTGATTTTTTGTGTTCCTTCCGTGACCCCATTGAGTGGATTCCTGATTGGATTTTGTCTAAATATACCCAGGGAATGTTGCATTATCTAAAATACTCAAGGTTTTAGTTAAGTCCTTTGATTGATTCTTGGTTCACATTTGGGGAATTCCTTTCACTTAGTGACTCCATTGAGCCAATTGTGTTAAGATAATTGTGCGGAGATCAAATGTCTCTATAGGTACAGCTAATTCGCCATGGAGACCACTAACATCAATTTTTAAAATACAAAATAGAATGAAAATAGTGGAATTAGCAAGGAACAATGTTAATGGCCATTGAGTTTGGACTTCAAATCGTAAAGAAAAGCAAGAAAATCAGATATTTCAATCTTATTTTTGAAGATATGTTATGGATGAAGCACGGGCTGAAAATCTTGAGAGAATGGGAAGTTTTTTAATTGTGAATAATGTTAGATTAAATCTTGATCAGATCATAGATCTCCCGATGATTGTATCATATGAATTCAGCACTCAAGTCGTGTCTGATATATATCTATTCTCATTTCGCTTAAATTGAAGTTCTAAATCACTTAAGCCCTTACTTTCATGAAATTAGCCTACCCAAAATATGTTAGAATCAACGTGTAACATTTCTATTCTATATATTTATGTATGTATGTCTCTGTGTGTTTCAGATAAGCCGTGTTAAGGTACAAGATTGTGGGCAGCACACATCCTGTGACACATGTCTTGGGCCAACTACCAGAGACCCCTATTGTGGCTGGTGCTCACTAGAAAACAAGTAAGACTTGAATTTTCACTGATTGAAGGATTAAAGTTGTGTTTATCTCACATAAACAAAACAACCCTCTCTAATTTCGAAAGAAGAGGCAAATGTCAAATTTAGTAAGACCTACAGTAAAACACCTCCATTAGTGGAACACCCATTCACAAAATGTAAAATAAACAAACCTCTGTAAGTGGAGGACCTCATACGTGAAAATTAGTTTGGGGAATCAGAGGGATTCCACCTACAAATTTTACTGTACATATGAATACAAATCGGAAGTAGTCAGTTTTTGCTTTTATTCTCACATTCTCTCTATTTACCTATCGAAACATGATGTTCATTATATATCTCCATATATTATAGGTGTAGCCTAAAGTCAGAATGCCAAGGAAGTGAAAGCACTACCCGTTGGCTGCCATATATTGGAACTCAGTGTACACGTATAACCAGTGTATCACCTCACCAGGCACAGATTGAGAGAGAGCCAACGAAACTGAGTCTGCAAATCACTAACTTACCGCAAGATGGTGCTCTGATCGGGCAGTATCAGTGTGCATTCAGTATTGGTGAAGATCCTCTTACCACGCCCACAAGTTTGACTTCAACTGGGGTAGAATGTGAGACCCCTTCCCCACACCTACTACCACCTATACCCACAGGCAAAGGTGAGCTAATAATACATAACAATTCACTTAAATGAGGAACAGGCTCAAAATTCTACTCGTAGTTCTAAGTGCTTGTGCATCGATTAAGGAAAATTTGTGTTTTTTTTAATATCATCAACAGTATACATGATTTCCCAGAAGTGAAACAGCCATAATGGGATTCATATAATGGAAGATCGCTGTGATATTATTTGTATGAACTGTAGCCTCGCATAAGATAAAAAATTTACAAAAAATATTATGCTTTCAGATCACTTCGTCATGACGCTATCTGTCCGATTGAACAACAAAGATTTTGTGTCAACTAACTTCACTTTCTTCAAGTGCGGTCAGCACAGTTCA
This sequence comes from Owenia fusiformis, assembly GCA_903813345.2. Lineage (NCBI taxonomy): Eukaryota > Metazoa > Annelida > Polychaeta > Sabellida > Oweniidae > Owenia > Owenia fusiformis. The sequence goes on along the minus strand of CAIIXF020000005.1, from coordinate 13,298,149 downwards.
TGCACGGCTTGCACTTTAAGTGCTTTTCCTTGTACCTGGTGTGTGCAGAGACACAAGTGCACCAAACACTCTGACACCTGTCTCAGTGATGTACTCGTCACTGGCAAAAACGTAAGTTTTCATTTATTTATTTTGATCCTAATAAAAAGAGTTCTCGGTTGTCAGAAAGATCTAGCGATCTTCTTACCTGAGAACATTGGAAAATCTTCGTTGATAAATGATAAAGATTATTAAATTATGGAAGTATTTTTGACCTTTTAAGAATGTCAAATGTATTTCATAGTAGGGAATTACTTCCTGGTTTAGGAATTCTAAATACACAATCTGATTAATTGTTGATTTTAATATATGCCTTAAATTTCAGTCCCCAGGGACATCAGATCGTCCAGGACCAGAATCATGTCCGAGGATCGAGGCTGGTTTTACGGAAATTCTCGTATCTTCTGGTTCAAGTAAGATTGTCAGTGTCAGGGCTGTGAACTTGATGGATTTCCAAACAGACTTCAAATGCACTTTCACTTTGGATGGTTTACAGACAGTCCCTGCAACGAGAACCAACAACATAATTCGATGCGATGGGAAGAGGGTAGGACAGCTTAATAAATATGAAAACCTTTTTAAAATCTGTATATATATATATTTCTAAGACTAGAATTTAATTTGAACGATTGTAATGAACTTATACTCACATGACATCTATATTATAGTTTGATTTACTTACCGATATACCTTAATGTATTTACATGTACACGCAATTACATGTTTCCGTCATGCACGTTGAGCAATTTTAAAAATCATGAATAATTTTCAGAAGCTTGTGTAGACACCCCATTGTGAAATAAACCTAGATTTATTTGTATTTGTAGTTTGAGTACTCAGTGAACACTCCTTACCACAATGTACCATTCAAGATTACATGGGGTCCTCAGAATAGACCCCTTGATAACCCCACTGATATTCAAGGTAAGGAAATACGGTAAAACCCGTCTAATCAAAAACTCAAAATACCAGAAGATTACAGTAATTTAAGTATTTAATTGGTTCCCATTCCTTCAGCTTTCTCCATTCCATGAATTTTGCATTTTTGAAAGTTGAATCCAATGCTTTTCCTTTTCAGTTCATCTTAGTATAATACATTTCCAGACATTGTTCCTACATGGCAATTATTTGTTTTTCTGACATTGCTTTGTTCGTAGGTCATCTGTCATATCTTCTGCTTTAATATGTTTTGTAAATGATTTTTATTGCGCCATTGAAGGTATTAATGTCACATCTGTCGATTTTAGTGAGTAAATTTATTATTATATATTTGTGTACATAAGCGGCTTAAGGTGGCTGTTACCTTAGCAACCCTGACAACAAAACTTGTCTGCTTTCTTAGCTTATTATGTCACCACCAAAAGTGGTGACATATTGTTATGGTCTCCGTTTTTTTGCGACGGCGTCCGGCGGTTGGTGGTTGGCGTCCGGCGTCCGGCGGTTGGCGTCTGTAACAATTTCTTACAACTTCCTATAACTTAACAAATACTGTTTAGACTGACTTCAATTTTTTTCTAAATCATCTACATGTTCTCAGAAGTTCAAATCTGACTTTAGATTTGACATTTGACCTTCAATGACCTTCTCAAGGTCAAAAAGGTCTTTTTTCAACTTGCTTCACATTGACTAAAATTTTTTTCAAAATCATCTACATGTTCTCAGAAATTCAAATCTGACTTAAGATTTGACATTTGACCTTCAAATCTGACTTTAGATTTGACATTTGACCTTCAATGACCTTCTCAAGGTCAAAAAAGGTCTGTTTTCAACTTGCTTCAAATTGACTAAATTTTTTTTTCAAAATCATCTAAGTGTTCTCAGAAATTCAAATCTGAGTTAAGATTTGACTTAAGATTTGACATTTGACCTTCAATGACCTTCTCAAGGTCAAAAAAGGTCAAAAATGTCTGTTTTCAACTTGCTTCAAATTGACTAAATTTTTTTTTCAAAATCATCTACGTGTTCTCAGAAATTCAAATCTGACTTAAGATTTGACATTTGACCTTCAATGACCTTCTCAAGGTCAAAAAAGGTCAAAAAGGTCTGTTTTCAACTTGCTTCAAATTGACTAAAAAAAATTTCAAAATCATCTACATGTTCTCAGAAATTCAAATCTGACTTTAGATTTGACTTAAGATTTGACATTTGACCTTCAATGACCTTCTCAAAGTCAAAAAAGGTCAAAAAGGTCTTTTTTCAACTTGCTTCAAATTGACTAAATTTTTTTTTCAAAATCATCTACATGTTCTCAGAAATTCAAATCTGACTTTAGATTTGACATTTGACCTTCAATGACCTTCTCAAGGTCAAAAAAGGTCAAAAAGGTCTGTTTTCAACTTGCTTCAAATTGACTAAATTTTTTTTTCAAAATCATCTACGTGTTCTCAGAAATTCAAATCTGACTTAAGATTTGACATTTGACCTTCAATGACCTTCTCAAGGTCAAAAAAGGTCAAAAAGGTCTGTTTTCAACTTGCTTCAAATTGACTAAAAAAAATTTTCAAAATCATCTACGTGTTCTCAGAAATTCAAATCTGACTTTAGATTTGACTTAAGATTTGACATTTGACCTTCAATGACCTTCTCAAAGTCAAAAAAGGTCAAAAAGGTCTTTTTTCAACTTGCTTCAAATTGACTAAATTTTTTTTTCAAAATCATCTACATGTTCTCAGAAATTCAAATCTGACTTTAGATTTGACATTTGACCTTCAATGACCTTGTCAAGGTCAAAAAAGGTCAAAAAGGTCTTTTTTCAACTTGCTTCAAATTGACTAATTTTTTTTTTCAAAATCATCTACATGTTCTCAGAAATTCAAATCTGACTTTAGATTTGACATTTGACCTTTAATGACCTTCTCAAGGTCAAAAAAGGTCAAAAAGGTCTGTTTTCAACTTGCTTCAAATTGACCAAATTTTTTTTTCAAAATCATCTTCATCTTTTCAGAAGTTCAAATTTGACTTTACAAGTTCTCAGAAATTCAAACCTGACTTAAGTTTGAACTCATAATATTGTGAGCAACTAGGTGGTGACATTTTGTCATGTTAATGCCTTGTATATATTCTGATATGCACTTCAAATTGAACAAATTGTCATAAGAGGGTTCATGCTTTTGGATAAAACTAGAGTGGCAGGGAGCAGAATTTAAATGAATAGAATTGACAGCCTTACGCTCTAAATTATGTAAAAAATATGGCATTTTATTCAAATTTTGAAGGGAATGTTTGTGAAGTATCCGCACCAATAGAGGGCACTGTTAAACACCTAGTTTGTAAATGGGTACTATCTCGATCCTATCTAATTTGCTCGGGTATCATTGACTCAACACAGGGTCTTACTCCCAACATGGGGCCTTACTCCCAACATGGGACCTTACTCCCAACATGGGGCCTTACTCCCAACATGGGGCCTTACTCCCAACATGGGGCCTTACTCCCAACATGGGACCTTCTCCCAACATGGGACCTTACTCCCAACATGGGGCCTTACTCCCAACATGGGGCCTTACTCCCAACATGGGGCCTTACTCTCAACATGGGGCCTTACTCCCAACATGGGGCCTTAGTCCCTAAAGCCCCTTGCATTATTATCACGTAAACAAGGGTCTAGATAGAACCCATGTTGTACATAAACTGAATATGTCCATATTTTTTTAATGTGAGTTTAGGTGGGTATAGTTTAACACTTTATGTTTGCGTATGATGTCCGTTATGCAAGCCTAGTTTGTTTTGCAGTCCAACTGAGATTATTTATTCCTCTACGCCCACCTTAATGGTTTGAATGACTATACTTCATATAAATCTCAATTATCACATATTATCCTTCTGCACACTCTGTCGTCAATTAGCATAATGCAAACCCATTTTATGTGATGGTCATGTTTTGAATTGCAAAATTGAGTGGAAAAGGGTAGAAATACCAAGAAATAAAGTAAACAGGCATGAAATATACACTCTGAATTGTATGGAAATGACAGAAAGTCATGCATTTCATTCAAATTTTAGAGAGAATTAGAGTGAAATAAACATGACCTCACTGACAATCTCTGCATATTCTTTCTTGAACAACTAGTCATCTTATGCTACTATTGTATGTAATTAATACTGTGTTTACTCTCTTTAAAACTAATTTCACTTGACTGAAAGTTTAGTTGAATTAACAATGTAAATAATCCTTTTGTTGCAATTTAGATTAACCTCTCTGCTTTTTAAACTCAGGATCAGTGATTAGGTAACAGTCACCATTTTAAATGCCATTCCAGTGAACCACCCCATATTGTAACCACATGACCTGACCCACCACAAATATATTCCCCATACATGACATACCACATAGAATTCATTCTCTGTATTGTAGTCAAGATCTACAAGTGTGGTACAATGGCGAGCAACTGTGGCGAATGTTTGACACGCGACCCTAAATATAATTGCGGCTGGTGTCAGCAGACGGGTGTATGCAGCAAAGAAGACAAGTGCATCTCCCAATGGCGTGACGGCAATTCAGTCTGTGATAACCCAATTATTACACAGGTATGGATCCAGCATATGAATGAGTCACAAGCTGCAGTTTGATCTCTTTCTCTTGATTCAATTATTTTATTATTGTCCTTAGGGGCTGATACTATTATTCGTAAAATACTTGCTGACTACATGAAATCACCATATGAATGGGAGATTCTGAGAGTTGACTTTTCAAATAAACATGGACCCTTCTGATTGAACCAAATGAGAAGGGTATATTTGCTATACGGTCTGGTTTCTAGGTTTTTGATGTCATACTTAACATACTTGGACAAAATTGTGAGAAGTTGTTAAGAATTAGTCATACTGTCCTGAACCTGCAGTTCTTGAAAATATTCAAAATATTGTGACAATTCACATTTTATCAAAACAAAATAGGCACCATTTAATCTCTCTTTTCAGTTCTACCCTAAATCTGGCCCAACTAAAGGTGGCACTAATGTCACTATTGAAGGCATCAACCTTGGAAAGCATGCTGATGACATTAAAGACCAGGTGACAATAGCAGATGTGCCATGTTACGTTTTTACTGACCTCTATGAGCCAGCATCAAAGTAAGTAAATATGTAAATATGTAATTGATTTTAAAAAAACACTGCCCAAATTAAAAAAAAGGTTATGATCAATATTATAAGGACATTAGGTTCTATGGCATTAACAATTGGTTACAGTTCCTTATGCAAGCCAAAAAAAACATTAGGGTTTTGTCGAGCTAGTACCTGAGTTGCCTTATAAATAACCTCATAACTGGCACACAGCCTGGTTTGTATGCTGCACTAGTTACTGAATATTTGTTCTAGCTTGACCATTTCTACTTTTTAAGTGTCAAAAGCCTGTTAAATGCTATGTTAGTGATATCACTCATAGAGAATTTCTTTAACTCTGAAATTAAATTTTATTTGATCAATTTATTTAGGATTGTCTGTAGAAGTGGGTCATCGACGAGGAGAGAGAAATCTGGTGTAGTTCAGGTTGTCGTAAACAATCAGGTCATCGCAAAATCTACTCAGGAATTCTTTTACGTGCAGCCGGCAATTACAAGAATCTTTCCTGCAAAGGGCCCAAAATCTGGTGGAACAAAATTGACCATATATGGGCAAAGTATGAACGCTGGAGCAAATATATCAGCAAGAATTAATGGCCTGTCGTGCAAGATGATCAGGTGAGATACCGAAGAATTTTACCATCTTATTTTAGTAATTCAATGTATCGCTTTCATCAAGGTTATTGCGGCATGTTCTTATATTCAATGTTTATCATTCAATAATGGACTTTCCTTGATATCTGCATACAAATATACTTGTTAAGAAAACTTGTTTTTAAAATAAGGCAGATCTTAAGGTTGAATCTAATTACTGCATAGATTTCATACTGCATTTAATTATGGTTGCAATTAACAATTTTTGCAGTATAATAGATACAGTGCCTGGGTTAACATATAAATCCTTCTCAAATATTGAACACATATTTGTCCCTCGCTAGTGAATAATATTTATATCTTCCTCCAGTGCGTACAGTGACAGGGCAGTATGTATAACAACTAGAAGTCCACGTCGTCAATCAGCTGTAGTCAGTATGACTTTCGACAATGATAACATCCAGGGACCCATAGGCAGTGAGTTCTCGTATGTTGCTGACCCAAATATAACAGAAGTGAATAGTCCTCTTGGCATCATCAGCGGAGGACTGAGCATTAAAGTTAGCGGCACAAATCTGGATTCCATTCAAGAACCAAAGATGATTGTCTATGTCGAAGATATGGAATTTTCGAGTGTAAGTGTTTAACTTTGTCATTTCAAGTACACAAGTTCTTTCGATTTTAATTTCTGAGAAAATATATCAAAGTGCACTACAAGAAAACACGGTGAAAATTTCAATTTTATACAAAATTAAGGATTTCGAAATTAAAGCAATTTATAGTCGAACAAATACTTACCATAACTCACTGGTATTAGTTTTAGTTTGCGTTTGGTGGTAACCTAAAATTATCCGTAAAAGAAATCTTGTATGTTACTTTGTAAAGGTATGCAATAAAGAAACAGAAAATATCCCTGTTGAATTCATCGTTCATATATTTTTCAGGATTGTCAAGTTCTGAGTTCCACATCGATGAACTGCAAATCACCGAATACGAATCCAAGTGGATACCTTAACAGCCCACTAACGCCACCTTTACAAGCAAGCTACGGCTTCTTATTGGATAACGTGAAAGCCATGAGAAATATCACAGCAGATCCGAGATTTGGAAAATTCACGATTCATGCAGATCCTGAATTTGAACTATTTCCACAAGGCGTCAAGTACTTCCAAGAGAAAAATGAATACCTGACAATTAATGTGAGTCTTTGTGTTAATTTACAATACAATAATTTACAGTTTACAATTTAGATTTACAGTTAGTTTACAATACAATACTAGTACACATTGGTTGCAGCTTTACCAATAAATAAATAAAAATGAGTGAACATTTTTTATATATTGATCGAGGTTTGTTTTCTATGTATGCATTCTAAAATATTATTAAAAATTTTTTTTTATCTCAGGGCAACAACTTGGATAAGTTAAAAAAGGAAGATGTTCAAGTCAAAATTGGTACAGGATATTGTAACGTGACTTCGATCGCACTAACACAGATGACGTGTAGGCCACCTGACAAACAGCCCACAGCTGAGAATACAAAATGGCCTAAAGTTATCGTAAGTATTTTAAGTGTTTATGTAAACAGATCATCCCAATATGGGAAGAATTTGTGTCATAGGACTACAGACACACTGATAAAAGTTTGAATAGGGTTCAATTTCATACCAATTCGTGACCCAGAAATACAACCTTCTAATTTTGAGAAATCTCTCAGGTCATGGTGGAATCTTTTTGAAATCTATTGTATAGCATAAACATTCAATGGAGCAAACAGTGGCTTACACCTAAGAGATGGAGATTTAAACAAATTACTTTTCCATCAAGGTTCCAATTCATACATGCTGAAATGATAAACTGGCTCAGTGTTTATGACACAGTATAAAAGATAAGCCGACATATTATTCAATTGATGCTAGATCAAATTTTAAAAATTTTAAGAAATGTCCAATTTTCATTTCATTTCAGATTGTTATCGGCAGTAATTTAACTTTTACAATTGGGGACTTGAGCTACGAGCAGCCATCTTCAATGGTTCTGCCCCTTAACATAATTATCATCATCGCCCTGGTCGTAATCTTAGTACCAGCCATTGTTGTCATCATTGGCGTGGTTTGCTACAAGAAAAAATCCAAAGAGCGTGATCGCGTGATGAAGAAAATGCAAACGCAGATGGATGTCTTAGAAAGTCGTGTAGCAAAGGAATGCAAAGAAGGTACAGTTTCTAGATCCCCGAAAATGCATCTTGGTTTTCTCATTTTAGATTTTTATTCCAGTTTAACTATTTCATTTATTTATGTCATCTTAGAACTAATTTCATACATTAACTATTAATACTATCATCAACAAGTCTCCATTTAACTGAACTAGTTCAATCTTTCTAATGCAGATTTGATTTATTATCGTTTATGTGTAATTTTGTTGATATCATGCATGCAGCATTCACGGATCTCCAAACTAATATTGTGAGCACTATCGCAGATGTGTCTGCCATAAGTGCCATATATGGTGGGTATTCAAATATTGAGGAAACACCCATTCTTGGCGTTCTTCTCTCTGGTGGGTCGTCTTTTTATCACTATAGATATTTATTGGGATCACTTAAAGTGTTGGCACACACTATTGAGTGGTTACATCTTTATTTCTGTTTTTTTTGTTTCTTGGTTCTTTTGAGACTTTTTTGTTATTGCCCAATCTCCCATAATTCTAAGCATATTAACTATATATTCCCCATACTAACAAACAAACAAATAAATGGTGTAAATGTCATAACATAACTGTAGTAAGAAAACTCCTCCTTTGATTTGATGTCATTGTTGCTATAGAAATGTCATAGTGATTCAAAAATACAAAGTTTGTAGTTCTACAGAGCATTCAACAACTAAAGCTTATTTTCACTCTAAGATATTCATTCATTGATATTTCTTGTTTTCAGAGAGAATTCATCAATCATATGTACATAAATCATAATAAATCTGCTGAATCATCTTCATGTATTACTGAATCAATGAGGCATAACACAGGCAAATGATTTGGGCCATTTTGTCATTTGGTCGAATTCAAAAGATTCTTTCTGATAGTAGGGGTTTTGGTATATCTTTATAGATCGACAAGAAAAACAGTATTTTCTATCACTTAATGTGGAGAGGCGGCAGTCTGGACACTTCTTTTTTATTATTCTTTGTTCACTTATTTATTTTCCTATTTATTTACTTTTCATTCCGGTGTTATATGGGGGTGTTTGGGTATCAAACAATTAAAAATGTTTATAGTTCCAGTGAACTCAAATTAAACTGATCCTGCATTATGGGAAATGGAGAGAAATTTGAATCGCATTTAAGAGCTTCAAGTTCTAGGGTCGCCTTTCTCTGCTTTCAGCTTTTGCCGAGTTACAGACAGACATAACAGAGTTGACCAGTGATATGTCAGGAATGGTAGGAATTCCGTTCAAAGATTATCGCTCATTTGTCATGAATGTACTATTTCCTAATGTGGATGAATACGACCACCCAGTCACCCGAGACCTAGATGTAAGTTATAATGTAAGCATATGGACTATTTTTTCTTCACCTAGAAATGTATCACCATAGTAATTATGATTGACTTTCTGTTTTAACAGTCTACTATACTGGATCAAGTCATACTCCAAAATGAGCTGTTCAGATAGTACTCATTCAATATCCATATGGGAATGTATAGTGGACTTTTAAAGGCTCTTCCTTAGCACCCAACTCTCTCTCTATATATAATATATATACATGTAGAATAAAGTAGGCAGTGGAGAAGTAATCTGGCTGATTAATTTGAAATTTTTGATGATGTAGGCTATTATACTGGCATTACACACATACACTCTGATTCACATGCTTATTAGGCTGTCCATTTACTTTGTGGTGTGTCATTCTCAGCTGGTCATTCTTGAAAATATTCAGGAACCAATCATATGTGCCCATGTATTTGCTGCATCACCAGGAGTCACAGCTAGAAATGGCCTTAGTATGGTTTCTATTTTAACTAATTCAAACCTTTGGATGTGAGAATTTCGTTGATATGTTTATATAGAGAATGGAGATTTCTGTTTTGTTGATCAAATGAAATGTGACGATCAAAACAATCAATCCCAAACATCCCAGGGAATGATGTGATTCAGAATGCATAAAGTCATTAGTTCAAAATAATGCCGCATTTATTTGATGTGACATCATAGATTTGAGCTCTTATGTGTTGAGTTATAATTTAAATGACGCTCTATTCCAGGTTGACCTGATCAAAAATGATGGAATGCAGAAAGGTCTGCGTCAGTTTAGGCAGCTCATGTACAATAAGACATTTCTATTGCTGTTTGTGCGCACACTTGAAAACCACAAGAGTTTCACTATGAGAGACATGGTCAATGTCGCTTCTCTCATCTCTGTGGCACTTCAGAATAGGATGGAGTACCAAACTGAGTAAGTTTAATGAAAATATATTTTATATTACAAAGTTGTTGATTTTCTTTCTCAGAGATATTTCTTTTTCTTTTTGACGTTTCGTAGGATGTCCATCCTACTTCTTCAGAAATAAAATTATATTTGAAGAAGTAGGATGGACATCCTACGAAACGTCAAAAAGAAAAATAAATATCTCTGAGAAAGAAAATCAACAACTTTGTACATTACTACCAGAGAGATGAACATTCATAGAAATATTTTATATTGGTTAATACCCTGCATTGTCTCTGTCTTACCTCATATAGTCTATTACTAAAGAAGTTTATAAAGGCAAATATACACATAAAGTTTAAATTTAAACATTAGTACATTATGATGCTATATCACCAGTTTCTTATTTTCTAAAGATGACTTTATAAAGTATATCTCGTTGCTGGACTCAAGTTCTAAAATCTTATTTAAGATTCAATTGGTTGCTATAGTTCTTATATATGTGGTATGTGTGTATTTAATTTTAAATATTATTAATGTTGCTATATGTTCTCAAATGTGATATGTTTGTATGTAAATTTTGTAAATTCTGTAAACATTGTCTACTTGCAGTATTTTAAAGACGCTGCTATCTGAACTTATAGAGAAGTCAATGGAGGGTCGTACCCAGAATGCAAAGCTGCTTTTACGTCGCAATGAGCGAGTTGCTGAGAAAATGCTCACCAATTGGTTCACTTTCCTGCTTTACAAATTCCTAAGTGTGAGTTATCTCGAAATCTATTAAACATGAACTTAATCAATTTAATAATGGTTTACTGTAAACTTTCTTATAAAAAAATTCAGTCATAAGCCTAAAACAAATGATTTTTGTCGCACTTAAAATGATATATGTTGTAATCATCTTGTCCAACTGAGTGTGTTGGGTGGGAGAAAATATAATATGTGGTGGAAAGGAGAGGGAGAGGTGTAGGGTTGGTGATTTCAAGGAATTCATTTTTTTAATTACTCATTTTATGAATAATGTCCCTAATAGGGAGTCTTCCACTCTGTGTATTGTATTACCTGGACTTTTAAAATAAAAATGATAATAGATCATGAGACAAGTAGCAGAGATCACGATAGTTGAAAAAACTTGTTAGCCATTGTGGCTAAATCTTCCAAAATATTTTTAGCCAACCAAAATATGAATTAGCCATTTTGAAAAACCGTAAAAAAGGGAATTCGCAATAGAGGTGTCACGGTCCAAGAAAATTTCGGTACGGTACGGAACGGTACAAATGGTCTCAACACGTTACTTTCGGGACGGGACGGGACAGAACATTAAAAATGATGAAATGTCTGATGATGACAGTTTCACTTTTCAAAATCATATTCAGGAATAAAAAACGTCCATTAAAATTGAATGTAAAGCATCTGCCGCGAATGTGATCGGCATTTAACATAGTCTGCACGGTGTAATATTACCAATTCGTTTACCTTGTGATATCAGAGTCCCAAAATACTTCCAAACTGCCGACTTTTTCGACTTAGATGCCGGCTCGATTTTTCAATTTCTTTCCTACATCCGGCATACTTATAATGCACTAGATTTGCGAACGACGATGAAGAAATTTACGAACAAGCATTACCATCTACCTGAAATCGCGGGTCCGTTAACAACACTTTTCAATGCAAAGAAGTGTAATCTAGGTACGAGGTAAGTGAAAATATTTCAGAACGAAATCGGAGGTGTTCCTCGCTATTTATACACGTTTTTATGCATTTTAGTGAAGGAATCTATGTACCGATATTAACCCTTTCTGTCCCATGTCCCGAACCGAAGCATCTGGACCGAAATTCGGTCCAATATCGGGAAACCGTGACACCTCTAATTCGCCATAACTGCGAAATACCTTTACATATTTTTCGCCACCTCTTTCGAAAATTCGCAATTGGCGAATGGCGAACGTCTACCGTGATCTCTGCAAGTAGTCTCGTTTCAGAATCTGATCAATCAATTTAGAATCAACATTGACTTTCCAGGAATGTGCAGGAGAACACCTATACAAACTTTTCCGTGCCATTAAACAACAAGTTGACAAAGGTCCTGTTGATGCCCTTAGCAGTGAGGCCAAGTATTCTCTAAGTGAAGACAAACTTATCAGGCAGCAGATCGACTATCACATTATGGTACGTATAATATGGGATGGTGGGGTGTTTTGGGGATTCTGTGTTGCATGATGCAGGGAGTGATTGCACTCATTATGAGCACATTCAATTTTGAACAGTGAGCACATTCAATGTTTAGTAATGGGCACACTTAATATTGAGCAATGGGCACACTTAACTTTGGACCTTTCAATGTTAAGAAATGAGCACATTCAATGTTCATAAATTGGCACACTTAATATTGAGCAATGAGCACACTTACCTTGGGCAGTGAGCAATTTCAGTGTAAAGGAAGGAGCACACTTAATTTCAATTGTAAGCAAATTCAACTTTGTTCTGAATATTTCATAGGATTAACACACACATGCTTGAATTCCATCCAAAGCTAAATACATGTACTGCATGGATGTTTATTACATTTTTATGCGCACATTTCTGCAGTATGCATCAACAAAACACCATTGATATCCAAAGCGTAGATTTATTTGCCCCTTTGATTAGAGGAACATATTTATTTTCATTTTATTTTATTTTACCTAATATGTCAATAATAATGTGGAGTTATAATGGCCATTCTTATATCACATTTGATCTTAACCCCTTATTTAACATTCATCGTAGATGGGCACCTTATCATACTAACATGGGGGCCATTAAAGGAACATTCCTTGCCAGACTATTTCTCTCCTGATATGGTAGCTACAATCATATATATACTTTACATATTTAGCAAAACACGGGGAAATGTTTTCATATGGTCAATATTGATCATTTAAAATTGTAGTACTCATTCCCAGTAAGCTGCCATCTTTTCAGATTTCTTTCAGGAAGTGATGTCATCGACTCTCACCTGTTATAACCTTGTCTATTACAGTATAGGAAAGAAGTACAAAATCATTTCTAAACGAGAAGCCCTTATCTTCTGTGTAAAAATATTTTCAGGAGTTGTCATCTTAGAACTAAAGAAGAGATCATCAAAAGGATTTTAATCATAGACCAAATTGAAAAAAATATTCAGCTGGTTTAGTAATTCTAATAGCTCCTTACCTAATGTTATATGCAAAGTTAAGAGTCGATGACATCACTTCCTGAGTGAAATTTTAAAAGATGGCAGCCTACTGGAATTGAGCATTACATTTTTTAGTGATCAATATTGACCATTTCAAAACATTTTTCTGTTTTTTGATAAACTTGCAAAGTATGTATATGGTTATAGCTACCATATAAGGAGAGAGATGGTCTGGCAAGGAATACCCCTTTAAAAGAAACTTCATGAAGTTAAGAATTTGTAAAGTCCATTGTTCTCTAACTATGACATCATTATATCCATGGTTACAACAATTGATTTACGAATTCGTAACTTTACAAAGTTTCTGTTAATGACCCCATGGTGACCAACTGCATTCAAATTGATGACTTGTAGAGAGAATTACGAGAAATAAGCATGAGCAGACGGATATTTTTAGTTTATTGTGTTGTAGACATTGCGGGGAATACGTGTGACACAGGATAACTGTGAGAATGACAGTAGTAATTACCCCAATGAGGTAGATGACACGTAATAATATTGTTGACGCTTGTTTGACACTCCACATCTTATAGCCTCAGTCACATTTGCTCAACAACGGCTGTACGGTGGACGTAGCTTCACAAAATTGATATACAAAATCTACATTGTATTGCTTATCCCATATCTTGTGCTGCCTATTTCTCTCGATTTCCGGAAGCTTCAGCCGCCGTACGGTTGCTGTAGATCAAATGTGGCTGCGCATAAGACACTGTATTTTAATGCTTTTAGTCAGTCACGCTTTCTCTTATTAGATGCTTTTGATCTTTAGAGCATTCCAAACTATTTGAACTCTTCACGGCAGAGTAGGATTTTGGATTTCTTGAAGTTTTTTTTATTGCATCTGTCGAATGTGATTTTTGCGCTTGTTTGCTTTAGTGCTAGTAATGAACAACTGTACATACATAAGCATTATCGGGGGCATATACGGTCCAATTGAAAAATCCATGTCACACACATCGTTATTATTACATTTAGTATGAGCCTACTTTGAAAGAATTTTGTATATGGGCTTAACTATGAATTTAACTGAATATAGAAAATGCAAATTATCAGAAGTTTCCTCTTTTGTAGAAATTGTGATTTTGACAACTATTAGGTATTGCTTATAGGCTTCTCAGAAACTTAACAAAACCTAAAGTATCCCGTCAGCTTCAAAGTGATATTGCTTAGGCTGTCTTTGTTTTAAGCAATCCCATTTTATCGCTACCTTGAAGCCAAACTTGTAGTTAGTCAAATCAGGTACATTGTATTAAGCTTGTTTAAGTATAAGTGGGTGAGTGGGCTACTGTCATTCAACAGATCAATATTCAGAACCCTCGTACAATTATATGCTACCCTCACTCATGTAAACCATATGTGATCCTCCACCTCACTCATGTAATGCATCTATTACCTTCCTGCAGTCACAACCTCCATACATTTGTTTGAAACCCTAGAGCAATTATTTAGAACTCTGTTACAATGTATTTTAACATTTTGGGCTCGTATCATACCTTACTCTGAACAAAAAATAATTTTCTCGTGTATCTTTGCAGACGACCAATTTGGTAGAAGCAGACAGCCAGTACTCAGATCAAGAGTATCCTGTGAAGGTCCTTGACTGTGACACCATCACTCAAGTGAAAGAGAAAATCCTAGATGCAATATACAGAAATGCCCCGTTTTCTAGTCGACCACACCATGAAGATTTAGATCTGGGTAAGGAGCAATTCTCATTGGATTATTCATTTACTCTAGGGGCGAGGAGGGAAATTCTCAATAAATGGAGTATAGTTGGTTTGGCAGCATTTTCAGTTAGGGGAGAGTCTTGGATGAAATTTCCACCTAGGTGATAGCTTCACAGAGTGGTAGGAAGTTCTTTTTTTTGAAGAGTTAGCCCCCTACCCCACAAAAACACCCCACCCCAGGGAAAAAAATTGTTCACACTAAATAACCTTAGATATTTTGATGTTTGTAAGTGACATACATAGATATTATATATATGAATCATTTGCAGTATAATTGATGCTGATTACTCCTAAAAAAATTGAATATTAGTACAAAGTGTGTACCCCAGGGGGCAAATTCGTGACCCATTTCCTTACTATTTTGATCCTAACTTTTCAACTAGACACTGTAAGAGGTTGAAAAAATTCATGTGAAGTGCCCAATAGCAGGGTTAGTAACCCTGAAAGATGCAAAGCCATGGAAGAGGTAGGAGCTGAGAAAAAAATTGTTGATTTTTCGAAAAATTTGACATTTTTGACAGCTGGATTTTGTGTATGACTATAGCTGACCCCTATAATTCCTGGATCCATCCCTCTATGATGATATATATGGTTTTATAGTGTGGAACTAAGATGTAAAACATAATAAAGATGGGTTTTAAGGAAGTTTAAGGTTTTAAACAAGTCCAAAATTTGAAAAATTGTAAATATAAGGTTTCAAATTTACGAATTCCAGGTAGAGCCATGGCAGACCCCTATAGTTTCTAGATCCACCCCTCTATGGTGATATATATGGTATTGCTGTATGGAACTAATATGTAAAACACAATTTAGATGGGTTTTAAGGAAGTTTAAGGTTTTAAACAAGTTCAAAATTTGAAAAATTGTAAATATAAGGTTTCAAATTTACGAATTTCAGGTATAGCCATGGCTGACCCTTATGGTTTTTACATCCATACCTCTATGATTAAATATACAGTTTTAGAGTGTGGGACTAAGATTTAACATACCCAAAATGAATTTTAAGAAAGTTTAAGGTTTTAAACAAGTCAAAAATTTGAAGAATTGTAAATGTAAGTTTTCAAATTTATGAATTTCAGGTATAGCCAAAGATGACCCTTATGGTTTTTTACATCTATACCTCAGTGATGAGATATATATTTTTAGAGTATTTAACTAAAATGTAAAAGATGCATAAGATGAGTTTGAAGGAAGTTCAAGGTTTTAAACAAGTGCAAAATTTGAAAAATTGATCTCGAAAATTGGTCTCAAATTCACGTTATTCAGGTACAGCCTTGAATGAGCCCTGATAATCGAAGGTTATGAGCATAATAGTAACAACTGTGATATCATAGCTTAGAGACCAGGTGTAGAATATATACCTGTTGCAGCAGTTAGTCTGTTGCATATAGATGGAGTGAAAAGTCATGAACTACAGTAAAATCTTTCTAATCTGAATGCTACTAGATATAGTATTTGGACCAGCTAAAAGCGTTCAAATTAGAAGTGTTTGAATTTTGAGGTTTTTACATCTGCAATATTCTGGATTTTGAAGAAATATGAATGCATTCTCAATGAAAAATATTAATAAATATTAATAATATTTATACTGACCACCCAAAAAGCTTAATAGCATTCCAAAATCCAATTCAAAAGTTTTGATATCATAACAATGCAGTGTTAAACTGACAATATTTGAGCAATTTTGTAAGAAATTTGTGATATTTGGTAAAAAAAAAGTTCAAGTTAAACAGGTTGATTTTTCAAATATGAGTGTTCACTGTTCGAATTAAGAGGTGTTCAGATTTCAATTTTTAAACATAGGAGTCAATGGGAGGAAGGAAAAATTGAACTGGGGAAAAGTGTTCAGATTGGTTGGTTTTCAGATAAGTCAGGTGTTGGGATGATTGGTAGGTGTTCACAATAGTCAGATGTTGGGATATACAGGTTTCACTGCTGATATATCATTTATACATCAAGATGATGAACTAGAACTACTGTACTAGGTGCCTTTGATAATTTTTACCACAATGTTATACTATGTCAGGAAAAGAAAGCACCCATGACACTGTGCTTGTACAACTTGAAAATCAACAACACTTTAACATTTGATAAAGGTGTCTACCAAATGAGTAATCCACATAAATTCAAATACAAGCACTTGGCATGCTATTCCCTATGATCATTAGTTTCTCTAGAATCTAAAATTGACCTTTGGTTTATGAGAGTAGTAAATTGGAATGCAGTTATATGGAATATTGAATTGGCTGGAATTGGACACACCTTGCCTAGAAATGTGTGAGTAAACTATGATCTTATATGGATACAAACAGTTCGTTTGACAATGATCATCTTAATTCTGTAAAATCAGAACTTAAAAAGGGGTTTGAAATGGAGATCGATGAAACCATACCACAAATTGATAAAACTTTCGTGATTGATGCAATGGCTATGACAAAGGGAAAATGAAGATTAACTTATATGTTGAAATTTGGAGAGTTTTGGAAAGCTATATTTGACTACTCCATCAAATCTAGTAAAGGAGCCCAAAGAATAGATTTCATATTAGACTCCTAGCTAGTTGCCTCCATCAGTAAAGTATTCTGAAAGAATGCGAAGAATGGATGCTTCCCCTATTGAACTTTAATCCATAGAAGAAATTACACAATAACCTTAAAATATGAATACCTTTGCCCAAGTAATATAAGACAAATTTTCAAAGATTACAAAGAAATTCAATAAAGCAGCATTCTAAAAGTGTGCCAAATGTCAAGATTGTTTTAAGTGGAACTATTGGAGAGAACTTAAATATCTGTGAAAATGATAATTAAATCTCCTGTTAAATTCCACTCCTGAAGAGGCTGATTTAAAAATTATTCACTCTGCTTTACATTCAGCAGAACATGTGGGACTGCAGTAATTTGCATCAAATGACACTGATATTATAACTTTATGACTATCATTTCAATAAATGAAAAAAATTCTTCAACTATGCTAGAAAATGTCATCTGCAAAGTCAGTATGTAAACATTTTCTACAATGTCTGTTTGTTTGAAACATATTGATCATATCACCAATACTTTTTTGATCTACATGAAGATTTTAATGTGACAAGACACTTTTACCCTAGAGTTCCTTATTGCACTAACGGAAGTTTCTAGGCCCGGGGGGGGGGGTATGATCCTTTTAATCCTTATTTTCCCAAATAATTACTGTTGCCTGATGACAAATTGTTTTATTGGGAGTGTAGTGATTATAATTTGATAATTCATAACAACATTTTGTATTAGGAGATGATCATTGCTTAGTAACAGAAGGGGCATAACAAAATATAGAGAAAACATGTTTCTTTTAATTAACCATGTCTTTATGTATTTTGATAATGCAGAACATTACATCGAACATGTTGATGTGAAAAAGTAAAAATGCTATATCACATAATAAATATCATCAAATAATAATTAATTAGTTATAATCCATTTAATCAATCAATTACTACACTGTATACGATATCCCTAGGAGCAGTTACACTTACTGGGGGATTTATTAACCTCTCACCCCTTAGGAACTCAAGGGTTAAGTCCTCAACTCTAATGATTTTTCTTTTAACAATACATGTAACATGGATCAAACCTGACCACAATATTTTCAACATCTAATTTCTAAGCTAAGTCATACATTCAAAAAGAGGGACATCCAGGGCTATACCTGAAATCGTAAAGGAGGACTGGAAGTATCGCAACAGATTTCAGCAATCATATGTTGGATTTTGGCTATTTTCTGAGGATTTGAGGAGGTGCATATGTTAGGCCAATGCATTTCCTCCAGGAAAAGCACCCATAGAGATGATAAAATAATTTCTATTTTGAGACAGGGAAGGTGCAAACAACCCACCCACATGCATAAATATATATGTGTATATGTATAAATATATGTGTTTTTACATACAGTTAACCCCTTTAAATGAAAAATACATTCCATCAGGGATTTTAAAGATATCACATATGGGTGACCAAAATTAAGCTGAAAGCAATGGATCACATGAGTTTTCCCTATGGGAAAATATTGTTTTCCGCTTTATCTAAAAGAAATTTATCCTTTTAAAGGTTAACTATGTCTCAAAACGCAACATATTGATGCAACAAAAATTGAAAAACCAGGGGTGAATGGGGTTGAAAATCGGGACGATATTTCCCAAAAAACATGTTGGTGGATTGTTTTCACCTTCGCTGTCTCAAATTCCAAACTATTTTATCATCTCTAAGAGTTCTTTTCCCGTAGGTAATGCGATGGTCTATCATATGCACCTGCTTAAATCCTCAGAAAACAGACAAAATCCAACATATGACTGTCTGAAATCTGTTGCGATACTTTCCGTGCTCCTTTGAGACCTGATATTTCTCAATTTTTCAAATATTGCACTTGTTAAAATTCTTAAACTTCCTTAAAATTCATCTTCGGTATGTTTTACATCTTAGTTTCACACTCTAAAAGTATATGTTTCATCATAGAAGTATTGATGAAAAAGCCATAAGGGTCATCCATGGCTATACCTAAAATTCGTAAATTTGAAACCTTATATTTACAATTTTTCAAATTTTGAACTTGTTTTAAATCATTAACTTCCTTAAAACCCATCTAAATTATGTTTTACATCTTTAGTTCCATACTACAAAACCATAAATATCATCAAAGAGGGATGGATCTAGAAACTATAGGGGTCAGCCATGGCTCTACCTGGAATTCGTAAATTTAAAACCTTACATTTACAATTTTTCGAATTTTGGACTTGTTTAAAACCTATAACTTCCTTAAAACCCATCTAATTTATGTTTTACATCTTAGTTTCACACTATGGAAGCATAAATATCATCCAAGATGGATGGATCTATAAACTATAGAGGTCAGCCATGGCTATACCTGGAATTCGTAAATTTGAAACCTTATATTTACAATTTTTCAAATTTTGGACTTGTTTAAAACCTTTAACTTCCTTAAAACCCATCTAAATTATGTTTTACATCTTAGTTCCACACTATAAAACCATAAATATCATCATAGAGGGATGGATCTAGAAACTATAGGGGTCAGCTATAGTCATACACAAAATCCAGTTGTCAAAAATGTCAAATTTTTCGAAAAACCAACAATTTTTTTCTCAGGTCCTACTTCTTCCATGGCTTTGCATCTTTCAGGGTTACTAACCCTGCTATTGGGCACTTCACATGAATTTTTTCAACCTCTTACAGTGTCTAGTTGAAAAGTTAGAATCAAAACAGTAAGAAAATGAGTCATGAATTTGCCCCCTGGGGTACACACTTTGTACTGATATTCAAATTCTTTAGGAGTAATCAGCATCAATAATACTGCAAATTATTCATATATATAATAGCTATGTATGTCACTTACAAACATCAAAATATCTAAGGTTATTTAGTGTGAACAATTTTTTTCCCCAGGTTGGGGTGTTTTTGGGGGGTGGGGGGCTAACTCCTCAAAAAAAAGAACTTCCTACCACTCTGCAAAGCTATCACCTAGGTGGAAATTTCATCCAAGACTCTCCCCTAACTGAAAATACTGCCAAACCAACTATACACCATTTATTGAGAATTTTCCTCCTCGCCCCTTGAGTAATTGGGAAAATCGATAAAAATTTATCAATGAGGGAATAGAATGGGTTCTAAGAAATATTCTTAAAATAAAAATATTCTTAAAGTAAAATAAAAAAACTAAAATAAATATTGAAGATAGTACATGTACTGTGTTTGATTTTACATTTCAGAATGGAGAAATGGGGTCAGAGGTCGTATGATCCTCCAAGATGAGGATCTGACAACTAAGGTTGAGTCAGGAGACTATAAAAAAATTAACACTTTGGCACATTATAAGGTACATCTAGTTTACACATTTTTTGTAATCATTTCAGCTTGAAGTTACTGTATAGAGTTGCATATTGACATTTCTGAACACATCAATATAAGGTTAAGGATAAGGTTCACTCATGAGATAACACGAACAGCAATATATACACTTTTATCCCAACCATACATTTTATTTTACTTTAACCCTTTAGGTGCCAGATGGTGCTATAATGGCTCTCATTCCCCGCCAACCATCAGGGTACAATATGTCCTTACTCTCCGACAAGTCAGGGGCATCAAATCGCTATGGTGAGTTAATGAAAGGTAGGGGTCTATCGGATGTAGATGTGAATTTTTGAAAAATAGGAGCACATCTCTCTTATATACATAGTGCAAGAAATTCTTTTTCTTGAGTTAATGTCGAAAATTAATTTTTCATGAAGCTGTGTTTATTTAGGACAAAACGTAACAATCAAAAACACTCCCTGCATCGTGCACATAAAACATGGAACATTTTATTTGCAGATTCTGTTCTTTACTACTCAATGTCAGGGAGTCCAGCCATGAGTCGTTCCGTATCTCCAAATACAGTCAGTGTGGATATAGAGGGACCAGGCTCCAAGTACTACCATCTAGTAAGTATATGCCTACCAAATATGAACAAGATTTGTCAATTATCCTTATAATGACACATGTTTCTGTTAGAACATTTTGATAACCATTTTTGTATTAAACACTATTGGTCAGTAATTTGAAAGTCAGGTTTGTCAAAGTCTGAATTAATATTGAGAATGGGGTTTGTGCTAGAAGTTGGGCACTTAAATCATGCATACAGCTTGTACTTAAAACAAATGTACTCAAGAATGAAGAAACACTATTGGCATCTAGTTTTTAACGTTGTCTTTTGTGCTTTTAGCACTCTAACATAAAAAATCATAGAAAAAATAAAATGCATGAAGGTATAAATCATATATAACACACTGAGTCTAAAAGTGGAAAAATATTTGATTTTTGATATTCTTCCCCAGGTGAAACCACATGACAGTGAAAAAGAGAAAGAAGGAGATAGAGGTAGTAAGATGGTCTCTGAGATCTACCTCACCAGACTTCTAGCTACAAAGGTGAGTAATGAGAAATATCACACACTTACTGTTATGACTGACATCCTATTGGTTGAAAATTATAATTGAATTACAGGGATATTGCACATCAACATGAAATTCATTTGATTTATTGTACCACATTTATTTCCCTTTTTGATTTTTTTTATTGAAAATGAAATATTCTGTTGTTTATCTCCCACATATTACTAGTGATGGAAATGAATGGTCTGAAACTACAAATGTAGTTTACTACTTTAACAATGTTGCATGAAATCTCCATGCATTGGCAAAAATAATATCTCAATCTTTCACGATCATTTATTTAGGTTTAATGATTTTTTTAATTTAGTTTTTTTGTTGACATTGTTTAAAAATTTTGCATATAAAATTGAGTGAAATAAAAACAATGTTGTCATTCTATTTCCCCATATTTGTTTATGTTGTAAAATCACACAAAATATGATTTCATTTAATTTTCAATATTTCATTTAATTTAATACTACTGTATTTGCACTTTTATGTAATAAACATGCACTATTGTATTTTTGAAATCTTCTATTTCTTTGATTGAGTTTTATTTGGATTATTTTTGCTTGCGCTTGGATAAAATTAGGTTGATTTAACTGTAATGCACGTAAGTTCTTTACTTTTATAATGTGCATTGATATACTGTTGTGAAGCTTTGAGGAAAATGTTATTTATATCATGTTTGAAATGCAACATATAGCTCAAAAGAGTGAAATTAGCAAGGAATAACATAAACAGGCATACGGTTCATACTCTAAATTGTACAGAAATACTAGAAAATTAGACACTCCATTGAAAAATTTGAACTTGGAAATTTTAGCATGATGGGAATGTAATTTGCAGGTATTGTTGATTAAAATGATATCCAAAATAGATGTCTCTGGTACTATGGCCAAATATAAATATGTTGTTGTATAGATGTCAGTGGTGGTGTTAATCTAAAAGTGTGCATGGCTGATTCTGGATATTGTTTAAAAACAAAATTCATACCAAAAATCATGGGATGACCTACCCGCTTTTAGTAACTTAGGTGTAACTGTTGTATGGCTTGTACCCTGAGGATGGGACAGATGAAAAATTGAAAAAAAAATTTATATTGTGCCAAAAGTGTAAATGTTTCATGATTCATTTTTTTATATGATATTGTTGAGACATTTGAAAAGTTTAGTTAGGACGACCTCCCCTGTCTTGAATGTACAGAGTGTCCCTGTAATTAAGTTTGTTTAAAGGCTTAAATATGCTTATAATATTCCGCTGTTCTCTTCTTCAGGGGACGTTACAACAATTTGTAGATGATCTATTTGAGACCATCTTCAGTGTGACACACAGGGGTACAGTCCTGCCCATTGCCATAAAGAACATGTTTGATTTCCTGGATGATCAGGCCCTGTTGCATGGTGTTGCAGACCCTGAAGTGGTCCACACCTGGAAGTCCAACAGGTAAGGGGCATCTACTGATATTTGAGCACACTTTTTTAAAATATATGCACTATGCAGCGTTCTCCGCTAGTCTTTTGAAAGATGATGGCACTGTGTGATGTGATGCAAATTAAATTCATTTTTTCTCCAGGTTCTAAAGATTTCCTTGCGAAAACTCTGATTTATATAAAAATGTAGACAACAGATTTAATTTTTATGAACTTTTTTTTATAAAATTGATTTTTATCATAAGAAATCTAGGATAGCCATCTCGCAAGATTAGTGATTTTCTCCCCACAGCATTGCTACCACCTATTCCAACTATCCTATTAATTCAAAAACCGATAACTACAACTTTAGAAGATTACTTAATACAGTAATTTTAATCATGATTTAAGAATGTGATAATTTTGTAACTTCCAGTCTTCCATTGAGATTCTGGGTGAACATCATTAAGAACCCAAACTTTGTATTTGACATCCACAAATCGAACATCGTTGATTCGTGTCTGTCGGTTGTGGCTCAGACATTCATGGACAGTTGCTCAATGAGCGAACACAGACTCGGGAAAGATTCCCCATCAAGTAAACTCCTCTATGCCAAAGACATTCCCAAGTATAAGAAATGGGTCGAAGGGTAAGTGAAGCTTTACTCATAATATGCTTATATTGCACTTTTCAATATGTAGCTTTACACATAATGTGGCTTTACATATTGTGTAACTTTATTTATTCAAAATAAAGGTATATTGTTAATGTGGTAGTACTTAGGAGCATGATTTTTTTGATCAACTTCCCACTTAAAGTTTAGTGAATCTGTTTTAACAGATTATTATGGACATTAGCTTGTCAATATTTTGGCAGAACTAGCCAGGATTCAAATCATCTTAAATGCAAACCCTAATATCAGAATTGTTTTATTCTTGCAGCTATTATCGTGAAATCAAACTGATGCCTGCGATTAGTGACCAGGATATGAATGCTATGTTAGCTGATGAATCACGTCAACACACAGAAATATTTAATATTGACGCAGCAATGTATGAGCTGTATCAATACGCAGTCAAATATTATGAAGATGTGAGTATTTTATTCTAAGAAATAATAAAATCAAATTCAAGTCATTATCATTAACATTTTATTCTCATAAAGATGTCTCTTATGATTCTTAAAGTTTCTAAAAGTTTCATCATTTTTGTAAAGATGTCACTCCACTGTTAATATGCCTGATTGCCTGGTGGTTTTGGTTTCTTTTGCTTATGGTGCCTTTAGACTTAAACAGATGACTTGTTTGGGTATGAGCTGGTTAGACAAACCTACACATAAAAGATCTAAATTAAAACTATTTTACTTTGCCTTCCTTAAAATCCATTCCACATCATATGTTTAACTTAACTCTCAAGTAACACATTAACAATATGAGGCATTCATATTTCAATTTCACTCCAACTTCCTATTTCTTTCTTGTTCTAGCTGATGGCAACTCTAGAGGATGACGAATTTGCAAGAAAGAATCGCCTAGCATATAAGTTTGAACAAGTCCAAGCTTGTTTCGAAAGCAATGCCTAAATCTGACGGGACTACATCAAGGGGCAATTTTGTCAAAATGCTTCAGACTTAAAATGCCAAAATGGTTGCCATAGAAACCAGGGATCAACTGCTGAGGGAGCATAGTGGTGTTGCTTTCCATAGACGCTTTTAATTCTAAACGTAATAGTGTAGTGTGGCTACACTTAATATAGTCATCGGTGTACCAAATACTGATATTACATTTTGAGGGCAGTATCATAAAATGCTTGGCCAGTAAATAAAGGAGAAAGCAGAATCTCCCTAGGGAGATCCTAAACTTGAAGCCTCATCTATACAAAACACTATGGAGCTGCTATTTTCATCAGAAATGATTTCTGCTTCTTAGCTTTGGATAAAGGGTGAATTCAGGAATCAGATGAACATATCAATAACTAACCAGGGGGTCATTAACAGAAACTTCATAGAGCTATAAATTGGTAAATCAATTGTAACATGGATATAATGATGTCACAGTTAGGAATCAATAGACTTTATGAATTTCTAATGTTAAGAAGTTTCTGTTAATAGCCTCCATTTTACTTAAATTTCACTACTCCACTTCACTTCAATAATATTGTTGATACTTACAAACTGAAGGAAACAGTTAATGACATCAAGGTGTTAGTTTACACAATGATAATGACATCACGATATGTTGCTATGTTACAGCTTATTGAGAATTTAAACAACGACACAATTGGACACAAAAGCCGTCTTGGGCTGAAATTTGAACTTGCAGTTGCTTGTTTCGAAGAAACTGAGAGTTATGTGTAGACCTAGACCCAACAAGATTGAGTTATATCTCAACGTGAGATGGCATAGCGTTGAATTTCAAGAAAGGCCAAGTATGGACTGTTGTTATGGAGATCTTTCACAACATTAATAATTGACAAAACTTACATACACACTAAACATTTGGGTCATATTGTAGAACACTGCATGAATGTTTTGCAGTATAAGATAAGAAACTGACAAAAAATGAAACTAGCTATAAATTATCACTACAGAGGCTGGTATTTAAGATAGTTAAATGTTTTACCAATGTTTTATCAATTTTACCAATGAAATGACACAACAATTCAGTGGATTTTACAATGAAACATTTTAGTGTTTTATCATTTTTTTCCTCTGTATAAAATGCTCATCTTTCATCAAATATTGTCACATTTGAAATTGTCACAATTTATAGTATATTTATTCTATGCAACATTCATTTTTATGGCTTTGTACACACCTTTTGTCATATACAGTTTCAAAGTGGCAACATGTTTGAATATCCACAAAATGTGAATTTGTGTAATAAAACCAACTTAAACTGTGATGGAAAAGTATATGTGTAAAAGTACTTTTTAATCACCAAGTACTAATAAACAAATTATGGTGCTTTTATGTAAATCATATTATAGGAACAGAAAGCTAATATTCTTTCATGTTTGAGACACCATTTTTATTATAAATGTGATGCTCGTGAATATGCCCATGCAATAAATAGTAAAGAGTCGAACTCATTGTTGAATCCACTGTCTGTTCTATCCCTTGGGATATACACAAGCTTTAGGTGGAGACTGACAAATCAGAATGGGTCAAACTCAATAATGGGCATATGTAGATTCTATGAGCATATATGATATCCTCTTACCGGATTTTAGAAATGGAGTCTCAAACAGAAAGCATGCTTTTGTTTGTGAATCGTGTATATTGTTTAAAAAGTCAAAATCAATATATACCGTATAAATATAACTTAAATGTTAAAAAAGCACTCAACTTAGGATACAATGAACTTTTTGTACAGATGTCAGTTTTTATTGAATAATTGCACAAATTAGATCTTAGAAATTGTCTGTAAGATATAAAGGGATATGATTTGAAGTTTTAGCTTCAAGAAACATGACTTTATAGTCATATGTATCCTCAAAGCAGTCATGTGTTTGTAGAAATATAGTCATGTGTTAGGTCACAATTAGAGATATATTGTGCAGAACTGGCACATTGATGTTTAGAAGTTATAGTAATTTGAATGATAAACTTGAATATATCTCAGTTTAGCGCACAGCTCCTGGAAATGTTTCATATGTAGACATTGCATTTATATACACCATGTACCTGGATTAGACTGGATTCTCGGGGCTGTGCATTTTACTGAACTATATCACATTCAGCTTGTCTTGGCAGTTATGTGTTTTATGTAACTACATACTTCACTTCACACTTGTTTAGGTGGGTGAAGTACAATGATTTTTGATCCTTATATTTTTCACACTTGTTAAGGTGGGTGAAGTACAATGATTTTTGATCCTTATATTTCACACTTGTTAAGGTGGGTGAAGAACAATGATTTTCGATCCTTATATTTCACACTTGTTAAGGTGGGTGAAGTACAATGATTTTTTATCATTAAATATTGTTTTATTATGCCTACCTTGATTTGATGTTTATAGCTTTTATTTGGTGAAATACAGCGTATGTGAGTTAATTAAGATTTTTTCACATATTAGTTAGTGAGGTAGCACCGAAAAATGTACCCGCTTCTGAACAAATTGAAATTACTTGTTTCATATGTATTTTTATGTGATTCTTCAGAAAATTTTAGTCTGACGTGCCGTATCCGGGGCGAAAGTTGTCAAAATTGGGTTTTTGACCCTAAAAAGGAAAATTACAGGGGGTACATTATCATCATTGAATAATTCATTCAGTTGGTCTTCAATCATCATAATAATTTTATTAAGAGTTGATGAGATCATTTTAAGGTAGTATGCAAAGTTTCAATGGTCTGCCACATGGGTTGCCATGGAAACCACAATTTTTGCTGAGAAAATCCTTAATTTTGGTAAAACCTGTACCTGTACATAATATAGAATGTGGATTATTTTTCAAATCAACAGGTATCAGAACATTTTAGCATTCTCAAAATTACCAGGGCAGTTCAAACATTTATTTAAATATAAAGGATATTGCAATTAACATAACTGGGGAGTGTCAAAGACCATACAATTATATAAGTGATCAAAAGTGGGCGTCGCCCTCATCATAGTAGATGATTGCCATTCTCTAAAAATACAGAGTTTTACTTGACTTTTGAGATACATTTATAATGATGTTCTTTGGTTATACTAAATATGAAGCATTTTTGGTAAATAATGTACATGTAAGTGTTATACTTATTGCATGGGGGAGGGGGTAGATGGGGGGGTAACAGAATTGGAAGAGGGCAAAGCTAATCACCCTTAAGTATAAATCTCATCTACATAGTTCTGGATTCCATGGGGTACATCTTCTGGGTCTTCTTCACATTCATCTGAATATATCGGATATTATAATTCTGCATGATTGGTAAGTATAAAGACCATAGAATTACGCAAGTGATCAAAATTGGGCGTCGCCCTTATCATAGATTCCTTCTCTATAAATACAGAGTCTAACTTGACTTTTGAGATACATTTACATTACAACTTCTTTGATTATACTTAATATCAATCATTTCTGGTAAGTAATGCACATCAAATTGTAATAGTTCTTGCCTGGGGGAGGATGGGGGAGAGTAGTAACAGAATAAGGAGGGGGCAGAGGTAATCGGCCTTAAGTATAAATCTCATCTGCATAGTTCTGGATTTCATGGGGTACATCGTCTGGGTCCTCTTCATATTCATCTCAATATATGGGATATTACAATTTACAGGATTTGTCAAACACCATACAATTACATATTAATAAATGATCAAAAGGAGTGTCGCCCTAACAATAATAGATGATTGGTTCTTTGTATAAATACAAAATTGAACTTGACTTTTGAGATACATTCATAGTTATACTGAACTGCTGTTATTATAATTTATGTCAAGCATTTCTGGTAAATACATCTGTGTAAGTTTTATAGTTTTTACATTGGGGCAGGGGTGAATAGTAACAGAATTAGAATGTGTAGATCTCATCTGCCTTAAGTATAAATCTCATCTTTTTAATTCTGGATTTCATAGGGTACATCTTCTGGAGTTTTCTGATTCATCTCCTGGTGTTGCTATATCACCAATCTCTTGTATGAGAATATCAGTCAATACCCACTGGAAAGATATGGAGTCATTTAGTTTCCATTCAAGTCCATCTGGTGGTTCACTACGAGGATTTGCAATATGGGCCATACAGACAATAAGTGCTTTATATGGATGAGTTGGTTACAACAATCAGACAGTCCTTCATAAGACCAACTTAAGAAAATTATCTAGAGATGAGATGAGTGTGACACCCATAATGACCTTGGAAAGGCACAAATAGCAAGTACAGAAAAAGACATAAAGATGACAAAAACCGCAATCAAAGACTTTCTTGATCCATTTACCATTGAGGATGAAGGTCATCTCTACGGTGTATCATAAGGAAAATCTGTGCCAAATGATGTCGCTGCAGATCTCATCGAATTTTAGTCAAAAGGGGAAATTGCATGAAGAGATACCATCTGAGATTAGTTGAAAAAAAGATTTCATGATCTAATAAAACATATGAAATTGAAAACTATAGCAGCAAACTACAGCAGCAACAGTGACAGTGACAGTAAAAAAGTGCTCAGAACAAGCTTATAAGATGGTTCAAATTCATTCTGAATGAAACATCTTTGAACAGCTTCGATCTTGCTAAGGAACATAAAATTAGCCTAGAATGTCTCCTGCAGTTCCTATTGAGCCCTGTGCCTTGGGCTCTAGGAACACTGACTGGACTTCTTGCAAGAACAGAGAAACCCATCCCTAGGCATGAACATGTACCCACAAGTGCCAAAGGGAAAGGACCAAAATTTGTAATAGAACCCAGCAAGAAAAAGAAAACTTCTAAATGTATACAAATCATAAGGAAAACAAACCCCAACTATCCCAAATCATAATTCAACTTGAAAGGTAGTTTTGTTTCTGGATCTGGCGGAGACTTTTTTCAAGATTCTACAATTGCAGATTGATTAGTTTTTGTATGTGATAATTACATCAAAAATTCTATAAAGGAACCTGAAAGAGGGGAGGGACACCTTGCCCTATTTAAGGTAGAAAAACAAGAGTCCCTAAAGATTGGATTTAGTTCTTGTATGATGATGAAAACAAAAAGCAAATACAGGAAAGTGTGCTGCTGGATACTTGAGTTGGAAACAAATGAAGACTGATGTCAGTGGTATTTCCTCCAATATAGACCCTGACATATATGCAGCCTTCCTAGCACTTCACACATTCACAGATGAAGTGTCATGCAGAAGGGGCAATAGCAATAGCACCTTTTTAAAAGGCAAAGGTGGAGCGCCATATACAGATGCACTCAACTGAATGACTCTCAAATCTGCAAGTGTAGTGGTATACTAGTATTCTCCCACATGATATTGTTAATATATTAACATCGGGAGGTGAATGAAAATGATCAGACTATGATATTAATACTTAAAACTGACTGGCCATTGGCTTTGCCCCCTCCCATTTCTGCTACTACCCCCTTGCCCCCCCCCCCCCCCCACAGGGAATAACTATTACAATACTAAATGTAATCAAAGAAGTTTTAATTTAAAAAATAAATCTTAAAGTCAAGTTAAACTCCATATTCATAGAGAATGAAGTATCTACTATTGTTAGAGTAACACCCACTTTTGATCACTTATGTAATTGTATGGTCTTTGACACTTACCAATCATGTAAATTGGAATATCCCATATATTGAGATGAATGTGAAGAAGACCCAGAAGATGCACCCCTTGAAATCCAGAACTAAGTAAATGAGATTTACATTAAAGGCTTATTAGCTCTGCCCATTTCCAATTCTGTAACTCTCCCCCCCCATCCTCCACCCCCAGACAATAAATATTACAATTAGATGTACATATATAACTTACCAGAAATGCTTGACATTAACTATAAATCAAATATGTTTTTAAGTAAATGTACTTCAAAAGTCAAGTTAAACTCTGTATTTATAGAGAATGAACCATATACAATGATTAGGGCGACGCCCACTTTTGATCACATGTGTAATTCTATGGTCTTTGACACTTACCAACCATGTAAATTCTAATATCTTATATATTGAGATATATTGAGATGAATATAATACGACCCAGAAGCTGTACCCTATGAAATCTAGAACCATGTAGATGAGATTTACACTTAAGGCTGATAAGCTCTGCCCCCTCCCAATTCTGTTACTACCCCCCTCCCCCTGTATCCCCATGCAATAACTATAACACTTAGATGTAAAAATGCTTGATATTAAGTATAACCAAATAAATTCAATATACATTGTAAATGTATCTCAAAAGTCAAGTAAAACTCTGTATTTATAGAGAATGGCAATCAACTACTATTATGAGGGCGACGCCCACTTTTGACCACTTATGTAATTGTATGGTCTTTGACACTTACCAGTCATATAAATTGCAATAATCTTTCTCTTTAAACAAATGTTTGGACAGCCCTGGTGATTTTTAGAGTGCTAAAATGTTCTGATATCTGTTGATTTGAAAAATAATCCACATTCTATATTATGTACAGGTACAGGTTTTACCAAAATTAAGGATTTTCTCAGCAAAAATTGTGGTTTCCATGGCAACCACGAGTGACAGACCATTGAAACTTTGCATACTACCTTAAAATGATCTCATCAACTCTCAATAAAATCAATATGATGATTGAAGACTAACTGAATAAATTATTCAATGATGATAATGTACCCCCTGTAATTTTCCTTTTGAGGGTCAAAAACCCAATTTTGACAACTTTCGCCCCGGATACGGCGCGTCAGACTAAAATTTTCTGAAGTATCACATAAAAGTACATAAGAAACAAGTAATTTCAATTTGTTCAGAAGCGGGTACATTTTTCGGTGCTACCTCACTACCTATATGTGTGTGTTTGCTTTTCATTTAAATATGACCTATTGAATGCAGTCATGTATTTTACACGACATGACTAAGTCAAGTCATAAACAACCAACCCTTTGCTTCCATTTATATAATTGTTTATCAACCATTTATAGAAGAATTTCAATGCAACATTCATAAACAGCTGTCCTTTGAATTCTAATATTTACTCAAAGAATTATGAGAGGTACAGCTGCTTATGAATGTAACATTTGATACCAAAACTTTATGCATATCAGAAGGTTCTCATGCATCTGTTGCAATGTGAAAATGTGAAGCTGTTGCAATGTGAAAATGGGAAAATGTGAACATGGTAAAGTGTAATCATGAATTGTACAAGATTTTGTAATAATTAGATATATTGTGGTGTAAATATTGTAAATTGAAAATTGTGTAAATAAGAGTGTAGAAATAAACAGATTTTGTATTTTGAAATATGATCATATACAATGTACATGTACAATTATTGTACAATACACAAACATTACAATAAAACCATTTGTAGAAAACAAAAATGTTGCATTTGTTAGTTGACTTTCATTTAAAAAAATTCCAAATGTTAAATCCTGGCCATGTGTCATGCATGTCATGTATGAAGCTTTGTTCAAAATGTACTAATATGAACTTTGATAGCAAAAAGTGTTGTCTTAATTATTTGTTGAAAATTCCTGTATTCATGGAAGACAAATCAAGACTTCATGTATACAATTTTCATGGTAGTTTTTTCTCATTTCAAAAATCTTGACTTTTTCCTGTCTCATATTTTATTTTAATTTATTCCTGACTGACCATGGCCCTGATGAAGCTATATGCAGTATACACCCTCTACTTGTTTTCCATTTTGTGGCACTAGGTTCACAACTCATTCAGGAAGATATCCAGGAAGTGAGCTATTCCAAGGTTTTATGAAGTTATGAAAACTTTTCTATTTTTAATATCTTGGCAAAGGAGGTAACTTCGCCAAGGCTTTTTAACCACTTTATCCCTGGCTCTATCAGCAGGTTTACAATTGTTTCTGTACAAAGTACAATCAATTCCCTAGAGTCTGGGTGCTGCCAGTATCACACGGCAAACTAGGTCTGAAATGTTACCTCCATATCTGTAGGGTATTAGGACACCAATTTCTTATTTTCACCAATTAATGGATTTTTTGAATGAAATATTTTTCAATTTTATTCTACAGGCTGAATTAACAGGACAGTTAAGAGGACAGTTTCTTATCCTTTTTGAGAGAGGACATAAAACGACCCTTGTCATTGAGTGATTAAGGTGGAAGTCAAGTGGAACACTAAATTTCCATGATCAGCTGGCTATGTTAAATAAACTTCTGTCAGTTGAACACCATATAGCAGAACCAAGGGTGTTCTGCTAGGTTTAACATTATGTGAAAAATTCAAAAGAGCAACACTAGATGTATTCATTACAAAATTTATTTCTATAAAATGTATGTTATAAAGTATCCTAGTCCCCAATACTACATCTTACTGCTTGTTTTCCCTCACCTAATATCCCACACTATAAATAGACACAGTATTCTCTGTTAGACAGATATATTTTATCTTCCTAAGAATAATATAATACGATGGACCCTTTATAAAATAAATGGTCCAGCCCTCTGTCATTTTATCATATAAATAATGTATTACAAGAATATATAAACCATGTACAAATATTATGTCAGCTAAGAATATCTATATATCTGGTATGTTTAATATTTCATATTACCAAAATATCATATTTATCTCATGAAATCAGTCAGTTGAATTATATACTTTTTATTGAACATATTTTTTACACATAACTTAGCCATGTGTTCTTACTTTCCAGCCCAAATATCCAACAATTAATTGTTAATATGGGAATACTAAAAAGGGAAGACTTTTGTTTGAACTATAAACAAACTATAAGTCATGTCTAAGTGTTAAAAAAGTAAGGCCTCGTTGAGGAAAGTCCTCATTTTGAACCAAAAACAAGAATCAAATGCAACAAATCACCACCAATTGATTGAGTCTGGGGCTTAAATCCTTAGTATTAGTGGTCACTTATGCAACATACAGTGAAACCTGTATAGTGGATCATCTCTAGAAATGGAACACCTCTGTTAGTGGAACACTTTTCAGAGACCATCTTTCTTAATGTTAAAGCTACGTTCACACCAACGCCGCTTTGATGGCCCTTTAAAGCGGCTTGTAAAGCTTTACAAGCCGCTTTAAAGCGCCATCAAAGCGCCGTTGGTATGAACAAAAATGACAAAAATGACAGCGCTTTGCTCGCCGATTTAAAGCGTGGCATTCGCCGTTGGTGTGAACGTAGCTTAAATGAACCGAAGTAGAACACCTCCTAAGTTTCACTTTTTAGAGGTACCAAAAGGTGTTCCACCTAGACAGATTTAACTGTATATGAATAAATACATTACAATATGAGGTCTTTAGCACTAGAAAATGCAACATTTAAATACTTTTACACAAATATTTTTCCACAACCTGATCATTTCAACAACTAAAGCAAAATGTATTACACAAGATACATACAGTCCCTAATCTGCTCCAAAAAATGAAGTGTGATTGTTTGGTATTCTGCCACAAAAAATGAACATACCATTTGAAAGCACTGACTTCCCTTATTTAGAAAGTATATTTCTTTTTGATTGAAATAGTAGAATTTCAAGTAAGATATCAATTGATTTTGATAAAAATTAAGTACATTTGATTAAAAAGAGAATATAGAGTTTGGAAAATGTCAAAAAGATGGTCCCCACAGGTTGTTAAATCCACACATCCTTGCTCAAATCCAAGTCTCCGAAAAAATGTAACATGACCCAGTGTAAAACATTTATGTAGGAACACTATGCAGTAGTTGTTTTAGTGGCAAACACTGGACAACAAACTTCTTATCTAAATCTCTTAGAAAAATCAGCTCAGCGACAAATACTTTATATACTTTATGTGCAGAGGCATAGCCCATGTCCAAAAATTTTAAATAAACAAGGCCAATTACATAATAATACAATGCAATGCCAGAACATATTGGATGTCTTGAATAAATGTAATTGTGTAATAAACATTCGACCAATCAGCATTTACATGACTATTGTATTGATTGAACAATGTGTATTTTGTGCCATAAATTACCAATGTATGATGCCAATTACATAATACAATTACATGCAGACACATTGGGTGTCTTTCGACCAATCAGCATTAACTTGAATATTGTATTGATTGAACAATGTGCATTTTGTGCCATAAATTACCAATGTATGATGCCAATTACATAATACAATTACATGCTGACACATTGGATGTCTTTCGACCAATCAGCATTTACATGACTATTGTATTGATTGAACAATGTGTATTTTGTGTCATAAATTACCAATGTATGATGCTAGTTACATAACAAATTGGATGTCTTGAATAAATGCACTGCGTAATAAACATTCGACCAATCAGCATTTACATGAATATTGTATTGATTGAACAATGTGTATTTTGTGCCATAAATTTCCAATGTATGATGCCAATTACATAATACAATTAAATGCTGACACATTGGATGTCTTTCGACCAATCAGCATTTACATGAATATTGTATTGATTGAACAATGTGTATTTTGTGCCATAAATCACCACTGTATGAAGTAATGTCATATGTTGTCCCATAAAGTATGAGTGTAATGCCACTTAATACTGTGATGGTGTAAGAACAAAAGGCACTTCAGTTCAAACCAAAGTTCAGATAATGAACAAAGAACAATGTATATACTAATGCTGGTGGTTTGATTTGAACACTGGATGTCTTACATTGTCCCATGCATTCATTTTGCTGGTCCAAATCTCATTGTCCAACAGAATTGATCGTTTTGGCTTTAATATCATCCGGCACTCAATTCAAAATAAACATTTTTAAAATTAACAGTTTCCAGGCCTCTGAGCCACCACCAATGGCTCACCCTGTGCCCCTTCATTCTACGACTACATCTACATTCTCAGTTATCCATGAGATTTTTGTTCAGTTAAAAAAGTGGCACCATTGTATGTACCATGTATTAAGTATGGTATCATGCATGTAAACTGTCATGAATGCTCTTTGCTGAAGAAGATACCATCGTACACTGTTCACCATTGTACACAATAATGCATTATATATGTAGACAGTAAAGCACCATTATGGGTCCTATGATAGTGAATATATCGGTGCACCAAGCAATAGTGGGATGCCTAGTGGCCATTAACACTTCACTAGAATGAGCCATATAACATTTCCAGTCCCATATTTCCATAAGCAACCAACTCCCACAACATCTTTTCTTTACTCCAAGAAAAGTTGACTCTAGTGAGACCATCATCCACAAGAGTATAACATAGATTTTGTTGGATTATATGAGAAAGTAGAAGATGTAGCTACCAATAGCTACAATGTGGCTCATGTAGCCAAGATGTGCCCATTTACTCAATGTATGCTCCATTGTGTAGCCCTGAAATCATAAAAATGCACATGTCACTTTTACAATACACACCTATCACAATAAAGTACAAGCCATTAACATGCAAAATGCTTCCATCTGTCATTTGTTAGAGATGCCATCACAAAAAGATGAAGACCATAACTGTCGCCACTGTAACCACTATTGCAATTATACTTAATAAAAATAAACTAGATAGTACTATTATCAAATCATGTCATTTTTTCCAATATTTGATGTCATTTGATTTCGTGAATTATTCCTTTCTTGTTTGAAGTAGCATTTTAAAACTTCATGTATGAGATCAAATAATCAACTACTTTATGGTTGGGGAGGGGAGGCAGTTTACCTGTTCAGTTGTAGCACTACCGTCAAACATCATTCCCAGGTAGGCTAAATGGAACATTGCTAAGCAACCAAAAAACACATTCACCACCCTGACATATATGTGACTCTAAAAAAAGAATTACAATAATAAACAATATTTTAATAAACATTACAATAGACATAATACTTTCAAGACAATAAACAAAACATTTTCAAGACAATAAACATAATATTTTCAATACAATAAAGTCAAAAAGTCTCTACTTACCCTACTATCACACCAAACTAGTTCTCACTACGTTCTCAAAAACGGGCTTAAACTGTGCACGAACGGATTTGACGTACTAAGAACCCACTAAGAACCGTTTGGGATCCGTTTACAAACTTCATGAAACTACTAGAACGAGAAGGTCCTCCAGCATTTAGAGCATGCTCAAATTTTCTGGTGATCATCAAAATGTTGCCGAATCGGTTTTAAACTGTGTGCGAACTGAATGAACGTAGCTACAACGTTCTATGGTCTGTTTACGAACTTCATGGACTTTACTGGACTGGGTATGTGATTTAGAATTTTGAATCAATTCAAAATTCGATCGCGACCATACCATTCTGTAATCAGGTCATGATGACCTTCTAGACTAAGGGACGGTTTATACTACGTTGCACATCGACGTGGTGCGACCTGAACGAACTGCGAATGAGATGGAGGTATTGAAGACTGTTTATGAACGAAGTAGCTAATTATTTTAGACATATATCCCGACCGCAGCCAGATTGAGCCCGTTTTACGAAATTTTCGTAGGACTGGCAAGAACGGGTAAGAACTAGTTTGGTGTGATAGGGGGGTAATGTAAAATCTAATTTCAGTAACAGATAGAGTCTTCATTTGTAAGTAACTGTACTACAAATTAACTACTATGCGAAATCTTATTTCACTAACAGATAGAGACTTCATTTTTTCATAACTGAAGAAAATCTACTTACAGATTTGAATTGATGAGTACAGTCTTCTTTACACTTCTTTGCTTGTATACAAGCATCAAATATCCGCGACAGCCTTTTACGTAAAACTAAAATATATTTTGCATCATTATTATTTTTTGCTATAGTTTTACTCAATCAGTTTTTTAATCATCTATGCCACAGGACTATTACTCCTCAAAAATAATTTTGTTATGTTTTGCCATATTTCTACTCAAGGAGGTTTTTCTATTATCCAAACCCACCCCCTGGACTATTCTTTCTGAAATGGTGAGGAGGGGCATAGACACTTTATCCTATGCCAAGTAGAGTTTTAGGGAGAAAGTTGGTAAGATATATCCCGTATCCTGATTTTGAGATTTCCATATCCAAAACCTCCATATCTCCCGCTTTGGTGCATATCTTCCCGCTTCCGGTGCATATCTTCCTGCTTCCAGTAATGCAATAAAATGACTTTGCATATAACCCTTATTTATTCTTAAGATCACGGATGTTAGGCAAAGTGTAGTGTAGGTAAAGAGAGACTTGTTTCAACATTATCAAAGATACAGTCAATCATACATTCACATAAACATATGTTCATGTTTAAATGTATATAATATTCAATTTGGAGTCAGTTCTTTAATCACAATATTGATTTTGAGCTATGTATTCTAACAAAATGTGTAAAATATAATGCATTTCATTAATAATTGGTAATTTCAAACTTATTAAAATTACATAAACATTCTCATCATCCGGAACGACCGGATAAATTTTGGCAGAACAAGATAATCTGGGAAAATAAGAGTTTCTTACCATATTCTGTGTAGGTGTAGAAGCCTAATGATAACAGCACTGCTGCTAACTGGAAGTTTAAACCCTACAACAAACATGCAACATCTACAGACAACATTACAACACATTCAACTGTTACAACATTAGTGTACATAGGAAGAGAGTGAAAATCATACAGTAATGCCATGGTCACATGTGCTCCAATTTTCAGCACCAGCGCCCGGCCGATGAGTATTCAATTTTGAACAAAATGCTCAATCCACCAGGCGCTGTAGTAAAAATCGGAGCAAATGTGACCACGGCATAAGTAGTAATGATAGAAATCTTAAGTCAACATGTATATTAAATCATGTCATGAGTATTAAGGTGATTATTACAATGGTGAAAGATTGCTCCATGGTATAACATGTGGGAGCAATCTTTTGAAAGATTTATTTTACAGAAATACTTATTCAGAAGGAGTCAATGAATTCAAGCAATAGCATTCTAATGTATTTTTGTTATATTTTGCTGCACAATATTAACAAAGATATATTTTAAACTATCCCGCTTTGATGCTTGATTATAAAAAATATAATTATTTAATGAGCATTTTAATATAAAATTATATAAATTTTATTTTTTATTTTTCAAAACTGTTTAAGTCATTTATGCTATTGTTTGTAAATTCATCACTTTTCTATGCATCGTACATTCTATCTATACATTTACATGTAAAAAAATTTAAAACACTTTTAATCACAATTTACATTAAGAAATGGTGGGTTGCATTTTTTGTCACCAATATAATAGTGAAACTCTAATGTAAAAAATTCAAAGAGAAATCACAGAAACTTATTGAAACTCAAACATATATAAAAGGCATGTCACTACCTGCCATTTGTTACAGACACTGAATACTAACTGCCAAACACCATCCACAAAAAAGTTGGGGACTAAAACAATGTCACCACTTCTAGTGGTGACATTAAAATCAAAAAGAAATGACAGGAACTTATTGAAACTTATTGTATAAAAAATCAAAGAGAAAAATCACAGAATTGAAACTCCTAATGAATAAAAAATCAAAGAGAAATCACAGAAACTTATTGAAACTCTAATGTATAACTAAGAATTTTGTTTCTACAGTACTTACATGTAATATTGCACTGGCTATATAGGTGAGAAGGATGGCTGTGAAGTTTCCGAGACCTATGGCTGATTTGAAGACATCTAAACATGAATGCACAAATACAGGTATTATATATTATTTTCCAATCTTAGGAGTTTGGTAAGGATATAGTGAAGCCAATTATGTTAGTTCCCTCTGGTATCTTAAAGGGAGTAGAAGGGACAGAATCACATATAAATAAAAAAAATTATAATGGTTAACAAAGCAGAAACGTTCATAATACCAGATGAAGTGGTCTTGGATTGCCTTAAGTTGGTCAAGTGCATGGATGATATAGGGTTGGCAAATCACATCAAAGAGTTCAACACTAAGAAAGTTGCATATTCTGCTACTCACATGTTTTCAACCAATAATGCATGGGGAGATTCCATTTAGAGACAACTTCCACCAAAGATCGCGGCAATTCTATGTGATAGGGACGACTAACATTAATATCCCTGAAAAAACAAATCAAGCATTCTTTCTTATATACAAGGTGGGCCAATAAAAATGGGACACTTGCAAATATAGGGGTGAGGGTACCCAGAACTGGTATCTGAAGTAGACTATGTAGCGTTTGTTTTGTATGCACACCATATACATTACTGTATTAATTCAATGGCTTGTGTTCACGGTTGCGTTGTGAAAAATATCATTAGCTTAAACTCTCAAGTATGTTGATGTCAATGTGACTTGATTTCAAGAGAATATTCTCAACTTTTCACATTCCTTGGCAAAAGTACAAAGTCAACAAAGTCATAACTGGATATATGCCAACTTCAGTCTAATTCTACTCCTGTGCTTGGAATATTCATAATAATTATCAATTTGGAAAATGTGTCATTTGTTTTCATTTTCAGAAATATTAGATAATCAACTTCAGACAAACTTGTTATTTCAAACAATACCACTTTACCCTCAGTTCAAATTATATATTATTTCTGGAATAATACAATAATCTGATTTTATTTAGGGGCAACAACTTCAGACTTAATAGAAACTTGAAAAAATAAAAAGCATATAATAGTGTATTCTTATCAGATACTGTCATTA
Source organism: Owenia fusiformis (assembly GCA_903813345.2). Lineage (NCBI taxonomy): Eukaryota > Metazoa > Annelida > Polychaeta > Sabellida > Oweniidae > Owenia > Owenia fusiformis. Next base: position 13,257,503 of record CAIIXF020000005.1, on the reverse strand, counting down.
AATATTAACTTTTATATAAAACTTTTAAATCAGAATAGTGCAGCTAACATTGAACATAGCGAATCATTAAACTTTTTCCAGATAGGACTAATACAAACAATGAAACTACGACGATATAGACGACAATAATGTGGTACAATATAGGAATGTCATATTGAAATGCAATCCTCACTGCAAAACCAAGACCACCACCAGAAGAATATGGATCAAAGTACAGTATTCAGTTTAACCTTCGCAGCAATAATGACATTTGCTCTGATAAGAAAATGCAAAAATGAACAGAGCATAGATTTCAATGAATTCTTATTTTTTGCCGTTATGATGCTGGATGTAATGTTTGCTGACTTTTGTATAAGATGTTTCTATGTTGAAGATGGTTCATTGACATTTTTATTGTATTTTGTGATATTCTTAGAGGTTTTCTTCAAAATGGGTCCAATCTTCAATAAAATGAGGTCAATGTTAACGGACAAGAAAAATGGATATAAGCCAATGTCATGGACAATAACTGAATCTCATCTCGTAAAACTTGCCTCATTTGTGGAAACTGGTTATGACAAAGCAAGCATATTTAAAAGGTACTCAAAAGAGGAGATTCAACAACACCAGGATTACATCGAGAGATTTGTTAAACGCCTTTGTGATAAAGTCGGTGAGCTTTACCCAGCGTTCAAAGTTGACATTCTTAACACTGGTTCATTTTACCATGGAACAAAAATCTATGACCCGGATGAATTTGACTTCAAACTGGTATTTTCTAATATCAAGAAAATTACAGTACAAGAAGCTTCTCAAGGATCGAACATGACAAATGTGACTATTAATGACAAACAATTCAATCAAACTGTTAAAGAAATAATTTCACGTCCAACGATAAAACTTTATGATGGGTATTTTGAGAATGGACCAATTGGAGTCATATTTGAAGCCACAATTTTTGTGCTTGGTAAACTTATGTTCAAACTATCCAGTGTGATTGCACACTTCATGGAAGTCATAATTCTTTTTGCCATGTGCTTGTACTTTTTTTCTTATGTCGTCTGCTACATGCTGGTACATATCACCATCTGCTGTATACAGATCATATACAGACGACACTTCTATACAAGGAGTCATGATGTAATTTACGCACTCTTAGAAGCTGTTAATGATGCTATAAAACAAGATGATGAACTACGCAATGCAATAAATGGAGATGTAAGCAAAACTGACAGAGTGACTATAAATGGCCCTTGTATAACCTTAGAAATCAAAGGTCCACTCTGTGTGACATCGATCGATTTTGGATTCTGTTTTGAGAAACCAAGACCAATTATAAAAGCAACACATTTGCCTGCTTTGAGTCACAATAATTTCAAGACAACTAAACTTTACATAGGTGCCCTTGAAGGTGTGGACACAAAGGATGACATGAAACAATTAGTTTTACCATTTATATCTGTTGATGCTCGAATGAACTGTTTACTACCATTTGGTCTGACAGATGGATGGACACTCACAAATTATAAAGACCCATCAAATTATAAAATGGACCCTGATCACAAAAAGCTTCTTATGGTATTGAAATTCATGAATAAGAAATACACAAACTCACACACATTACAGGCCCTGGTTCTGCAACATGAGGTACAGTGTAACACTGAAGGTCCTAGAACACCCCTTGAAATAGCAAAATGTTTTCATGATACCATCCAGTGTCTTTTTAAATTATATACAATCAAGAAAAATGATGACTATGTGGTAATATATACCGTTCCAAATAAATCAATGGGAGACAAAGATTTTCAACAAATTGCAATCGCGCTTCCAGAATTCACAAGAAGTTTTTCATTTCAGTTGACAGTCTATTTGATATTTCAAATCATATCCAAGGAAAACCTTAATACTGATAAAATAACACTCTCTGACAATATTGCCCTCTCCGGAAAAATATGGAATAAGTTATCAGATGGCTCCATCATAAAACAAATAGAAGAGATGAGTTCACCCAAACATTGTATCGAAATCTCAAAACAAAAAATTAATGATTTAGTAAGTAAAATAATTCTCGCACCAGACTAAGTATGAACTCATAAAGTTATATAAATGCAGAGATGATTTATGGTGCAACATATAAGGACTGTTTTCTTTTTTCGGGAGGGGGGGTTATTGATAAGACGAAAATCTTGGACTGATCGGAGTAATGAAACAAGGTCATCCCTATGATCTGACCAAAATTTTTGTGTTAATTAAGGAATGAATAAACTGTTTTTGCAGTGAATTCATGCAGAAATACATCAAATGACATGTTTTTTCATTGACTCCTGGCTCAATTCTTCATAATCACTTCACTTTGCACCACTCATATGTTTATCATGATTCATAGAATATTGGTATTTCCTAACACTACATGTATGTAATGCCTGGGTCACATTTGCTCCGATCCATTGGCCAGCGCCCGGCCGATTGAGTGTTTTGCTCAATATTGTATTCAATTTTGAACAAAATACTCAATCGGCCAGGCGCTGTAGTGAAAATCGGAGCAAATGTGACCAAGGCATTATTAATAATATTGAATGAATATATTCCTTAACGTAGCTAATGATGCTCAAAGCACAGCTACTTACACATGTATTGTTGTATTGTATTCTTTGTACAAATGAATAAAAAAAGCATACACATATTCCTTTGGAAGTCATAAACAAGTTTTATAGTTCTATTTATTGAGACATCACTTCGGAATCATAGAGCGAGAGGCAGGAGGGAAGAATACATTGTGATGTCATACTAAGTAGTGTTCAACTAGACAAAGAAATAAATCTAAACAAATATTTAAATCATTTGTCTGTCATTTCTTTGAACTAACAAATACTTTTTCACATTGTTTTATCAAAATTATGGGACCTGCAGTATGTGCTTATTTTCTACTCAAAGGGCGAAGAAAATTAGTTAAACTGTAACAAATGCAACAATTTAAATAACAGGGAATCAGGTCATTTCTTCCATTATAAAATGTAAAGGAAATGATGAAGCAAAATTAATGTCTTACACTGGCAGGGCAGATCCATTTATACTCCATGGATGATTTGCTAAATATGAACATGTAGAAGAACTAATAGAATACATTAGTGGTGTCAGTTTGGCAAGAATACCATTTCACTAATGTCGAATGACTAGCTGACAAACATTATTTATTGCTTATTTATCAAATATCTCTTGAAATCAAAAAATCATGCAGAGTTGAGGCTTTTGGTACTATTGACACTTATTGAATAATTTACATTTCTTACCTTATATTCCCGCGTATGACCCAGGAGAGTCCGCTACACAGAGTGGTAACCTCTGACAAGAAGCTAATGAAGTAATGACTGAAGCGGAATGACTGCGCATCTCTGTATGCTAGCATCCAGCTGAAAGTAATCATTTGGTTTTGGGTATGTATGAAATATCAATGTTCGTACATGGAACTTGAATCCGTCTATTCGAGCATGACCTAGGAAATTGTATCAAGCCAGGAAAATATACTTCACCCCATGGATTATTAAGGAAATTAAAAATTATTCTGATACCAGCTCGGTCGCATACCTTGAGTTTTCAGTTTGCAGTCGAATGCCTCAAGTTTTCAGTTTTTTTAATGGCAATGTTCCGAGTGAGAAAATATGTAAAATATCATCCTTAAATGGCCCAGGGTTCTAGACATGAACCACCCTGTTCTTACTACTTCCCTTATGATGTCTGGAGACCTGCATATTGACTTACTTCCTGGAGCGCTGCATATTAACTTACCTTCCTGAATCATCCAGTATTAGCCAATAAGTGACGCACGCTGATATAACAACACACACCAATGAGATTGCAAAACTGCCAAGAAGACGTTTTATAAAATGCCATGTCTGGAAATAAACAAAGCAACGTATTTACTATAAGTACGCTATTGGTACACATTTGAAATCGCCAATATAATAAGACGTCTATAAAGATCTCGGTCTTCGTTTAACATGTATTTCGACATACTTTATAATAATTTTTATATATCTTTCTTGCTATTATATAAGGCAATTATTCGAACTGAATTTTATGAAATATCCTCTATGGTTATTCAATTCACAGCCCTTCGAAATAGCTCTCAATTTAATAAAAACACCCTAAAAGGCGTGTTCAACGTTTCAACGAGGAACGAAACAAAACGGCCATGTAGTATGTAAAAGTATATATCTTTTTAACTGTTCCATCAATGTTTATGATATTTTCAGGACAATACCCCATTTCATGGATCATCAATTCTATGCATAGATATTTACAAATAACGAACAGCGTATGACGTCACAATTGCTATTGTCGCAATCGTAATTGTGAGTGACTCGTGTTCAACTCTGACTTATTCAGCCTGCGTATGGTACTTAAAGGTAGATTTTGTGAGTTATATAGCAGTTTGCCATACAGTTGTTATATTGTTAGATCCGGAAAAGTTTCACGAACATACTGAAACTTTACTTATCAGTGATTCAGATGTAAACGTATCAGCAACGATGGATTTTGTACGAATATTAGGAGTGAAGCCTCGTCAAAATTACGTTATTTTTTACCACGGTAGATATGTTCTAAGCCATCTAAGTCTTTTAAATTGCAATGAATCATCTCAAATTCTTATGGTCAACAATAAAGAAGATGTTTGTTCTACAAAAAAGTATATTTGATGACCTGGTCGCCATATAAACCTCGTAAATTCTGTAAAATATTGAAAAATGTCCAAGTGAAACCTCCGTGATAAAAATCCTAGTTAAAATCAATTGGGCATTTTCAATTTATGCGAGTGTGAGTATTTTAATATTTTGAGTCCTAAAAAATATTTTTCTCAGCTGCGCATCAGGTGATTATAATGTATTAAAAAATTAAAGACTCTATTTTAGTTTTTCACCTTTTAAAATGAATGATACCAGAGTCTGAACAAAATGTGCATAGACAGTTTTGACGTCATTTTACACACAAAATGGGGACTTTGTCTCCCCTTTCATCGGAATTAGCGAGGACAGATTTTATTGAAATAATTTCATAGCTTTTTTTTGCCTGCGCATGTTCCATACATTACAGTGGTACCAAATGATAGGGTAAACCATACTTATTCATGAAAATATACCGTATTCTTTGAGTCTTAAAGAAGAGAGACATTTCCGCGCTATAGGTTATAATACGCGAGAAAACGTAAAAAGCGCGCGATTGATGAGTCCCGCATCAAAAGTTAACTGAACAAATTCTCTACAAATCATAACTTTCAATCATGATGAATTCTCATTTGAACTAAAGATGCACATGTCATTTTGATGTAATGATTATCTATTGATATTATTAATGATTATATTTTGTAGGATTTGCATATAAATTCATCAAAAATGGAAGATTAGTACAAAGTTTTCAATTTTATAGTTCAGAATATTTGTCTTGGTTTCCATGTTTATTCAATTTTAAATCGATGTTTTGATTGAAGTTGCTTGGTTTGTTTTAAAATACCTTTCCATCGATTCATTCCTTAGATAGAATGTAGGTAATAAAAATGTAATGTGTCATTTTCATGATTTTATGTTCATGCTTCAGTGAATTTCGAAGGAATAATGACGTAGTTGATCGAAAAATGAAAAATGAGAGACAATTTTCCTATCAGACAATACAATAAAATATTAATACTAAAAATGAACGGAACTTACGATTAATCTTTCAGATTGTAACAGCACAGCTGAGTAGTCTGTAAAGCTGACAAATGGACCAAATATGACAGTGCCCACATTAAATATATATCCTAAGAACTCCCACGGTGCAGGAAGTTTCTCTATACTTGAGTTACTGAGATCAAAACCAACAGAGATTACTTTCATCGCTAAAACCATCTGAGCACCTGAAAAAACAAAGGTGTGATAAATACAAATGACACAATTCAGTGAGCTCACGTGGTAAAAAAGCTAATTTCTCCAAAATGAGGCATACTAGGAGGCGGGACCAATGGTGTAAATTAACAGCATGTTCACACTTAAAATGGACATTTTCAGTCACCCCAAAATTGTTGACAGACAGAAGGACAGATGAGTGGGTGTTTCCACTCCCATAATGGTCACAATAAATTAGTAAATAATGTCTCATTGGTTGCGGTTTCAATGCTTAATACAAAAAGACACAAGATAGAGGGAAAACAAGGCATTAACATACAAAATGTCACTACCTGCCATTTGTTACAAATGCCAACCACCGAACACCAACCACCATCCACAAAAAATTTGGAGACTATAACAAGATGTCACCACTTGCAGTGATGACATAAATAAATATTATCTAGAATCTAAGAAGAGATTCAGTTATCACGAGCCCAAAGTTGCATTTAAATACTCAGGTGTCAAAATGCAATGATTCGGAGAACTGCAGGTTGCATTAGAGAATAATAATTAAGAAATGTGTAAAAACCTCTTATTTGGTGCCATTTTTCTCCCTCTACTAGAAACAGTTCACTGAAATAGAAAAACAATCTGAATTTGTATTCAATATCAAATAATATATGAGTTTACTGTACTTTGTAGCAAGGAAATAATGTAAACCTACCTTAATGCAGGAATGTGATGATTACACAATCATACAATGATGTATTGATTTTTTTATTAATACTGTTTACAAGCTTTGTGTTTTTCTGTTTTACTTTTAGCATTATTAACTGTCTGTATGAAATATCTGTTTATTCAGATTAATATTACACAAATATTTAATTCTATTGAGGTGAATCATGCTCAACATTGAAATACTTTTCATATTTCAAATAAAATATACATCAAATTATATAAATGAAATTAAAATTACAGTGGACAAAGTTGTGGCCATTGAATATTTTACATACATGTATATCTAATTCTATCAAGGTGAATACCTGTGCATCTTTCATAAGTGATATCCCACGAACTCCGAAGGGCTAGTGGAATAACATCTTGTGAAAGTGTCACAGGTATTCACCAAAAATAGAATTAAATATTTGTTTTATTATTCACTGTTATGTTCCTCACTCACATTAATGGAATAACAAACTATTGATGTTTAATTTATAATAACAATGTACTCCCAGGGATATAAAGATAAAAAATACACTGGACTAAGTCGTGGCTGGTGAATACCATTTGATATGTGACTTCTGTTGAACATCGCTTGTTATTTTTTAATCATGTGTAGGACATAGACCAATCAGAGAGTGAGGAATATGACAGTGATATAATAATCATAATTATTCATAATAGATTAAGCTATTCCATGTTTACCATATTAATAAATAGAGCACTGTGATGACAGCAACGCCACTGCCACAAAACTGCCGACATTTCCAATTGGCCAAAGCTAGCATTGTGTAGGCCAGGATACCAAGCATTAACATATACAGGAGGTCAGCATGAAAGAATAGATGGCAGGCCATTAGCCCGCATATCGCTGATGACAGATGAAATGTCACTTTGGGGAACGCAATATCCTCACGGTCATCAATAGCTGGAAAAATAACAAGGCACAAAAGTGTTACAGACTTCAAATGCCAAATTGTGGATAATTATTTTTAACAGTATAATATTTTTTATTTGTCATCAATTTTGGTAGTGACAACAAACATTTTTTATGCAGACAAGTTGGGCATGTACTATTATCATAATAACTACAGACAGGACATGGTTGAATTATAAAATTGAATTGTAAAATCATGCCTCACTTGATAGAGGTACTGTATTGTGAATTGTTCTGTACTGTAGGGTGAATTGTAAAATTATTTGTCCTTTGATGGCAGTTACTAGTATTGTTAAATAGTATTGTACAAACATTTTGTCACAATACAATTTCATGGATACATCTTAATTTGTTTATAGAAACTGTATTTTGTACAATACAAGAAAAACTTGATGCATTTTTAGAGCTAAAATACTCACATTCTGTACAGAGATTCGCACACATTTTACAGACAATACAAAGCACCATTAGAGGGAGCACCGAACCTGCCGTCTGCTGTATTGTAGGGAGCATACATTGTTCAAACACCTGTGTCAGTGGTAACCGAGTATAAACTGCTCCCTCTTCCATCATTGAATCATCATATTCCATCATATCATCATAATACTCTGCAATTAATATTCATGTATTAATTTTATACAGATGCAAAATACTCATTTTCACATTTCTGCCACAAAATCGTCAAATTTGCTCAAAATCTTTTCCAAATTTTAAGTGAGTGTAAGTGGGTTTTCATATTGGTGCAAGCTTTTTCAAAAATCTCAAAAGGGGGCAGCAGCAACTTGCTAAAGGCTGGACCAGAGATCACTCAGATAATCTTTGTTTTTGACAGATGTCACCTTGATCCTAGCTACAAAACGTGGGCAAACTGATCTTCAATGTGTCACATCCACCTCAGCATAATAATATACGACATACCTTGTTCATAATCTATATCATCCAACATGTAATCTGCCATCATGTCCTCCATCTTGCTTTAGTTAAATGTGCAGTATATACTATATTCCTGTTGTCAATTCAGTTCTTCATTCTCTGAGCTTACATTATCCTGGGATGAATAGAAAAATATGCTCAGCACAGGTAATGTAGAATATCTGCTGTTCTATACCACAGTCAATAGCTCAGATGTGAGTAGGTAGTACCAGTTTCACAAAAAAGGTGGCTGCTTGTTCAAGTCAGATAGCATTGCAGGTATACTATAGTAGAAAGTTCCCCTTAACTTAAATTAAATCTGTTTTAGTGGTTCAAATTTCATATCACCTGACCATTATGTATCTAATAGTTATGCAAATTATTTTCAAAAAAAATTAAATTTTCAAAGTTGATGCACAATTTTCGAAACCATATTACTAGATGTACATGTAGATTTCAAATATGACATCCCTCCGACTGAATTTTGAATATCTACAGATGTAAATGAAGATTATTTCTACTCCCATTTAGCCTATTGCAGTTTGATTTGAGGGCAATCCCAAATCATTTTGGTTATTCTCTTTTCCAATCAGCCCAAATCAAACTGCAATTTTCAATACTCAAACCTCATAGCAGGAGTATCCCTATCTATATAATTAGGATGAGATATTTAAGGGGTAGCCTGAAGCCCAGGAATACATAAAAAAAAATGTTTAAAAAGTCCCCTAGTGTACTAAGTTGGTAATGAATGGTGTATGCATGTTATTCCATACTTAGAAGTGTTATAGGTACATGTAAATACATGTAACATGCGGGAGAAGTGTTATAGGTAAATAACATGCGGGAATATAATTGATATGTGATGTGAGCAGGTGATATCCACTGATATCATCCGCTGATATCATCCACTCATCAGATCTACGACGTCACAAATTCAGGGAGTAGATACTGAGCCAGGGGACTTGGCAATTATTCCTCATAAAAATCTACTAAGTATAGAATAAATCAGTTATTAATGCTTGATTCTTGATACAGGGTATATCCCTCGGTAAGTACTTCACTCAGATATACCTTGTATCAAAACCTTCCATAAATAACCTTGTATATATAATACTTAGATTACCTACATGTATAAGAAATTAAGACTGATTTTTCATTATTACTATTTTTTTCATGGCCTGAGTTCGTCGCTAACATGCTAAATATAAGAGTTAGCTGACGTTTGGGAGTCTGACTTGCCTTCTAAAGGTTAGAACCCGAATCTTAATAAAACCATATCACCTTTGTTCCGTCAACCATGGAGCATTTGCCACAACATCCAAGAGGTAAATCATGGACTGTGAAAATGAATGATTTCCTTGTAAGTTCCGGAAGTTTCAATACGAAAAATTACCAAACATATGTGAAAACCGAATATTTGTTCGTTGTTTTCACGATTTACAGGTTCGTTTGTTCTCCAATGTTTTGGTCTATAAAATTATAAAGCACCAACAGGTCTTACTCTATTAATCGACTAATACAGCAGACGGCTCATATTTCTACGTAGCATTTCCTTCAGACCAATAGTGGGAGTGCAGATCACGCAGTTTCGTTCGTTGCGTACTTCACTTGAAATTGGTAACTTTAAATATTGGCTACTTCACTTAGCTTGGCGGATGTAGAACATTGCTTAATATTCTTTAAATTTTCACACCAGACATGCTTGGTTGACACATCAACAAAGTAAAGTTCAAGGGTCAATGCATTATTTCGTGATAATTACAACGCCTTCCCGGAAGTCAACATTGATGAAAAATGAAAAAGTCGGAAAAGCATTTACACAAATTTCTATCAAATGCTGTGTTTATGCATCATCATCAACGCAACAAAGGTGATATGGTTTCATTAAGATTCGGGTTCTAACCTTTAGAAGGTAAGTCAGACTCCCAAACGTCAGCTAACTCTTATATCTAGCATGTTAGCGACAAACTCAGGCCATGAAAAAAATAGTAATGACTCATGTATACCCAAGCCTCAGGGTTAGCGTTTACATCACAGACAAGGGAACGAGTTCATCCCCCTCACAATCACTATGTACTGTACAGTGAGTGTGGGGGAATTTAAATCTTCTTTCCTGGGCCTGTGGTTTACATGTCTCCGATCACTCAACCGAACCAGATTTGCAGAAAGTGGAAATCAAAATAATTATGGGAAAAATTATTTGAATATTCACACAAAATATGAGATATATAGTTACATTCGGCCGTACTTACTGCTTCCCAAGTGTCTCTTATTTATGTCTTATATTACAGTAACATAATGCAACAGGTAAAATTGTGCTTTAGGTATATAAATGCAAGAACGTGGATTTGCAAGAAGTGTTGTTTTTAACTTCCGGTAGTACGTCAAATATGCGAACGGTTAAAAATTGTGAACGTACGAACAGACAGCTCAACCCCGGTAATGATATTGCAAAGTGTAAATCCCGGGAAAAGTTTACAAAGTAATCCACGACCGTACTTTTGCCAGTCTGTGGACCATGATCTATATAAGCACTAGAGGTGTAACTCGCGAGAAAAATCCAACTCGAGTTCAACTTGCCAAATATTTCCAAAACTCGAGTAAAACTCGAGTTCATTCATTTCGTCCAGTACATGTTGTAAACCCGGGTATACAAAATTACTGTAGCTTCTAGCGGCAAGTTTCTCTGGTTTAGTCACATCTAAAAGCTGTTTAACACGTTGGGGCCATATGACTCATATTTCAATCAAAAACGATCTGGTATAGACGTCGCCGCATACGGTTAGGAAGAGAGATCGCTAGAATCTAACCAAACAATATTTTAGAAAACCCAGAAGGGCCCCTCAAATTAATGAATGGTTTTCCCGATTATCTTCATTATTTATACTAAAGACTGCTGGTTATCGATCTAAAGTTAAGACTTATGATCTTAATTTAATGATAGATCATCTTTTTTATGTAAAAGTCGTGTAAACGACGTGAGAATAAGGGGACCATTTTTATTCAATTCTAGTGACATTCTCTATTATCGCCCGCTTGAGTTCCTTCGATAGTCGATCTTTTTCTGATATTTTTGGTGTAACTCGTCATTCCACGATATTTGTTGAACTTTGTGAAGCTTTGAGAGTGTTTTTTAGGTGACGGGCGCTAAATATGGTGATCGTTGGTATATTTATTCCACTAATGAAGTAATGTTGCACGATCTCTGGGACCCGAATTCATTTTACATGCTTACAAGATAGGCAAAACTCGCGAGTTGACTCGAGTTATAGCTAGCTCGCGAGTTGAAATAGATTGCGAGTTTCTAGAGGACAACTCGAGGCAATGTATAGGCAGCTCTGACGAGCTGTACTCGAGTTACTGACTCGGGAGTTACACCTCTAATAAGCACAGACCACCAGAACTAGGCCCGTCAGACACTTTTCTTCAAAGGGTTATCCCGTGCCAGAGTCCTGGCACGGGATAAGGGTGCGTTACTAAAAAAGAGTAAAATGGTCAATTTTTGCCACGTAAATCAATAGCAGATATGGGTCAGATATGGGTCTATTTTCAATAGCCACGGTTTTATTTTTGGGGGAGCGAGGGGGTAGTGAAAGATGAATGCCTCTCCCGAAATAGTTGTCTGATTATTATGTGGAACACGGGCTTTCGCTAAATATGTTTTGGGTTTGGGGTGCCAGAAATTTTTATGATTTCAATATGACACTTGGTGATTTCTGGGCATGTTAAGTTACTAAAGACAACTTCCAAAAATCCAAAAATTATTTTTCAAATTTTTCATTTTGTTTGCAAGGGGTTACCCCTTCATTTAACAAGTTCAAAATGTTATTTGGTGAATTCTTTGCATCCCAAATGTGTTTAGTTAATAAACCGAGAATAAAAATAATTTTTCAACTGTTTTATTTTAAAGGCCCCATATAAAGTTTAAACCACTTTGGCTTATATTGTAGTCTTACCCAATGTTATCAAAGTCTGATATGTGAAACTTTTTTTTTTAATTTCAAAAAGTGTTTTTTGATAGACTTTTTGTTCCAAAATTTGTGAATTTATTTAAAACCAAATTTTAGAGGTCACTCATATCTTCTAATTAGCCACAATTCATACCAATGTATAGCTATCATCCTTCCATGTTTTTTGCCGAAAAAATTAAGAAAATCGGTTCATAAATAAGCGAGAAATGAACTTATCAGTGCATGAGAATGGTTCTGAGAAAAATGCATTTCAAAATTTTAGTTCTCATAGAAACCAATGGTACAATGATATCTAAAACATAATTTATTCTTTCTTTTAACCTGGTTAGACAATCGACATTGGTTTTTTATGAAGTCTAACATATTTAGAAAAGATTGACATCGAAAAAAAAATTTCAATTTTTTTCAAAAAGTTTTTGGTACCTTAGTGACATCACTAATGTTTCAAAATATTTTTGATATGCTAAAACATTGAAGTGGCCCATTAAATATGGCATTTTATTATTGAAATAGTGTGTCTTTTGTTCAATCTTTGCATTGGTGTTAAAAAGATAATCTTTTTTGAAATGCATTTAGAAATATTTGATGATTAAGAAATTTCAACTTTTTTTGAAAAATGGCGGGAAATTTGAATATTTGAGAAATGAAATGATCATAACTTTTTTTTCAAAATTTTTTTTTTGTTCAAAAATCTCTAAAATCACTTTTTAAGTCCTGACAAATAGTAAATGAATGATAAAAAAATATTTTCAAACTTTAGACGGGGACTTTAAGGGGATACCAGAAGTAGTTGTCATTTAGAGAGTTTCAAATATCTTTAACACGTATCCCTATGGAAGGGGGTTCATCGATGTGTAGGGGGTGCAAAACGGGTATTCCCCATTTTTCATCTACTGCGTCATTCAGGGAATTCCCACCTAGAAAACATGGTAATCCCCTTTTATTAAACCAGTCCTATAGGACTCGAATTCTACACCCCCGCAAACGTAAGGTCGACGTCCGGATTGACATCGAGGTTGACTTTTCCAGAAGCCAGACATTATCCAATGTTCCAGGACTATAACGTTGGTAGGTCGTAGTATGATAACAAGCCATACAATTGTCATTTCTTTACAAATAGCAGGATGATTTTAGATTGATTTAGGAGAGCCATCGGATATATCGATTGAAATACGTTGAAGTGTAAGTATTTATTACTCAAAATTGTTCAATAAATTAAACTTTAACATATTTAACTAGGGGTCAATTCGGTATAATCCTAAACTATCATAGTATACAGAAAGAGTCCATTTCGTTTCGCTCAAGGGTATTCCCCGTTTTCATCAACTACGTCATCGATGGAATTTCCGAACGTTTTCGTGCCGTCAGAGTTGATATCAACGTTTTTCGAACGTTTAGACGATTTCAGAACGTTTCAACGTTGCCTCATCGATGAGATTTCCCTCAACATCCGGTTAAAACTGATTGAAGTCGTATAGACTGTATGATAAAAATGTTCTATAAATTTAACTTACCGGGTCGTGCTATATCTAACATGATCCTTAAATACTGTTCATTTCAAGAGTCCATTTTTTTGTTATACATATTCACAACTAGTTCATAGTTCAACGTGGGAGAGGTTTACACTGTATTTTTGTTTAACCGAGGTGCAAGTGAAATTGTAACAGTTGTTTATTATTCAATAGTATTGTTTTACACAGCGGTATTTAGCGCCATTCTATTGTGGTATAACCATGATCTAGCTAATTTTTAGGATTAAAATCTTGCCTGCGGTCAAAAAAGCATGTACAAAAATACGCCCTCAATATCGTTTGACTTAATGTTCTACAGAAGCTCATATATAGTTATCAGCTGTCATGTAATTCGGTCTAGCCTTACCAAACTTTGACCTGTAACACGATGATGCTTATGATGCTTCGAGGACAAGCGAGTTAATCTTATAATTGGTAAGCAGTATTGTTTATGTTAAGAACGCTGTGTTGTTTTGTTTTAGTGGTTTATAAACAAAGTGAAGTGTGGCTTACTAGTCCAGTATTTACACGCTCTTGAAATGACTTTGTATACCCGTATCATTGCACTTGTGATACATAAACCTTCTTTTAAATGCCATCATATTAAATAAATTAAATGAATTTTATTTTATTTAGATAGACCTAATATTTGAGAAACATTATATCATTCTGAATTTAACTGTGAAAATAATAAAGAATATAATATATATGATCAAACATAATGTAAAGCGGTAAAACCTCAAGGTCACCACATCATTCATGTTACAAATTTGATAATCTGGTTTAAACCGTATGTGACCTCAAATGTGACCTAATATTTATCCCCGAGTATATAATGTCATGAAGAAAAAATACCAACCATATTACCTCTTGTTCTTCAATCGAGTCACATCATGAAAACAATGAAGGTCGTACCCGTGGTAAACGATGCTGAAAAGTGGCAAAGAATAATAAAAGCAGGAAGGAGCAATCAAAAGGGATTTGGAGGTAAACGAATGAGATTGATAGCTGTCAATACCATTAAAGAACCAATACAGGTGGTATCTCCCATGCAAGCAGTGGTAGATAGAGCTAAAGCCCAGATTGAGCGTCGAAAGAAATATGTTGAAGAACATAATCTGCATGGTCCAAAGGTATACAAACATAAACATAGGGATGATGATGATGATGATGATGATGATGATAACGTCAAGGCTAAGTTAAAAAAGAAGAAAATTAAAAGGGCCTTGTATAGACCATACAATATTCCCAAAAAGAACAAATAAACAATAATCAATGATATACACGACATTTCCACTTCTTCTTCTTTCATATACAGAGTACTTTGAGAACCCATACAGAACCCCAGGAGAATCCGTTCAGGACCCTGAGAGAACCCAAGGAGAATCCGTTCAGAACCCCAGGAGAACCCATACAGAACCCTATGAGAATCCATTCAGAATTCCAGGAGAATCCATTCAGAATCCCAGGAGAATCCATTCAGAATCCCAGGAGAATCCATTCAGAATCCCAGGATAATCCATTCAGAATCCCAGGAGAATCCATTCAGAATCCCAGGAGAATCCATAGAGAACCCATAGAGAACCCCATGAGAATCTATAGAGAACCCCAGGAGAATCCATAGAGAACCCCAGGAGAATCCATACAAAAGTCATACAGAACAACTGGCGAATTCGAATAGAACCACAATAGAATCCATATAGAACTAACGTGATGGCCTCTTGAGGACATTTTCAGAACCCACTTGTTTAGAAGAAGCTATAAAATACAGTGACACTTTCATTTCCATCACTATAAAAAGCTCATTTGATCACGCAACATATCATGCCGTATATGAATCGTAAATCCTGTCCCATTTGCGGAAAAAGGAATTTAAAAACGATTAACACACATCTCAGTCAAGTACATAAACTTAACAGTGCTGAACGGCAACTCTGGTTAAAGAAAGCTAAATGTAGCAGTTGGCTCACGGAGTTTGGAGAATGTTGCCTATCATATACTGAACAAATGTTTCAACATACCGTTAGTCATAAACCCAAACAAAGAAAAACTTCAGCTGTCAAACAAACGAATAACATTTCGTTAAATTCTTACTTGCCCAATGTTATGACTACTGAACCTTATCCAGAGTTTAGGTTTCGTCACAAGTTCTCCATGTTAGTCATAGCACCAACACAGAGTGGCAAAACATATTTTGTAAGGCAATTACTGGAGATGGATCATATCAACTACGACAATCACAAAAGGAGACGAATCATGTGGTATTATGGTCAATATCAAGACGTTTACAAGGGTATGAAAAGAAGCCTTAAAGGAGATATACATTTCATCGAAGGACTACCTGATTACGAGGATAATCTGTCAAATTTGGATGATTCATACAACAATATCATCGTTTTAGATGACTTGATGGATCTAGCGAAGGATTCCACCATTGTATCTAAGCTATTTACTCAAGGAAGACATAGAAATACCAGTGTTATCCTCCTGCTTCAAAATGCTTTTCCTAAGGGAAAGTGCAACACGGAAATATCCAGAAATGCTCAGTATGTGGTCCTTTGGAAATGTCCCTCAGACAGGAGACAAATTGGTATGCTGGCAGACAGAATATTTGAGAAAAATAAGGACAGATTTATGGAGGTGTATAATAAGGTTACAGCAAAGCCATATCAATATGTGCTGGTAGATTGTAAGCCAGATACTCATTCAAGTAAACAGTTGATCGCCGACGTGTTTGGAGCATGTATATATTTTCCGAATATTTATACATCTGTCACTGCTACGAACCGCAGAAAAGTGATTGAGGGGCGAGAACCTCTTGCACAGTCTAGTTTAACACACATCAATTCAAGTATAAATGACATACTGAGAGATACAGAAGAGGAAGGTCCGATAGTTATACATCTATCTAGCCAGGAATGGTCTCAGGTGATCACACAATTCAAAATGGCGGATGGTAGCTACAATGTCGATCCTGGATGGAAAATATGGAGGATTTATCTTTCTCAACACAACCGTGACACTCATAGTATACCAGTGTTGTTGAAAGGTTATGGACCACATTCTGAAACAAAATTGTATCACGTCGATTTGGATTGGCTAAAATATTCTTGTCACACTGTGAAACATTTATTGTGAATATGATTTGTCATTGGCAAATGATTTATTCTGTGAAAGAAAGGCCGAAAAACAGACTTTAGTACATAGATGTACATGTTTATTGATTTTAAAAGTTGTAATAAATACATCCATACGCAATATATGAAATTAGTTGTTTGTGCATGGAAACTTGAAAAATATAGTGAGACTAGTACTACATGCACCTTAACGCCAAGACAGTTTACCGTTTCTGAAACAGGCAAAAGGCTTATATTTATTGAATACATTTTCCATAGACCTCATATTGTGCATACTATCTAAAATTTCTTGAACAAGTTCACTAAACAAATGTGAACCCATGATTAAGTGATATAGCAACCTTTAAAGTTTCCTGCTTCACATGCTAAATAAAACAAAGCCAGATATCTTTAATAATACAGCTGACTTGTAATATAATCCCAAATATAACTAGACTTTGGAAATTGAACGAAGTTCAATTTCAGACTCCAGATTTAGATCATTTTTAGCCGAGTCATCCAGAATAAGCTGAGTCATCCAGAAAAGGATGGATAAATAAAATAGGAAGGTATGATAGGATAGAATAGGAAGGAACGATAGGATAGAATAAGAAAGAAGGATAGGATAGAACAGAATAGGAAGAAAGGATATGATAGGAGAGGATAGGAAGGATAAGATACGAAGGAAGGATAGATAGGAAGGATAGGATAGGTTAAGATCAGATAGGAAGGATGGATAAATTTTTCAATATTTTCGACTTCTCTACTCTTGACTTTCTTTCAGGATACCATCAGATCGATTTTCCGAAATTGAGCTTTCAAAACGCCATAACTTTCGAACCGGAAGTCGGATCGAAATTTGGTTTGCAGACCCAGATTCCTGAGAAAATTCTACCCTTAATTCATAACTCATATGTTAAATTTGGAGAACTTTTTATTTTGACCTACTTTTCGGACACCATATCTCATTTTTATGAAAAGAAGGTTTTGAGGTCACTTTCTTTTATGGGCTTCCATTATGTTTAGCTGTGCTGAGTCTATATCTCGTATTTTACACTTCAAAAAAAACATTTTTTCCCATTGAATTAACATGGGGCACCAAATTTAGCGATTTTTGAATTTTCAAAACGCCATTACTTCTGAACCGGAAGTCGGATCGAAATTTGGTTTTCAGATTCAGAATCCTGAAAATTTTTTCTATAAGACTGATATCCTGGACATTGGATTCGGAGAACTTTTTTTGGACCTCGTTTTCGGACACTGATATCTCGAAATCGGTTTGAGATACCAAAAAACTAAATCGACCCTAGATTTTCTACTTTTTTATGAGGAACACACTGAAAAAAATCCGGATCGAAAATATTGAAGGACGACTGAGAAAATCGAAAAAAGTGACAAAGTACTGGATTTGACCCAGTTCCTGACCTTTGACCTAGATAAAAATTTGACCCAATTTCCCACCAACTAGATACTGAACCTAAATGAACTGTATAATGGTCTTTACTGGATACCTTATAGTTGTTGAGAAAACGTGGGCAGTAAAATAAGAAAAAGAATAATAATAAGAATAGAGGCAAAAACAATAGACTCCAGATTTTCAATCTGGAGTCTAATTACACTGATTTATCTCGTCTGCCCCAGAACTTAACCACAGCCAACTTGTCAACATCTGGTTTCTATTAGATTGTATTGTATTGTATCGTATAGCGGTATAAGACACGTTGAACTTAACTATGAATTAGTTGTGAATGTGTATAACAACAAAATGGACTCTTGAAATGAACAGTATTTAAGGATCATGTTAGATATAGCACGACCTGGTAAGTTTAATTTAAAGAACATTTTTATTATACTGTCATCACGATTTAAATCAGTTCTAACCAGATGGTGAGGGAAATCTCATCGATGAGGCAACGTTGAAACGTTCTGAAATCGTCTAAACGTTCGAAAAACGTTGATATCAACTCTGACGGCACGAAAACGTTCGGAAATTCCATCGATGACGTAGTTGATGAAAACGGGGAATACCCTTGAGCGAAACGAAATGGACTCTTTCTGTATACTATGATAGTTTAGGATTATACCGAATTGACCCCTAGTTAAATATGTTAAAGTTTAATTTATTGAACAATTTTGAGTAATAAATACTTACACTTCAACGTATTTCAATCGATATATCCGATGGCTCTCCTAAATCAATCTAAAATCATCCTGCTATTTGTAAAGAAATGACAATTGTATGGCTTGTTATCATACTACGACCTACCAACGTTATAGTCCTGGAACATTGGATAATGTCTGGCTTCTGGAAAAGTCAACCTCGATGTCAATCCGGACGTCGACCTTACGTTTGCGGGGGTGTGGAATTCGAGTCCTATAGGACTGGTTTAATAAAAGGGGATTACCCTGTTTTCTAGGTGGGAATTCCCTGAATGACGCAGTAGATGAAAAATGTTTTGCACCCCCTACACATCGATGAACCCCCTTCCATAGGGATACGTGTTAAAGATATTTGAATATAAAACCAGGTGAGGAAATCTCATCTATGATTAACTTTGATAAAAAGGAGAATACCCTGTTTTTGAGGTGGGAATTCCCTCAATGACGTAGTTGATAAAAAAAGGGATTACCCTGTTTTTTAGGTGGGAATTCCCTGAATGACGCAGTAGATGAAAAATGGGGAATACCCGTTTTGCACCCCCTACACATCGATGAACCCCCTTCCATAGGGATACGTGTTAAAGATATTTGAAACTCTCTAAATGACAACTACTACCAGAGATGCCAGAAATGTTTGACGATAAATAAAACCGGGAGAGACAAACTGGGCGGGTTGCAGGAGGGGGAGCAAGAGTGCCCCCACCAAAAATTGACCATTTCGGCAAGGTGTTATTTGATGATGTCTGGACACTTTCACAGGATCTGAGACAATGAATGAAGAAAATACTTTTTGAAAGAGGGAGGGGTGGCCCACTTCCTCTAATTTTAAGATGCTATTTGGAGTTCCCTGGACACTTCAGTCGATTATAGATCAATAAAGATTTTTTACAATTTTGCACCTGGAAAGACAGCAAGGGTCTGTCCCCAAAAAATGACCATTTCAACTTGCTATTTGATGATGTCTTGGCACTTTTTAATGCGTCTGAGACAATAAATAGAATAAATTCAGAACTTTTTAATTATTTTTGGGGAGTGTAAGGGATGGCCCACCCTCTCTAGAAAATGTTACAATTTTAAGATGCTATTTTGTGATCCAGTGCCACTTTCCCCTTTTTTTGGGGGGGGGGGCAGTCAGGGGGGGGAGCAAGGGATTGTCCCCAAAACATTGACCATATCAACTTTCTCAGATTTGATGATGTCTGGGCTGGGCACTTTTAAAGCTTTTGGGGTCCACTCTCTCTAGAAGATTTTACAATTTTAAGATGCTATTTGGTGATTTCTGGGCTCTTTCAAAGTGTATGAGTCATTATAAAATATTTTTTTCCAAATTTTTGGGGGCTGCACCTACCCCCCCCCCCCCCCATCTGACGTGCTTGAGAACACAGCCTGACAGGCTCATCAAGCTTGCCTAACTCATCAGATTAGATGTAGGCCTACCCGGGGGACATGTGACATCGAGCTCATCGCCAAATTACACGGACCGTCGGACTTCACCATATCAGACTTATCATGCATAATTCTATGCTATAAAAAGCTCATTAATGTGTCCAATAAGCAATTAGACTATGATAAATCAATCAAACTAGAAAATAGCCCATCTTAAGTTGACCATTCATCAATCGGACTACTTTTTAGCTTGCTATGCTTTTCACAACCTACACACGTACTGTCAGTTTCGATGACACGAGCTTAAACTCCCTATTGTTAGGCTAACCCTCTATACTAGCCTTTTGAACCCTCTTGCTGTCCGCCATTGTGTACTGTAAAGCTAGCTTTACTGAAACCACAATCCAACCGTCAGACGGTAACTCAAACCCTTCACGCGCAGGCTACGCCTATGTCACCCACTATATTACAACACAACCCACACCCATCTGATAACAACAAAACCCATCAGACTACAACACGGTGTTTAAAACTGTAACACAAACCACTACACGAAAACATACTAATAACCCACACCACACTCATCTATAACAAAACCCCTCAGCCTACAAGGCATCAGATTGTAAAACCCCAGCAAACAGTGACGTCCATGTCACGTCACTCATATGTTGTATATAAGTTCACTGAAGACGTCGTATATTTCCGTTATATAAACGTCAAAGCAACGTACAACTGTGACATTCAGCAAAACGTCGGTGGATGGTTAAGAAATTACGTTGTTGTAATGTGTTCGTAAAGTTCGTAATTTGTGCTGGTGTGAAAACGTAACAAGGACGTTGATTTTTTACCACTTCGGTTCATTTGCGACGTAATATAAACGGTAAAATTTAACGTTGTCGTAACGTGTTTTAAATGTGTAAAATATTTGTAAGTGTAGAAAACGTTACAAAGACGTTGTGTTCTCTCCAAACTACTGTAGTTCATTTGCTACGTAATATAAACGGTAAAATTTAACGTTGTCGTAACGTGTTTTAAATGTGTAAAATATTTGTAAGTGTAGAAAACGTTACAAAGAAGTTGTGTTCTCTCTAAATTGCTTCATTTGCTACGCAATCTAAGCGGTAAAATTTGACGTTTCCGTAACGTGTTTTAAATCTGAAAGATATTTGCAAGTGTAAAAAAGGTTAAAAAGACGTTGTGTTTTCACCAAATTGGTACATTTGCTACGTTATGTAAACGGTAAAATTTAACGTTGTCGTAACGTGTTTTAAATGTGAAAGATATTTGTGAGTGTAGAAAACGTTACAAAGTCGTTGCGTTCTCACCAAAATGGTTCATTTGCAACGTAGTGAAAACGGTTAATTGTAACGTTGTCAAAACATGATTTGAATGTGAAAATATTTTAGTGTAAAACACGTTACAAAGACGTCATGTTTTCACCAAAATGGTTCATTTTGAACGTAGTGCAAACGGTCAATTCAAACGTTGTCGAAACGTGTTTTAAATGTAAAAAATATTTCTAAGTGCAGAAAACGTTACAAAGACGTTGTGTTCTCACCAAATTGGTTTATTTGCTACGTTGTCGAAACGGTTGATTTTGACGTTGACGAAACGCGTTTTAAATGTGAAAAATATTTGTTAGTGTAGAAAACGTGACAAAACGTCGTGGTCTCAACAAATTCGTTTAATTTGTGACGTGAAGTAAATGTTAATATCGAGCTGTGGTAACTTTAAATACTAGTACTGATCAGTGTACAGGAATGTGTTGGCTCACACAGATGAACTTAACGTGGTAATTGAGAGTGAGAGCGGAAATATGATGTGGAGAAAACGTTTCTCAGACGTTGTAATTTTGCCGTGGATTATTGCTGACGTTTCGTCCGTCGAAAGTCTGACGTTCTGTCCGTCAAGAGTCGTGAAAAATTAACGTACAACAGCGGTAACAACATTTTTGATCACGTAACTGTTGTATTATCTGATTTGATTCTACAGGGTGGTCCAAAAAAAAATTGGAACATTTGTTAATTGAATACAAAACCTTAATTTTTCCTCTAAAATTGTCCAAAATTTTACTGAGCATAGTTCAGTCACTTATCTCTCTGGTGTAAGGTTTATAGGTGCAAACCACAAAGTTAATGCATTAAACTAGTCAATGTTTGATATGACCCCCTTTTCTTAAATATACACTTGTCGATTTCGCAGCTACTTTTTCAAATATTCTTTATTTCAAAGCTTTAATGAACATGTTGATTGCTATACAGATTTTATAAAATCATATTTAGCTGACATGAGGTTTTAACATCTATGGTTTACTGGAAAACTATTGTGTTATTGTCAACTTAAGAATACCCAAAGTCAATATTTTTATTTAAGAGTAGGAAAGAAAGAACATGTCAGAGGTGAGTGATTGCATAACCCATACAGCTACTAAACTGACAAAATCATTGTTTCCACTTTTCAGTTCACAAGGCTTTAAAGACCACCTCTAAGCACATATAATATATCATTTGTGTTCTGGGAAACTCCTTTATGATATTGATATACATATATTGATATATTCAATGAATATTATTCATATTAGAACAAGAAGGGGAGGGGGGTATTTACCAATCAAAATAGACTGTCCTGGCCTTTTTCTGGAGAAAATTCAATCAGTAATATATCCAACAATAGTCATCAAAATATGTTTGATACCCATCAATTTGGGTAAAACAATTCTGAATATGTTCATATATTTGATCTTCCAAGGCAAACATATAAGTAGTTTGTTCAAACTGAATTTTCTAATAAAGATGGCTTGGACAAAATCAAACGAACAGCAAAGTGAATGAATCATTTCAAAACTGAGTCCCAGGCTTCAACTTGTAATTCAGGAGAAAGGGGGTCATATCAAACATTCTCTAGTTTAATGCATTAACTTTGTTTTTAGCACCTATACACAGATACACCTATACATCAGATAAATAAGTGATTGAACAATACTCAGTAAAATTTTGGTGCATTTTAGAGAAAAAATAACGATTTTGAGTTCAATTATCAAATGTTCCAATTTTTTGGACCACTCTGCATTATTACATGTATTCTAGTAATTGATTATGTTATTTCGTGATACCATACATTTTATTTTGTGATAGATGGTACAGCGCCTTTGGAAATACAGCGCCATTTTCTTTGAACCGCCAACTATTTTCAACGGACAATATTTAGACATAAAACCATTATACATTGTACGTCTTAGTTTATTGTCTTTATATTAAAGTGTCATATATATTTCACATGTAGATCAGTCCAAACTGCTAAACAACGACGGTTGGAGCCGATGTCGATGGGTTTGTTGGATATTTCGAAAAGAAGTTGACATTTTTTAGAGAAAACAGGGAAGCTTAGGCCCAGACTAGGCTTATATCATATCATATCAATATTTATTTCAAGTCGGATATTTTTTGTTCAATAAACATTAGCGCAAGCGCTATTGACCAACAAATAGACATAGAAATCTTTAAAATAAAATTTTAAAACATGTAACAGTGTTAGTAGTATATGGCGTCCATTTCGACCTGCAACCTGCACCTGCACCTGCGTTCCACGTTCCACCGGAAGTGACGTCATAGATCACGTGGTAAGATGATGCACCGGAAGTGGAAGTGACGCCATAGGTCACATGGTTACTGATATAACTGGTCAAAGGTTTCTGATAATTGATAAGAGAGAGATAATAAACTGATAAGACAATGAAAAAGATAACTACCATGGTTTCCGATATAACTGGTCAAAAGTTACTGATAATTGATAAGAGAGAGCTCAATTGATAAGATAATCAAACAACACTTCCACCGGAAGTGACGTCATAGATCACGTGGTAAGATGATGCACCGGAAGTGGAAGTGACGTCATAGGTCACATGGTTACTGATATAACTGGTCAAAGGTTTCTGATAATTGATAAGAGAGAGATAATAAACTGATAAGACTGAAAAAGAAAAAAGAAAAAAAAGATAACTACCATGGTTTCCGATATAACTGGTCAAAGATCACTGATAACTGATAAGAGAGAGCTCAATTGATAAGATAATCAAACAAACACTGTTAAGGTAACCTGGTGACTATGTGATAAGCTATCTTGTCTACTTCGTGGATGTTTCATGGTTATAGGTCAAAGATGGATAACAAACTGATAAAACAGTGAAAAAGATAACTGCAGAACAATTTCGACCAATCACATGGCTGCAATAAACCAATTTGTCCAATTATATTCGACACATAATTCATATGTTGCATAAGCTTCGATCAGAACCATCATGTCACTTTATATCACTGGTCAAAGGTTACTGATAATTGGTGCAAGGGTTTCTGATAAGTGATAAGATAATCAAACAAACACTGTTAAAGGAATATTCCTTGCCAGACCCTTTCTCTCTTGATATGGTAGCTATAATCATATATATAGTTTCCATATTTAGCAAAACATGGGCAAATGTTTTGATATGGTCAATATTGATCATTTAAAAATCTAGTGCTTATTTCCAGTGAGCTGCCATCTTTTAAGATTTCTTGCAGGAAGTGATGTCATCAACTCTCAACTTCTATAACCTTGCCCATAACAGTATAGGAAAGTAGCACAAAATCACTTCTAGACAAGTGATCATTACTTTCTGTGCAAAAATATTTTCAGGGCTTGTCAACTTAGAATAAAAGAAGAGATTTTCAGAAGGATTAAATAAGATACAAAGTTGAAAAAGAATATTTTGCTGGTTTTGTAATTCTTAATAGCTCCTCACCTAATGCTATATGCAAAGTTGAGAGTCGATGACATCACTTCCTGTATGAAATTTTAAAAGATGGCAGCTTACTGGAATTGAGCATCACATTTCTAAGTGATCAAATTTGACCATATCAAAACATTTTTGCGTGTTTTGCTAAACATGGCAAGCATATATATGGTTATAGCTACCATATGAGGAAAGAGATGGTTTGGCAAGGAATATTCCTTTAAGGTAACCTGGTGACTATGTGATAAGCTATTTTATCTACTTCATGGATGTTTCGTGGTTATAGGCCAAAGGTGGATAACGAACTGATAAAACTGTGTAAAAGATAACTGCAGAACCATTTCAACCAAACAGGTTTTAACTTGCAGAATTATGTTAACCAATCAGAGTACAGTATTTTTTAACCAATCAGGTTTTGACTTGCAGAATCATTTTAACCAATCAGGGCACAGTATGTTTGGATTATTTTAACCAATTATGTTTAGAGTTTCAGAATAATTTTAACCAATCTGGTTGCGGTATATTCTCATCCAATCAGATAAAAGAAAATCACTCAATAGAGGAGAATTTCTGCACAATTTAACAAGTTCAGACAGGTATTGAATATTTATAACCAAAAAGTCTTAGGAGTTATTTTAGAATATTTTTGAAATTGTCAAGTTGATCAATTTGTGCTAATTTTTTCTCCAAACGATTCTTACTCCTGAGTCATTTTAGAATATTTTTCCAATCTTCACGCTTGAGTGACTTTCGCTTATTTCTTGAGTTTGAGGTATTTAATCACCAAATGGACACTGTATTCTTACTCCCGATACATTTAAGAGCACTTTTACAATCTTCACGCTAGAGTGATTTCTGGAGTTTGAGGCATTCGTTCACCAATCGATCACTTGATTCTTACTCCTAAGTCATTTAAGAGTATTTTTTCAGTTGTCATGGTTGAGTGATTTCAGTTACGCTTGTTCAATTTCTGCTAATTTTTGGAGTTTAGGGCATTTTCACAAAATAGACACCCACCCACTATACAAAATAACACGCTTTAATAGGCATCTGTTAATTTAACAGACCACTAAAAAAATATATAAACCGCCACAAGATAAAAAATGCTAACATTAACAGTTTTACAGCAGAACATTTTTGACCAATCAAAGTGTATATGCAAATGAGCTGCTGAACCATTTCAATCAATCAGATCAGATTATTGCACTCTTTGACCCCACCACCGCCACCACAGCCGCCACCTCCACCGCCACCACCACCGCCGCCGCCACCACCACCGCCACCACAGCCGCCACCTCCACCGCCGCCACCACCGCCACCTCCACCGCCACCACCACCGCCGCCGCCGCCACCTCCACCGCCACCGCCGCCACCACCACCACCGCCACCACCGCCGCCGCCCCAGTGCCACAACTATCGACAATAACAACCCCAACAACAATAAAAATGCATTTTAGTGCTATAGTAGTTTATTAATATACATATTTTCATTTATACAAATTATTTCATAGTCCCTTGTGGATGATGGATTTACTGTCTGTGTTGACGTTTTCCAGGAGGGCCAGAATACACCATAACATCCTTCTTTTTCTTAGGTTTTTTAAAAAGTCTATTCATCACATTTCCATTGGAGGTGTGTTCAAAGGAATCATTGTCACTCATTTGTCTGTAAACTCTCTTGGGTGGCCTATCCCGTTCCCCCATTTCTTTCTGCTGCTTGTCAATTTCTGCCTTGGCTCTCTGATAAACAGCTTCAGTGGGACTGACGTGTTGAACAATCGGTTCACGGACTGATGACACTGGTACCCACTTGAGTTTTCCTCGTTTACCATATCCAGCATGTTCGATGACTCTGCCTTCTACTTGGGCTCGTATAAACTTCTTCCACACTTCTGGGTTGTCCACATAAGGCACTATCTTAGGCATTGTTGCTTCTTCCTTTTCTATCAAACATCTGATGCTAATGTCCAAGGTTTCCCTTTATATACTCATCAAACATTCATTCATAAAATCTAACTACGTTCTTCTTCTTCCATCTCACTAGATGTATCTGCATCTTCGAAATCACTTCCGTCAATAGACTCTTCATCGTTAAACATTTCATCAGCGATATAAGAATATTTGGCCAAAGTTTTTCTGATGGCTCTCGACAGAGATATGTCTTGATCAACTAAGAATTCAATTTCTTCTACAATTTCTCGATGTAAATCGGCATCTTTGACTTCAATGAATAACCTCAGAATTTCACCATAATCATTTAAAAACTCAGATTTTGCTTTGGGATAAAGTTTTGCTTTAAGCTTTTGAGTGATTTCTTTCTCCGGTAATCCCTTGTTAGTGTATTTTTCATATAAAATGTCAGCTTCCTTTTTCAATCCATCCAACACATTCTGCTTCAGAGTAGAAAATGTATAATTTTCCTTCAAATCTTCAGCATGGGGTTTATTCTTATCAGTATCTCCATATTGGCAATATTTTTGATGTATGTCTGTATGTGTTGTGGTAATCAACACTGTGCCACAGTCTTTACAATGGGGGAGATGCAAAATGGAGGGGTTTCTTAGAGTAACATCATCCATTGGACCTGGATACGTAGCCACCATCTGACTTGGTTGAACAATAGTATTTGGTCGGAATTCCGTCATATCTTGCCTTTGTTGAGCAGTGGAGCTTCCTGCAATGTTATAAAAATGTTGAAATGATGTATATGGATCACTTTCTGCAACTTGCTGCAATGCATTAGGCTTCAGCCTCGAACCATCTTCAGTTTCTTGCTTCAGATCCACCACTAAGTAACCAAATGGATTTTCAGTAGCTTGTCTGTAAATGTCAAGCAAAGTATATGTCTTTCCAGGATACATTTGAGATGCCAAAACACTTATCTGTCGTTGATCCCTCGGGTTCTTGAATAATACCAAGTAATGGCTGTTTAAGCTCATTGTCCTGCTTTCTCCATTGGGTGGGAAAATATTTTGTTGTAGCGTGATAATGGATATATTTTTGTGATGAGAACCCGCTGTGTATAGCAATGTAACTGCCTTGCTTAAGTCCGCCATTAGGTCATCTATCACAACCAAATTGGTCACATTTCCATCGAAGTAATCGGGCTTCATCAAGTCATCGCAAAGACCCATAACAAACTCGATATGAGGCTGTTTTCTCTTTATTTCTGCATACAAAGGCTGCCATTGTTTGAAGAACCATACTATCCTTTGTGGCCGTGGTTTGATAAATTGTTCAGCTCTATCGATAAGGTCGACAACATAGGTTGTCTTTCCACATCCAGTCGGACCTGCGATAATTTAAGTAAAGGGATGCCTGAACTGTATAGGTGAGTCGAGATCAAAATTAGTCTCATCTTTTTTGTGCATGTTTTTCATATGTCTCAGAAGACTATCCTTCCTAGCAAATGTACCAGAACACACAGAGCAAATGTAATCCATGTTGCCACGTAGATGAGGTTGCACTGAATGAATGAATCAAGTCTGCTTTTCACTTTTATATCAAAGGATTAATAGGCGGTGGCGGCGGTAATGGTGGCGGCGGTGGCGGTGGAGGTGGCGGCGGCGGTGGAGGTGGCGGCTGTGGTGGCGGTGGTGGTGGAGGCGGCGGTGGTGGTGGCGGTGGAGGTGGCGGCTGTGGTGGCGGTGGTGGGGTCAAAGAGTGCAATAATCTGATCTGATTGATTGAAATGGTTCAGCAGCTCATTTGCATATACACTTTGATTGGTCAAAAATGTTCTGCTGTAAAACTGTTAATGTTAGCATTTTTTATCTTGTGGCGGTTTATATATTTTTTTAGTGGCCTGTTAAATTAACAGATGCCTATTAAAGCGTGTTATTTTGTATAGTGGGTGGGTGTCTATTTTGTGAAAATGCCCTAAACTCCAAAAATTAGCAGAAATTGAACAAGCTTAACTGAAATCACTCAACCATGACAACTGAAAAAATACTCTTAAATGACCTAGGAGTAAGAATCAAGTGATCGTTTGGTGAACGAATGCCTCAAACTCCAGAAATCACTCTAGCGTGAAGATTGTAAAAGTGCTCTTAAATGTATCGGGAGTAAGAATACAGTGTCCATTTGGTGATTAAATACCTCAAACTCAAGAAATAAGCGAAAGTCACTCAAGCGTGAAGATTGGAAAAATATTCTAAAATGACTCAGGAGTAAGAATCGTTTGGAGAAAAAATTAGCACAAATTGATCAACTTGACAATTTCAAAAATATTCTAAAATAACTCCTAAGACTTTTTGGTTATAAATATTCAATACCCGTCTGAACTTGTTAAATTGTGCAGAAATTCTCCTCTATTGAGTGATTTTCTTTTATCTGATTGGATGAGAATATACCGCAACCAGATTGGTTAAAATTATTCTGAAACTCTAAACATAATTGGTTAAAATAATCCAAACATACTGTGCCCTGATTGGTTAAAATGATTCTGCAAGTCAAAACCTGATTGGTTAAAAAATACTGTACTCTGATTGGTTAACATAATTCTGCAAGTTAAAACCTGTTTGGTTGAAATGGTTCTGCAGTTATCTTTTTCACAGTTTTATCAGTTCGTTATCCACCTTTGGCCTATAACCACGAAACATCCATGAAGTAGATAAAATAGCTTATCACTTAGTCACCAGGTTACCTTAACAGTGTTTGTTTGATTATCTTATCACTTATCAGAAACCCTTGCACCAATTATCAGTAACCTTTGACCAGTGATATAAAGTGACATGATGGTTCTGATCGAAGCTTATGCAACATATGAATTATGTGTCGAATATAATTGGACAAATTGGTTTATTGCAGCCATGTGGTTGGTCGAAATTGTTCTGCAGTTATCTTTTTCACTGTTTTATCAGTTTGTTATCCACCTTTGACCTATAACCATGAAACATCCCGATAGACAAGATAGCTTATCACATAGTCACCAGGTTACCTTAACAGTGTTTGTTTGATTATCTTATCAATTGAGCTCTCTCTTATCAGTTATCAGTGACCTTTGACCAGTTATATCGGAAACCATGGTAGTTATCTTTTTTTTCTTTTTTCTTTTTCAGTCTTATCAGTTTATTATCTCTCTCTTATCAATTATCAGAAACCTTTGACCAGTTATATCAGTAACCATGTGACCTATGACGTCACTTCCACTTCCGGTGCATCATCTTACCACGTGATCTATGACGTCACTTCCGGTGGAAGTGTTGTTTGATTATCTTATCAATTGAGCTCTCTCTTATCAATTATCAGTAACTTTTGACCAGTTATATCAGAAACCATGGTAGTTATCTTTTTCATTGTCTTATCAGTTTATTATCTCTCTCTTATCAATTATCAGAAACCTTTGACCAGTTATATCAGTAACCATGTGACCTATGACGTCACTTCCACTTCCGGTGCATCATCTTACCACGTGATCTATGACGTCACTTCCGGTGGAACGTGGAACGCAGGTGCAGGTGCAGGTTGCAGGTCGAAATGGACGCCATATACTACTAGTGTTAACAAGATAAATAAGCTACTAAAATATCATATGTCATGCTAAAATACATTTACATAGTGGCACAGAGAATCTGAAAGGTTTACATTTTACATTTACATATTGCACATTTGCAGTTTTCACCGTTCCATGATTTAATTAGTTTTTTGAACTCTGTTAAAGATACACAATTTCTGATATCATTGGGTAGATTGTTCCATATAAAGCATGCATCAGCTCTAAAAGAGTGTCTGCCGTGTGTTGCAGTATTGAAAGATGGGACATTTAGAGTATTTTGTGACGTAAATTGTATCTAGATGTACGCTCCTGTAGTATGTCGTTAAGGTAACTAGGAGACTGATTATTTATGATTTTAAAAGTTTCTATTGCTATCTGCCTTTGTCTACCTAGAGTTAAGGTGGGCAGGCCTGATTTGTCTAAAAGAGTATCATAATCAGACTCATAGTCCTTGTAAACAAATCGGAGACATCTTTCTTGGAGCTTTTCCAATTTAAGAGCATTTGTCTTGCAGCAGTGGTGCCATACTACCGGGCAATAATTAAAATGTAACAAGACAAAGGCCTTAAATATTGTCATGCGACTTTCCATGTCTAATAAATTTGAAAGCCGCTTAAGGGCACTGATTTGACGTGCTGCCTTAATGCATAATTCTTTAATATGATCGTTAAAAGTGAGCTTGTTATCAAGGGTTACTCCAAGGACCTTCACAGATTGATCTGT
Organism: Owenia fusiformis; assembly: GCA_903813345.2. Lineage (NCBI taxonomy): Eukaryota > Metazoa > Annelida > Polychaeta > Sabellida > Oweniidae > Owenia > Owenia fusiformis. The sequence goes on along the minus strand of CAIIXF020000005.1, from coordinate 13,225,962 downwards.
TTGAATTGAAGAATTGCCAAAAGTTAGAGTATCTGGGAGGAAATTGGAGTTAATCCTTGAACGTTGTAACACCATAGCCTGAAATTTATCAGGGTTTGCCAGCATTTTATTTTGATTAAACCAGTTGATGGCAAGAGAAGACTGTGATTCCAGGTCTTGAAGAACCGATTGTTTGTTTTCATCAATCACAGAGATTATGTTATCATCAGCATAGTTATATAAATTACAGTTCTTCAAGGCTAGAAATATGCCTTTGCTATTGCTAATCGTAAATATCGCATCTCAACAACACACACGACGTGAGAACTATTTCAAATCAGAATGGCGAATCTGCTTGTTCCCCACAAATATGGGGGTAGAGTCATTAGAATCCTCGAAACCACAGGTGATGGAGGTAGGCCTATGTGAATGTATCACTGAATGCGATGATTACATAACTCGTCCATCCTTTTATTGATACACAGTAGTAGAAAATAATGCACCAACCTTAGTTTTCTCTTCCATCGAGGCCATTTTATTGGATAAATCAGTGAACGTAGCTGTCCAACCTCGTTTTCAGAGGTGGCGTAACCGTCATGCTATAACACCGTGATAATAATGTATTTTGAATTTGCGGTGACGTGAAAAATTGATGGACGGTTACGCGAACCTGATTCAAATATGAAACCCCAATATTTTGTTATTAATTTTGTCATCTTCATCAGTACTTGATCCTAAATCTTCTTTTGCCTCTTCATTGCTATCTTTTACACTTTCATTGGTTTCATAAATAAAGCAAGCGACAGTTTTTTCCTTGCCCTATAGAGGCTGAAACAAGAGCGTCTCGTGCGAGTCCTGAAAACAAATACAGGAAATTCAATATTCCATTTCTTACCCATTATAACAATAATATGGAGAGCGGCTATCAGATATAGCAACCTTGATTTAACAGATGCACGTAACCACCCGCTAAATATCTAATGTACAACTGAAACAATACGTTACCATCCATAGAAATCGATAGAAGTCATACGTAGGCTTCTAACGACATTGCGTTTGAAACCTTATTATTTACAACATACACCACGTTCCTGTTCTGGATTTGTCATTTTTGGCTTGTTTATACACAGTTTACTTATAGTTAATATTTTGATTTGTTCTGAGTCACATGTACTGAGAAAACAAGAGAATGGACCAAAAATTATTAACTTGGATATCTCAGTCGGTAGGTTTACAGCTTATATTCTGTTTCTTGTAGAATTCCTAGCAGATTTGACCAAGTCTTTAAAACAATCCATATATATGTCACCGAATGGAACTAGTTTAAAAGGAAATCTTAACCGTGAATATTGCCTACAGGCGAGAAAGAGGACATTCTGCCTTTCCCATCCGCCATTTTTTGTTATCGTTACCGCAAAATTTTGCAAATCGCCTTGACGTAACCGTCATGCTATAACAACGTGAGAAGGGGATTTGTGATCTGTAAAATATACTGAGAAAAAGACATTTTATAAGTGAATAACATGTACAAATAATTAATTTACTTTGGTGGAACTATGATTACTGAAATGGATCAATTTACAAATGCAAAACATATTTGGCAATACAATTACATATGAATTCACTTAAACAAGCAATAACGTGAATTACTTACAGAAGTACTAAGTAATCATATTGAGAGTGGTAGTAAGTTATATCTAGAAGAAATTACTTAGTAATATAATTACATACAAATAAAATGAAAATACAGATATTAGTAATTTTTATTAACATTGATAGTATAATAATTACTGAATTTAGTTATTCACATCAAAAAACTATTACCTAGTAATTACTAGTAATATAATTACATGTTAAGTAATTTTGTAAAATACTTAGTAATATATTAAATTACTAGTTGTCAAGTAATTTTTATTTAGAGTGAATGTAGCCTCGGCTATAGGGTGGTATGGGACACTTCACGAGTTAATATAGGGTTGCAGCCTAATGTAGCCCCGGGTATAGGATGGTTTGGGACACCTCACTAGTAAATATAGGGTTGCAGCCTAATGTAGCCTCGGCTATAGGGTGGTATGGGACACCTCACTAGTTAATATAGGGTTGCAGCCTAATGTAGCCCCGGGTATAGGATGGTTTGGGACACCTCACTAGTAAATATATAGCTAAGTACAGATGCTTTCTGCATTAACTGTAAACAAAACTAGCATTGTCGCTATCATATGTAGGCGCTGGCCACAGAATACATGCAAGTACAGGACATATACAAGTATAATACAGTAAAACTCCATACCGGTGAACAGTGAAATTGTTAGTTATTTTGACGTTAGCATACCGGTGAACAGTGAAATTGTTAGTTATTTTGACTATAGCAATGCAGTAATAAGGCTCAGTAACGGCACATCAGGCCAGATAAAAGACATTGAAAAGAGTAGACCCGGCTATAGGGTGGTATGGGACACCTCACTAGTTAATATAGGGTTGCAGCCTAATGTAGCCCAGGGTATAGGATGGTTTGGGACACCTCACTAGTTAATATAGCTATTATTAGAATATAGTCCGGAGTAGGGATACTAGCGGTTACCGTTGGTTATTTGGTTTTCTGTATAAAAAAGCTTTTCTCCTTTTCTCTCCCGTCGCAGCGCCATCTAGTGTTTGATAAATGAATCAAGGTTTATTTTCGATAGGGTAAGTACTAATCTATCAGGAAACATTTACAAGTTTGGTTAGAAACAGAATCTTTATAGATGGCGGAGTGATTTTTGAGACTATGTAGAGCAGAATAATTTTCTGAAACAGGTAGCTTTACGGTGGTAGCTCTCTCCAGATTCAGTTATCTCAAAAACGGTGTGGTCACCGTATGCTTATTTTGTAACGGCAAGCTAGACAAGACTCCAATGAACACTGGGCACTGTTTCGCTGAGCTAGATCTGTGCCCATGAATATATTATGAAATGAAACGTTATAATGGTCGTCAATGGGATTTTTTACTGCAATCTTGACCCTATTAGCAACAGGGTGGTGACAGTACTAGGGTGGGAAATAGCGTTATTTTTGTAAAAATTATACTTTCTTAGCAATGTGTACCTTGCATCTCTAAGAAAAATCAAATCATCCGAAGAATTAGCAATTTAGATTTTCGCTGATTCAGCATTTTTCATTTTTTACCTAAAAATCACAGGTTTTGACCATTTTTGGCCTGTATTTTGTTACAGGATAGCACAAGAGGGCTGTTAGTGCTGGTTTTAAGAGGTTGTTGACAGGCTTTTATCAAATTATTACCAAATTTAAGGATTCAGCCATTATCATAGCATGTAATACAGTTTTTTCCTTTGTGTCTGAATTTTTCTTGAAAATATATGACAAAATTAACACATTTAACCCCATAGACTGACCAAATATGGCTGAAAACAGTTACTAACATGCATGTAATTAAAACAAGAACATTGCTTTGCAAAACTGATATGATAATTTAATATAGAAGCTCATTTACTGAAAATTAATCACTAAATAATGGCTAATTTGGGGTAATCTCTGACCGAAAATGACTAGATTTGACCATTTTTTTGTTTCATGGTTCAGTGATTTTGGCAATAAACATTATGGAAGTACGAATAAACGTTTTGACATGCTAAATATTGTGAATTTTTGTTAAGCCATAGCGAGTAGCAATATTTCTATTGCAAAAATGGTCAGTTATGTATAAAACTGCATGGCCCTAAAATAAATGACCCCGGGGTTAACAAAGCAGCTATAAAAGCTTTTCTATTGATGCGATTGGGCTTAAATTGCACAAAAAGTCTTGAAACACTCTAATGTTCAAGTAAATTCTCGTAATAAAATGTTTTAAATGGTAAGAAAAATCATATGTTCCCAAATCATAAATTACTTGAATATTCCACACAATTTTATGGAATCTGCTTGGCTCATATTTGAAAAATCAAACAAAATCTGAAAAATACACTTGCGTAATTACACTAATTAAACACCGACATCTACAGTAAAATTAGTACATTATGATAATCTACTTTTTTGTTCGTATGCTTAGAATAACGGTCTGTGTATAAAAGTTCGAATCAAAATATTTACGTTTTTGACCCCTTGTGATGAAAAGACATTTTTCGACCCAAAAGCCTTAAGTTTTTTCAGCAAATGGTATTTTAAAAGAATCAAGACATATGCACCTCCATAAATATTGCTTCAAATGTTGCTGTGCCTGTGTGCTATAGTGTGCTACGGATCCTTCATATTCGGAAGTCATACCATGGACTATATGTTATTTCATTCATTGCGATTTGCTTCTATAATAGAATTGCCATTCTTCTTTTGTAAAGGTCTATCGGATAAAAATAAAGTTGCTTGCTTGATCTGATTTATATATAATGCTTGTGACTTTTGTGAAATAAAGCTGTTTCACCGCAGGTTAATTTTAGGATATCAGTTGACATTACCATGAACAACTAGCCACTCTACACCAATTTACGCTTTACACATTATATACACAGTTGTAGTGTTTCATGAAACAATGCCTGGATGGAAAGCAGGAAAACTTGGATTAATTTCACTTGCACTTTTTGCGAACGTTATATTTATAATTTATGTAATATCTAACGCTTACAGAACACCAAAGAATTTTTCAACATTTACCAATGATGGTAGCTATAATACTAGGAATATAACAAAAATCGTTATATTGACATATATGAGAAGTGGATCAACTTTCTTTTCTGAATTGTTTTCGCAGCATCCAGATGTGTTTTACATGTTTGAGCCACTGCGTGCTTGTCACTGCTTAAAACACTGCAATACAACAATACAAAATGCATACATAAAGGACATATTGAATTGTGATTTTGGTAACAATGATTTTCTGTCATGGGTGAAAAATCATAAAAAATGCAAATGGAAAAGTACCTTTAGGGGTGTTGACGACTTTGAAAGTATTTCACACATTTGTGCCAGTAAAAAGATAGTGGCGATAAAGGTAATCCGTGCAAAGTCATTAGAGCGTGTTGCTGGCGTTCTAGGCAGTGACACTGCTTTGTTCTTCTTGATCAGAGATCCTAGGGGTGTACTAAATTCGAGGAAACAGTTACCAAGTCATATGTATATGAATATGACTGACAAAGTTAGAGACATGAATAATTTGTGTAAGATGGATTTAGCAAATTATGAATTTCTACAGCGGCTCTCGAGAGAATCAGCATCTCAATTACATAATATGCCCTTGATAAAACTGATACAGTATGAGCACATTGCTTATGATCCATTAAGCATTGCGAAAAAGTTGTATAAGTTTATCAATATTCCATTTCATAATAGAGTTGCTGATTGGATAAATAATAATACATTTTCAGGAAGTGACCAAATACTTCATGGCACTAAACGCAATTCGAAAGAGATTCCAAACAAATGGCGAACTGGTTTAACTAAGGAAGAAATACACATGGTTCATAGTATTAAAGCTTGTGTCAAGGTTGTTGAATTATTTGGATATAACAATACAGAGGAATGAAAAAATGTATTCAGTAGACAGCAGTAGCAGGAGACAATGAACGTTTTTTGAAAAATGCACTTTAGATCAATGATCTGATATTATTTATTTCGCAAACTTCTAAAATTGATCAATTCTTAACAAAAACCAGCATACGTGAATCAACCATTGTAAAAATTGTAAAGTGATGATGATTTATGACTAGAGCTGGAGAGATAAGTCAAAATGTTTTCCTAATGTTACTCACGCATATATAAACTAAATATATAGCTACATGTATAAATGAGTAATCTAGGCATTAAAGTCTATGTCAATGCATTAGGAATGAGCATTTTTGCTATAATTTGCAATAAAAAAAATTTATCCACAAAAGAGCAATATGTTGCTAATGAAATGCCTCTGAACCAAATGAATATGGGATTTAATAGTTTTTTTAGGTTACCTGTATTTTACAGGTGGGCAGGCGACCCAGGCGGGCGCTTTGTCGGATATAAAAATAAAATGTATTCTCCCGACAGAAGTATGACAGAATATGAACTGGCCCCCGTTTGTGGACATTTGGTGTGCAAACTTATACCGAACTGATCGCCAAAGCAATTTTAATCATTGGAATGAAATACTTTAAGTTTTTATGAAGGTATCGATAGTGAACCATGGGAGCCAATCCTTCTTGGAGTAAAAGAAAGAAGCGTGCCTGCAATAATCAAGGTCACAAATTTGTCAAATTCCTTTTAAATACGGTAGATTTCGACAGCAAAAAACGGAGATTTTACGGGAGTTATACCAAGAATACGGGAGATTTTACGGGAGTTATACCAGAAAACGGGAGATTTTACGGGAGTTATACTAAGAATACTGGAGATTTTACGGGAGTTATACCAGAATACGGGAGATTTTACGGGAGATTTCAGCAAAAATACGGGAGATTTTACGGCCATATTTTTAAGAAAATTAGGGGAGATTTTATTAGAAATACGGTACGGGAGTTTACGGGAGTTTATACGGGAGAAAACGGTACGGGAGTTTGGTATTTTTTACGGAAAAACAAAAAAATTACGGGAGATTTCCGTGAAAAACGGGAGGTTAGCAAGTCTGGATATAGTGAAGCCCTCCGTCCATCCGTCAGTCAGTCAGTCAGTTCATCCGTCCGTCCGGATGATAACTCGAATACTAGTAGACGGATTTTCTATATATTTAGTGGAAAGATGTATATTGGTGAATGGTTTTACGCAAAAAAGATTTTTTTCAAGATGGTCGCCAGTTTAAAAATGGCGGGAATTTTTCGGAAAAGTCTTATTAGTTTTTCATTTTAAACCAAAATAATAAATATCATAATTCGAAATTTTGGTAGTATATTAACAACATCTATCTATTTCACATGTATCCCGGGTTTTTCACCGTAAATGGGGGGTTGGGAAAACAGGAATTTGCGTTAATTTTGAGATGTTTTTGAAGTATAGCTTTATTATACTCAAATGAAAGGCAATTTAAAGTAGATTGCAAATATTGTAGCGTTTTTCTGATTCGGGCCTCAAAATTTCAAAATGGCCGCCTAATGTGGAATTTCGCAATTATTTTCTGATCTCTTAAAAGTATGGCTATATTATACTCAAATTGAAGGAATTTCAGAGTAGATCACAATTATGGCATTGTTTTTCTGATTTGCGCATCTGAAAATTCAAAATGGCTGACTAGAGCAGAAATTCGCCATTACTTAGAGTTATCTTGAAAGTATGGTTACATGATACTACAATGATTTAAAATATTTATTGAAGGTAAGAGTAGATGGTCAATATTACATTGTGACTGTACAGATTGATGATTTATACAGAGTGGGCCAAAAAATTTTGCAACCTTTTTAGAAGGCAAAAAAGTATCATAACATTATGGTATTGACATGAAATTTATTTTACAGAAACTTAACGATAGGCATATTTTACCATTCAAATACTTCAGCTAATACGGACTTCAAAATTTTTTGTCAGATGTTTGAATATTAATGGTAAATTGTTCATTTGTCCGAGATTTACCATTTTTCCTAGAAAATCTGACTTTCTATGATTTTATGTGATCAACAATAACACATTCATTATGTTTACTAAATCTGCTACTATCTTTGATAACTGTTTAACCAATGTCTGATACAGGTTTATATCAGTATCTAGTCACTATCGTAATATTGTTACACTGTATTAATTATTTATTAAACAAATGTTCTATGCATCCGCCTTTCACCTTCACAATCACATGGAGACGAGAACTGAACTGGTCAATGGCGAGATCCAGCAGTTCTTGTGGTAGTCGTCTCCACTTATCCTGCAGAACTTCTTATAGTTGATCAATAATTTGTGGGGTATAACCATTAACTACAATACATTGCTCCAGGTGCCCCCATGTGTGATAGTCCCAGGGGTTGGCATCTGGTGTATTGGATGGCCATTCGACTCAGGACTAATTTTCTTCAAAAGGGACATCTTTCAAGAATGGGGGCTCTTTCAGCCCCAAGTGATTACATATTCCAGCAGGATAGCGCTCCTGACCATAGACCAAATGTCACTATGGAATATCTAGAGCAAAATACCCCTTGATTCAATAGTCCTGATGAACAGCCGCCCAAATTAACACCACTTAACAAAGACTGCAGCAGAATTAGTAAACATTATAAATGTTCTATCGATGATCACATCAAATTATAGAAAAATTACAATTTCTAGGAAAATCGGTAAATCTCGGACACATGAACAATTTACCATTAATATTCAAACATCTGACAAAAAAAATTGTAGTCAGAATTAGTTGAAGTATTTGAATGATAATGCCTATCCTTAAGTTTCTGTAAAAAAATTTCATGTCAATACCAAAGGTTGCAAAATTTTTTGGCCCACCCTGTATAGTGTTCGTTGGGATTTGCTACTCCGTGGAGTTGTCATTTTCTAGTTACCCTTTGCATTCGTTTGACTTCACTTCTAAAAGAGAGCTTCGTCGTTTAACTAGACTCTGCACGCAGGGTAACAGTTAATCACCGCTGAAATATCTTCAGATGGAAAAATTGAAGAAGTAGATTGTGCCATGTTACATTCTCATTGGAATTTTGTTTTCTAGCTTTAAAAACTAAATCAACTGAAGAAAAAATTATTTAATCAAAAATTCATTTGGGACAGAGGCATTCCATGCATCGTATTGCTGTTTTGTTGATAAAATTTTCTATTGCAAATTATAGCAAAAATGCTCATTCCTAATGCATTGACATAGACTTCAATCGATCATTTGAAATCCTTGTAAATATTGACAGACCAATAAAACCCAAAAGTCATATACCAAGTGGTTTGTGTCATTATCCATTGAACTTCAGAATAATATAAAGAACAACCCCATCAATCCGTCTAACAAGCCATTCACTGTCTGTCTGTTTGATGGTATAATGAGGATTAAGCTGTAACTGTGTCTTCATCTGTAGAGATTTATTGAGGTGACATTAAAGTTAATCAAAAGTACAAAAACATGACATCCATGTTTTTTGATAAAGTCAAAAGATTTTGTCTAATGTTTTCCTTGTATGTGAATGCATTTCCTGACTAAAGAGACACATAAAAGAAAACATCACATTTAAACGCATTTTTCATAACTATGAATTGGAGGTGCATAGATCCCAAAGCTAGCATGAAGAGTGTGAAGTGAGGCTATTTTTGAAAGTTTCAAGGAGTAGCCTTGCAACAGTCACACATTTGCAAGAATCCAAAATTCCCACATGTCATCTTACTTTACCAAGGAACAACGAAACAGCATGAAAATGTGTACTTCTTGCATTGTTAGAGTATAATAAAGCTCAAACCATTGTGAATTCTAAATATTTCATGTCCACCATTTTCATGTCTGCCATTTTTTCTAAATTTCATGAAATTCATCAATTTTGACATCAAATTTTGACCCATTAAAATGGAAATATAAAATTGAATTTTGCAGACTTTATACTAAAATTTGTATATTTTACATTTTGTACATGTATGTAGTATAATTTTAAATGTTTGGAACTACTTTGAATTTACAAAATAAGCAATCAAATGACTATAGCTGTTGCAACAGTATATGAAAAATTGAAACATTTAAGTACAAGTCCTAACTTTTGTTTATTTCAGATAGTTTTGTATAAGGTGCAGCAAAGCTGTGGCCTTCTGTATTTTAGGGAGTTCCAGCCATGTTATTTTTTTCGAAAATATATATTTCGAAATTCACCTGTCAGTCATTTATGTTCCAAACTTTATTTTGGCTAGTTTGGCAAAATTTTGTGAATTTAACTTCAAATTCAAACATTATCCATGATGATTATTTTACTTCAGGATAACTAGAGAATTTTACCAAAGAATTTTACAATTTTGTATTTTTTTTATATATGGCTTCCATAGAACCCCACACACAATTTTGTCGCCTACTTTGATGTGTTGTAGAAAAATATTCAAAGAGAGTTTTCTCATGAAATTTGGCATACATTAAATTGAAACAATTTGTGACACCCAAATTTTTTTGTTTTGGGTATTATGACTTCACAGCAATTTGACTTCGGTTTCTAAATTGCTACGCATTTACAGATTTGACCTAAATTAAGCTAAATTTTGAAACAATTTGTAACAAATTGATTACTCATGAAATTTGGCATACATTAAATTGAAACAATTTGTGACACCCACATTTTTTGTTTGGGGTATTATGACTTCACAATAATTTGACTTCAGTTTCTAAATTGCTACGCATTTACAGATTTGACCTAAACTAAGCTAAATTTTGAAACAATTTGTAACAAATTGACTACAAAAAATGTGAATATTCTGGTCAATCCTATCCTATTAAACACCATATTATAATCCACTGGTACAAGAAAAACTGAACCAACCAGGAGTGACTTTTATAATGTTACAATGTTGTGATGTTACTCCTGAAAGTTCACATGTTTAATCCATGTGAATCATTTCCAACAAAAGGTAAGCCGTCGGTGGCCACCTGTGAGGTATTGGGCAAATATGGCCTCCCGATCGTAGGCCAACGAAAAATTGAGTGCAAGCTCACTGTTAATAATGCCTTAATTGTCTTAAACAAAATACAACCATTTTCTTGAGATTTTATGAGATGCGAGCTACTTGAAAGGATTTTTTTAATTGAGTGAGACGGTAGGAAATGATGTAGTGGTAGGATGGGATAGGAATCCAAGCAGGGATGTCTTTCAGTGCCCTGATAAACCATTTTAGACTTAAAGCCAACAAATCATATGATACATGCACCTGTCCATGTATTGAAAGTATTTAAAGGGGTCTTCACTCAAGGGGTCTTCGGTTCGGGGCAATAGCATGAACATGATTTAGGAATCTTTATACATGTGTGCTATTGCCCCGAACCGGTCCGTCTTCTCGCTGCAAGCAGGAGGAAAGTCTTTGTCACAAAGTTTTGCATTTTTTATAAAATCAAACGCGCGTCATTGAAACTCACAAGATGTAAATAGCATGTCATTTACATCATACCTTGATGGGGAAAAATAGATCTTATATGTTAGAAGTACTAAATAAAAGTTATCGTGAAAATGAGACAGTCGTTCTCGAGAGAAAAGAGCATAAATGCGCATTTAGAGAGTTTTGGTCCGTTTAAAAATCTGTAAAAAATTGGGGTACCTAAAAGCATCGGGAGGCATCATATATTTCAAATTAGACACGAGGAAGTCAATATTGAGCAAGTTATGGCTGTTATAAATTCAAATAAAACCGTTAACCCGTACCGGTCCAGCTTTTGACCCGTACCGGTCAATTTTCGTTAGCTGCGTATACCAAGGGTGCTTACAATATTCCTGTTTAGGAGTTAAACATCTTCAACACATAGTAACAATAGCTTAAGAGAACAGACAAATCATATGTAATGCAATAAGTTTGTAATCAAAATGTAATCAAAATGATTTAAATTCTCTTTAAAACTGCAAAACTGGAAATTTTCGTCGAATTTTGTTAAAACATTAATATTTCAAAATTGCTTGTTTTTCGTCAATATTACTCAAATTTCCAAATAAAAAAAATTTGAGTGTCACAAAATGTTTCAAGTTTAAGTATGCCAAATTTTATAAGCAAACTCTTTTTGGATATTTTTCTACAATACATCAAAGTAGGCGACAAAATTGTGTGTGGGGTACTATTTATATATTTGAAAGAATTTAAACATTTTCCCGATTTATGCACTTTAATCCCTAATAACTTACTGATTTAGAACACATTGTAGACCTTTGAGACATATTGTATCTGAGATTGTAAAGAACAGATCCCTATGTCAATTTTGGTTGAAAATGAAACTGCAAAATATACAGAGCAGGTATGACATGTATGGGTATACAGGTTACATTTCATACTTTTTAATAGATTGATTTTTTCCAGGAAAATGTTCAAAAACAAGCAGAAATGGCAATGGGTTAAACATGCACACAGGGAAACAACGACTGAGCTGTACAAGTCATTTGAAGAAACATTTGGGAAGTGATGAGGACCAATGAGAGCTCATGCTTTCAAGAAAAAATGAACTCTTAGCATAAACATTATCTGTTCTGAGAAGAAAGCCAGTTTGAATTAAGTTTTTATCTCTATAACAAGTACCGGGACAGCACTTTTAAGATTGCATAGATAAAATGGCCTTATATCTGAAACAAGCAATTTTTCTAGATTCTTTTCCCACTTAAAAGGTCATTATTGCTTATTGAAAATCAATGCCATGTTAACCAATGGAGCATTTGTTCAAGCTCAAATTAGAATATTTATTATTTCCAGTTCAGAAAAAATAACAATATAACCCCTAAACAGTTAGGCTATAGATAATTACATTCATAGTAAAGGGTGTGAGCAGATCTGCCGAGATCTGGGCACAATCTCGGAAATGAACAGATGAAATATTAGACAAGGGTATATTAGGTATCATTGGAAAGGTTACAAGTTTACTTATAACTATATTGAGCAATTATCAATGAAGAAATTCATATTCTAAAAACATAGGGGTTCATTTCATGTCAAAACTACTGACAATTTGGACATATCAGTAACTTTAACCAGCACTAGCTTTTCTAGGGGAAGGGGGGGGGGTAGAGTCACAATTTATTAGTTAAGATATGCCTCATTCAATTTTAAGAAAAGCCAGAACGGCATATCTCCCCACCCCCTAATCGTTTAGGGGTTAATAATACACTTAATAAAACTTATTAATGATAGGATAATTTTTTGATGGATAAAAATTTCTTGTGTATTAACTCATTAATTATTGGAAAAACAATATACATTTGTTAAGTCAAAGCATAAGTTATATAGTTGTGTTTTACCTTCACATGTGAAAACGTTAGGCTTAGTGTGTTATATATAATTTTACTGAACATCGGTGTCTACATCTTCCTGTACAGGAACTTTAAATTAGCTATATGTTCATGTTATGGTTCATTTAACTGGACCTTGGTCAGTTGGTCATTACTGTCACTATATTTTGTTGATGTCATAATTAAGGTTACAAGAACATTCCTTGCACATGTTGTCCTAACTTAACGTAACCAGAAGTTTGCCTACAACGTTCTATAGTTAATGTTACCAGAACTTTAACTTGGCCACGTATATGTGACGTTGCATAAGCACGTTAAAGTCTGTGATCTTATTTTTGCAGTTATTATTAAAGTTGCTACTACATTTCTAGCACATGCTATTTAAGTAAAATGTAACGTTTAATAAACATCTTTGCGAGTCCACACCTTCCTGTGCCTACAACGTTGCATATGTTTTCAGAACTTTGTTTAGTGTCTACATTCCTGGCACGTGATATTTAAGTCAAATGCAACGTTCTTTAAACATCTGTGCGAGTCCACACCTTCCTGTACCTACAACGTTCCATAATTAACGTACCAGAACTTTGAACCGGTCACGTTTATGTGACGTTGCATAAGCACATTACAGTGTCGTTATTTTTGCGAAGTCATTATTTATGTTGGTTCTACATTCCTGGCACGTGATATTTAAGTCAAATGTAACGTTCTTTAAACATCTGTGCGAGTCCACACCTTCCTGTACCTACAACGTTCCATAATTAACGTATCAGAACTTTGAACCGGCCATGTATATGTGACGTTGCATCGTTATTTTGCGAAGTCATTGTTACGGTTGGTTCTACATTCCTGGCACGTGATACTTAAGTCAAATGCAACGTTCTTGAAACATCTGTGCGAGTCCACACCTTCCTGTACCCACAACGTTCCATATCAAAGTTACTAGAACTTTAGATTGGCCACGTATATATGACGTAATGTAAGTACGTTACAGTCTCGTTATTTTGGCGACGTAGTTGTTAAGGTCCCTACTACGTTCCTGGCTCGTGATATTTAAGCCAAATGTAACGTTCTTTAAACATCTGTGCGAGTCCACACCTTCTTGTACCTACAACGTTCCATATCAACGTTACTAGAACTTTAGATTGGTCACGTATATATGACGTAATGTAAGTACGTTACAGTCTCGTTATTTTGGCGACGTAGTTGTTAAGGTCGCTACTACGTTCCTGGCTCGTGATATTTAAGCCAAATGTGACGTTCTTTAAACATCTGTGCGAGTCCACACCTTCCTGTACCTACAACGTTCCATATTAACGTTACTAGAACTTAAGATTGGTCACGTATATATGATATGACGTAATGTAAGTACGTTACAGTCTCGTTATTTTGGCGACGTAGTTGTTAAGGTCGCTACTACGTTCCTGGCTCGTGATATTAAAGTCAAATGTAACGTTATTTAAACATCTGTGCGAGTCCACACCTTCCTGTACCTACAATGTTCAATATCAACGTTACCAGAACTTTAGATTGGCCACGTATATATGACGTAATGTAAGTACGTTACAGTCTCGTTATTTTGGCGACATTATTGTTAAGGTCGCTACTACGTTCCTGGCTCGTGATATTTAAGGCAAATGAAACGTTCTTTAAACATCTGTGCGAGTCCACACCTTCCTGTACCTACAACGTTCCATATTAACGTTGCTACAACTTGAGACATATATTCTAACGACGTTATCACAACGTAAATTTGTTAGCTGGGACACAACTCATCAGACTAGTTCTATAACACAACGCATTCAGAATTTAACTTTTTATTTCTTCTGGGAGACTGTTCCTTATGGATTACTAATAAGGCTATAGTTTTTGCCATATTTTTTGTTTAAGAAAAGTTTGATTTATAATTTGTTTAAGAAAAGTTTGATTTATAAATTACCTCCAACTTGTTATATGTATGAAAATCTTTAGCTTTATAGTTGCTGATTTTGTGTCTCAATTTAAAAACCATTTTAGTAATATCAATTTTATACGATTTTAAGGTCTTTAAAAGTTGTGGACAAAGGTCTCTATCCACTTGGGTTCTTACTACATTTAATGTTGATCAATCAAATGTTGATCAATGATTAGGCCTATATAAAAATTTGTTATACAGTAACTCTTTTTTGATCATTTATAAAAATGTGTATGTTATTAGCATTACACATTTTCATTTTTGAAGTATGGCTATATATATATATATATATTTCGTCTTACCGTTGCGTAAAAGTTTATTTGTTTCAAGCCATGTTGTATCGTTTTAAGTTCTCGATTAAGAGTAGTTTGTAAAGGTCAATACTGGTTTTCCATTGATCAAGATTTTGTACTGGGTGTGCCAAAAATCTAATACCCAAGTTTAAAGATTGGAATATTGTATGATATATGTTAAACCATGCCATGTACTATATTTCATTTTATAGATTTACAATATGAAACCAGCCCATTAAAAACCTTTGTTTTCTTGTAGAATTAGAGGGTTAAATTGACAACAGGGGTATTATAAACAACCAAAAATAAAAAAATGAACATTCCAATTTTTTCTAAATCTTCCAGTCACAGGTGCACTCAATATGCTAGACACAATCGATAGTAAAAGATAGAAGTATTATGCAAGGAGGATTGGCTCCCAGGATCGAAACTCGATATTTTCCAACAATGAAAACGTCGAAATGTCGTTATTTTCTGAAATTAAAACCGACTATAAATTCAAAATAAACAGTTCAAAAGATTCGAACCAATATCTCGATCATTTCTTGTGAGTTTTGGAATTTTTCGTTTGGAAATAAGACCAAAATTCACGATTTAAATGTTGAAGTGAACAAAATGGCGGCTGTTTGAATTCGAATTTTGTATTACGACATACCCATATATGGGACAGAATATCGGTGGTGCACTCTGGGAGCCAATCCTCCTTGAAGTATTATGGGTGAATTTTGCACATAACTTGTCTAAATGTACCTTTTTTGAAGGTGCCAAAATTCATATTTCCCTCCATTTCCACAATTTGGAAATCTAGTGAATAATTTTTTGTCGCTCATGCCCCCCTTGGTGTCAATTGTAGCCTCTTACTCCACACGAAAACAAAGGTTTTTCAATCGGATGGTGCCACCATAAAGCACAACACAAAAAGTCATGTGACTACAGCATAACCTGTCAGACTACAACACCGTGCATCAGACTATAACACAAACCACCATAAAAACGCAACACAAAAAGTCATGTGACTACAACATAACCCGTCAGAGTACAACACAATGCACCGGATCATAACACAAACCAACATACAAACACAACGCACGTGACCATACCAAATCTCATAAGATTACGTCGTTCGACCCCTCCCCGTTTGATTGTGCATTACGATATTACTTTTCTGATTGTTTTCATAGCTTTTTTGTCTCTCCTAGGTTAGGACTTTGGTCCTTGTGGTCGAAATTTAAACTTTATACAACTTCATACAAGGATTCTGGCCGCAGCTTCAAGATTATGAATAATTACATGCGTTAATTAAAACCGTATATAGGTAGATACGGGATATACCCAAGAGGCATTGCTCACCTTCATATTTTAGGTGGTAAACTAAATATACTTATAGGAAAACTAAGACATTCATGTGCTTTGATTAATTATTCATTTTGATCATATGTAAATCAAACATCTATTTGAATTGAATCACTTTTGACTTATTTACTTTAATCGTCTGACAACACATATATAAAGCAATGTGCACATTCAGTTACAGATAACGTGCATACGAGGGTTGTCCCAGAAGTAATGCACTATATGCCCTAACTTTATCAAGCCAGCGTATGTATTTATTCATAGTTTACGACAGTCCACAGTCTTTTCAGTGAATTACTTGTCAATGTTATAATTATCATTTATCCAGCAGTTCGGTATAATCTTATGGCGTTGCTCAGGTCCAAGTTCACCATCTACTCTCCATACTTCCCGGCAGTTGGTAATCCTGAGGTAAATCGTTCGATTCGTTTTGCCATTGGTCACCATTTCGACCAGGATTGGTTGCTTCGTTTGGTTCATTCTTGCCTAGTCTTAAAGCACTAAGATTACTACGGTTGGGCATTGGTCGAGCACCGTCCGTTTTATTAGGCCATAGTCCAGACACCTTGTCCATTTGGCCACCTGTTGTTTGCATTTTTCCTACTTGTGTTCTGCTCAAAGGACGTGCACTACTTGACCATGCGCCAAGATTACCAGAAGTATTATTGGAGTCCCTGTTCTTATATGACCGGGGATCCCTAACATCCGGCGACATGGTCGTCATATGCATGGCGCCAGGGTGGCCGGGCATTTCAAAACCTTGGTTAGTGCTACTTTGGGGTTCCTGAAACAGAAAGCCTATAACATGTATTGCCAAAGGACCACGTAGGTTATCGCAAACAATTTCAGACGATTCTAACTTGAATTATGAACATTTTCTGATCATGAACGTACGAGTGTACCTTTTTGCTAAAATCCAACCGTTTATTATAATGTTGAATGCATAATTACAATGTGTTTTCCTAAAAGGAAAGGTGTATTTTAACAGCGACTTTAAAAAAACTGAGTTTGGATGAGCAAAATTAGCTAAAACCAATGCCTGAGCAAGTTTTTCAATGGGGAAATAACACGACGAACGCCAATCTAAAGAGGAATTCAGTTTTACTTTCAAGAACTAATTGATACATCAAAATAAAGAATAATAATGCATTTACAAATTGTAAAATGATTGTTTTTTTTGGTTAAAATGAGGTCAACATCTTCGAAAAGGCATGTTGATGGGTTGATTGCAAGTTAAATATCGAGTCCGATTGGCTTTATTATCATTGCATATACTTTTCTTTGATTTAATGAATGATTCTAAAAGATATACCTGTCTTCATGGTCAGAAAATAGTCATAATCCAAGATATAGCCGCCTAGAATTGTTTGCATTAACCTATTTACAGTGTACATGTACCCGAACCTTTTAAAACGTAAGAATAGAACGAAATACTGCTGATGTAATTATTCGGGAAACAGATTGATTTTGTTTTATATTAAAACATTTATCTAAAGTTTACCGTTTTCCCCGTCTTTGTCTTCTTTTTACATTTGCAAATGATTACAACTATGATTAAGATCAATATCGAGGAACCAAGACCGACAATTAACCAGGCCCACCAAGGATAGCCAGCACATGGCGAACGTGGATCGCATTCACAAACGAAACTATTTATCTTATCAACACACGTGTAGTCAGGTCGACAAGGTGATGAGAGACACTCATCAATATTCTGTTCACAGTAATCTCCAGAATAACCTAAAAATAGCATAATAAATGAGTTTCCCAAGTTCAATACAATGAAACCTGGAAAGGTAACACGGTAACAGTCCTAGAAGTGGAACACATCTGTTAGTGAAATACTTTTCAGAGTCTAGGGAGCCACTTACTTAATCCAAGTGGAACACTTTGTAGAGGTACCAAAGGTGTTCCACTTAGACAGGTTTTGCTGTACTTTTACAATACATATAGATTCTGATTGTATTAGGCTTTGAGTTCTTGCTATCGAGTTTAGTGTTTTAATCATGAAAATATCTATGTAGTTTAACTCTCCAATAGAGAAGAAAATCATGGAGAATGTAAATTGTGTGAAGCACAAGTCCTTTAAACAAAATTATTATATAGATAGTTAGGTATCTTTGTTAATTACCTAGTTGACAATCACATTTGTATCCCTCGAACCCTCTACTTCTATTAGTACTGGAGCAATCCGTATCATTCACTGCCTCCCCATTACATACTGCATTGTTCTGGCATTTGTTCTCCAGCACATATATGTTAATGTCCAACGGATCAGACATAGCTTCATCCTGATCACTGGCAATGACTTGAATACGGTCTACTCCAACGAAATCTTTATTTGGAGTGTATTCTACCAAGTAGAATAACCATGCTATATGGTCAATGGGTAATGACAGGTTCGGAAAGAGGCATGGATAAGGTATGATTCCATCAAAATTGTTGAACAATTTTACCCATTTTTGCTTCCTTTTTTGCTGATGGGTTTCTGCATCACTACAATTTTGTAGGCTAAAAGTGAAATTCGTAATTGGGCCAGTTAACATCGTCGTTCCATTAGATGAATTTCGGACGTTTAATGCAATATCGTCGAGCACATCGTAGTCGTAGACACCGAGAAGGAAATTTAGACTTGTGTGAATGTCCTGACGTACATACTGCTCAACTGTTACATCTACACCATGATATGGCACAGGAACCTTGTACACCCCTTCATAGATTACATTAGCCACTGGATTGTCGTTTTCTTGTTCAATATTAACAGTTATAGTTCCCAGAGTCTTTAAACTCTCCTGAGTATCAGTTCTAACCTCTTGAACTATGAAGTGTATAGGGTCTGAGCCATAGTAATGTGGAAACATCTTATAAATAAATGTTCCGTCTCGCTCTATTGTAACGGTACCTAATACAGGACCTGGTTTCGTTTTATCAATAAGAAATACAACCTTGTCACCCTCTTCGTCCCGAGCACTTAGTTTAAACGAAAATCTCTGACCACTATGCTCTGTAATGTTCATGTGGTCGCGTGATGTTATTTTTGGAGGGGTATTCTTAAATTGCTCATTAACTTCACTCAGTGCAAATTGCGTTTTGCCACCATAATGTGTTGTTTGACGTTTTTGTCTTTTTGTCATTTCTGAAGCATCTGAGCAGATTTGGAATTTCATAACTCCAGGTTCATCCGTTACACTTTCAACTCCTTCACAGTCTGTGTTTACTTTCCTCCAAACCAGTGTGTCTGATTAAATTAAAATGAGTTTAAATCAAAGATTATAGAAAAATAATAATTATTATTTCAAGTTAGCAGCAATGTAATGCAATGCAGTGCAATACATGCAGTAAGAACTACTGACGCCACCCCGGTCTGATGGGGTAGTCCAACAGAAAATCGAAATGTTTATTACCGACCAAAACACATCAGTTTTTTCAGTTTTAACTGACTTAATCCCTAATCATTACATCTGTATGTTAGGAATACAAATTTCAGTATACTATACCTGAATCCCAGGATATGAGAGTCAAGTTACTTGTCGTTTGGTCAATGTTAGCTGCATATACATCTAAAGTCAAGAAACCATTTAAATTCCTGTTCACTGTATTGACAAAGAAACTTACACCACTCCATTTTCCCAACCTACAGTAAAATATTTTAGAAACAATTTTAAGTATGGTCAGGGCAAGAAATAACCGATGTTAAATACATAATATATTAGTTAAATACCGTTTTCTTTATAAGGTTTATAAATACATATCTTTATTTTCCCTTGTCTGCATTTCTATAAACTCCTAACTTAATATTCACTAGTTTTGTTTGTCCCTCTTTACGTTCAACTAACTGGCACTGAATGAGCTAAAACGTTAACAATGGAAATCGTTTTGATCACTACAACAACTTCATGTAAATTGCTCAGAACCATGGGTTTCAGTTCAAGTGGTCATCAGCATGTTTATCTTCTTACATACCTATTCCTCAGAAAACGGTCCGTTCTATTCATTGTAGTTCTTGGGTCTACTACATATGGTTTGAACCTAAGAGAGCCATCAGACATGAACTCTTCCTCTACATCATGCTCATTCAAAGTTCCACAAGCCAGTAGACTATCTGCGTTAGCGCCGTAAGCGTGAACTTTAACAGGCGTGTCAGGTAAATCAACTGACATCTCACATCCTTCATCGGCAGGCTTAATCATGTCAGTGGATCTCATTTTTAACTGTTTTGATGAG
Source organism: Owenia fusiformis (assembly GCA_903813345.2). NCBI lineage: Eukaryota > Metazoa > Annelida > Polychaeta > Sabellida > Oweniidae > Owenia > Owenia fusiformis. The sequence goes on along the minus strand of CAIIXF020000005.1, from coordinate 13,205,347 downwards.
GCAACTATTGAGCAGACATCACCTGGTTGGCAAGCCTCTATACTTGTGTAGATGGTCCTAAATAATAAATACAATGGTTATAGCTAAGCTATGGTATGGAGGTAGAAATTTGGAGACCATATTAGTTACATCCTATTTTGTAATTCTCACCACAATTTGGCAATAATTAAGCAAAGTTTCATAGCGTTTAGGAAAAATCAATATTTATGACAAAAGTAGGGGGTACATAGAAAATAATTAATAACTTTACAACAACACTAATAATGCATTTCGCTCAGAATCTAGCTTTTTCCTCAATACGTGATACATTATGATTTTTGTTACACAGAACGTATGATAACTAATATATAAATTGATGTGTTTTTTCCTATACTGATAATGTAAACAGAACAACAGTGACAGGTTTTTGGAGACATCAATTTACCTTCCTGGTTCCATTCGGAATCTATTTAAACCAACAGATTTTGGATCATAGACCCCCTTGGCTTCTGATATATTCATTCTCCCATACGGTTCCATTATAATTTCACCATCTTCCACCTCCAGGGATCCAAACTCAAAGTCCCCTTGCTTTTCTTTGGGGGCTATGTTTACTTTGGAAATGATATCATCTGACGATTCAGTAGATCCCGCAATGAAATCTTAACAACAGAATAGTTTTATATTCTCTTTTGGCATTTGGTATCGTGTTTATAATATGCTACCCAACAATACATTTTATGTCTTAGTTAAATTGGGATCATTTATGAAGATTAATTAGATTCGTTTTCAAAAAACGAACTCACAGATCATTGCATAGTCACCAGGCTTTGTCGTTTCTTGCTTCCAGTTTATACCAATGCCATTTTGATCTCCACACACACTGACATTACTTGTTAGGTTGCTAGGTATGTCATACGATGACCTACATGTTGTATTTACCTCTACATAGGCAGTGATGTTCTTAGGCAGAGCTACCATGACACCTTTTAAAACACAAACATTGTGTAATGATATTATTCATGCGAGAAGTCTCAGAAGTACTCAGCTCTAAAAGCTGCGCGAAAAAAGACATTTCTCGGAATTGCCGACTGACATCTAAGGATAAACAATTATGGGGGGGGGCGTGGTTATCAATGATGTTACATACCCGATGTAGAGTTGACCGTTTGTCCACCCGCACGATTTGTAACCCTAACAGATACATAGTATGTGTGTCCATCTTGAAGTACATCACTTAGATCGTCACTTTTACCAATCTTTTGAGTACCCATCCAGCGGAAGGACTGTATGTCAGTCAGGAACGGTTCGGTTCCTATTGCCCATTCAAACCCAACAACCTGAATCATGGATAGTGTTTTTAAATGAGTGTGCAATAAAGCAAGGGCGTTACAATACCCGGGAATTTATCGGTTCGTGCAGTACTTGTTTGTGATAGCGCCCTCTGTAGGTCACTGTGCTTATAGTAATTATATTGGATAATCACATTTATGCGTGCGCGCGCAGCTCATCCACTGAACGAAACGCCACTTCCCGCTGAAATCACCGGGTATTGATCTTTCCCTTGAATAAAGTAGCTCATAGAAAACAATAGATATGCAAATGCAATCGGAAATGGTCAGGTGTTTCTTTGTCATCTATGTTGTGACTGTATGCAGTTTCGGATTTCCGTAGAACACAAGAAGAGGGTCCAAAGCATGTGGTAACTGTGTCACTGAAGTAGCATAATTTAAGGTCACAATGTTTCTTGTAAACTAATTTGATATTTTCTGGGTAATATAATAAGGGTCGGTTTGAAAGAAATGATATACCCATTACCCAACCCTTTAATCTTAACGTATGAAAAAAAGTTTCCTATACCTCTTCATTAACGTTGCAAGTTTACCAACCTTACTCTCCAGATCAAAGCCATCCCATCTTGCGCCAATTGTACGATTTTGACCCTGAATGTATACTTTGTTCTTATCAGACACCGACAAGTCCAAGTGATACAATATATCTATCAATGGGGGAGTTGTGTCTATGGTAATTCCGTTGGATGTCGCTGTCGTATACAATCCTGATCCTAATAAACCATACATGGTAAATGATGACCTCTTACTTTTATGTTATAATGTTGGACATGAGCAAAATCAAAGCGATAAGATTGGGATGATGCCTAAACATTTTAAGTTGTGAAAAATGATGGGCATGGGAAATAACGATTTCTTTCTGCAAAATATTCATTATAGTTTGAGCTATATTTTAAGTGTCCATTCGGGAGAGGAGTTGGTGTTATAGAACCAAATAAATTCAAACTTTTCTCCACTGCACATAATTTAACAAATACCAATTACCAGTTAAGGCTTTCACGTGTACAAAGTATGTAGCGGCAACAGTTCCAGTTTCGTTTAGGGTGGTGTTGAAATATTGTTTATCATCTAAATTAAGGTCATCCCAAACAACAGTGTACATCTTCATTGGTTCAACACAGGACTTATCACAGAACATAGCATCACATGGTGCAATACACGGTAGACACGTTGTAACCACCTGAAAATATAAAACAGTCAGTTTATCGTCGGTTATAGCTATAGTACATACATATGACGCTTATGAGAGAGAAGTTCGACGTTGACTGGTATATACCGAGTGAAAACCAACCAGAAATACATTTCTAATTTCCATTTTCTTTCATCCAATAAAAAATACTCCTAATTGTGGAGATATAAACCATTAATAAAGTACAACATGGAAACGAAATGGCAATGTTACATCAACAGAGGGGAAGACACATAAAAATGCGAATAAGAAATTAATTTCGCTTTGGTTCGATGTTTCTTCCTGTTAAGCTATCATAGGTACTACAAACAGCATACCTGCTGGAATGGTATCACGTCTGCCACAATTTTATTTGTTCCTAGTCCCATACTGAAGGTTGTTATACCCGTTCCTGTATTTTGAAAGGGCTTGCCATAATTGCATGGGGTTCCTTTAATTTGTGGCAGACTAAAACATTTGATGTGTTTTCAAAAGTCAAATGTCAAAAAAAATTAAATTTAATTATTACGAGAAATGTCAGGAGCTCAATTAAACTGAAAATTTTTGATACACAAAGATAGGATATTATTCTGTCTAAAGCAATTTAATATTTTTACTGCTGGAGGGTATTATTGAAACTACACATCGCAATACCTGATTTGGGCAAAAGACGCCTGAACAGAGGGTCGATTAAATGGATCGTATGCCTTTGGATAAAAGAAATCCTTGTTCCGGACTGCCATACTTAGAAGTAATGGAGCGTCTAGCCTTGGGATTTGGTACATTACTATTATTACCTTTCCATCTACTGCAAGTTCAATTGAGTTTGCCTCCTACACAAATACATCATTCATGTTATTTTAAAATAAATTTTATCCGCTATTTGCCGCATAATAACAAATATAAAAAAATCAAATGTCAAAAATGGGTTAACGAGTATATAGATATTACTATATATAAAAAGCACATGAAATGCATATAAGTAAAGTAACATATTGCAATAATCAATACTTAATACTTGGTTACTTAAACCCTTTGGATACGATTTCCAGATCTGTAACTTTAAAGTCTCGTATGATCAAGTCCTTATTTGTTTCCATTTTGACATGCATTATACCTTTTTCAATATGATGGTGTATACATGGAAGGCAGTTGACGGATCGAAATCCAAGAGTGATATTTCTTTTTTGGACTGCTTTGGATCATTAAGCCATTTACACCACAACGCTGCATAACTGCTATTTTTGCCAGGTAATGCTGTAATAATGATGTTGAATAGTCTATATTATATATGCGCAGGGACAAAAGGTATTTAATATCAGTATACTCTTGCAAAAACATATGAAAATTGTTCTCAAGATATGTTGTGTCAACAAATTTCCGCTCTGATCACGTTATGGTATTATGGTTTTCAGGTATTTGGATTTTGAACTTGCAAATGAAATGTTAATACTGTTTAAAGCTCGTTGTAAATTATACTGTATTTGATGCTTGGTAATATACTGATATTGTGGACTCTACCTGGGTGCAGCTGGAATCCACAGGAGTTCTGTAACATTGATGCATTTAATGGACCAGTGTAGGAATCATCCTCCAAAGTATATGATTTTGTATCTGTAGAAATTACGCCACCATTGAGTAGCATCGTTTGTGAAGTATTTCCTGTAATGTTATCAGGTAGATAATAAATACAAAATTAATATTTATTCAAACAAAGTGAATTTGAAATGACACCATGGATTTGACTTTATGTAATACTTATGATCAAAATATCATTTACATGATATCACAGAGTCGACACTTTTTCAAAACCATAGGATATTCGTTTATCCAATGGTAAGGTGGAAAACACTTGAAAATGACTTCTCGAGCAAGTCCTACAACCATAAGGCATTAGTCTATAAATTTTGAATCAAATCCGTTTACTGGAATTTGTTTATCCCCCGGACACACACACACGAACGGACAAACGAACGAACGAACGGACGTACGGACAGACGGACAAAGGAACGGCTTCTCTTTATCCCTACAAATTTCGTTCTATGGGATAACTATTCCCAAGTAAACAAAAAATATCAAAAATATTAAAGAACACTGAAAAATTTCGACGTTCTTTGGTGTTTCGCTAAAATACATTTTTGAACAGCAAATATATATTCATGGGATATTCAATCTTTATTCTTACCTAATAATAAATGTTCTGTTATATTGATGTCATAATCAACAAAAACACCAGGAGGGCCCTCCCTCAGCACCACACTAGTCACCCCATATAAGTCTGACATAGCTGCTTTCATTTCAAACTGCAATGGTTTCAAATTAGTATCATTCAAATTATTGAAAATTGAAAGGAAACTTTTTGGTGATCTAATAATGGTTGTGGAACACATATATGATAGTTGGGCTATCCAAATAGTTGGGCTATATAAATTACATTGTTTGAATGGCAGATGTGCTGGACCCTAGAGTACTAGCATTCGAAAACTTCAAAAACTAATACTGTTTAGAAGAGATGCGCTAGTAAACGTTGTAAATAGTGGTGTGTAACTTGAGTTCACATAAGCTACATGTAGAATCGTACAATATAGATAGATAATTCTCCATTTCGCTGTTCGCTCTTTGAATCAGAACGTTCGCATATATGGTGCATATATGTACTCAAAAAGGACAAAATTTGATTGGTCAATATTTTTCAACGATGCATTTCGTGTAGCTATTTGTGAGACCCGAAAGTTCTAAATCAAATTAATTACGCAATTTTGTTTTTACACCCGCAAGCTAAATAAAAAAATGACACCATCGGAATTCTTCTTCTTTGTCATTGAATTAATAGTCAGTATACCAGATTTAATCAATAAAAGATTATACAATTAACAACAAAATTCGGAAACGAGTATGTAAGATTTGCTTTCGAACCACTAAACTTGACCTAGATAATAGCGACGTGTCTTCTTTGGTCAAATGCTCAGTTGTTTGTGGGTTTTCAACGTAACTCTATAATGTAATATGAAGATGAGTACTTTTATTCAGTTGTTGCATCGATGTTACAGTTTGTAGTGCGGTAATATTGGCATGAACGTGTTGAAAGTCGAATGGAATTGCTTTTTCCAATATGGCGACTAGTCACGTGACTTCTTCTCTTCCGGAATATACTCCCATTTTCAATCATTGTTTTCACCCCGTTAGGAGCCAATAAAATGAAAAAAAATATATGTTATATAAAGATTATTAAAAGACTAATTGTTTCTGATAGTTTGTTTTCTCCGATCGCATGGAGATTCGATCGAAAATATCGCTTGAAAAATGGGTATGAAAATCCCCATGTTAAACCAACGGGGAAAAACAAGGTAGAAAAATTTTGTTCCCCCGCGAACTGCATCATGGGAAATATTTTGACCTTATAAGGAAAAACTTTCGCGCCATCTTTATTAGAGATTCAATACTACCGAATCCGCGATTTTAAGAATTGTAGTACTACAATGCACCATGGCTTCTTACTTTATATTTCCCAGAGGTGCCATCTATTGTCATTTCCACAGCTCCAGCTAACATACGTTTTGTCTTCACATCGGGGATCATATTTAATTCAAGAAAACCACCCTCACTACTAGACTGTGAACAATAAGATGATATTAGACTAATAGTAATGACAAATCATGTTTAAAAATACTAGGATGGGAGACTGCTACATTATCAATGGTATAGTTGCAACTGATTGAAGCAATTATGGATCTATTGCTTTGGACGGAGATCAGTAAAGCTTAATTGCCAGTTTAAATCATAGAATCCTCATTCAATCAATGGCGTATTAATTATTAATTCACCAGCCATAAAACAAACTCTAGATCTAAACGTTATCTGGATGCATTAATCGAGAAGTACTTGAGATAATTATTTTAAGAAGTGACAGGAATTTGGAGTTAAATGCTTACTAGATGTTTCTCGTGTTTTACATTTCCCTCCACTCCCCATATACCAACGTGGTTGATTGGGTTCCAGGTTGCCATTGTTAGGTCCACGATGTTCTCAGGACATATATCAGCATCTCCCGATGGTTTTAACTGATGCAAAAATGAAGCTACAACAAAGCAAAATGTTCATTGCCAAAAAACTATATCTTTTTAAAAATTATTTTGTAAAAAGTATTTGAATACGAAGTGTTTTTATTTTATCAGTAATTCGACTCACCATTTATATATGCTGTAGACGTTTGGAATTCCACATCTGTACTGTAGTCAATACCATCTTTAACTACACCTGGTAGTGGTGGATGTTGGTCCAACAAGATTGGCACAGTATAGCTGGTAGCTATGAGACCTGCGCAATTGCTTGCCTCCATTTGTATGAAGTAAGTTCTATCGTTCTAAGGGAGAGATATGAGTAGTATAGGATGTAAGTTATGATCCAAGTTTGAAATGCCCGCCCAAACTACTACATGTGATAGGATTTGCAAAGCCTTGACCGAAATACAAGGTATAATGTTAGTGATAAACACTTATCAAGATTTTATAAAATTTTCGAAAATACCTTAAGATACAACTGGTAGAATGTATATGATGTTTCCTCGGGTTCTAAAACAACAGCTTCTGTTATAGCAATTGATGGGGTCCTCATATCCCCTTCTACACATAGTTTCCCTTGAAACAAGGTCACTCTATAGTTTTCTATATTAGAATCGGGATCTGTGTAATTTTGCCAAGATACTGTCAGTCTGTCAGTTTGATCAGCAAACATGACGCCCTAAATGAAAATCCGAAAGTAAAAAGAAACTTGCAGTGCAAAATCCCAAGTAATGTATACGTTAATCTTTAAAAATGAATTTTAATTGTCATAGGTTAAGGTATTTCACTCACCAGGTCATTTTTAGGACCAACTGTTACAATTCCAGAAATGGGAGGCGTTGTATCAACTAATATTTCCTTGGTAACCATTGAGCATATTGCAGATTCATCGGTTGCTATGACAACAACCAGGTACACATTCCCATGTTGCATTTTTAGGTCGTCTTGTTCTACAAGGGTAGCTTTCAAAACGTTTGTCATTGGCTGAATATCGAATGCTTCGAGGTATTTAGAATTTTCGGCAACCTTATGTTCAAATAATTGCTACAAAGAAAAGGACACAATTAGGGTAACTTCAGTATGATAAGTATTTAATCATAAATCTTTCAATTCCATTCATAGTTACTAAATACATGTTAATATTTACAATAATATGAAAAGGCATTTACCAATTGTTTGCAGCTCAAGTCCTTCACAGCAGACAGATTGGAAGAAATACCCCATTGGTAAAACATAATAGGTAAACCAAACTCAAAATCTTGCCAGGAAAATGATATGTCGTTGGTTGATGGAATACAGCTGAAAATACAAATATAATTTTCATTTTCGTTTACATACATCTATCAGCTCATCTTTTATATTTGCTAACAAGTACATTACACAACTTGGTATTATAGGCTCTTCAATGGCACCAAAACTGGGCATTAAAACTTTTTTAACCCTCTATTCTGACAGCCTATAAATACAGTACTAAAATGAAAACTACGTACTCTGCGAGTTGCATTTGTCCTTGTCTTACAACTGTTCCCCCAACACCAACTCGTATGCCATTTGATGTCTGGGTACGTGAGGCACTAGAACTACCAAATGCTCTCACAGTAATATAATAGTGTCCTATTCCTGGTAACAATTCTAGATCGGTAAAGTGGTAAGATTGATTTAAATCTACCCGAACAAATGGATGAATGTTTGTTCTCGTGTTGGGATAGCGACGGTCATTTCCAACTGCAACTTCGTAGTAAATTATTTCTTGATGGCCTCCGATCCTGGGATCAATATCAGGGTTACCTAATGAAAATTCGAAAAGAACAGATTATAAACATAGTCCTTGCACATGGTATGTTTCTTAAATAATTTTTTATGGTGCGAATTATCTGAACCGTGAAGTAAATCTGAAGTGAAATAACAAATATGCTCACCACCATCAATCAAATCTGGATTTTCCTCTTTTGTTTTTCCAAATGCATCCCAGTTTCCCCATAGCTCTGTTATGGAAGGTTGCACATTGAAATCAACTCCGAAAACAGGCCCATCTCGTACAATACCCGGCATTAGTGGTTCTTGTCTTACAGTTATACCATCAGAACGTTCAGTGTGTACATATCCGAGGGAATTCACCCCCTGTACAATGACATAGAATTCGTCCCCGTCTTGCAAGTTCAACCCATCATATGTTCCGAATAGTTGACCTAATAAGTAAGTAGAACTTTTTGCTGTATACAATTTTCTAATATTCCGAATTCAATGTTAATACACTAACTACACGATAATGCTCATTTGTACCTTCAGGTAGCTGTTCTGGTTTCATGAAAACAGTGCTATCAAGTCTTTTTATACTCCAAGTGTAACTCTCCATCGGGCATGGGTCGCCACTGAAGTTCCAAGTGGCAGTTAACTGCTCTCTGTCCTTTTGGTAGTCCCTTCAAAGTAGACCCATTATAGAGTTAATATAATGTAATGTAATAAATGTAATATTACAAACCAAGTAAACTATTTAGTAATAAAACTATAAGTGAGTAACGTAAAATACTAAAATACATTACATGTCTTTTCCAGGTGAATCACCATCAAAAACAGTAAATGAACCCAATGGTGAAAGTCCCGCAGAAATACGACTGATGAAGACACCGTTTGATATTGAAGTAGATTGGAGTCCTGCTGCGTTGGTTGCTCGTACGATAACAAACACCTTTAAAGTACCAGCGTTTCAAATAAATATAACGTTAAGTCACATGATATGGAAAACTCCAAATTGATTATGAAGATTTCCTGAATAGGTTCATGATAATTATAGGAAATTAAAAATGTTATCGTTTGTATGAATAATGTCATGTGACACTGTTTTTATAAGTGTATTTATGAATGTACCTGTTTTTGTTGGGTCAAATCAAGATGGTCTATGTTGACAACATTGATGTCTGGTGGAACATCGAAAAATGGTTTAAGTTCAGAACCACCTGAAGTGTTCCCAACAGCAACCTCATACCTGAAATTATGATATAAAGTTGGTGTCCAACTGACAATTCATGTGCAGGTCTGTACAATTCATAAATGTATTGTTTAAAGTTGTCAATTTCATACTTACTTCACAATTAGTGATTCATCATCTGTAAAATGCATCCAACTAGCGTGGAGATTCGTCATGGAGGTTTGACATTTTGAATCAGCATTTTTACAATCTGTAACATACGATACTGGCTGATGAAATTAACAAAGAAAAAAGAACAAAAAAAACACAAGAACAACGTGCAAAGTGCAGCCTTTGACTATGGTCATTATTTTACGATTTAAATGAAAATACATTTAAAGCGCCTATATAAAGTTTAAACAATCTTACCAAATGTTATCCAAGTGTGATATGTGAAACTTTTTTTTTATTTCAAAAAGTGTTTTATCGTATATGTTAAAAGGTGTGATCCTTCTTGCAATGAAAACAAAACGAAAACGATTATTCCAAATAAGCAATTTAATTCCAATAAAGACTTAGGCTCAAAGTGTTCAATGGATACACTTATACCAAAAACCACATAGAAACATGAAGTGTCGTTGTGTACAAAATGCTTATACATGAACTATCAGAATACTAATAGATTTTATAATATTATAACAATGCATCTCTTTTACTCACCATCTTCAGAAGAACACCCTCTATGTGACCAGCTTGCATTTGAAGATGTCGATGTATTAACTTGTATAACGTCATTTAATTCAACAACCCTGCCAGGCACTGGTGGCGTTCCATCCACAAAAATTGGTAAGGAGTATGACTCAAGTGTCAAACCAGCAGCATTTGTTGTTTTCAAAGTCATGAAATATTGACCCGCAGGTAGATTCAAATTTCGGTATTCTGAAAGTACAACTAGGAGTTTTGATGAATGATTTGAAACAAAAATGTTTAAAATCTTCATCCGTTATTTAATATTTTTTCCCATGTATTATCCTTCAGCATATCAAAATTTAAAAATGCTATAATAAAGAATTTACGGTAACTAGTACATGTAACATAAAATTGACTGTTTGTAAATACATACCTCTAAACACGATGGTTTGCGTATACGGTGGAAGGATTACAAATTCATGTATATTATCTTCGCCTTCCCGTTCTCCAAGCCCTGAAGCAAAGTTGTCCACGCCACTTTCTGCATCCACGAACCCTGTCCAGCTACACACGATGTCTTCGTTCTCCTTGAGATATTGCGTACATTGTATCAGTCCTTCTGTTGGTGCGCTGTTGTCGGCTATTAACGGAGGACTGTGAAGTCGCTTTTCAAGTCCGACCTGTTTGAGATTACAGTCAACGCGTAGGGATTAGTAGTGTGTGGGACCGAAGGAGAAATGTTATTCAAAACCGACAGTACATTTTAGTATTACGTACCTATAGGGCTTCTTGGATCCAAAATGGATTTTTGAATATTGATTTAAAAACTTAAAAATGTGAACTATCATATTCCAGCGTTTTATCTACCTCGATATTCATTGGGTACGGTATAAATACTATTATTAATATGTTAATTTAGCTCGATAATCATTTTACCTGGTTCTCTGATAGAATCAACAAGAAGTTGGGTTTCCCACCCGTGGCTGGTCGTACTTGTCCTGCCTGCACCCCAGATGCCCCGCCAGCTAGTGTCATATTGTGAACCTCACATCGGCCTGGTATCGTACCATAGCAGTAACTGGACCATGCGATGTTACTCTCGGGGTCAGAAATATTCCAATCGGCGGTGATAGAGTCTACAGATGGCTGATACAGCGATATAGGATTTGTTATAAGTGTGTTATTGACATTAAGATCAACTCCGATGTCTGCCAATGATACCTGTAGGTATGAATGAAAATGGATGAAAATATAGCATGTTTGGTGACTGTTTTAAATAAAAAAAATTATTCGAAAAAAGCAATTATTTCGAATATTAAAAAAACAATATTTCCGACACAAACCGCGGGCCAAATCATGGGTCAAAATCAGGGGTAAAACGAAACGTCACTGTAAAGGCAGTATTGCAATAGTGTTGCTTAATAACTACTTGTAAGGTAGAGAGAATGGTGCAATTGGCCCCCTTGAAGTTGAAGTATTTTATTTTTATGTCATACCTGTGGTGGTGTAAGATCAACGATGAATCCGTTAGACACACCTTCCAGAGTGTTGCTCTTGCCCGTTCTTCCCCTGACTGTCACGTGATATGAATATGTATGTACAAGATGCACTGGGGCGTGTACTGTTCCCGAGTAGTTTGTCTTTATACCAACATCAGTTTCATTATCACCATCTATTATAATTCCTTTTGTGGAAAATGGGCGAATGTCATCCAACCCCTGACCAGTGCCGACGGCCCACTCGAATGTAGTGTATCCTTTAAGAATAGTAGATTGGGATAAAACATTAATTGTATAATTTATTTTAAACGTTTTGTAAATGTTACATTACTTACCAAATCCACTCCTGAATCCTTCAAAGTGGGCTGTGACTGTTGCCTTGTCTCGCTGTTTGTTCACATCTGGAATACCTCTAACGCCATCTGAGATTATTCCAGCGGCATCAGCTTCGATTATCTTAATAGGCCTAATAGATAAAAAATGACATTATAATATATTTAGCTAATACATGTTCGTATACATCAATTAGAAGTACCATTGGAAATATGTACGTGACTTACTTCGATGTTATATTTTTGGAAAATTCTCCTGCTCCATTCCGTGCTTTAACATTGATATAATATAGAGGTCCTTTCGTGAAGTCATTAAACAACAGAAGATTCAAATTGTCCAAGTACCCATCAGTGCCAGACCCCATTTCGTGATAATCCAATATATCAGTGTCACCTGCAATCAATCGCAGTAGTTTACGAAAGGTGATAGTTTTATTTATTTGCATAATAAAAAATCTAGGTAGATGCCTACAATTTTGATCCCCTTACTTCTAACCACCATGCTTTTATAAACTTGAAAAATAAAGCATTTTTGTATATGCACCTGACAGGTTATTATTCCACGGGTGTTAAAACATGAATATACCATGAGCACATGCTTTGAGGATCCGCGTTGTTTGAACCTACCGCCGAGCACAATTATACATTAAGACCCGTTACACAGACATGATACCGCCGAGCAAGCTCATTGCATCATCGGGTCTGCTTTACCCCCGTGTATTCCGCAGATACAATATACAGGGACAAAATTCAACATGATCGACAGAATAAAATAAGATTTACTCGGAGAGGTCCCAACTGCAACGTAATAATCCTGGATACCACTCTCGGGGTCGATTGCCAGCCACGTTGCCTGGATACCAGTGTTGTCAGCAGATACCACCATGCCATCTATAATATCTTCCATCTCTCCGGCAGAAACGCCAACACGTACATACTGCATCTGGAATCAGTGACCACGTCAAATGAAGAAAATTCTTACATATGCATGAACTTCTACAACATCAAACCAATTATGAGATGAATGCAAAGTAAAATACATACCATTGGTGGTGTTGGGTCAACCTTAACGCCATCAGTGTTATGTACTGATGTTAGCCCAGCATTATTCACAGCCGATACACGGATGTTATACAGTGCCCCTGCTTTAAGATTTAGAGATTTAGCAGTATATACAGTGACGCCCGAATCCAATTCCAATGGCTCATCACTGAAAAAAATCGATTATATATTAAATATATAATATGTATATAATTTCAATCTAGTTTTACATTTAATTTACTCAGTCAAGTAATATTCAACTTAAATGTTTTCACTGTATATGTTATCTATACATTACCCAATGGGGAATATCTGCTTTGTTGTGCCACCGTGCAGCTCATACACAGTAAATTGGTGGTGATTTATCCCAGATTCTGGGTCATAAAATAACCAGTTTGCTGCCAACTCATCTAGACTACTCTGTAAAGTAGAGATATACGTATGTTAACAACTAGAAAAACAAACCGTTTCATGTAAATTACTAGTAGTCTTGATATACACTTGGTGTTTAGATATAGATTTGGATTTACGTACGGAGAATTGAGCATTTGTTTCAGGTTCGACGCCGTCACCAAGGTATTGCACCTCTGGAGCTGTTAAATCTACTGTAACTCCTGATGAGGTTGTTGTAATGGTTGATCCTGCCCCGTTTGTTGTTTGCATCTCAACGTATAAGAAGTCACCATGGTGATGGTGGAAATGGTGCCAGTTTATTGAATTAACCGTGCCTCCAACTGATTCCGGTTGATGTATAATGCTCATCTCATCCGTACCACCAGATAGTCTTCTTCTATATACAGCTAATGAATAGTCATCGATACCAGACTCTGGGTCTTCAAATCCACCCCAGTTAACCAGTACACTTGCGGTCTTGGATGTGAAGTTTCTGTCAATGTCTTTGTCTAGACCATCCTTCATCCAACCACGCACCGGGTTTGTCATATCAACAAGAACTGAAACGTTCAAAGGCAATGAATGCTCTTGTATGAGAAGTTACGACTAGGTGCATTGCTAAAATGAATACAGATCTGACCAGAACCAAGTCATAATAGACAGTACGAGACAGAAAAAGAGTTATATTTAGGCCTATTCAATGTTCCCAAAAAAGTATGTATACAATTAAATACGGTTGAGTAGGTATCTTATCTAAACATTGATTCAATTTAAGAAAACTGGCAAATGTCGACATCAAACCTCCATCTGATATCACCGAGACGTTGAGTTGTCGATGACCCCCATTAAAGGCATAGAGAATAGTATAGTAGGTTGTGTTGTGCACCAGAGTGGTCATGTCAGTGAATGAGTAGACACAAGCATCATATTCATAATGGCCGAGATTTGTTAATGGTACAACATCAATCATGCCTTCTTCTGTCCCAAACCCTATCTGGTATCCAACTATAGAAGAGAAAATATAATATTGATCACTGATTTTCATCACACCTCTTTTCTCTGAACGTTATTTTAAATAGAAAAGTAATATATATATATGTATATAGAGATTATCCTATATGAGATTCAGGATATTGGGATTATCCCGAGGCCAATATAATATATCTGCCCGAGGGCCGTATGTCCCGAGGGAAGATATATTATATTGTATAATATATCTGCCCGAGGGCCGTATGTCCCGAGGGAAGATATATTACATGTATATTGGCCAAGGGATAATCCAAATATCCCGAACCAACTTTAGGATAATATGTTTATCCCATACCAATCTTGGTCATCTGGTTCACATTGTTCAACCGTAGAAATAATTTAGAATATCCATGTCCATTTTTTTTTCTTGGCCGTGGCCGGATTTATCTTTTCTCTCAGATATTCCCACATTTATTGTCTCGAATATTTGATTGATTAACTGGATGCTCCTTCCCTTTTTTAAACCATCAAACAGATCGCGATTGTCTACGTTTTTCTCCATTGTCGTTTATAGTTATCACCCGAACGTTACAAATTATGAAACAATATGCGAGCGGCGATTATGACGTAGCGGTCAGATATACTATATATGCCCGCTCGGAGCGGGACGTAAAGCTACATGTATATCTGCCCGCTGATGAAAATATAAGTTTTTACAAACCGGCTTTATGTACCTGTAACCAGGCCCGTAAGACACTTTTCTCCAAGGGGGGTGCGGTTTTTAGCTTACTAAAGAGAATATAAAATTGTCATTTTTTTGCCGCGTAAATCAAATCGCGTAAGTCAGATGGGGGGGGGGGGGGGGGCTCAGTTACTCTCTATATTGGTTTGGAATTAACAAATGCAACTTCCAAACGTTCCAATTGTTTTGTGGGGGTCGTGAGGAATGGTCCACTCTCCCTAGAAAATTTTACAGTTTTGAGATGCTATTTGGTGCTTTCTGGGCACTTTCAAAGTGTAAGTTTGCAAGTAGTACGCCACCACCACGGGAATAAGAGTTGAGTGAATAAAAACCAAGCATTCAGGGGGGTCTGGGGTCCTTCCCCAGGAAAATTTTGAAATTTGCCGGTTGTATTTGGAGCGAATTTGCAACCATCTGGTACGCCTGTGCGTTATGAGTCAATAAGAAAAATGTGAATTTTTTTTCAAATTCTTTTGGGGGTGTCAAATAGGATGAGAGGGTGAAGTGGGGTGGGGTGCCAGTAGGGGAGCAAGGGGTTGTCCCCCAGAAACATTGACCATATCAAGGTGCTATTTGATGATGTCTGGGCACTTAAAAAATGTCTCAGACAATACATGAAATTCAGAATATTTTCTTTTGTTTTGTGGGGAATGTGAGGGGTGGCTAACTCTCCTAGAAAATTTTACAATTTAAAGATGATATTTGGTGCTTCTGGGCACTTTTAAAGTGTATTAGTCAATAAAAACATTGAAAAACAGTCACAATTTTTTTCAAAGTTTGGGGGTGTCAAAGGGGGCAGGGGTGCCAGAGGGGGAGGTGGGGCTGGGGTGACAGAGGGGGAGCAAGTGTTTGCCCACCATATCAAAATTTACAATATCAAGGTGCTATTCGATGAAGTTTGGGCACTTTAAAAGTGTCTGTGCCTAAAAGTGCCTATTTTCCAAGAAATTTTACAATTTTAAGGTGCCATTTGGTGCTTTCTGGGCACTTTCAGAGGGGGGTGTTAGGGGGGGGGGCTGCCAGAGGGGGAGGTGGAGTGGGGATGCCAGAGGGCGAGTAAGTGTTAGTCTTCCAGAATCATTTACTTTATCAAGGATATTATTAAAAATGTCAATACATAAAACAAATTCAGAACTTTTCCATTGTTTAGTTTGGGGTGTGAGAGGTGGCCCACTTCCCCGAGAAAATTTTACAATTTTACGACGCTATTTGGTGCTTTCTGTGTATGAGTCAATTAAAGAATTTGAAAAAATCACAATTTTTTTTTTTGGGGGGGGGTCAAGGGGGGGGGGGCGCCAGAGGGGGGGGGGGGTTATGCAAGTGCAAGATGCAAGAGGGGGAGCAAGTCCCCCAGAAACACTTACTATATCAAGGAGCTATTTGATAATGTCTGGGCACTTTAAAAGTATCTGAGACAAAACACTAAAATAAATTTAGAACTTTTCCATTGTTTTGTGGGGGGTTTGAGGGGTGGCCAATGCCCCTAGAAAATTTTACAATTCTAAGATGCTATTTGGTGCTTTCTGGGTACTTTCAAAGTGTATGAGTCAATGAAAAAAAATTTTAAAAAAAATTCCAAAAATTTTTTTTAAAATTTATTTTGGGGGGTGACAAAGGGGGGTGCGGTCGCACCCATCGCACCCCCCCATCTGACGGCCCTGGTAACACGTCCAAGTATGGGATAAATATATATATTATGGTGGATATTTTGTATATTAACATTGGTAAGTAATAATTATACAAGTCATATTTTGACTTACTTAACCCACTGTCCGGATCATGAAAATTCCTCCAGTTAGCGCACAATCTATCATTTGCGTTTTGGTATTGAAAATCTATATTGTGTATCCATCCGTCAAATAGGTCTCCTGCTATAGGTGGCGTTGTGTCTATAGTGATCGGAACATTGGTAGGCCCAACCTCCCTAAGATCCACTAAAGGTAATATAGAGTTATAAACAAAAATGTCAATACTAAATTATTAGGTGGTAAATAAGATGTGGATGTTAGATATGTTGCACAACTGCACCTAGTATTTAGTATAACATATCTTTACCATCTTACCATTGTTTATTGCCCTTATTTTCGGCCATGCTGGAATACCATCAGGGATGTATTGTATTTTCTGAAGATGTGTTGTATTTGGATATCTATCCCAGTCAGATACGTAGCAGTCACGTCTACTTCTCCCAAGACAAAAGTCAACCTCTCTTATATCAGATAGAGGATCGCTAAAATGAAAAAAAATTGTAAGTACATGCATAGCGAATTATCAAAACCAGAAACACCATACAATGGAAGTCATGTAAATTGTATATGCATAGCGAATTATCAAAACCAGAAACACCAAACAATGGAAGTCATGTAAATTGTATAAAACCAATAACGTCATCTAACTAAGTCCTTTAGTGGTGTTTGCCATTGTTTCTTTTGGCGTGAGGGAGATTAATTATATGTGTATTCTATTTACCTTACGTTATACGTCATTTCTATCACGTGTGTGTATTCACTATATGATAGTGTCAGAACATGATGAACAAGAGGTGGCGTGGTGTCAACAATATACGGTAAACTGTGACACACAGTCAGAGCCATAGGACCTCCGAATTCAACCTTGTTCAATGCTCGTACATTGATATGGTAGTATCCATCTAAAATCGTATTGCTGAATATATGTCCAAGTGTACATTTAATGACTATTACACATAGGCAACTCCCCAAATATATACAACTGAAAAGAACGTGCTGCCAAAGATTATTGATGGTGTAATGCATACTAGTATTCTGTGAAAAACCTCGATTTGTCTTAAAATATTAGAATTAGATATTTTGTAATTTATTATTGGCTACAATTTCATTCTTGTAAAAATAATTTTTAACTATGGCATAATACCTGGCATGTGGAGGGGATAAAGCATCGCCTCATGTGTCCATTCAGACTCATAAACGATATGAGAATGAGGGTCCTTGTGTATGTGATGGTTGTCCAAGCATAGGTCAGTTCCAACAGACACCAGGTAGTTGAATATACCAGTCTCGTTGTCATGAAACCCATCCCAGTTAGCTGAAATTCATATGTTGGTTGATTTATGGAACTGTCTCTCAACCAACAGACAGGTTTGGTCAATACAAACAACTGAACGTTTAAAATTGTATGCATAATCAGTATATCTGTACAACGTAAAATAAAAAGCACCCGTTATAACCATGAATTAGGTTTTGAGTACATACCAGAGCAATATTTACTATCTCGTGTCCATCTCATATCAACCATATCCTCGTCTCCATTGAATACACACAGCGAATGTGGGCCATCAGGCTCTGTTACTCCATCGACGATTACCCTTTAAAGCAAACAATGTGAAAATCTCCTTTAATATCCCAGAATACACATAATGACAGATATTATGCCAGACATATCATATGTAACATGTTGCGGTCAAATGTTAGAAACGGTAATTTATGTTTGAACATGCGTATGTGAACTGTTTAGTGTAAATATAACGAAAATATACAAATGCTACAGAAATATAAGGAGTTTGTAAAAAACTCATATTACCTGTAGTTCTTAAGTGGTGTCTGGTCTATACACCTCTCTTCAAATACATCAGTTGTAATATCTAGACACCTCTCATGGGTGAACTGACTTGATAAATGTTCTGGTATTGGTCCAGGCGACGGTGGTGTGAAGTCAGCGAGGATGGATTTGGATGTAAGAATGCTTTCATAACCTATTTAGGGAAATTCTAACATCAGTATGTATACATCGTATGTAAAGTAAATTAGTTTTATATGCATATCAATATCTAAGCACAAGTGCCAAGGGGAAAAGACGAAAAGCAAACTATAAGTGTATTCCAGTCATAAGAAAAACAAATCCCATACATCCCAAAAACCGCGATCTAACGTGAAAAGAAACAATGTCCAATACACCCTTCCCCTATCATCCCACACTACGTTGATTGTCTTGATACCATATAAATAAGGTTTTACATTTTTTTTCATGATCCCCTTACGTAGCTTACCCAATGTATTAACGATTTGATAGTTGAAATAATACGTCGCATTGTGAGACAAGTCTAGCTTTTCGTAGTTGTACTTTCCAGAATGACCTGCACCAAGTCGTTCAAAGTGATGGAAAAATCCAGACTGAAAGCAAATAGATAATGAAGCATTTTGAAATACACTGGCTACTCTGACACCCATCCTTCTATTTCCAAACGAGCAATATGATTTTGGAAAATGAAGGGTGTGATATCCCACATCAATTAAATGCGATAGCATTTAAGATTATGGGTCTGAGGAATTTAGATGCACCAATATAAATAAGATGCTTTGTGATCAAGTATTGACGAATACTTGGTTGCGCCACAGTCCGAATGTTACATATATCATCAAATATTAAATCTAATTACCTCGTGTAGTTCTGCCTCATTTCCTTCCACAAATTCAAGCAATTCGCAAGTACCAGCGTCTCCATAGTCATAGTTAAAGCTTGTACATTTTGCTGGTGAGTATTTCTTACATTCCTTGGCACATCCCCGCACTGTCTTCCAAGTGGAGACAGCGTGTGGTTTCATGGGGTGTTTTGCTTTGGCTACGAGTTTACCAAGTCGTGCAGCTGAGAGGATATAGCAAAGTGCATGCAATAGTGTATTGTTTTGCAGTTTTTATTTAAATCAAATCTAGATTACTACATGTGTTTTGAAATTCATTTATCTCTGAGATTTTACAGCTGAAAATCTAAATTTAAACTATGCACATGAAACAAACTGACATATCCACATTTCTTTAAAATTTAAAGAGATTATGATTAACAAAATGTTAAACCGAGAATACCTGTAAAGTGCTCAAGTATACGACTGTTAAACTCATCATCTATAATATCCACTGATGATGACTTGTTAGCTGGAATGATGTGCCAAGCGACCTCCTGATCACCAAATATACCATGACCATAGCCAACCGCCAGCTAAGCATAGTATACAAAGGTTACTGGCTTGATAAACAATTATACACCAGTCGATAAATGTGATTATTGCTGGCCATTTCTCAATCATTTATCATTGTTGTTTTATTTTCTCACAATCTTTGAATTAACTTGCGGAAATATATAATGCATATGATATTGATATTGTTGGCGAAGTCCAATTAGATTTATGTCAGCTATATTACGATTTCAGTGTACAACTTAGTAAACTACTGATTTCTGTAACAACGGCTGCTTCATTGCACGTTTATTTAAATGATTATCTGTAAACACATACAGCATGTTGCCTGAGAGGGGTGTCATCAACGGCCATTCCAGATGCTCTTAAAATATGTGGATGACTGGTGATATGGAAATCCGGAATCATTCTACCTTTTGGTAGTGTCATATCATACGTTGGAAGTTCACATTCGATACTGGCACTTGCACCCTGGTTGTTTGATGCGATTATTAGAAAGTACAATGGTATACCGGATGTCATTGGCTGAAACCCAAAAAAAGTTGTGTAGCTATTTTGCAGCATCAAAATGATCGAAAGTAGGCAAACTAAAGGAAAGATTTATGTGTAGCACGAGCCACTTAGTGGTTGTTAAGTACATACCTTTGCAACAATAGTTGAGAATCCTCCCATTGGTTCAACAGCGACTTCATTGCAACCACCTCTATGCGTTCCTACGCAGTATTCAGTATCTACCTGACTCTCTTCGTCGGACACTTCAACCCCTAGTAAAAATGCAGGTTCAGTATGGTCTCTGTTAGGAAGCTGTTTAACAGAACATTCTACTTTGCTTGAGCTTCGTGTCATCAATGCTGATTTTGGTTTCTAAAATAAATTACTAAATGAATGAATATTAAATGTATAACCCGGTGGACAAAATGTTTTACTCTCTCATCTAACAGAAGATCGCATTAATCTCATCATAACAATCGTTTTGGGATTTTTACATACAGCTCCTGTTAAGAATATCCACTTGTTGTCACAGCGGCCTTTTCTCTTTTTTATACATTATCATTCGTATCGATCACGAGTGCATCGAGTCAGAGGAACAAATGGACCTCTCAAATATGTCAATATTAAGAATAGGGCTTCTTTAACACGGCACTTGGCTTGGCTTCTAGTACTTTTTGTTGGCTCGAATCAATTTAATTGAAAAAATTCATTAACAGGGTTTTGGGCTTAGTTTTTTTGTTGGCTCTAATCAATTTAATTGAAAAAGATGGTCGATTGGTAATACTTTTATTGACATAAATTGCTTTACCGCATAGGCGCTGAATGCTGGAGGCGAATCATCTTTTTTCGGTTCGTTCAAAGAAAAAATATTTTTCTTAATGACTGGAGTCGTGTATTGCCAAACATTTATCATGAATATATCTCCAACTATCGAACTTGTGAGACCTGTCTCCAAAGCCAGCCGTAATGGTGTTAACTCTAAATCCATCCCCATACTACAAAATATAATTATACTCAATAAGTAACATTCCTATATTGAGTAATGTACTTACCGTTCAGGCTTTCGTTTAAACCCTTTAACAATTCTTTTCTGCGTACTATCATTGACATGTTCTACATCTCCTCATGCAAAAAGTAAAAAGAGACGGATACTCTAATTATGCTCCAACCAGAAACTCTGAAAGGACGATGCAAGTCACATACCTCGCATCTAATGGGAACTTGCTGAAACCTATTCCGACACGTGTTGGGAAAGCAGTTGTCATAATGTGTCCTATGATCCTCACTTCAGCACTCAGTATCGCTAAGCCAACCCCAAGTGAACCAGATACAGTTATTCCCATCTCAGGCCGTACTCCTCCCTTTGTAAAGATATGTACATCTACACTGACACTAAATAATGATTTTTTAAACTTAAATGAATGAGGAGTTTTCAGACTTTTTGAATGGATTTGGGCGGCTGTCCCACCGTAGAGTACCAACATCCATAACCTCCAAGTAAAAAAAAGTAATACTAATTTCTCTTACGAAGATATGATCTCATTTCATCCATTCTGGCCTTTCAAAATTAGTTCTTACCGTTACTTTCATTGAGAGGATGCAGAACCTACAGCTAACGACAACACCGATGGAACCCCCACCGCGAAAGCCTTGAAAAACAATGACTGCGTACATAACTTATATCATTAGTTCATAACCTCATGTTAATATATTGAGAAGTTCAGCTATTTGAAAATATATTGAGCGATTTTTCTGTTTCTTTTTAAGTCTTGATTTGAAATATTTTGCTTTTTGCAATTTTAAAAAAATTATTTGTATATCTAAAAAACTATTCAAATCGTTTTGAAAGTTCCCAAATTGCATATGTTCAACAAGGTTGTACTTCGGCTTATTCTGGGAGTCTACAGTGTAGAGGAAATAGAAAATATATTTTAATTCTTCTTCAAGCATTCCTTCGAGGTCTTTTTCTTGGAAAAAATTAATATATTTGAAGCTGTCTAGCAATTGCATTATAATAGGCAAACAGATTGCAGCACTCTCAAACCGCGGTGTTTTCCTAGTTTCGATATATTGACACTTGTCTAATCTCATGAATTTAATCTCAGCATCCCTCCCCTCCATAAGTCTTGCAACCTAAGTTAGTATTTTTTGCTCGAGTCATAATTGGATTCCTGAATTACAATTACAGGTCAGAAATGGAAAGGGTACATGCAAAAACTCACTGTGTATAGTAAATACATTCGGGATAACTAAAATGTTTATTTACCGAATACCAAAGGAATAGGTCCAACCATCATTTGCATCTTCAGGTCAAAGAATGTGACACTTTTCGGCCCAAATGGCATTTCTCCGTCCAAGCAAACATCATAGGACTCGAAGTCTTCTGATGACTGGTCATTCAACATTTTATTGATATCATCATCCAACTGTGCAAATATTAAAACATAAAACAATATAAACAATAACAAAAGTGACAATATTTGTTTGTAGACCTCGATAATCGAAATTTGGCCATAGTCACTGAGCAGGTTTTTCTAAGAGCTCTAGATAAAGATTGTCCGAGAGTTCGCCACAAAAACCATCTACCATATGGTGTTCCAACACATTTGCTCTACACTGGACTACGTTTCGTTTATCCGACGACGGAGGCTTTCGCTTAGAAAATGACGACTCGATGCAATGACTTAACAACATGGATATGCACTGTTGCTCATAAATATGTAATATTAGATTTGGCAGTCAGAATTCAAGTTTTGGAGTAAGAGACCATTTATTTGGAGTTGCTTCAGGCATTTATTTTCTAGGTAAATCATAACCACATATTTCATCTACAAATCAACCTTTTTTAGAGAAAAAATATTCATACTTAAGTTTAGAAAATTACTGTAATTTAAACAGGGGTACGTTAAGAAATTTTGCATTTTCAAAACACCCCGATCCAAATCTTCATGTAAAACAGATCAAACGAAATAAACATCTGGTCATGAAGATTAAAGTGTCCTCTTTCAAATGTTAGCATTGTTAGTAACGTGTCTAAATTTTGAGGTGGGGGTCCACGTCACGAATGTCATAACCAAGGTCGTCCCACATTTGCTCTGCATTAGCCTGATTGGCTTACTTTTGTGCCCATGGTAGCTGGTCCACATTGCCTGCCCTGAGGTAATCCAACATGATGTCACTAGCATATGCAACAGCATGATCATTCTGGAGTTGAATGTTGCCCCAGAACACTCTGTTTACATGTGGTACTTGATGGAGGTCCAAAAGGTCAATTTACTCTGAAATTATGTTTGGGAATCACCAAGGGGGTGCAACTTCTGTAGTACTGCTCCAAACAACCTCTGTAATACTGCTCCAAACATAAATAGGGTCGCCTTCATGGACTGCCACATCAGTAAGTGTCCTTATTGTCTCTTTCCCGTGGTCTACGACAGAAACAAACTCGATTATCAACTTTGTGGAGGACACATCTTATTTCTTCACATGCTGTCATATTACACCAAAGATTAGGTCCAACGTTTTGGTGCTTTCCTGCCCATTGAAGGCAATTTTCAGTCAGCTGTGGTCTCTCTCAAGGTCTCATGGCCTTGTATATGTTATAAAGAAATCACTGGTTGTCTATAGCTCTAAAACACGGATTTTGAGGTGAGACAGCCATTCATCTCGTAGACTACTGGTTGACTTAAAGCGATTTTGATGACATAAATGCAGCAGGTGGTGGTCTTTTCTTTCATTTTTCTCTCTAGGGCTACTATTGCTGTGACCTGTAGTTATATTCCAGTGACTTTGGTACCACTGCAGAATTTTTGAGACTGTTCCCTGACACACCCCTAGGGTCCTGGCAATGGCAGTTTGTTTCATGCCAGCGAACGCCATCCCTATGACCTGTCACGCTCTTTTTCGCTTATTCTATGGGGCATACCTTCTTAAAATTCTTCCAACTCTAAATTAGATTTTTATAAACTGTACACAACGATTACAACTAAGATTTGGACACCTCTTTCAAATTACCAATATCATGAGGTCATGGGGTGTCACCTGAGTGAATACAAGTTTAATCAACCACAAATGTTTTAACTTTTCATACCAATCAGTTTTATATGCAAAACTGATGAGAGAATGAGAACACAATAAAGATGTTCATCAAAATGTTATCATTTTGTAGAAATTCCATCAAACAGTTCATATCTATAAAATATTCCATATTTATGAGCAACAGTGTATGTACTATTGACTTAACAACAGGGTATCGTCAATATTCCTAAATATTCACAAATATTTAAGCTGGAAAAGTTTTTGTCACCCTGTACATTTTATACACGTCACACCTTTTTTAGAGTTTTACCTTGTGTAACTCCATTTTAGAGGCAAAAGCCACTTGCAATCAAAACGAAATACATTTTCTGAAGAAGTGTTCTTCAACAGACAAGCCAGTTTTACTTAGTTTCCGGGCCCCCGTTAAGCTATCTATATTTGTCTCGGGATATACCCTGTATCCAAAACCTCCATAATATAACCCTCATATCTGATACTGCACTCACCAGCTTCCGATATATTCCCCGTATATCCTTCATCAAATCAGACAAGCCTCCACCATCGATCGTTGCAACGAGATTTTCCAATCCTCCTATAGTCATCCCTTTTAGCCCTGTCCAAATTATCAAAATTCCCATCTTAGTGGTTAACATTAAACAAACGGTTTGAAATACTACCCCTAGTTAGCAGCGAAAAAAGGCACATTGAGCAGGTTAGTGACAATATTATTGCCAAATTTGAATAAAGAATAATTTAATTGAATAACAGTTTCATTGTGAATTTTATAGCAGAAAACCATCTCCTCTCCACTCATTTTGTATTTTTAAAGAATAACTCAATTTAACTTTACATTTTTAAGATAATAACTTTTAATGATAATATTTCATGCTTGCTTTGAATGCCTAAGGAGTGACTAATGTAAGCATTCCCTAAATCATTAACTTACTGTCAAATAACGGCGGGGATGTAGAGTGACCACCACATCCAGTAGCAGTCGGAACGATGAACTGAGCTCCAGTAAAAACATTCAGGCGTTCTGTGCATACATCCGGGTCTTCAACTGAGCATAAAGAGAGTGACAGGGTGATCTAAGGAATACATAAAATTCTGCTCTTATGCACATTATATGGAAACAGACATAGAAATATACCGTTCACTACACGTTTTGTTGTTTTTTAGAACACTACCAATAGACTTGGTTATCAATTTGGCCATAACATTATTCTCCTCTTTTGAGATTTCAGTCATCTTGGAATCTCACAAGTGTGACTTTGTTTAACGATGTCATGAGAAATTATGTGTGATATAAAATGTACTAGATTATGATTGTGATGCCATTTGGTTATTTTACACTAACCGCTTGTAATTTAGACAAGAACAAATAACATATAACTTGTAGTTAGGGAATAAGCCTTCATTTGCAAACTTTGCTGGATTTAAATAGTAAATTTTGTGATGTATAAAATAGTAAAAAGTTCTCCGCCGACAAGAAAGCCAAGTTACAATATTAGCCATCACTTTTGACGAATCAAATAGAAGATGCTTATATTTTACGAACCAATCAGTCGATCTGTTATGACATGCGCAACCCTTACAAAAAATCTAGGCAGTGTGCATTTTTACCTACTGTGAAATAACAAGTGGAATTTAGTAGTTGTTTTGTGTTTTATTATCATTCTGCCTCGTAATTCTATTTGACGTGGTGTTAAAATGTCAGCAGAGACACAACGATAATCGAGTGAATTAGATAACGGATTTTTCGAAAACCCGTCTCCTACTAAGGATATAAAAACTTGTATTAACATGCTCAAAAGTGCGAATGTGCACCTCAGTGTCAAGCTAAATCAATGTTGTGTCTAAAACAAGTACCTGATCTACTCAAAACAGCTTGTCATTCACGTATACACGCTTAGCAAACATAGCAAAATGATCTGAATCTTTCAATTTCGTTCGAGAGCTAGTAATGCTCTACATGTCTTCAGTATAAGTGTTCATCAGACTTCGCGCATGCTCAGGAGAAAATCATCAACCAATCACGTTTATCAATTTTGCGCACGCGTCTTTCAAGGGTAAAGAAATTCGTATTTATAAACGAACCAATTTGAGATAACCCGGAATCAGTCGGAGAAATATATATATGTAAATTATTAAATCACGTTGATCGTAAAGGTAAACCATCGTAAATACATACTTTTATGATTTCTCCGACTTTCTTAATCGCCCCGTCAACTCTCTGTTGGGTCACAGCTATGCTGTAGGGGTCCCCGGATATCATCTCCATCACAGAAATATCTATTATAAAGTGCAAGTACTTATCAATGAGCTAGAACACTGCAAGGTCACTAGTTAAACAGTTGTCATGGTGATGAATGGATTTTTCACATTGGATTTGATGACTTGCCAACTTGACCCTTGCAAAAAATTCATTGAATGTTCTTTTGGTGATTTCGTTCCTTTTAGATGATTTTATACAAAAATTGCAATGTGAAAAGAATTTAAACCCAAGACTCAATGCATTGTAGCTGCTTCATTCCCCTCAGGTGTTGTTTCCTAAACGTTTGGAAACAACACCTTCACGGTATAATTCAGCAAACAATGCATTGAGTCTTGGGCTTAAATCCTTTATTTGTATCTCGATGGTACTAATGGTTAATATATGTCATGATTACTTAATAAGAACCCAGAAAGAAGATATGCTATTCATGGTCGTAACAAGGACTGAAATACCTATAAAATGATCGCGGATAGAATATTCAAATTTCCAAGCGTCGACCCCTATCGTCAGTTTGTAGTCACATGGGTTTAAGCTGATAGAAACTTTTGATACGACGTAACTAAAGAACAAGGTCGTATCGACGCAGCAAGACACCCGCAGACAGTCCGGGGCTACATTGCAATAACTATGACTAGTCGTTTGTGTCAGATCTATTTTTGGACAATCTAAAAATAATAAAGACAGTTTAGTTATGATGTGCACAAACTGGTTGTTTAAAAATTTTGAATTTCACTAATTGCTAAAGACTGACATACTCGTACTCATTCTATTACAATTGTCTATTTAAAATACTTGATAAAAGCTTCTCGAACTTAAACACAGGTATAACGGCGATGTAAAACATAGTGTTGATGTTTTACCATTTTGAAGTTGGTACAACGTGTCAAGTAAGGTTTCCCTAGAACCCATAGCTGGTTTACCATCAAGAGTTAGTACTTGTCGTAGTTCAGTATCGCTCAGCTCAGCTGGTCTAGTGCATCCGTTTATATCAAAGACACCCCTCTAAATATAGTATAATATATCTTATCAAAATTGGACAATACACAATCAATGTGAAAAGTCGAACCATATAATGCAGCACTCAAAGTGTCACACAAAGAGTATTAAAGATTCGCGCAATCTTTATCCAATCAGCGTTTGCGATGTGTATCGGCTCACGTATAAAAAGCGAATCCAACTCCAAATCCATGCAGGGGTGTATGAGGTACTCGAATCGGAAAGAGCTCGTGAAATCTGAATTTACATGCACATGGTCAATGTTTACACATGTTTGGAGTTATTGAAGAAAATGTGATATGGGGGTGGTTCCGAATTTAAAGTCATTGCTGGAAAATATGATTTTAATACGTGAAATTATATCTATAAGTACAGCACTAAAAATAACAGTACGGCACATGAAGTACATGTATGATTGTGTCCAGAAATGTTTGAAACCCATACGGAATATTCTGTCTGCATTTTGTCACCATTGCGCTTTCTTCCCGCATTCTAGCGCTATTTGAATGAATATATTTATTAATGTATTTCTAACTAAAATATATCACATTTTTCTATAAACCACAAACATTTAGATCATAAAAAATTATTCAATACTTGAGTGAGCACGATATGCAAGGGTTACTAATGCCTGGGTCACATATGCTCCGATCCATCGGCCGGCGCCCGGCCGATTGAGTGTTTTGTTCAATATTGTATTCAATTTTGAACAAAATACTCAATCGGCCGGGCGCCGTAGTGAAAATTGGAGCAAATGTGACCAAGGCATTAGTTGACACAGTAAATGACCACTGATATTGAGTTAGTTCATGCACACAGCGTATTCTGCTAATACACATTTGCTATTCACCTATTTAAAGCTTCAAAATTAATTTTACATAAAATAGATGGCATGACGGCCACAGTGAACTTTTATTTAAAGCTTCAAAATTTTATTTTACATAAAATAGATGGCATGACGGCCATGACGGCACACTAGTACAATAGATGGCACCAGAGCCATTACATTACAACTTGTGATGAGAGGTGGCATGTTGGATAGGGGTTGGAGGAGGGTTTTTTAATTTTGAATTTTTTATTTGAAATATTGTCTAATAGAACTTGTGTCTTTAATGTACTCTTGTGTCTTTAATGTACTGGTCCAAAGTGAGGTGCCAGGGAAAGTTCCTAGCTATAGCTTCCAACCCCAATTGTCCAAGGAATCCTATTGGTTCACATAAAAACTGTTATGATACTTGCAGACAAGAACCATAACATACCTTTATATTCACCACCAGTATAATAGAATGAAACAAAAGATAAATCATATCTGTTGGTGCTAAGGTTCACTGGCGTGAACTTTTATTTAAAGCTTCAAAATTAATTTTACATAAAATAGATGGCATGACGGCCACAGTGAACTTTTATTTAAAGCTTCAAAATTTTATTTTACATAAAATAGATGGCATGACGGCCATATGCACATATCTCAGGTAGGCACTGGAGGTGCCTACTCGAGACATGTGTCATGCCCTAGAGAATATAATAAACCGCACCAACAGAAATGAATGATAATGAATATGATGACATAGACAACCCTATGTCTATAACATCATAAACACTTACTATTATGCAAGAGCACAAATATAAACAGGTATAAAAAACTACTTTGTTAGATAACACTAAGTATAAGATTATATAAATGGTTATAATTTTGTTGATAATATATGTAAGACTCTAAGAAGTAAAGGACAACCCCTTGCCTTTACAAAGTATATTCTTCATTATTTGACAGTATGTGATGCATCAATTGAGGTAAACAACCCTATGATACCCCAATGATAGACCAATTTTACAAGATACATGATAACATGCAGGTATTTAAGATACAAACGTTCTTGATATCCTATACTATGAAGATAAATAAGCATACACCATATATTATTTATACAATACATGTTTTTCAGTTCAGTACATACATTTTATTCTGAGTTTTATGTCATTATAAAAAACTACATAAATGTGTTTTGACACCCTTCATTGTTTAACAGTTAAACAGGTGAAACATTAATCAAATAGTTATTTATTGCTCACAGCCCTAATGAGACAAATTCAATGGATATATTGTCCTCACCCCTGTGAAGACAAATTGACCAATGTGTTTTTGAGGTTTCCCAGCTCTGAGTCAGAGATAACAGAAACATTAACTTAAGATATCATATATCATGTGAAGTTAGAAGACTTGCGCACTGATCACTCTAACTCTCTACACCCTTACATTGAAGAAATGCGTATATATTTTTTGAATGCATTACTATTCCATCTACCTAAATCTCTAATACGAGCATCAGAAATGTTCTGAGATGCTGCATGAGTACAAGCGCCAATGCGGAACGAATGAGACTTGAATTGGGTTGAGTCTAAGCCAATGTACTTCAAAGCTCTGTTCAGAACTCTTACAAAATGTGACCTACCAACTGCTGTCATATCAGCTGTTATAAACATTGGACCTTGCTCGTGTTTCTTATGTTTACAATAAGAGGACACTGCACTTACTGGACAATACCTATCATCATCCTTTGCATTAATTGTCATTGAGAATGGTCTATTTATGAGTTATGTTTAAAGTGTCTAATTGTTAGTTCTACAAAGACTCGATTGACTTCCTTAACTACCTTTACATCTTGTCGTTGCAAGATCAAATTTCTTATTCTTTCTTCCTTTGACCTTACTGTTATCTCACCTACCCTCAAAAAGGCATGAAATGCCAATAAGAACATTGCCCGGAATAGTAAAAATTCACTACCATTCTCTGTGATGTTATATAATGCATCAACCAGTTTATGCAATATTGGAAGGGAAATGGGTAGTCTTGCATCTGCTGAACTCTTATCTTTAGTTGCCCCTACCAATAATTTTTGAATCAAAAAACACTTCTGAGGATCTTCAAAACCATTTATCTTGTGCATGTAGCCTATAGCCGATAAATATGATGTAATTGTAGACCCCTTATAGCCTTTGTTATTCAAGTATGATACAAACAGACATAATGTATCAGATTGTACTGGTAGGATACATGGAAATCCATAATGTATACAAAACTGTCCTAACATATCCCACGCATGTTTGTAAGCAATTTTTGTTCTGGGTTCCAAGGCTTTACTTAATAAAGAGTTGGCGTTTTTTATTATATCCTGAATGTTGGCAAATCTGGTATTTTTGTCATTCTTTGGTCTGCGGCTGGTGTCAACAATTTGAACCTTTCCACCTGCAAGCGTGATAATAAATCACATTGTTTGTTTACATGTGTGGGAATCCAATCCGCTTTAAACAAGATGTTATGCCTCAAACATGACAAGACTAATTTTCTAAGTAAGAACATAAGCCTACCTCCCTGGTCATGTTTGACAGTCATTTTATTTATGATCTCAACAACTGCCTGGTTATCACAGTAAAAGATGATTGACTTGTTGCACATTTCACTACCCCAAATCTCAATGCTAAGTGTTATGGGGTATAATTCCATCTCTGCTATATTATAGCCCAACCATTCAGAATTCCACTGACCATAAAACCAATGATTGCCAAACAAAGCACCAAAGCCCTTTGTGGACGCTGAGTCAGAAAATAGCGAGAGACGATCAGAACTGATCCAATTGTTATCTAAGAATATTGCACTTCCATTGAAATCCTCCAGGAAGCATAACCACATCTCAAGATCTAATTTAACACTGGCTGTTATCTTTACCCTGTGATAAGGTTTTGTTTTGCCTACTGTGCTGTTAATAAGCCTCCTGAGAAAACATCTACCACTTGGTATCACCTTGCAACAAAAATTCAACAGACCTATGACAGATTGGACCTGAACTAGCTTAGCTTTCTTTCCCATTTTCCTCATTTCTAATAATTCATTGATCTTCTGAATACACCTATCAACTTTATCAATCGGGATACGAAGGCAAAAATGTTTTGAATCTATCTCAATTCCCACAAATGATAGAGTTGTTTCTGGATAATATGTTTTTTCCTTGGAAATGGGAACTCCTATCTGTTTACAAGTCTGAATGAAACCCTCAAGATCTTGCTTGCATTGGTCTGATGAAGATGCAACAAAAAGAAAATCATCCAAGATATGGATGACC
Source organism: Owenia fusiformis (assembly GCA_903813345.2). Taxonomy (NCBI): domain Eukaryota; kingdom Metazoa; phylum Annelida; class Polychaeta; order Sabellida; family Oweniidae; genus Owenia; species Owenia fusiformis. The sequence goes on along the minus strand of CAIIXF020000005.1, from coordinate 13,173,346 downwards.
CCATGAACTTGCACTTTTGCAAGGGCAATCCACTGCAATGCTGAACTGAAGATTTCAAACAGCCTGCAACTAATGCTCAATCCCATTGGTAGATTTCTATCATAATAGTACTTCCCTCGAAATTTCATGAATAAATACTTGTAACAAGCTGGTGAAACTGGTAAACATCTAAATGCATTTTCTATGTCTGTTTTACTCAGATAGCAACCCCTGCCATGTATCCTTACTAAGTTGACTGCATCGTCTATCGTTGCATATTGCACTGAACAATATTCATCATCTATCATATCATTAACTGATTGACCATATGGGAATGACAAATGATGAATGAGTCTGAACTTATTTGGATCCTTTTTAGGAACTAACCCAAGTGGACTTACAAAAATACTACCTATCATTCTTTCACTTATATCATGAGGACCAGAAATTCTATTTTTCTTGATTTCTTTATTTAACTTTTCCCAGACCAAATGCTCATTGTCATTGGCTGATTTGAGATTTGAACTATTTTGTGTATTTGTGCCGATTTTGATGTTTGATTCCTTACACATAATGTCAAATCCTTTAGTGAAACCACGAAAAAGAAAATATCTGGATCTTTCATCATAGCCCTCAAGATATTGAAACAAAACACTTGGCTTAATTGGTGTTGATAAGACAGATGTAGTTTCCAAGCTCAATAAATCATCCTCAATTTGCTCATGATTAAATTTGCTCTTTTGTTTTACTTCGAAAAGAACCAGAACCACTATGAGCCTGAGGCTTTGACTTTGGACAATTTATCGCCTTATGATTACCTTCACAGGTTGAACATTTATGGGGTAAAAATTTACAAGGATCTGACAAGCATGCATTAGACCCCTCATTCCAATTCCAACAAAAACCATACTTCTTCTCTTTCTTTGATTGCCCTCTCTGACCCTTCTGCCGATGCCTAAAATTTTGCTTTTGAGAAGCTACATTTTTATCTTTTTTCTGAGCTGACATTACAATGAACAATTCATTATGTAGATTACCCCAAGGCATATCAGGCCTTTTTTCCTTCAACATCCTGAATTCCTCATCGTACTTATACCAGTTGCCCTCCATCCGCATGAGCCTGACAATTGTATCATTGTATTTCAATAGGTCACATGCGATGGAGGCATTTTGGGATGTAAGTATTGTTGAATATATTCTGATTGCCTGTTGCCATTCCCCAAATGACAACACTTTCTTTGAGGCAGGAGGAGCAAAATAAAGCTGAGGATCCCCCTCATCATTGTGTTTTATAGAGAGCTGATGTTTCTCATGCATCTCATTTTTTAAAAGGGAAGAAAATTCTACGAATTCCTCATTTAGTATTTTTTGTCTCAATTTGAGACTCACCCTTGCATCCAAAGGTAACTCTATTTCTACATATGATTGCTTTTGCTCCCCTTGCCCCTGAGTTATCTTACCAACAGGTTCCTCAGCAACAGTTTTTTCATTTTTGTCGAGTACTTCAGATACACTTTCCCTTGTTTCTGCGAACTCTGCAATTGCCTCTTGAATGATGCTCTTGAGTTCTGATTTTGTGACATATTCTGGATGGGTGTCCTTGGCATTTTTGTCAGACGCTAGAGTTTCTGTACCATTGCCCATCGCATTATTCCCCGAGGCTGTACTAGAGCTGCTCCCCTGTCTGGGGCGTTTAGGGGCAGGCTCATCGCCACTCTGCGTCCCCGCACTGGAAAGACGTCTGGCTGCTGATCTGCCACGTCTAGGCTTCCGTCCTTTGCCACGTCCACTCATCTCCTTAAACAAATAAAATTGTGGCAGTAATATTTTCTTATATATACATTCCATCAACACCTCTGGAAAAGTGCAGTTAATGGTAAAATAAATATATGCATTAGATATAGCAAAATGTATGTTAGGATCGGTCATAGCACTTGCAGTACACAAGTAAATCGACGCAAAGGGCAGAACATTTATGGACAAATACGTAGTATTTATGGCCCATCCCTTCCACAAGGGCACTGTTCCCAAGGCAATAAAACCATTCCGGTAGGGCAATATGTAGACAAAATGTCTATATGATAAATAATCAATATAGGCCTTCAAGCCCTGTTGCACAATGTGCATGCCAATAAGTTGCTCCCATTGGTCTAAAGAAATTATACAGCAAGGCATGGTATGATCGATAGCAATAACATGTCAAAATATTACATAACTTGTTAGTCCAAATTATTTTATCAACAAAGTAACAGTAATCTACATATTTAGCAAGTAAATAACTGACTTAATAAAAAGTGCTGAGACCCAAAACTGACTTACATTATTGCAATTTATTTTTCAGGAACAATATAGCACCTCTTATACTCTTGTATAATTTCCTATTTCCACTGTTACTAAGGTGCACCAAATCATCACAATAATAGTCCATATTTGGAGTCTCAGCCTTTCTAAATCCATCATGTTGCCAGAATAAAATATTATCTTCAACTTGGCAGATGTGATATAAATAAGTGTTTGCAATTGAGACATTTTTATTGTATGACTTAACATCAAGTTTGCTGGTTGATCTTAGTCTAAAACGGCTAATGAGTTGACAGATAACTACTTGTCTAACTCCCAAAGATAAAAGTTTTGTCGCAAATTCTGAAATTTCAAATACGACTTTTTCAGGCCTAGAACCATTGGAAATGTCATTTCCTCCACATTGTAATATAACTATTTCTGGCAACCATTGCCTTATGTGATGAAGTCTTTTACTTATCTTTAATATTGTTGAACCTCCATGAACAAATTTAGTGTCTATTGAAGAAATGTCAAAACTACTGTTGATTTTATAATCAGCTTCAGATTCAACATATGCTTCTAATCGAGGTACAAAAGAATGTCCCAAAAGCAAAACCTTCATACTGACATCATAAGTCAATAATTGAATAAATCACTAACCGTGTTATATTTTCCTGGAGTCCTAAAATTCTGCTTACTTGTATCCTAAGGCCTCCGTTAAATTTTTAATTTTTAATTTTGAATTTTTTATTTGAAAAATTGTCTAACAGAACTTGTGTCTTTAATGTACTCTTGTGTCTTTAATGTACTGGTCCAAAGTGAGGTGCCAGGGAAAGTTCCTAGCTATAGCTTCCAACCCCAATTGTCCAAGGAATCCTATTGGTTCACATAAAAACTGTTATGATACTTGCAGACAAGAACCATAACATACCTTTGCTAACACCCCTCACTTTCATAGTGAAGTGACTAATTGGTTTATGTTTACGTTTTAATGTGTTTTGTGTTCCTTGTTTTGTTTTGTCCTTCCTTCCCAAGGGGGGCCAGTAAAGTAGACTAGCATGTTTGCATGGCAAGTTTTGATCGAATATGTGAGACACTTTAACTCGAATCACTTTGCAAACATATAAAGCATTATCACATGCTCTGTAAAATTCCAGTAATCTGATTGGTTGATTACCGTGTGAGTTTTCCCGTCTCACACGGCCGTCTCACACGTTACTAGAGGCAACCAGTGATGATCAATAGCAACGATGTGACGTCACTGATTATATCACTTCTAGCTAAGGAAAACAATATGACGTCATACTATTTCACAAACAAGTACGAATACAACGGTATGACGTCATATTGTTTCAAAGCGAAATCAAAAATTATAATAGTTACCAGAAGTACTGAACACAATCATAACTGACCAAATCAAAATGCTTCAAAATTCCTAGACATGTGATAAAATCGTCATCACACGTTTCAGCTTATGTGATACAGGAAATATTCCACTCGGGTAACAATGTATCACCACTCAAGCTTCGCTTTCGTGGATGATACAGTATTACCTTTCGTGGAATATTTCCTGTATCACATGCTGAAACGTGTGATAACTGATAGTATCACATGCTGAAACATGTGATAACTGATAATGTTGAAATGTCACACAAATTGTGTTATATGTCATAGAATACTGAACGAATTGCACACAAATCGAAGTAAATTTCGTACTAACATGTCAATTTTACACACGCTTGCGTTCAAACTCGCATGGTACAGTTCCCGCTCGAATATGATGTCACAAATAACGTGTACCTCACATAGTGCGAGATTTGAAGTCACGTGACATTTACATACTGGTTTCTACAATATGGCACCCTCCGTAGAACTGTTCAAAAGTCACCAAGATTTCGAATAAAATCTCGAACAACTAGAAACTAATTCATGCAACACCATGGTGTGTGATTTTTACATCATGATTTGTGAAAGCAAAAATGTTCACCTGAGTAACTAAACATTTGTTCGACTTGTGTATCTCTAGTCGATGTAAAAACTGTGTGTAAACACCTACAAGAGTGTTTTTACACAAACGGTGTGTGCAAACTTGAACGAACCGTGTGTGAAATCAAATGTATGTGTATGTATTCTGTAAAACGCTTCTATGTGTTAGATATATCACGTGAATATAAGATGTTGTATTTTGATACAGTATTAACACCATATTATCTAAAAGGGATAAGAAGAGAGTGTACAAGATGAATCACTGCCATAAAAAGTTAATAGACCTTTCAAATAAGCCCTGCTTTGATGATGTCATTGGTTGTACTTTTTCAAATTAGCAATAAGTAATTAGCTACGTACAACAAATGGCATCATCAATCTAATCATTATACCCTAGCTACTTTGATATACCATTCTATATTAAAATAGTGTTAGGATTTATTGAAAAGGTCTATTGTTTGTGAAATGGTTACACAATATTGCGTAACTTATTGCATTAAGGTATCAGCGCGGATTTTCTGTATCATTTTTATTTTACACATAAACTTCCTTTTTCACATTAGGTTAATCTACTTTGATAAGTACACAGCGTATATAATGAATGTTTATTGCTTCAATCTGTTTTGTTCTTTGTTTCAGATCAGAAGCCAGTTAAGTAGTCGCTGGCAAGTTTGTAACTCTGAAAAGCTGGAAAATGAAATTGTATAGTAATATTATTATATTAATTGCATCACAAATGCAACAACTGCCACGTTACCTGCATGTCTTCAATAAGTGTATATATCCTCTCTGCCATGACCATGTTATTTGAGTTTTGAAGAAACGTCATCACTTTGTCCAATTTTAAGCTTTTAACACTGAAACTGAGCAGATGCGGACCAAACTCGCTGATCTTCGGTGCACCCATGTTCTCCATGAGGGATTTTGCTGATTTACCAATTTTAGTTGTATCAAGAATATTGCTCGGCCACCCTTCGCTCTTCTGTTGAAACTCTTGCATTAACACTAAAAAGAAATCAAACAATTGGGAAGTATGAGTATATATCCATACATACATAACATGCGGCACTGGCGGATTAGGGGGGGGGGGGGGGGGGGGGCTGGGGGCCCGCCCCCCCCCCCCCTTGGGTGGGCCCAGAAAAAAAAATTGGGCCCAAAAAAATTTTTGAGCCAAAAAAGGCCTTCAGGCTCCAAAAAGTGGGCCTTTTTGGTCATTACTGGGCCTTTTAAGGCCTTATTTTTTACTTTCAGGCAAAATTTTGAAGAAAATGGGCCTCAAAATTTGGGCCCACTTTTGGGTTTTAGGGGCTCAAAATTTTTTTACGCGCAAGCGCGGAACTTTTTTGCTCTCACCTGAAATTTGCCCCCCCCCCCTTGTTGGTTTCCAGATCCGCCCCTGTGCGGGAATATGTTTTGTATCAAGAGAGTGGGATGGATGTTTGCAATATCTACACCGCTATCCAAAGGTCTAGGAAATACATGCTTTATCCGTTCCAGTCCCCTTAAAATAATTTTTAATGTCGATTCCAACCGTGATTAGAAAATAAAAAAGCACATCTGTGAAATCCAGATCTATATTGTAGTACATACTGGTATCTGGCATATCAGATGCTGGAACAGTTTCCTGATCGGGGGTTGTATCAACATCTTTCGGACCTTTCGTAAGTGAGCCCTCTGATATCACTTCGTTCTGAAAAGGGCATTTCGAAGAAACCAAATTCAAAGGATGACATATTACAGCCAATCGCCAAACAAATAACGAATGAAGCAGAGTTGGATTTCTGAAAGTGTGTTTAATGATATCCTTCAGAAATATTTAACAAACGTTTCATGATCTATTGAGAAGAGTATATGTTCATCTTTCACTATGTTTATTTTCTGCAGCCCTTCGTTTGATTTTGAATCCCGCATATTATGGTGTAAAAACTGACATCCTGCTATTGTTAGTTGCAAAGTCATTGTAATCCAAAGATATGGTCTACGTTAGACGAAAATATTTTTCAATGAAATCGCAACACATCAATGATTTCAATGAAATCGCAACACATCCGGTTAAAACTACTTCAAAATGGTCAATGAAAGTGTGAAATGTGTTTCCTGCTCAAAAAGTTTCCCATTTATCATATTGTAGGGTTTTAAACTTATATCTCTCACTGAAAGCTTTTTAAGATCACCCAGTGTGTTTCAACAACTTCCGTGAATCCCATTGGTAAAATTTTGCACAATATCTAATTTTCAAGTATGTTAGTTTAAGTCTTGTCATTACTTAATTTTCAAAACTAAAAATAAATGATCAACATCTTGTTTAACTTTCTCTACAACATGTGGTGTTATGAGCGAATTCACGCATGTATTAAGAAAAATATAGCATGTTGCAGCGGTTCACTTTTTGGACCACCCTGTAGATATGCATAACAATCTTCATAATTTAAAATTTTTCTGCTGTTTCAAGATGTAGACATTCCATAAAATTACGAAAGCGTTTATCATTGAAGAATAAATGATCCGAAAATATGGCAGTCAAATCATAAAGCAAATCTGACTTACAAGCCATACTAATTCGTAGTCATCGCATTTTTGAACCCAACGTGGTCTCTCCATTTTTCGCTTCTCGAAGTAACGCGTTGGGTTTATTATATCATCTCTTCCTATCTTTTTGAGAGCAAAGTGGATATGACCTTCTGGACAATGTGATGTTTGAACAACAGTTCCAAGAGGTTCATCTTTGTAAACCTACAGATAAAGAAGACAAATGTACTTGTCTAACACAAATGTTTAAATTTATTCATACATTTTAGGAATCATGCGAACAAATATTAAACAAATACTGGATGATCAGGAGCTAGCCTAGATATGGCAGAATACCTATTCGAGAAAAATATTGGGCGAGGCGGCAGCCGAGCCATATCCAGCTCCTGATCATCCGGTATTTGTTTTATTATGCACCTCCCAATCAAAGTTAAGTGGAGTACTTACATTTACAGGCTTAAACTGTCGTTTAGTTGACATTATTTTGACATTTACAGTGGGGGACAAAAATAAAACTCAACGACCACTAGTTGTCACAATGAGCTAATTTCCAAGTTTCGTGTCTCAAACTCTCCCAAGCGGTAGAAAAATAATTCCCGTTCACTAAAGTAGCACAATAAATGAATCCAAAGCTTCATACCTGCAAATAATGGATAAATCCCTACCAAATCGAATGAATGTTTTCATGAATCGCCATGTTTGTTATCCAATGACGGTTGACTCCCAGAATGCAACATCAGTTACCGTATTTACTCATGACAGGTTTCAAAATGGCGGAACAGCATTTTGAAAGCTGGCACGTGTCATGTTGCATTCTGGGAGCCAATCCTCCGTTCCGGCGCAATCGGGCGACAAAATCACCTCAACATTTGAAGAGTCTGCATAACATGTGAATATCCACTTCAACTTTTGAAGTTCTTATTTGTCATTAGGGACACAAATTCCAGTATATTTGGACTTACTCAGACGGAGAAAATAGAGCACTGAATACACTGAGGTAAGAATTTATTACATGTGCGACAGCATGTAATTTTCATAGCTTTTGCAATTCTTTATGATCCCCACTTTATTTATTTTTTCTTTCAAAACTCAGACGACTTCCGGCCAGTTTATTCGCTACACTGGACGAAAATATTTGCCCCGGGAATTTAATTTTTATTTATTCGAGACGTTCTTGGTGTTATATGGTGCCGAGCGTTGGTATGGTATGACAAAAACACAAACCCTCCAGCTTGAAAAAAGGTCTCAGATCCATAAAACGTTGCAAGACCAATCCAAATAAGCTAGAACTGATTAAACTTTAGGAATGCTTGGTCTAAACAATATTAAATCAATGATATAGAGTAAAAATGCTCTTTTTAGGCCGCCTTATTCATCCGAAGCATACCCATTTAATGAAAATGGTGTTTCTTACCAGACTACATTTAAACCAGACATCCGCTTCTCAAAGGTCGTTTATTCCAGAGAAACACAGAATATTGAATAAATACAGCTTAGATTCATTACGCGAATACTTAGTTAGTGGGTAGTTTTATTTTCCGCCACTAAGAATTTAGAATAACATCGTAAAACATGAAATAAATTCCGTACAAAAATTTGAATGGCAAGACAGAACTGCTAATGATGTTAGTTTTAGTCGACTGAGACAAATACAAGGTTCAATATAGAACCGTGTCCACTTTGGAAACACCCAAAGGTCGTCCCTGCCCTGTTAAAGTTTGCCACTAAAACTGAAGATGCTCGCAATGAGATGCTACATTACATGACCCAAGTAACGTCTTGAATCGTAATAGCACTAGGCCAAATATAGAGTCGTCCAGTGAAAGGCCTCCCAAGCTTATGTTTTACAGATAATTCAAAAGTCTTGGTAATTCTACTATCTTTCTTGTGTACTGTTGTGGATCTAACCACTCCATTTTAGAGTGATGCAAATATTTATTTAGAAATCTGAATTTCCATCACTCTTTGGGATTTTTTAATAGATATGTTTTTCTTGCTAAGTTCCATTACAACTTTTGGTCCTTTCCCTTTGGCACTAGCGCTTATATATTCTATTGTTCTTACTTGCACTTTAGCAATTGAATTGCTTGCTTTTGTGTTTTCGTTATTGTCTTAAGTTTTAGATGTGTGTTTTAGTTTTTGTTATTCTTACTGTTGTTTTAAATGTTTAATATTTTGTACTATATGCTAAATGGGTAATAAAGAGGTGTAATAATACATACGGATCGACCTCCTTCTTGCTGAAAATGATATAAATAAGAATTTCCTCGGACTCAAGTACATCCATTTTGGAATAGACTTTATAAATATATGGGGAGTCGGGACCAGTGAAAACAGGCCAAACAAACCGAAATTGCTGCGTAGGCTCTGCTGCGATTAGCCTCGGATAAGTAATCTATGGGTTGATTTAAAGTTAAGATTAAGTTCAATTAAATATTATAATAACTTCACTTTTATAATATTTGCGTTCTCTTAACATCATTTATATCATATTAGTTGATAAAACACATTACCCACACCTAAAAAGAAGTAATTGTGTTGCATACTTTGGATTCACATATTTAGGATGAATTCGACAAAAACGAATAGTACAAGAGTAAGTTTTACCATTGTGTTATCTTTTATTTCGTCCACTCTAACGTTGACTAGTATAAGCTCTGTGTCTTTCATCTCTTCGACCTGGATGGTCACCTCGTTATTTCCAGTTATGCGCAGAATCCCAGAAAAAGGAACATATAGCTATAAGGACATAATAATTCTATTTATCGTATGATCTGTAAAATGAAGGCCACTGATTGGTCAGTTCTTGTGCTGTACCAATCTGAATTGCGACTGAGATTGTCCCCATTGATCATCTCCGTATCACTATATAAAATATTTGTACGGAGCGGACAACCTCAGTAGCAAAACGGAGAATATAGAATATTCACTAATGATTATCTTCTAATACAGAATTTCTCGGCAGATCGATTATATCCTGTATTGCACTTCAAATCATTCAATAACTTATTGTATATACGTAAACGGTATTTCAATACAGAAAATTAAGTAAATGAGTACTGAGTATTTAATGCTGTTTTCGTCTAACCATCAACAAAGAATCTACTTATACGTGTAATATTCTTTTTGATATTTGGTGTCAACACTTGGCGATAAAAAATGGATTATGAAATTAAAGACGATCAAAATCATTATAAAATTTTCATTATAAATACAAATTAAAAAGTTTAGAACATACTGTCGAACTGACATCTACTTGAAGTTGCGCACCATCATCCCTATACTTTCCTGCCTGTGTTGAAGGAAAGAACCCATTTCCACATTCCTCGGAAACCAAATATTTCCTTGGAAATTTCTTTGCAATCTTAGGCCCAAATACATTGTCTATCAAGGATTTGGATATTTCATACCTGTAGCATAAATAATATTTGTAACTAGATGTAATGCTTGCGAGTAATAAAGGACAAAAAGAACCCATTTGTTCTTCATAAAAGAACATTATTTGGAGATTTTTATGAAAAATTTTTGAATTATAAAATGATTTTATCATAACTACATCACCCCATTGATAATATATATTATAACATACTTTCAAATGCAAACTGAAGTAACAATTCCTGAGTTATAGGTGGGAAAGTGATACTCCACGACAGAAATGGTGGTCTTTTCGAAATAAGCGAGTTTTTGAACCAGGAGTCGTGTTTTTCTCTACTGATATTGAACAATTAGAAAGCGAATTCAATCAACAGGCCCAAGGTCCAATATTTCACTGTATTGCTCGCAGAAATGACGTTATTAGTATTATTACCACCGTTAACGACCAGGACTGAAACAGCAAGAAAATCTTACGCATTGAACGATATCTAATTTCCCGGGGAAAATTGCCGGTCCAGAATATATTCTAGACCGGTCCATATGGACCACCACTATGATGTCACACATTTCTCAGGTCGATATAGTAAAATGAATGCCTTCTAAACTAGCACTAAAACCCCTAGAACTGGCCCGGCGAGGTGGTAATAACGCAGATTAGTCAGATTAGTTATGTGTATTTATGACGACAGAACACTATTCATGAAGTGCTGCCATTTTACTGTGTTATTCATATCTACCCTTCCTTCAGCCCTCTTAAAGCCTCTGTCATAGCTTGTATGGATGCCATCACATCCTGGAAAGTCTCGATGAAAGGCTGCAAAATCGTTCCCAATGGTCCAAGACTTAGACCCATATTTTCTAGACTGTCTCCAAGTTCAACAAGTATTTGTCTCCGCGAAAGTTTCTAAAATGTATGTGTAGTCATTTCATTTATTTTCGTGTTACAAAAAATCCGTGAAACAAAAAATCGGATATAAAACTAAAGAACAGTAGCAGTACAATGTATAATAATTACATATTTTGGCAGCAAAACATACATAATGATAGCAGTAAGCAGTGAACCTGCCACAGCTGATGGGCGTAGGCAGGCATAAAGCAAGCGAGGAAAATTCTGCAAATCCCTTTCCAACATTTAACTATGCAAACCACTTTTTTTTATCAAAACTGTTGAAATGATAGTGGCATTAATCCTCTTTTACGAGTATATGTAGATTTCCCCGCCTGTAAAATTTCCCTAGCCTGTATATTGTCAAACCCTGATTATACCCCTAATCGCTAATATACTTACAGCGTCGAGACCAAAGAACGCATGGAAATCGTCATCTTCAAATTGAGAGTTATTAGCCCAGTCATTAATGGTCTCGAATCGAAACATCTTTCGGAAAGCTTTGAAATCCTCTTTTAATTCCGATACCACCTTCCGCAAATCTAGCCAGTATGGCTTTTCATCTGTGAAGCAATGAATTAAAAGAACAAAATTGATGTATATCAAGATGTACAAGGTACTGTAAATGTACAATGCACAATAAAAACGCAACACACATTTTCATTTAATCACAAAGCCACTGATAACTGCACAGATTTTATTCGTTGTACCACGGAGCCGCATTTCTCCTCTTTCCAATGATATATCATTTATTTACATGTGATAATGGTTGACTGAATGACCATTCGTGTCATTTTGCATAATTTGCCATAGTCGAACAAGTTTGAGTCTGGTGCTTTTTGAAGATCGCTTGAACTGACTTGTTGTGACATTTTCTTTGTCACTCTCTTAGTCGCAGCAACATTTTTAAACTCACTAAAAATTGCAACACTTAGAGCAAGAATCACCAACAGAAGACTCAAAGAGAGACATGCCCTTCTGTGTGTACAAATAAATGGTGTCCATATAGAAGGACATGAGATCTTATATATTTCATTACTTCAAGTCTTAACATTCAACTGTTTACTCCAAACCTGCGACACCTTATTTTCTTCCAATGGCACCTGGCATCGTTCATTGTTTTTTACAATATCTAAAACTTGGTCCCTATTCTATTTTGGCTCGATATGCAAAGGTAATGATTAATCAGCCTACCATGTCCACATGAGAAAATGACGTACTATTGGAAAGAGGGGAAACGTGGCTTTATTGTAGGCATGAAATCCTCATCATCGTATGAGAGTAAACGATTTATTTGTAGTTGCGTTTTTACACATAGCTATCATGGCAATGTGCATTGTAATACTTTTTTCCATGTAAAGGTTAGCAATTGGAATTAAAATATTCTTGTATTCATGTAATATGTAAAATGTATTCTTCACTGTTTGTACCTTTTTGGAAGAAGCATGCTTCCTCGACCCGATGTTTTGCATCATATATTGTTTTAAGAGCCATCTCAATCCTGAAAATATTCAATATAACTACATTTATCAATAATTTCAGCAATACGGAGGAGCTCTTTTTCTGCTGATATTTTTAATAGCTGTCATAAGCCACACGCATTTTACCTAATCCGAGACGCAGATAATTGGCATTTTTAGGCGGGAATGCAACGAACTTTGATGATATATTATCGATTAATGTTGCAATTACATGACTAAAATGTGATCCATAATACATATTTAGTTATTGTGACATATTTGAACTGGAGCATCAATACTTTTGAGATTTATGAAATCAGTTTTTCGCCATGGCATGCTCTTTCGTCTCATCAGTCAAAACTAGTTCAGAAATCTGTCTAAGTTTATATAATTCACGATATTATAGAAATAAATCAGTAAGTGCAAAGAGATATGACAGATTCAATGAGTTTACAAAATAATCTTATCAATGCTATTGAATGAGTCCTCACTGGATAACTGCTTTCTGAACAGAAACAATTGCTGTCTTGGGGGACCTCAGCAGGTCTTTAACACTTCCAGCAGCATTGCCTAGAGCAAGTTCTATTTGTTTCGCAGCCCATGGTAGTGAAACTTCAATAGCATCAGATATGGACTGAAAATAATATATTATATGTTTCAAAAGTACACATCGAACATTAACCTTTTTGTGAAAAAGTTAACTTTAAATTTATTATGCGTTACTCAAATGTGACATAACATAGATTGTTGACCATTACTTACGTTATAAAATTCTAGAACATCTCTTTTGATGTCACTGGTTACTTTATTTGCCCTTTGTATAACTTTCTTGATCTGCATTACAGAATCAGGCAGTCCATGGTACTTTGCAAACTCTTTAAGTAAATTTTCGGTGAGCTTGGTGAGGTCTAGTGTCTTAGGAACATCTTTGATTGAGTCAATTATGTCATCAAAAATATCCGATAAACTGTTCTTCTTGAATCGATCCATTATCTCATGAAATCTCTTTATAGCTTCTTCTATATTACCAATAACCTTATTTGCGACCACATCGTACAGCTTAACAAGTTTTTGAGGATCATCAAACCCAAATTCCTGAAAACAAATTTTATTTAAAAGTAAGATGTCACTTTGCATATTGTATTTTCGAGTCAACCGATTAGAATATATTTTTTGAATGGATACATATATATTGTGTTTTTGACAAGTATTTGTCTCAATAATTTCTAACTCAAATTTATTGAAAATTTCCATAAAGTATTGTAAGGGTATTATAAGCAAGTTGCACAAATATGGTAGAGATCAGTTAAACATTATGTGAGAATTGACAAATCCAAAAAGACATGTCTCAAATCCTATATCTATGGAATTGCCACATATTTCAGTCTGGACGAAGCTGCTTTTCTAAGCAGAAATGCTTTTGAATAATTTTTTTGCGATAGATATTTCTTTCCAAGACATAATTATACTATTCTTAATAATGCATGTTCTACATGCATTTGACATACTGTATATTTTGGGATTAGTTCATTCTCAAATAATATGTATGTTCGTATAACTTACTAACGATTTCCGAAGGCCACTTTATAGCAATATTTTAATTTTGAGTCATTAATTGCTGAGAAAGTGCTCGTCGAAGTTTTTTTTTGGGTGTTCCAAAAGTAACAGGACTGGTGCTGTTTTTTGTTAAACATAGACCAATTGTCTTCAAAATTTTACATAATGTACTTTCATGTATTGTCACTAAAACTGCAAAGTTTCGACAAAAATTATAAAACTTGGGTAGAGTTATGGTTGTTATGGTAACATGACATCACAATACCCGGGGCAACATTCCAGGCAGAAAGTTTCACAGACTTTAAACAATTTGTACATCCCATGTCAAAGTTGAAATGCAACAATTGGTGGAAATCACTTATTGCTTTACATCATTTGATATTCCTATGTATCCTCTACTTTGAAAAGTAGGCTCCTCTTTGCAATTGGCCAGTACAAGAGTAGCACTCTGTACATACATAACTCAAACACATGAATGAACTCATTTGAGGACATCGCAGGGTCGATTGGACAACTTGGAGAAGGTAATTCTCATCTTCAAAGGTCTTGCCCCACTGATTAGCATACCATTCTCCATAAAAAATAATAAAAAATTAGATATTGCATGATCAGAAGAGTGTGGTGCGTGGCCTTAGACCTCAAGACCTGGCTCCTCTATAGCTGCAGTGGTCTTAATGCTGACTTGCAGGCAGACGGGTTATTAAGGTGGATGACTGGCTTCAAATTGGGTCTTCTCGAAAACTCAATCCTGAATTGTGCAGACTGTTATACCCAGTGATATTCCAGGAAATTAAATAAATATTATTATAATGAAATCATATTTGAATATTAGTTGTGAAGCAACAACATAACAACAAAGCAACTAATAAAACAAACAAAAAATGTTGTACTGTAATAGGTGAACTAGATACTTTCTTTAGTAATACAGCAATGTTAGATATCACATTTTCATGAAAAAGTTGCCCCGGGTATTGTGATGTCATGTTACTATAGTAACCATAACTCTACCCACATTTTATCATTTTTTCTGAAACTTTATAATTTTAGTTGCAATACTTCAAAGTACAATTTGTGAAAATTTGAAGACAATCGGTGCAGAATTGACAGAATGCCAGCACCAGTCCTGTTACTTTTGGAACCCCTGAATAATACTAATAGGTAATTGTATATGCGAAAATCACCTAAAATGCTCTAAAAATTTAGAAGTACACATTATATCATGATACATGTCGTTTTAATGTATTTCTTGACTATATAGATTTAAGAGGGTGGTTGCGTAAATGATGCCAACAATAACTTTTTTTATTTTTTCATATGTGAAACTTTGTTCAATTCTGAGAAAAATGAGACCAAAAAAAATTAGGGTCACCGTGCTCGAATTTTTTTTACAGCCAAAACAAAATCATACCCAAAACACTAAAAATCACTCTTAGATATCCCCTAAATTGACCTTTTCATTGTATTTCAATGGGGAAAATAATGTATTTTCTCCCCTATAATAACATTAAATAATAGTAATTTCCCAACAATAACTTTTTTTTATATTTCATTAATTTAAACTTCGTTCAATTGTGAAAATAATGACCCGAAAAAAATATGGGGTCACCGAGCTAATTTTTTTTCTACAGCCAAATCAAAACCATACCCCCAAAACACTAAAATCACTCTTAACATGTCCGTTAATTGCCCTTTCTATTGTAGGTAGTCTAAATGATGGCCCAAAAGTGCTAGGAAAGCACTTATAAATGTACACTTATGACATAGGGCTATGGATAAATTTGGTACCGTTGGAAAGCTCATAGTGCTAACTTTGAGATTCACTTGTTAAAAATTATGAAATGTGGACCTTAAGTGCCCACATGCTCGTTTCCATAGTAACCACAAAAATAATGACAATAAAGTGTTTTTTACACATAACTCCCCCAATATTTCTTCGATTTTGATAAAATTTATATCATATTAAAGATAAAATAGAGCTCAATTTTTCAAAATTACATTTATGCAAATTAGCTCATTTGCATATTGATTGTGACGTCATAACTGAATTAGTTTGTGTATTTTTAAATAGACGAGTATATTTTGTATTTCAATGAGAAAATCACCATAATGAGCAGCAATTTAAAGTTCTTTCCTACTAATACTTTATTATGTTAATATTTTCATTCATTTCTTCAAAAATGACACAGAAAAATATAAAGTTTATTTTAAAGTAAAAATACAGCAAAATTAATGCATATAGTCAATATACCCTTTCCAACCAATACGTCCAGTCCCTTATTGTCTAAATTGCCCGAATTGGCTATAGTTCCATGATAATTTAGTATCAATATTATTCTTTTGGAAAGTTTCATCATTGTAATACTATTATTAAAAACAAATGAATATTGTTATTGATGTGGAGCCTAGGCATTGTCCCAATAATCTGTTGCTATGACAACCAATAGTTATGTCTATTTACATTGTGTACATGCAGGCCCATAGCCAGTGGTTCGTTGGGTTTGAGTGAATCCCCTGGCCAAAAATGTTCACCATTCTGAGCATTTTTCAAGTGATTTTTGTCATTTTTGGGCCAAAATGGTCAAATGTGAACCCCCTGGAATTTTTTGATTTTTTAGCAAAAGCAGGCTAGAGGCATGACATGTATAATAAAATCATGTACATGACAAAATATGCATAAAATATAGATTTATTTTTATCAGAATAACTACATACCACTTTTTCAAAATCCCGGAAAAGAATAAAGTGTTCTGTAGTTCATAATTAAGTATTTGTAAATATGGATTTATGGATACCCTGTACATAGCTACATGTGTTTAGGAATGGTGTTTACAGGGAACATATTCTCTTGAGCTGTTGAGAGATATTGTCATTAAAACAGATGTTGTTCTTTTTGTTCTGTGTCCATTGTCTATATTATGAATGCCATAAATACCATAAATCCAAAGATAGACAGAGAAAATTAAATAAAGTCAATGTGCTCAGTAAGTTCCACTTCTGCCATGGACGCGTTTGTCAAACTCATTATTGCCTAGCTGGTCATGTCCTGTCTTCTGTAGCATGTGCTTACGTACACTCTAAGAGGGCTGAGTCATACAAGAAGACCCCAAGACCATACCTGAAAGTGAATATCACACAAAAGTAACAAATTGCATGTATCACTATGATATAAAAGAAATATGAATGCAGTTACTTCATTCAAGCATAACATTATCCAAATTTATAGTTATTACATAGTATTGGAATTCCAATCATGGTGTTAAAATTGTAATCAGGACCAAATTATGAAGGCCTATGTGTAGTTTTCTTTTTGAATAAGGTAAGAAAATTATCATTACTCAATTAGATGCAACCATTTTACTTATAATCTTATTTTGATAATAAAAATGATGAGTTAATCCCATACAGCAAAACCTGTATATCTGAACACCTGGCTGATCCAAACACCTTCAAATGCTAACACAATTTCTGACTCCATTTTTCCTCCCATTGACTTGACTCCCATGTTAAAAACCTTGAAATCTGACAACATCCTAATTTGAACAGTGGACACTCATATTTGAAAATTTAACATGTGTAAATTGAACACTTTCCACAATTTTTACAAAACTGTTTAAGACTGATTTGATATGAAATTCTGAAAAATATGAAATGGCCTCAGATTTTGGATGCCATGAAGCCAAATGGTCAATAGAAATATTAATATTCATTGAGAATGCATTAAAATCCACAATCTTGCGGATAGAGAAACCGAAATCAATACATCTCCCCATCCGAATGCTTTCTAACCATTCATGTTCAGATTGGACAGATTTTACTGTATATTACTTGTTCTCTTACCTCTTATATTCTGTACCTCTAGCTAATTTTGTATAATGTCAAATTACTGTTAGTCAGGTGTAACATACATCCACTGAAGCCAACTTTCTGGGCACCCCAGACATCTTTGGAGACAAGGCCTGCAGAACATAAATTAATATGTTGTAAATTTACATATCTACAGGGTGGGCCAATAACAATTAGAAAATTTTTCCATTTCTTCAATTTTCTTTATTATTGCAGCTCAATCAACAAAAATTCATATAACATGTAAAATGATTACTGGTGAACATGTTAAATATAAAAATGTGTATGTATTTATTTTTGGCTTGTCAATTGATCATGATCTGTATTCTAGTACATGTGTCATGACGAATTTCAAATTTTCTCAGCTTGAGCCATCACTTCTGAAATATCTTTTTAACATACAATATGTGCCCTGCAAATGGTCTCACCACACTTTTCATCAATTAAAACATATGTTTTTATCTCTAGAAGTTAAACATCTCTCCCTTGGATAATATAGCTTACTGCCCTCAGCTTTTTTTCAAAACTGGCATAATATGTCTCAGACTGATTGTTCAGGTGGTAAGAGAGGATGTGTTCAGGAAATCCTTGAGGTGAGTAATTAAAGCTTGAGCTTGTATATTCAATAATTATATTTACACAATATTGACAATGAATTGTTTTTCAATTTCCTAAAGTATTGAAGATAATACATGACTAAAAGTTACAATGGATTTTTTGGCCCACCTTGTATATTATCTATTTATTACAAAAACAACTAGACTTAAAGTTATTTAGTACTTGCTGGAAAGACCACTTGATACCATACATCAAAGTATCCATGCCATTTTGATACTCATTGCATCTTTCTGTTTAGCCAGAAACATGATATTTTGAGGCATATTGTGATCTTGGCTCAATCGGATGGGAATTGAGTTACACCTGTCAAAAAGTGTCATGATTATCATATAATGATTGCCTTAATGTCTATTCATTTATTGTATTCTCTAGTCATTGCCTACACAGGCAAAGGTGATATAACATCTATCTATATATGACTTGAACAATATATTACATGTAATTTATACAATTACCTGTACTCAAAAACTTCCAGGTCATTTGACTGGACAAGTATGTATGGCCTGTGTCGACAATGACGTGACAGTCATCTAAATGATCTAACTGCATTGCATGATCATTTATCATTAATCATAATAACTTCCTCAACCTCCCAATCATTTTGATGCGACTGTTAGTGGTCCATAAAACCGTTGTTTGTTGTTTTGGGTAACTTGTCATCTGAAATACATGGAAAAGTTTGAAAGTATATCAAGAATAAAATGAAACTTGAGACGTCATATGATGTTCTATAATATCTAATACCGATACAGTAAACATATAAATGTACAGTTTCTACTATACTGCAGTACAGCACATGTACAGTACATGTAGCATGTTTATCCATACCCTAGTTCAACGCCGGGGCCATAAGACATGCCAGATAAGAAATCAGGCCCCAGGCTAGGTGTAATAGTGTTGGACTATCTGTGCCCAAATATTTATTGATTATGATAACTGCATGTGATTGCCGTGTACTCCCGCACAGGACACTTTTAATACATGTACACGAAACATGTACATGTAATTTTCCATTACAAAATTATCTTTTTGCCCACATCAAAATGTACTTTTACTGTGATAGGCAGTCAAATATAGTTAACATTTCGTTTAAAATGTCCCGACTCTGCCCGCATGGGAGGTATCTGGGACATGAAAAGCTGTTGAGTTTGAACATGGGCTTTGTAAGATCAAGGTCATGACGAATCGATCATCCAAAATAAATTCATATGTAATTTTGAGAAGAATTTCAGTGATTATATGCATACGATCACAGAATAATCCATTGTATTTATATATAACACTACCATCTACTATTAACATACCAAATTATTACATTAAATACTAAATTTCAAGGGAATTTAAGAGATTTTTCCAATCAAATCAATATTACGCAAACTGCAAATGACAACGATTCCCGATCGAGAACCAGGAAGCGATTTCTACCTTTAAATATGGTGATTTTAATCGATTACAAAAAGAAAATGATATTGCATTCGATACTTCTTACCTTCATAAACAGTTTTTATGATGTTTAATGCTACGATTCTCCACTGTTTGCCCGATTGGGACTGAAATCGTCCAGTCATCAATGCAGCATCTTGTTTCTAGGTGGGCGATAATTGGTGAGGAGTTTCCGAGACGTTCCAAAATTACGACAATAGAGTGTCTTATTTTTCCGTGCAACTAATTCTCTCACCACAAATAAATATTATAAAGCCATTTTCATTCATTTTGAACATAAGTTTTATTTATTTGAGTAATATACAGTAAAATAACAAAATCACGGCATCGAAACCGAAACCGAAAGTTAGATGCGCGAGAATGATGCGCACTCGTCCATCGGCTTTAGGAAACCACCCTCTTAAGTGACCAGATCTATACACAAAATTCAGAATACGACAGGTGGTGTATTGACGAAACATTTCTTGTGTAAAACATCAGTGATTTTAAAAGGTTCTCCCCAAACCACAGGCATCCTTTAACCTTTATATTACTATTCTAAATTGAGGAAGTGGTAATTCTAGATTAAGATTGCCATTGCCAGTCAAAATAGCTCCTAGTTTCGCCACGACCTTTATTCAGGGTCACATAGTGTTAACTTTGTCAAATTATATCCTACCTGGAATATATTTAATCCATACTTCACCTCTCCGTGAAAACACACCCTCGCCTTGATGAACTGCATGTCGTATCCAAGAAATTTGAAAACTCCCTGGGCATAGATCTCATCATGGATGTCAACGAGAAAATGTCCACGCAAAAGTTCTGAAATGCAAAACTGGTTGTTATTATTTATATTAAAAACAATTTGAACACTTTTGAGCTTATTCGAGTCACTTAAACATTTTCCCGTATAATTCTGATAATGACTGTAATTGCCTTCGCTAGTCAATATAGTCATATCACAATCAAAAACCGACAAAAATTTCTAAATGTTATCTTAAAATCTTCATAACATCTAGAATACAATATCTAGACAATCTTAAACTTACTTACCTACTTGTAAGTCTATTATGTTTTTGATGATTAAACCGAATTTTGCACCAACATTGTCTGTTCCGATTTGCTTTCTCCAATCCATGCCAGGTAGTTTGATAGTGATGTCAATTAATTTAAATAAGCCAGTATCTCGTTTTTTACGATGAAGTATTTTTTCGGCTTGTTTATGTAGACTTGTATTACGATATCTGAATAACAGGAAACATATGATTAGTAACAATCTGCTCCCCTTTGTTTTTCTGCAAATCAAATATAAAATATAAAAACCATATTCAATTACATGGAAGACATAACAGTCATTGTTATGACTTAAACGATGATGAAAATACTCCTAGTTTAGATTGTCTTACCCAAGATTGACTATATTCCGTATTTCCTGCACATCAACTGCATGGGAATGCATCCAGTATTGTATACATGCTGCATGACGTACATGCGACTCTGGGTCAGAAAGAGCAACTGACAGAATGTGATTGGCTGCCTAATAAAGGATCATTATATTAAATGACATAACTTAGATTTGAAAATGTTTACCTTGTATATCAATTAATCAACTTGAAAATTTGATACTTCACTGATAAGTGATAAAACTCACGACAAGATACAAACAAACCTCTTCTGTATGATAGTCTCGCAAAGCTCGAACTGCGCTGCGCTTCAATAATGATGGGGTTTCACTATGGGATATGTACGACAGCACATATGGGAGCGATGCTACATCTGCTGCATTGCCGAGGGCATGTATGAAACCTGCTTTGTGGTGCAAATGTGAGTCTAGTTCTCTCTCAGTCATGGTTGATCGAACTACTCGATGTGACATCTCGTCTATAAAAAAGTCTCGAGTCTCAAGAAAAACTTAACGGAAAAGTGACCAAACAACACCGACACATAGAAAGAACGGGATCAGGAGGATCTCACATATCGATCTTACATATACAAGAATAATGTGTAACACTGTCTACAACTACCATTCCGTAGCCATGATCACAATCCAAAAACGTACGACCATGAGACATCTAATTTTTATTGTTTGTCGTAACAGCACAAGTGAATGAAAATAAAATACATCATCAATATCAGAAAGTTGTCCATATGCCAAGCAAAAGAATAAGAGCATTGAACAAACCGTGATATCCAAGATGAGAGTGCAAGCGGTCAAGGATTTGCTTTCCTCGGTAGACATTATGTCTTCGAAGTACTTTTGCAATCGAACCAAGTATCAGAGTTGCTCGGTTTTTTACTAAGTATGCATCTTCATCGTCTACAATTGAAGATAAACGTAATCAATTGCAATAAGTCTTTTAAAAATGCATCTGGATATTTATATACTTTATGGCAAGCCTTAGTTTAAAATCAAATTCAAGTTGTCATGATATTGAAATGAAACACTCAAAAATATGTACTTTATTTTCTGTACATATCAATTTCATGTAAACGTATATATATTACCTTCGAAACGTGACTTATTAGTAAAGGCTAATGATTCTATAACATCCACAGCTGCCTGAAATATAGCATAAGCAGCTTTTAGTAATAAAAATATGATATTCGACAGTATCAAACATTGATTTTCATACTTCATACCTTGGAAATCCAAGATGGAAACATCCTATAAAAATAATTCCTTCCATCGACTGCCACACAGTACGCTAACTAAATTGGAAACCCATGTATTCTGTTCGATATTTCTTGTATAGTATTATTACCTCGCGAACCTTTACCATCCTTTGATTGGTTAAACTTACTTCTGGTGGGGGGAATTCCAGCTTCACGAAATTCACCATCCCTTCTGCTACAAGTTTTGCACTGGACTTTACGTTTTTGAGGACATATTCGACTATGAGTTCCATTGAATGGTTGGTTCTCATCATTCCAATCACGTCCATTGTAACATGTTGCAGTGCATGGTCAAACTTTGACTTAGGATTGTTGTCTAATTGTTTCTTTGCGAGAACAGTAATATCGGAATCTGACAAAAGCCTCATAAGCTTTGCCGCTGTTTGGAGATAATTTAGTCGCTCTGCAGAATCTAAAGACACATTTTTGTCAACGTATCGTGAAGGATTTGAATTATAAATCTGAATCTACAAATAATTGGATCAGGTTTGAAGAACGAATAATTACTTGCAGCAATAGCTAAACATCTACCTATATGTCGATTCCTGAATATTATTTTATGAGTTAAGCCGTGGACTAAGTGCGATATGAAATGAAGGTTTTGAATCAACAGACAGTGACAGACAGTGATATAATAAAACAAATATTTCTTTCTTTCGTTCATATAACTTTCGGTGAGTACTTGTGACACTTTCACAAGATGATATTCCACTAGCCCTCTGGGCTTCGTGGAATATCATTTGTGAAAGATGCAGTTATTCGCCTCATATCAGTAGAGTGTAATATTTGTTCAATATCACAAAATTAGGACATTTTTATCAGTATGAACTCACATATTTGGATAACAAACCTGCTCGAGGTATTTTAGCTACCATCGATATATTGCCCATGAGGTCGTTGTATATCTGATTCAACGGTTTTTTATGGACTGTTGTATGGTTTTTCACTTCCAAATAGTCTTCTTTTAGATCACCTGGCTCAACTATACGTGTGTGGTCGTCAGTCGTTAGTATTGCGGTTAGTTTGATATAGTCACGTGATATAACAGTCATCGTAGGCAACACTTATGAAAATCAGAAACACAAACATTCACACATAAATCGGTACACAAAAAAAACATTCGAAATGTCTTTCAGGAATACAGAAATCAATAATCCAAAACTATGATATATCCCCCATGATATATGATGGACAGAGTATTCAGTCTTATATTCTACAGGGTAAATATTGTTTTTGATTAGTAATTCCCGTATCTAAATTGTCTTTGAAATGTGTCTACCTAGGTCGTTTGCCCATCCGGGTCCGTGGTCTTTGTTTGGATCACCAGGTAATTTTGTATCAGCTTGATTGCTAGACAAAATAATATCCAATATATATTTCTTATATTATCTAATATTTCAGTTAGAACAATTTCAATGTAAGACTTAAGATAACTGTTGTCACACTCAGTATATTGTGATAAATGTGGTATAAATATAATGTACATGACAATAAGATTAGTTATTTAAAATAGTGGACGGAAAATATATCTCCTTTCTTAGCCAACCATTTATCTAAGGAGGACGGAATAATATTTTACTCACCCTGGCACAGGTTTATTTGGAGCTGTGAAGTTCACCACAGATTCAACAAATTCGGGTACTCTTTTGGCCTTTCGATATTCGACCCTCTGAAAAGCAACTGAGATATGATATATGAACATGTTACTACATCCATGTACATTTAAATCGACGTGTCTCCCATAAGTCGGCGACGGCTGAGTGTATTTTACATGCGAGACAAAAAAAATATGAATATACATACATACATATTAATCTTGGTACGTTATGCATGCAACACCGGGAAATACTATATAATGAAAGAAATTCCGTCCCAATAATTGGTTTATGAATTGAATATCATTTCAAAATAAAAAATCCCACTTTAAGAATTTTGTCCCGAAAATTGGTTTATGTTTGGGATATCATCTCAAAATAAGAAAATCCAATTCTATATTAGAAAAATGCCTGGGATGGGATAATCAATTATATAATATGTTACATGCAAGTGATTCGTTGCAATATAGAAAAGAGAAAACTAAACATCGAGGTTACATTCATTCAAATAATTGCTCGGTTCTTTTCTAATGATGCTGTTGTTTAAAGAGGTATGACATAGCATATGAATTTCAATCTACGGAAATATGATCTATATCAAGGACTGATAAGCAAATTATATCTATAATGTCAACATGAACAAAATACGTATTGTATTAGCTGTAGCCAGCTTTTGCCAAGGGGGTTCACAATCTAATGACTTTCAGGGCTAAGAAAGTGAAAAACTACATGATTTTGAAAGAATTTTACGTACCTTTTCATGAAACCCTTCACTGTTTGGAACTGTAGTGTGTCCATTTGGCTTGTATTTATCAAATACTAACTTGTCACCAGTGTCGGTAACACTGTACATGGAGAGGTGATCACCTAAACAATGCATTTACACAGCCAATATAATTCGGCGCCGTCTCGGCATCGAAAAAATTCGGCGCTGTTCCGGCACCGTTTCGACACCGTTTCGACACCGAAACCTTTCGACACCAAAATTTGCCACTGGACTAGTCAGTCCGAAACGGCACCGAAATTTGGCACGGAACGGCGTCGAAAATCAGATTGTACATCTTTTATTATCGGCCCTTATTTCAAAACTGAATATCAAATGTTATAGATCAGTATCATAGCTTTCCAATTATACCACAATTGTCCATAGGGTCAATCGAATTTTAAACTCCTAAATAATGGACTTTTAAGTTTTTTCACTCAGGTATATCATGTTATGTTCAGAATTTTCGAGAAGGAAATACATTTATTTACTTCTTTAAAAACGATATAATTTGTCAATCCATGGTCATTCAAGCGTCACTTTCCCTTTGCTCACGACTTTTCAATATTTTCTGAAGAATTTGTAAATAAAATAAGTCCTAAAATTATTTTCGAGGCGTCGGATGTGAAGTTGTGTGTGCAAAAAGACCCTTTCATAAAGGCTCATTTTTTAGGAAATCTATATTTTTGTACCATTTAAATATACTTGCCACTTGTGTCAGTTTCATTGATGTAGTATGCCCAAGTTGATCTTGTATTCATGTTGGACATATGTAGCCGGGCAGATAATTGGCTTATTATTGCTTTTTTGATATTGACAACCTCTAAAGTCTCGTTATGAGGATGCCAGACTTTGTCAACTTCACCATAACCATTCACTCTGAAGTGGAACCTAGAATATCAAGAAACAATAACAAAATGTTAACGTATCTGGCTTTTTAAGGTGATTGAAATAATGAGAGCAGAAAATAAGCGTAATATATTTGTTGTAACACAACAGCTCATTTATACAATTTCAAGCAATTTGAACAATTGGTTTACTCACCAATTTGCAAAGTCCATGTGTCCTGCTACGTTTTTCTGTGCTGTAAATAGATATTAATTAATTCAAATATTTCATTAAATTGAGAAGAATACCTGTTTGTTGTGTGCCCTCTTCACGAGTTATGCTCAGAACCCAAAAATATAGAACAAAAAAGTTTTATTATTCGCTGTTGTGTATATCCTCATTCTGTAACCAGGGAAATAGATTTTAAAAACAAAATATAGGAAAAGATTCGCCCTTTGAATGAGACAATATCATATACATAACATTTTTTGTAATCGTACATTTAGTACAACGTCTGGACAACGAAAATACTAAACATGATTTATACATCAAATGGTATGGTTGAAATAATGTAACTGCTTGAACTTTCCAATTTAGCGTAAAAAAGATTACCATACCACTTTCATATTCCCAACTCTCTTATTGGTCTATACCATACATTTGACAAAAATTAAGAAGACTTATTCACCGGCCAAGTTTGCGATGTCAATAAAAAGGTGTAGACGTATTCAATGGCCGTGTTTCGTCCAGTGTAAATCTAAAACCTTTACAATATAAATGGGTGAAGGATAAATTTGAAGTAATGAGGCAGATGACACTTGGGTATACTGACTCTTTGTGGTCTTTAATTCTAAAATAATGTTTTCCCATATTTACACTTTCTCTAGTCAGTTCAGAAAGTGAAGCCATTTACAGATTTACCCTATTTGTTGTATTTTATGTTTACATGATAGTGTGTTTAATTTTTACATATCGTTTAAAAGAAGGTATATTGATAAGTTCTAATCAATCTTGTTCTTTTTAGACATTCCCAATAAGATAGTGGTGGATATAACATTAAGTAATAAAACAAATATTTCATTCTATTTTCGGTGAATACCTGTTGCGCTTTCAATGATTATGCAAGGTGTATTCCTCTGGCACTTGGACTTCGGGGTACACACCTTGCTTGAATCATTGAAGAAGAACAGACATTCACCTCTATAGTATTGTATTTGTTTAGTATTCTACAGGGTTGATGATCTAAATTCTTGTTGCAACATGACAGGAAATTGAAATATTTGAAAATTAAAATAACAACAATTTGTTCAAAGGGAAACTTAAAATATGTTATATTAAAACGATCGATATTTTTTAATTGCAAATTGCATTAAACAATGCGCTATCAACTGATCAACTGACTATAGTATGTGTCCAAGATCCACCAAATCAATGTATTTTACAATGACATATGTTAGAGCATACCTGTGCCTGTACATGTACCTGTGAAATCAATTACATGACATGTATGAATGTTATCTCTGATACAATAAGTTTAGAGTGGATACTTCAAATTGTCATTTTTAGTATACGTTTATCTAACAAATATAATTTGGATACCCAAACAATAGACATTACTTGTAATGCAAAACATATCTACATTTAAACAATATAAAGATACCATATTGATGTTGACCGGTATGTCGGATGGACACCTGGTGGACACCTAGAAATATCTTAGTCCTGTTTTGTTCATATGCGTATGGGTGTAACCTGACCTGCAAATACAAAATAACGATTAAATAATGGAAACAATATGACAAGTTTGCTACATAGAGGAGTCTAGATCTCGAAGTTAAATGTAATTTACACGCATTTCACATTAAGATGAAGAACAAATACTTTAACAATAAATAGGATATTTTTTGTCTATTCTATATATTGTTAAGTGATGAGCGAACAAACACACTGCCTCTCTAAAGGTCCGTGTCTTTTGTCACTTTAATTTTGAAACTGTTGATCTTGAAAGATAACTTGCAATTACTTTTTTTCATTTTTGAGAACTTTTGGTAAATACATAGGTTATTTAATGAGTTTAACAACATATTAAATGCTCATAACATACCACAGCGCGCGTCGATATTGGTTCCATTTCTTGGACGGAAATATCAGATGAATATCGATAAAGATATGTCTTCCCAATTCCGTAACAAACCACATCTTGATTCAAGGCCATGGACGGAATAAAAAAGAACACCATTACTATAGCGACCCATGTCGAAAAACACTTAAACAGGTTCATCACTGAACTGCTGTCAGATTAAACCGTTGCCTATTAAAACATATCCTATTCTGAATAGGTAGATTATTTGAATTAGTATTCAGCACTACTGATCAAGAGCGCATGACTGAAACAAAACGAAACTGATTCCTTAACTGATAACTTGATAGCCTTATCTTTAACATGACATAATATCATGTCATACGTTAGTCATGTTGTTCAAAATCAGTTTCATATGTCTTATAAGTTTCGAGATGATATGTAAAAAGATAAATTTGAACATGTATAACATAACACAATCTGTTGGGTGTGATGTTGGCTATGAATTAACTAACAGCAAAGCCAAGGCGTAGCAACTCCCTTGGCTGTCAATTTTGAAAATGGTTGTCTGTTAGCCAATTTTAATATCATGAAACAAAGCATATTGGAAAGAGAATTCAATAAACTAAATTATGTTCAAAAAAGCAATCATGGTGGCTTTGTATTTTCTAGTTATTAGAAACACGATAGCTATCAATATTTTATGAATTTCGTTTTTTGCCATCAACAATTCCGACTATCATAACTTTGCCCCTCTACCCCCAATCACCTTAATTTGTACACCAAAAAGTGTCATTTATCTGTAGCTCAAGTTAAAAAATGGAGGCACAGCAAAATGTTTCAAAAATGTACGATTGAAAAAATCGAGGAAGGGGGTCAATTTGATCAATCTGCAAACATTGAAATTTACAACTTTACTTGTAAGATAAAACATTGTATTTTGAAATGAGAAAATACTCATGGTGAAAATTATGACCGTCTAAAATCATTTACCGTACTATACCTGGTCCTTTCCATTCAGTTTCTGAATGGCTTCTCTGAATGTTTACATTTTCGCTCTGAATGTGATATTAACTTACATGTTCTTAACTTTCTTATTCAAAACACTATTTATTCCATTTCAAAAACAAGTCATTTCATCAAGTCTATTCGAGGGTAAGTGAAAATGAAACTATAGCTAACAGATTAATGTTACTTCAATAGGCCATCGTACAAAGTTGATTCCCATTTCTCAATAGAGTAGATGCGAGTAGAAATAATCTTGATTTGCGTCATTAAATATTCAAAATTTAGTCAAAGTGATCTCATATTTGAAATCTGCATGTAAAAGTACATCTAGAAATATGGTTTCGAAAATTGTCTATCAACTTTGAAAATTTAATTTTTTTTTTTAATGTGACTTCTTGTTCGGGTTGACTCCCCATAGACCCCATGTTACAAAATCACAAAAGGTGAATTATCTTCTCTTGTTTTGGACAGATAACATTTTCTTTTACTAGACATATTTCAATTTGCATAACTATTAGGTACATGAGGGTTATTTGAAAATTGAACCACGCAAATAGATGTAATTTAAGTTAAAGTGAACTTTCTACTATACCCGCCATGCTATCTGACCCGAACGAGCCACCTGGTGGTGAATCTGGTAACTACCTACTCGCATCTGCGTTATTCAAGACTTCAGACAATAAAACGTTTGCTATACCTATGCCTACCTATGCTTGCCTATCGAGCAAGGTCGCATATGTTCTTATGCAAATTCCTCTTTATCTTCAATAATGAAAAAAATCCGAAAGATTTAGAAATAAAAATTGCAACAACGGGTTTACCCATTGGTTTATTCAACAGCATGTGTCAAATACTTCGGATATTTTTACTTCATGACCATTTCAAAAAATTTTTTTTATCATTTCTGCCAATATAATTAAGCTCTCAGAAAATATAAAACAAGTTTAAAACGTTGTATCTTCCTCCATAATAGGAGGAAGAGTATAAAAGCAAACTGATACCTCTTTTCATATATTGTTTACACGTACTTTAAGTACGTATTGGTACCTGATAAGATGATGAGTCGCCCTGAATATGGATTTAATCAAAAAGTATAATGCTTCACATAACACAACGAAATAGCCTGACAACGGTAAAGTCAGATACCGTTGTCACAAATGCCGGACATAACCGTCACTTCAACTCTTCAATCACTTGGTCTTCGTTTCATGGGACTTAATCGTCGCTAATTCTGTGCATGTATTAAGCTCTTGTGATAATGTATCATATGAAATCCCAATGTCGATCAAATTGGGTCGTGAATCGCTACAATATAGCCTCTTCGATATCGTCAATGACAACGGAATCTGAATTTTAAATTATTATCCATATGCCGTTGTCTTTGTAAATTATCCCAAATTAATACTTGCACAAAATTAGCGACTATAAAGTGCCATGAAACGAGGACCAAGTGATTGAAGATCTAGAGTTGAAGCGACGGCTATGTTCGCCATTTGTGACAACGGTAACTGACTTTAAGGTTGTCAGGCTATTTCGGTGTGCATAACCTTTGTTTTGAAGGGATCTTTCAGCCAGTTCAAAAGATTCTACATACGCCTTGTGAGTATATTTTAGTTAACGTTACTGATAAATGTTTGGGTTTTCGGGAATTACGAGTGTCTTAGAGAGAAATTATTTACAAAAAAACATTAATAGTAGTGTACCAATGTTTTTCTGATCATCGTCGAAATTATTACAATACTATGTATAACCGATGCTCAGTACAAGGGACGATCAACAAATAACGCAAATAGAGCCATTTCTCGATCTCAGAGACTAATTTGAGTTAGAACACAAAATTTGATACATAGTATCACCAAACATTCATTATTATTTGCATAACATCTTAGGTGTAAATCAATTTTGAAAAGTTTCTGTTAATTGATGTGATCTACTTTTATTCGTGATGTCAAAATACCTAACCAATAACAGAATTGTCATTACATGTCGATACCGAGCGATAGGATGAGAGAAGACATAGACATTGAGGAATTCAGTCAAGTCGGCCATATTGAAAAAATGGTTGAATTGAAAACGTAAGATCTCCATAAATGTAGAAGACGGAGAGAACTAATATACTGCCTATTTTGAATGAAAAGTCAATGCAAAAAAACTTATAAGATGCTAAAGAAGTCATTTGATGATGAAAATTGACTTAAGCAATGTCGACAGATGTTACAGAAATATTTCTGAAGAGCCAAGAAGATCTGTTGAGGATGTTCCACGTCCACGGACAACAGAGATGATTTAAGAATTAAATCAGCTGGTTATGGTTGATAGGACTGTCACCATATTTCATGAACTGGGCATTAGTGGGGGGTGTATAGGGGGTGTTGGAAATCCATATACAATATTTTTTCACCCCTTTTATACCATATACAATATTTTTCACAGCTCTCATACCATATACGATATTTTACAAAAGTTCAGGTGAAATACAATATACGATAATTTTGAAACTGCTGTTGATTAAAGTTTGGATATTTATAAGGAAATCATATTAGGATAACCAAGATGTACTACAGTAAATGTATTATCATAAGGCAAATAGACTGCACATACAGACCACAAATGATTTCATTTATTGCATTATGAATAAGACACCATTAGGGTACATCCGATTGTGTTCAGAAATTCTGTGATCACATATAATTTTCAGGTATTTATGGAATAAGATTCATGACTTCTCTTAAGTGATTTCACAACCTACTTTGACCAAAACACTAATGCCATAAAGATATTCAAAATTAGCATAAACGTGCATCATTGGAATGGGTGGAACTCAGTGTTAGTGTTCCTGTTTCTTATGACTTACTTTTCAATGAATTATATAAATGTCAATGGAATCCTTCACAGGGAAAAAAAATCCTTAAAATATAATTGATAATAGAGATTAATAGAGACGGATTTTTTTTTCATGTAAAGGAGTGGTATCGATATGGTGAACTTTTTGAACACGTGTTTCTCTTAAACCAGTCATCAAAAGATTCTGAAAATTTTACATATCGTCAATTTAATGGTCATCTTTTGGATGAAAACATTATAATTTGAAATTTATATATATACTTTTCTCTACAGTGCGTAAACAGAAAAACCGCAACAGATTGTGATCTCGGAAAAGCACAAAACCAGTGATAACAGCATTGATTTCATTCAATGCACCATAAAGCCATGTGTCTCCTCCTTACAATGATATATCATTCTTTGGTCACGGTTGGGGGAGTAATCATTCCATTTGCAAAGTGGGCCAAAATTAGCTTTGGACCAGATTATAAACATCGCAAAAGTCAGTATACAGAGCCCAATGCAATATTGGAAGAAAACATAAAACCAATGCTGACTGCATCCTTTTCATTCAATGTACCAAAAAAATATTTGAAATACCCAATACATCAAGATCTCATTAATACCTTCAGAGTTATGCTGAAAACATATGTAAATATTATCGCGTCAATATGTACCATTAAAAAGAAATAAAAGAAATGGTACATTATATTTTGGAGTATGATAACCCGGCGCCGTTTTCAATAGCTTTTACTCTTAGCGTTGTTGGACTTCAAACAGAAGTTAAAGTAACCCGAAAATGATATATCCATTGCATGGAGTAAGAAATTTTCTTTGGTACAGCAAAACATATGAGTAAAAAATAAATGGTGTCGGTTTCTTAGTGTTTCTATGCAAAATAGCACGCTCCGTCACAGCGGACACATTTTTCGATACCAGCCTGTGATAAAGGACCGTGTTTTTTACAGAATGTTTTCACTGATTGGTTTAAGAGAAAAACATTGTTGAATTCACTTCGCCATATCGATACCTATCCTTTAACACAATTACAGTCGAAGAGTCAGCTTAATGGGGAATTTTAGTGAACATATTTAATCTGTTGGTGCCTTGAGATACCATATACCATATATTTCCTCATATTTCACCCTCTTATACGATATACAATATCTCTATACACCCCCCCTCCCATCAGTTATGAGCATGAAGAATGATTATTAAAATGGATTGTGACATCATATGTGATCATCATATATGTCATTGGTGCTTCAGGTGCCCATGTCTTAGGTTATCCTATGGTAAATCTTTATTGTTACTTAATATTCAAGACCTACTTAAGGTACCCATAATCCAAAGTAAATTACAAGTTAAATATCCTGTTAAAGAATTACTTTATTTGCACAAACCTGTCTCTAGAAAGACGGCTTACATATCTTGATATTCCCAGTCCATGTTAAAGGTCTTTGACACAAATGTAAGAAATTGTGGCAACACTTACACTTACAATTGTGACAACTGGAAGTAAGTCCGGAGGGGCATGCGCATTAGGTGTCACTACGGTAAATACCACAGTGTTTTTTAACACTTTAGAAATGAAGCCATGCCAACTTTAATGGTGTGTATAGTAGGTTTAAGTGCATGTACTGTGGCCATTTGAGGTATGTATGTAAAGCTGAGGGCAAGAAGTTTCTAAATGGACCATTCTTAGAAAAAAATCACAAGAATATAGTCCCGCAAACTGGAACTACTTTTTCGTTAATTTTCATCGGTGAAGCAGGAATTTTACCTTAATGAGTCCCTACGTTGGCAAACCCTATGTTAAATATAGTGTCAAGATGAAGGTTATGTATAGGGGAACGCAGAAATATAGTCATTATATGGGCTACTTCGTTAGAAAATGACGATCTGTACCCCAGAACTTGAATTTTTATGAATTTTAAAAATATTTTTCAATGAATTACCGTAGTGACACCATTAGCGAGATCTGTAAAAGCCATCTTGAAAATGACCAACTCGATAGCATATTCGTCAATAGATTTATTCTACCATTCCGGATAGCGTGATATGGTTAGAAAAACGATACTTTAGGATGTTATACATCGACTGACATCTTACATTTGTGTCAAAAACCTTTAACATGGACTGGAAATATCAAGATATGCAAAGCCATCTCTCTATGGCTTCGTGCAAATAAAGTAATCAAAGAGCACAATTCAATGGAAACACCACTGAAGTGTTCAATATATAAGGCTTATGTACCTGGAGGTTTTCGATATGGGTTTTATCCAGTTGGATATATATTTTGATGGACCGTTTTGACCGAAGGTAGATGTGCATATCTTACGAAGGATGAACCCCATATCAAAACCGACCGTACTAATAACTGCTTTATCCTATACCCAGTGGCGTTTTCTATTTTTCTGATTTTTTAACATATTTTTCTAATTTTTTACACTTTTTTCCTATTTTTCAAAATCTTTCTTCAAAATCTTTTTTCAGACTTTTTTCAATTTTTCTCAAAGCGGGAAGATATGCCCTGGAACGGGAGATATGGCGGATGTTCTGGATATGGAAACCTTAAAATCAGGATACGTGCTATGTCTTCACCAACTCATCTGCCTAAAAGGCATAGGATAAGGGGACTTATTATATTATTGTTTAGTAGTAATTGGCAATGAAGCCTTTTCGGCATAGTAATTTATGATTTAATAGTGTTAATCTAAGATGTTAAACATAATTAAATTGGGTTTTAGGGAAGTTTCAAGGTTTTAAACAAGTTCAAAATTTGACGAATTGTACAATTGGATCTATCCCTCATTGATGATTTATCGTATGGTTTTGTAGTGTGGAATTCAGATGTAAAACATAACTTAGATGGGTTTTAAGGAGATTTAGGGTTTGAAACTTAAGTTAAAATTGAAGAATTATAAAAAAACAGGCCTAAACTTAATGAAACAATTCAAAATTTGAGAAATTTTAAAATATGAAATCTCTGTTTCACAGGTTGCAGCTGTAGCCTTGGATGGCCTTCATGGATTTTACCTCTATACCTCTACGATGATATGGTTTTATAGTGTGGAACGTAGGTGTTAACATTGTTTAGATAAATTCTCTACTTAATTTACATTGGTTTAAAAGGACTATTTAAAAAACAGAGGGGGGGTCGATTTTTGCAGATATTAGGGTGACACTTCCTTCAAAGTCAAAATTTCCTAAATTATTCTTTTACATTTTAGTTCCACACTACAAAACCATGTAAATCATCAACGAGAGATTTTCAATCTGGAGTCTTATGAATAATAAAAAATAATATTGTCAAAATCTATAGGAGCCCCCCCCCCCACCCACCGAAGGGGTCTTTTAATAAATCATCATGGTTAAATCATAAGCTGCAATGTTGAGACAAAGTTGAAAAATTCTTGCTCGTAGATCATTTGTCTCAAAATGACAAAAAATAATTCTCTGATCCTTAGTATTTGTATTCAGAGTATCTACTCGAAATTGTAAAAATAGATCAACTTACCGAAAACAGCATTAATATTATTCAAAAGCGATGGTAGTAATGATTCCCAGCCCTCTGAAGTTTGAAAATTAACAATACCTGAGTGTTAATCCAGAGATAATCCTCGAAAATGAGAAATATTTATTTGGGATTATATGGTGTAATGGTCAATTAAATGTTTTGAAGTGCATTGATGTTTTAGATGAAAATCACAAGCGAAATGCATGAAAAACTACCCCGATTCATTCAACAAACAACTCCCAGTCCTTTACTCCTCAAAAAAAGTCAAGGACCTGTGGTTTTCCTCATAGGTTTACATGTTAACCCCCATATTTGTTTGTGTTACGTTCAATAATAACAGAAAGTAAAAACAGCAATTAAAATATAACAATGTATAGTACTATATTTTTGAAAAACTAAATGAGATAACAATGATACATAGAATAGGGTGTAATTCTTATGTCCAATCAGGGAACGCCTGTCTCTCGATGTTGATGAATATCCTTGATGATCCTTAAGATCACGAAACGTTTCAATAATCGATAATAGTTCTCCAATGTGTGTAACAATCCAATGATGTTTGTCGTAATCCTATAATATTTGTATCCAATAACGTTTGATGATAATTCACAAAGGTTTAATGATAATCCACAAATGTAATGATAATCCACGAATGTTTGATAATCCGTATAGAGTATGTGCTGTAATATATGTAATCCACGATGAATATCCTTGATGATCCTTAAGATTACGAAACGTTTCAATAATCGATAATAGTTAACGTTCTCCAATGTTTGTAATAAGTAATCCAATAATGTTTGTCGTAATCCTATAATGTTCGTATCCAATAATGTTTGATGATAATCCAAAAATGTTATGATAATCCACGAATGTTTATGATAATCCGCATAGAGTGTGTGTTGTAATATATGTCCATATAAAGTCCTCAGGTTGTATGTTTGTTGCGCTATAAATGTTCCAAGAATAGGTGTCCTAGTAAATGATTTTGATGTTCTGCTACAGAGTAGATATTCAGTTATTGATGACTTAATATCATTTTCTGCTACAGAGTTCACAATGCAGTTCTTTTTATACTAGTGTGTAAGAATGTTCTGGAGAGAGGGTTCCAGAAGAATATCTTGATTGGACATCTTTAGTGACATGATTCAATCTGAGCAAATGTTAGTTTCAGAATGTTCTAGAAGATCAATGGTTAATGAGTCATTTACACTGGTGATCCACTCGATTACGCTGCGCTGGTTACCCTACTATCACACCAAACTAGTTTTCACTACGTTCTCGAAAACGGGCTTCAACTGTGTACGAACGGACTGGGCGTAGTTAGAACCGTTTGAGGTCTATTTACAAACTTCATCGAACGTACACGAACGGGTAGGTCCCCTAGAACTTAGAACATGCTCAAAATGTTCTCGTGGTCGATACGTTCTAAAATTAGAACGAGTGACAACGTACTAACGATGAGCTGGACGTACGACGAACGGAACCGTCGTACTTCAATCCTACTAGGAACGTTTTAACAACGAGTTGAACTGTCTGAGGACGTATTGAGAACGAGGTAGAACTAATTGCAAACGGGTTTAAACTGTTTAAGAACGTATTTAAGACTGTTTATGAACGAGTTAGCAAAAATATAGCTATCACACCGAACAAGTTGCCACTGCGTTCTTCAAAACTGGTTTTAAACTGTGTGCGAACGTAATGAACGTTGCTGCAACTTTCTAAGGTCTATTTACGAACTTCATGAACGTTCTCAGACGGGAAGGTGATTTTAGAATTTTGAATCGATTCAAAATTCGATGGCGACCATACCGTTCTAAGATCAGGTCATGATGGCCTTCTAGACTAAGGGACGCGTTATACGACGTTGCACACCGACCTGGTGCGACCTGAACGAACTGCGAATGAGACAGACGTATTGAAGACTGTTTATGAACGAAGTAGCTAATTAATTTAGACATATTTCCCGACCACAGCCAGATTGAGCCCGTTTTACGACTTTTTCGTAGGACTGACAAGAACGGGTAAGAACTAGTTTGGTGTGATAGGGGGGGTTACCGAAACGGTTCGTTTCGGTAACAAAATGTCGGAACAATGTATCCGTATCATATGTTTAAGAAAATGTACATATTTGCGAACAAATTGTTAACGAGACAACAGAATCGTTGATTTAATTCCTCACTTACGTTACATAAACGGTATTTCGAAAAACAGTTAAGATCTGCACTTTTAACCCATACCGTTTATGTAACTTACATGTAAGTGAGGAATTAAATCGACGATTCTGTGGTCTTCTGAGCTATTTATTCGCAAACATGTACCTTTTCTAAAACATATGATACTGATATACGTTAGTGAGAAAAATGTCGTGGGGATTCTGCCTACAACGCGTGAAATGAGGAAAAAAAGGAAAATCGTACCTTCGACGTTCCGACATTATGTTAACGAAAAATTGTTATCATTATCTTCCTAAAATTGAAAACTTGATGATAGCCAGCAGAAACGTCGAGGGAGAATTGTAAGGCGTTCAATTGCATATGACTCTAATTGATAATTAGACATGCTCTTGGAATATATGAACATTCCAATACCGTAAAATACCAATACTGTAACATTTAATTAGATATAAATCTAATTACGTATTTGTTATTGTATTATGTTGTATAAAACATGAACAATAATTTGTTGTTTGAAACCCTGCGATTAGATGGAAAAATTCTGGTAATAAAATGTTTTAAATGATGAGAAAACTAATATGTTCTCAATCATAAATTACTTAGATATACCCTTAAGAAAAAAGCCATGGTAACCATGGTATTCCATGGTGCGCCCATGGTAATCCATGGTTTTCCATGGAAATTCATGGTTTTCCATGTTATTTTCCATGGAAATTCATGGATGCCCATGGTAATCTTCCATGGATATTTACCATGATTTTCCGTGGTAATTGTTGGTTTGGTAATTGGTTTTTAATGGATGTGTCACGGAGATGTAAAATCAACAATTTTGGTAGGATTTGTATTTACCAAAATCTCCAAAATGAATGTTTTGACTGAGACTTATCATTGAGAAAAAAGGGTGGACATTTCATTTTGAAGGTATAGCAAGAACATTCATCGAATGTTAGACTCAGCTTACAAATGAGAAAATATGTGAAACAGCAGAGCAGAGAGTAGGCCACAAGATTTCAAAAACAATTGTGCAAAGGTCTTTTGTGTAGATCAAGACTAGATAGAGATTGCTTATTTTTTAGGCCAAACACTTCTTTCCTTTGAAAAAGATTAAGTCAAACTAGCCCAAGCTCTGTTTTATTTCAATACTTTCTTTAATTTTCAGTTTTAAAAATCAATATGAAGTAATTTAAGAAATAAATAACTCATTTTCTTAAATTACATTTCGTACATTTGAGAATACAATCAAAAACCATGGTTTCTTTCTTTGAAGTTGAGAAAACTGCAATCAAAAGCCATGGAAGACGGTTGATTGCAATCGAAAGCCATGCTTTTCCATGGTTATTTCTTTGATGTTTTGGAAAGTGCAATCAAAAGCCATGGTTTTCCATGATTATTCTTTTGATCTTTTGAAAGTCCATGGTTTTCCATGGGCTATTTGTTTGGTCTTTTGGAAGCAGAAAAATGAATAATACATTATGTTTCTAAATGAACTTCTCCAAATTAAGTCCCATTCAACCTTTATAAGCATATTATCTGGAAAAAATCCACAGAAAAGTATATACTTTTACAGAATTTTGACTTGAAATTGAGATGGGGGATTAAACACAAGCCTATGGCTGCAAACTGAAATGTTATACCTAAGTGATAAAAAATCAATTTGTCTATGTAAGAATATTATATTTAAAAAGAAGTTGCATGAAGGAAGGGGAGGGGGTTAACAACATCATTTGGCTTAAAACATGAAACATAGTATAAGTAATTAAAATTGATTTGTCTTTGAATAGGAATAAATAATCATTTGCATAATTTTTAAATATTTGGTTGCCATTATTCTATGTTAATTAGGTGTCTTAACTCTCAAATTAATGTCAAAAGATTAATCTCTTTACAACAGATTATAAGAGTTCATTTGCACAATTCTTAAATATTCTGATCTTAATTGTTATTATATATGATAATCTTACTCTTTCTAATGCTCCCTCTTCAGTAATTATTATTGTCTGTGAGTGTAGACAGTGCAAGTCAAAAACTCATTGTTGATCAAATAAAACCAAATAGGATTTACTCCAAGTAAAAATGTTTATTCAGTCTGCAATAAGGGAATCCAGTGAGCTGATTTTATCACTTATTTTGTCTTTTTTACATAAGTGCCAAAGTTAAATGATAGCAAATCCCAGCAAACAAATTATTACTTTTAATTGTGGGGTCAAATCATCAATTAAAAAAATATTAAGTAAACAGTTCTTTGTCATATGACACTATGTACAGAATGTACTAAACATATATTCAGATTGTAAAAACATGGTTGTATTTCAAGCCTGAAGCCAGCTTTTGTCAAGAAGGTTGACTTTCTCAAAGATTTAAGGGTGGGGGGTGTCATATTCTTTTATCTATGATTAATGAGATTAATTCTCAATCCAGCTTGGATTCATTCGTTAAAATATTGATTCAATTTTGAAGATTTTGGTAAAAACAAAACCTGCCAAAATTGTTGATTTTACAACTCAAGTGTCATGGTAAAAACATGGCATGTTCATGAAAAAACAATTACCAAACCACCAATTACCACGGAAAATCATGGTAAATATCCATGGAAGATTACCATGGGTATCCATGAATTTCCATGGAAAATACCATGAAAAACCATGAATTTCCATGGAAAACCATGGATTACCATGGACGCACCATGGAATACCATGGTTACCATGGCTTTTTTCTTAAGGGTTCCACACGATTTTGTTGTATCTGCTTGGCTCATGATATTTGAAAAATCAAACAAAATCTGAAAAACACACTTGCGTAATTACACTAATTAAACACCGACATCTACAGTAAAATTATAGTATATTTTTACATTATGATAATCCATATTTTGTTCGTATGCTTAGAATAACAGTCCGTGTCTTATAAAATGTATAAAAGTTCCAATCAAAATATTTACGTTTTTTACCCCTTGTGATGAAAGACATTTTCCGACCCGAAAGCCGGAAGTTTCAGCAAAAGGTATTTTAAAAGAATCAAGAAATATGCACCTCCATAAATATTGCTTCAAATGTTGCTGCGCTATAGTGTGCTACGGATCCTTCACATTCGGAAGTCATACCATTGACTACAGATGAAAAGCTAGACTACGCGATCGATGGAGAGAAATGCGCAGTGAAAATTCTGTAAACATTATAACATGCTGTACCGTAATATAAAGCAACAATTACAAGATAACTTACATTTACACATGTCTATAAAAGAATACTAATACTAATATTTTATCTTGACTCACTCTTATACAAGGTAATAACTTTAATGTTTCATCTTTTCAAATAGCAAACTAGAATAATACAAAGGCTGTGGACGTCAGTTATATGGAAGATAACGATGCTAGGCAATCTACTGTTCCACGCATTGGTATCTGTAGTGACTATATTCGAAGGTATTTACATTATGTCATTTTAAAGATAAGTCATTTTCTTGCATATGACACCATCCGATTGAAAAAAAACATTTGTTTTCTTGTGGAGTTAGAGGCTTTTGTCGTGACAATCACGACATTCAGTACAATAAAACTCTTCCGAGCTTACCAATTTACAGAAGTCATACCTGGGTAGTTCCATTGGAATTGCCAAGAAGAGAATAAACATTATCAGCCGATTTACGACTCACCTGTGTGCTAATGTCGTGATTACAAAATATGAAAAAATGGCCGAATTTTTTTTCACTTAATGCCCCCATATAAACTACTATGGTTTATATTGTAGTCTTACCCAATGTTATCAAAGTGTGATATGTGAAACTTTTTTTTCTTTCAAAATGTGGTTTTTGAATGACTTTTGTTCGAAAATCGTAAGTTTATTTTTAACTTTTAGAGGTCACACATATCGTTTAGAAATAAGCGAGAAATGCATGAAAATGGTTCATTGAAAAATGCTTTTCAAAAATTTAGTTCTCATAGAAACCAATGGTACAATAATATGTAGAACATAATATTTTTCCTTTTAACCATTAGACAATCAACATTGTTTTATTTTTGAAGTTTAGTTTATTTAGAAAA
Organism: Owenia fusiformis; assembly: GCA_903813345.2. Classification (NCBI taxonomy): domain Eukaryota; kingdom Metazoa; phylum Annelida; class Polychaeta; order Sabellida; family Oweniidae; genus Owenia; species Owenia fusiformis. Next base: position 13,131,899 of record CAIIXF020000005.1, on the reverse strand, counting down.
GATTGACATAGAAAAAAGTTTTAAACTTTTTTTAAAAAGTTTTTGCCACCTGAGTGAGTGATACTGATATCATTTAGGTTGCAAAATAATTCTTATATGCTAAAACATTGAAGAGTCACATTAAATATGGCATTTTATTATTGAAATAGTGTGTCCTTTGTTCAATCTTTGCATTGGTGATAAAAAGATTTTAAACTTTTTCAAAAAAAAATCTCAAAAATAACTTTTAAAGTCATGGCAAATAGTAAATGCATGATAAAAACATATTTTAAAACTTTACACAGGGACATAGAGAATTTGACCGCTGATTATGAATTATACAGTCAGTTACAATGTCAGAAAAAAAGACATTTTCAATGTTGGCATCGATCAATGTCAAGGTCATCGGCCATTATCCAATAGTTGAATTTTCTCAACTTCAACCTCAAATTACTCATCACATACAGCACGAACAGCACAAATCGCTTTGAAAAGGATAAGGCGCCGTCTTTCATCTTGTTTATTGTTTTTCTAATGTTGCGTCAGACTTTTTCATCTTGGACAGCCTCATATTTATGTGTGTACTCATGAAAGTAATCAACACACGACGTTGATTCGACACTACTTTAAAAACTCTACTAAATTGGAAAATCGCAATTTCAAGCCAGAAATCATCCAACCATTTGGCTATTAAGCCAAAATGCCCTAATACGTCACTTCCGCTGAATAGAAAAAGTAGTTTTCAAAAATAAATGTAGTCCCAACTTAATTTACACCGACCTGGTCAACCTGGCTCAACTATGACGGGCTGGGTAGTCGAGGCGATATCATTTATAATTTATAATTTATCAACGCATGAAGTTTACTTTATACATTGTACATTGTATGTTGTAGTGAGCTGTTGGTACGATGTTCGAATAAAAACTTCTAACGAAAATTATGCAGGAACTGGTTGCCCCATTTACATCTATCTCTATGGACACAAAGGGAGTTCTCGATGGGTTCGTGTACCCGGCGCCCCAAGTAGAGAAGAGTAATTCAATGTTATCTGAATGCTAAGTATGGTTTATAAAGAAGAGAAGAGATCCGATTGTTTTAAACCCTTCTTATTAAATAACAACCTATGCTAACATGTATTGATGACCAATACAGGAAAGGGTTTAGTAATGCATTGGCTCGCTCGGCTGATGATTTTTTGGTGCAAAAACCGACTGACACCGGTCGATCTTAAGGTATAAAAGTTGCCATGTCTTAGCGATTGTTTCTCAACAAAAACTAGTCGGGACCTACCGGACCGTCTCCCGTATGGTCTTCGTCCGATTATCATCAGCCTCTCGTTGGCATCGTACGGTCATCTTGGATTTTTTACAATTATTTTTATTAAAGCTTACACTCCCCTCCATACGTTTAGTAACCTTAGCCCCCCCCCCCATTGAACTACGTGTTAAAGCCTCTTTACCTTTGAATATTTATTTACTTAACCTGCGATGAAAATACTTATACTATTGATGGAAACGTAAATTGACTTACCTCCAAATTTTCTCAATTTTTTTCCTCTATTACAATAAGTCGAAAATTTATGATAAATTTGATGAATTTTTGAAATCGACATTTAACCAATGGGAAATGGTAGGTTTTCCGCAAGTCATATGACAGAATATCCATCCATCCGAGTCCTTGCAAAAAATACGAGGTAGGTAGGTCAATTGAATTTGCTGATTTTATTTAGCAAAAAATAATATGTTTCTTCAGGTTAAACAAAGTTGTATAGGGCTTTAAAATCAAAATTGTTTTTCAAAAAAAACTCTCCCATTGAAATAACACAGGAGGCGAAAAAAAAGTATTAAAAAAATGACTTTGAAGCGCTGTAACTTTAGTATTCATCAAATAAACTAAACACTTAGTGTACAAAAAAGTTAGACAATTTAATTTTCTATATAAAAATATTTTTTGCTGAATCATTTATACTCTAAGAGCGAGGAGGAAAATTCTTAATAAATGGAGTATAGTTGGTTTGGCAGCATTTTCAGTTAGAGGGAAGTCTTGGATGAAAATTCTACCGAGGTGATAGCCTCACAGAGTGGTACATAATTCTTTTTTTTCAGGGATTAGCCCCCCACCCCAAAAAACACCCCACCCTGGGAAAATAATTTTTTCATTCTCAATAACCTTAGATATCTTGATGTTTGTAAGTTACATACATAAACATTATATATATGAATCATTTGCAAAATAAATAATGCCAATCACTCCTACAGAATTTGAAAAATAGTACAAAGTATGTACCCCAGGGGGCAAATTCGTGACCCATTTTCTTACTATTTAGAGCCTCAGTTTTCAATCAGACACTGGAAGACATTGGAAAAATTCTTGTGAAGTGCCCAGTAGCAGCACTATAAGCCCTGAAAGTTTCAAACTAATTAAATCAGTAGGAACCGAGGAAAAAATTGTTGATTTTTCGAAAAATTTGACATTTTTGAGAGGGGTGATTTTGTGTATGACTATAGCTGATGCCTATGGTTTCTAGATCTATCCCTCTTTGATGATAAATATGGTTTTCAAGTATGGAACTAAGATGTAAAAAATAATTAAAATGGGTCTTAAGGAAGTTTAAACTTTTAAACAAGTTCAAAATTCGAAGAATTGTATAATATCAGCTCTGAATTTACGAATTTTAGGTAAGACCTTGGATGAGCCTTAGATTTTTTACATCTTTCCCCCTTTGATGATATTTATGGTTTTGTAGTGTGGGACTAAGATGTACAAAATAATTAAGATGGTTTTTAAGAAGGTTTAAGGATTTTAACAAGTTCAAAATTCGAAGAATTGTACAATATCAGGTCTGAATTTATGAATTTCAGGTATGACCTTGGACAACAATTATCTTTTTTACATCTTTCCCGCTTTTATGATATTTATGGTTTTATAGTGTGGAACTAAGATGTAAAATATAATTAAAAGATGAATTCTAAGTAGGTTTAAGGATTTAACAAGTTCATTATTTGAAGAATTGTATAATATCAGGGCTGAATTTTCGAATTTCAGGTATGACCTTGGACGTCCCTTTTGTTTTCTACATCTGTTCCTCTTTGATGATATTTATGGTTTTATAGTAAGGAACTAAGATATAAAATATAATTCAGATGAATTTTAAGAAGGTTTAAGGAATTTAACAAGTTCAAAATTTGAAAATTGTACAATATCAGGTCTGAATTTATGAATTTAAGGTAAGACCTTAAATGGCTCTTTTGTTTTTATCATCTTTTCCTCTTTGATGATAGTTATGGTTTTATGGTATAGAACTAAGATGTAAATTATAGTTAAAGGAGGAGGGAAATTAGCGCCACGGATTTTGGACAGTCATATGTTTGATTTTGGCCATTTTCTGAGGATTTAAACAATTACATATGTTAGGCCAATGCATTACCTCCAGGAAAATCACCTCTAGAGATGATAAAATAATTTCGACTTTGAGACAGGGTAGATGCAAACAACCCACCCACATGTTTTTTCTGAAATGTTTTCCTGATTTTCGACCCCTTCCATCCCTGCTTTTTTAATCTTTCTTGCATCAATATGTTGCGTTTTGACACATAGTTAACCACTTCAAAGGAATAAGTGATTCCTCTAGGGGTTTTAAAGATACCCATTATGGGTGACCAAACTTAGCTGAAAGCAATGATTTTCCCTATGGGAAAATAACATGGGAAATATTGTTTTCCACTTTATCTAAAAGGAATCACTTATTCCTTTTAGTGGATTAACTGTGTGTCAAAACACAACATATTGATGCAAGAACAATTAAAAAAGCAGGGATGGAAGGGGTTGAAAATCAGGAAAACATTTCAGAAAAAAAACATGTGGTTGGGTTGTTTGCATCTATCCTGTCTCAAAGTCGAACTTATTTTATAATCGTTAGAAGTTATTTTCCTGGAGGTAATGCATTGGCCTAACATATGCACCTGTTTAAATCCCTAGAAAATGGCCAAAATCAAACATATGACTGTCCAAAATCTGTTGCGCTAACTTCCCTCCTCCTTTTAAGAAGGTTTAAGGATTCGAACAAGTTCAAAAGTTGAAGAATTGTATAATATCAGGTCTGAATTTACAAATTTTAGGTAAGACCTTGGATGAGCCTTATATTTTTTTTACGAAGGCCCCCCACGAAGTGGGCGGAGCCATTCGTTCTATGGACCGACTGTCGACCATTCACGTGACCAAAAGTCCGCCATTATTACCTTATATGGTAAATCATCAAAGCAACGATCACGACGTCATATGTTGAGTTTGTGATGAAGATATGACGTAATATAACATAAACTATGACGTCAGTTACTTATTGCCCTATCAACTAAACAGACAAGAAAGCTAAACGGCACACATCACAGTGTTTATTATATTTTAATTTGTGACGTCATTAATATGTTACCTAACCAACAGAAAACAAGCAGTTACATGTAGTTTGTTCATTGTCTTTCTCTGTGGTATTTTCATAAAAAGTGGATCAGTTTTGTCAAAATAGCATTATGGCCTTCGTATTTTTCTAGTGTCATTTTCACTCGATTTTCTTGTTACATCTGATGATGACATCTTTGATGATATGTATGGTTTTGTAGTGTGTAACTAAGATGTAAAAAATAATCTAGGTGCATTTTAAGAAAGTTTAAGGATTTTAACAATTTGAAGAATTGTACAATATCAGGTCTGCAATGAATGAATTTCAAGTATAGCCTTGGTTGGCCCATATGTTTTTACACTATCCCTTTTTCATGATATATTTGGTTTAGTTGTGTGGAAATATGTATAGATACGACGTCAGATACTGTACATCACGGCGTAACAGTGTAATTGTTTATTTTACCGACAAAATGCAAAGATTTACGCGATAAATATGCGCAATGCTCCTCCAAGTAATTGCAAACGTTTTAATATTCGTGGAATCTTCTTAAAAACTTCAAGTTTTGTTCAGATTAATGTGCGCTTCAATACAATTCTATATTCAAAAAGGTTGTGTCACGATATACAGAATTAGTATCACCAGAAAGTAGACATTTCAAACCCTACCCGTTTTCTTCTTTGTCGCGCTTTTCGGCCCTGCGCTTTCGTTGTCGCACCGTCTTTCTAGACTCTTTCACAATGCCCCTTGTCATATTCAACTGATAAACACAGACGGGAAGATATTAAGGATTGTTAAATGCATTATTTGTAATTTATTTTAACTCGAATATTTAGTTTTATTTATTTAAAGCAATGAATAATAAAGGAGAACATATAATACGCTAACGGCGTAACGTCTTATTTTGTAATAAAGGCTTCACTTGGGGTTGCGGTGATAAAACTATGTCTATCTCAATATATACTCGTTCAAATTAAATAAAATTAATTGTATGTAGTAAGGGGTATATTTAAAATAACATGCTGAAACATTGGAAAGTTTTGAATGTTTATCCCTTAATTAGAAATATTTGAACTCAAAAAATGAAACGTAATTTTGTGAATTTTTCACATGGCTTCACTTCATATTTCTTTCAATTTATACTTCTTACAGACTGAATTTTAATCGAAATGATATAGTTTTTTGATAAAAATATAGAATATGATATGCCTTTCAGGAATCAAAAAAGAATAATTCACCTTTCAAACGATTTAATGTTTAATTGATCAAAATATATATCTTGTTGGTACGAAATTCTGCCTGTCGACACTTTTTTTGCATAAATATAAGCGTTAAGTTAGCATCGTTATATTATGACATCATCACACAGAATCTGTTTGTCTTTTCCAAAATGGTGAATTTAAATATTGTGAAAATTTGAGAAAGATCCGTTGGGAAATGAAAAAGTTATCTTCATTTTTCGTTTAAAATTAAAATCACTTTTCTTCAAAATGTTACAGTCGACAACCGGTTTTAGCATAGAAAGTCGCATAATACGGCTTGCGTGATTCTCATTTAAAAAGTCCCAAATCAGTTATTTGGAATTCTGATAGGCAAAATATTTCATGGACATACGTGTTCAACTGATGACGAAAAATTGTAGAAAAATATGATTTTGCTGTCGAGATATTGCGGTTTTAAAAGTAAGTACGCATTAAAAATGCAGTAAAATGCCGCGATGTACAGTATCTGACGTCGTATCATAACATAATTTGGATGGGTTTTAAAGAAACTTAACGTTTTAAATGTAATGACCTTCGATAGCAAGTCGCTACAACAGTCTCAGCTGTAGTGGCTAGCCTTTATGGCTCAGGGGTAGAGCGTCTGACTGAGAGCGGAAGGTCCTGGGTTCGATTCCCGTACGGGGCATTGAATTTGGCACATTCTCTTTCGAGTCTAGTATCTGGCTCGGTACACTACAGCTCCCCGACGAGCGTGCCCAAGGGTCGTTACATTGGTGTCAGAAGTGGGATTGCCCTTGTGAATCAGTTACGACGGGAAGTCGTCTTCTAGGGGGGATGGTGTAATGACCTTCGATAGCAAGTCGCTACTACAGTCTCAGCTGTAGTGGCTAGCCTTTATGGCTCAGGGGTAAAGCGTCTGACTCTGAGAGCGGAAGGTCCTGGGTTCGATTCCCGTACGGGGCGTTGTACAATATCAGAGCTGATATTAATGAATTTGAGGTATTACGGTGAGCCTTATGTTTTTACTTGTATCCATTTTTGATGACACATATGCTTTAGTAGTGTTGATCTAAGATGTTAAACATAAATTAAACAGGTTTTAAAGAAGTTTAAGGTTTAAACAAGTTAAAACTGGTCTATGGGAACAAAAATGTCATCTTATTTTTGATAGTCACTACACCCTCAGTTTGCATGCTTTGTGGCTATTATTCCTAATGGATTTAAAGAGAGGAATGAAGGCATGGTTATCATAGCTGTTTGCAGAGCACATGGCTAATTTTGGAAAAAAGTGGTTTTCAGATTCAATGTTAAAAGTAAAATGGGTACCTTTTCTAGAGATATGTAGGAAGTTGTAAAGACTGTTGAGCTTATTCAAATTTGTTTCAATAAGTCCAGAATTGAACAAGCTTTCGTATGATATATAACATATGTTGGTATGCTATTTAGGATCGGAGGTTGATGGGGGGGGGGGGCTGTCAATATGAAACACCCTGTATATGGTTTTGTAGTATGAAAGTAAGATGTAAAACATAATTTAGATGGGTTTTAAGGAGGTTTAAGGTTTTAAACCTGTTCAAAACTTGACAAATATAATTGTACAATATCATATCTGACATTAACGAATTTCAGGTATATATCTTTCTATGATGATATATATGGTTAAGTAGTATGGAACTAACATGTAAAACATAATTTAAATGGGTTTTAAGGAAGTTTAAAGTTTTAAAGAAGTTCAAAACTTGACAAATTGTACAATATCATATCTGACATTAACGAATTTCAAGTATATATCTTTCTATGATGATATATATGGTTAAGTAGTATGGAACTAACATGTAAAACATAATTTAAATGGGTTTTAAGGAAGTTTAAGGTTTTAAAGAAGTTCAAAACTTGACAAATTGTACAATATTAGGTCTGAAATTCTTAACCTCTTTGATTATTTACATGGTTTTGTATTGTGGAACTAAAATGTAAAACAAAATTTAGGAATTTGGGATTGTAAGGTGGTTTTTATTTACTTTTTACTTATTGCTAAATAATTGTGTAGAAATTATCATAATTTTCCATTTTTATAAATTAGGCCATGGAAAACAAGCTATTTTATAAATGTCATTTTTATTGGACTGTCATAACTTTGCCCCTCTACCCCCAATCACCTTGATCTTTAATTTCAGACCTAATATTGCACAATTTGTCAAGTTTTGAACCTCTTTAAAACCTAAAACTTCCTTTAAACCCATCTAAATTATGTTTTACATCTTAGTTTCATACTACAAAACCATATATGTTATCATAGAGAGATATATGTTTAAAACATAAGGCTTATCCAACGCTATACCTGAAATTTGTTTATTTCAGATCTGTTATTGTACAATTTGTCAAGTTTTGAACTTGTTTAAAACCTGAAACCTCCTTAAAACCCATCTAAATTATGTTTTATATCTTAGTTTCATACTCCAAAACCATATATGTTATCATAGAGAGATATATGTTAAAAACATAAGGCTTATCCAACGCTATACCTGAAATTTGTTTATTTCAGATCTGTTATTGTTCAATTTGTCAAGTTTTGAACTTGTTTAAAACCTTAAACCTCCTTAAAACCCATCTTAATTATGTTTTACCTCTTAGTTCCACACTACTAAACCATATATATATTCAAAAAGGGATAGATATTAAAAACATTAGGGCCAACAAAGGTTATACTTGAAATGTGTTAATTGCAGACCTAATATTGTACAATTCGCCAAGATTCGGAACATGAGAAAATCCTTAAACCTACTTAAAATCCATCTTAATTATTTTTTTTACATTTTAGTTCCACACTACAAAACCATACATATCATCAAAGAGGGACAGATGTAAAAAGTATACGGCTCACCAAAAGTCTTACCTGAAATTTGTAAATTCAGACCTGATATTATACAATTCTTCAAATTTTGGACTTGTTAAAATCCTTAAACCTTCTTAAAAACCATCTTAATTATTTTTTACGTATTAGTTACACACTACAAAACCATATCATCAAAGAGGGACAAATGTAAAAAATCTAAGGCTCATCCAAGGTCTTACCTGAAATTTGTAAATTCAGACGTGATATTGAACAATTCTTCAAATTTTGGACTTGTTAAAATCCTTAAACCTTCTTAAAAACCATCTAAATTATTTTGTACATATTAGTCCCACACTATAAACCCATAAAAATCATCAAAGGGGGACAGATGTAAAAAATTCAGAGCTGATATTGTACAATTCATCGAATTTAGAACTTGTTTAAAATTTTAAACTTCCTTAAAACCCATTTTAATTATTTTTTACATCTTCGTTCCATACTTCAAAACCATATTTATCATCAAAGAGGGATAGATCTAGAAACCATAGGCATCAGCTATAGTCATACACAAAATCACCCCTCTCAAAAATGTCAAATTTTTCAAAAAATCAACAATTTTTTCCTCGGTTCCTACTGATTCAATTAGTTTGAAACTTTTAGAGCTTATAGTGCTGCTACTGGGCACTTCACAAGAATTTTTCCAATGTCTTCCAGTGTCTGATTGAAAACTGAGGCTCTAAATAGTAAGAAAATGGGTCACGAATTTGCCCCTTGGGGTACATACTTTGTACTATTTTTCAAATTCTGTTGGAGTGATTGGCATTATTTATTTTGCAAATGATTCATATATATAATGTTTATGTATGTAACTTACAAACATCAAGATATCTAAAGTTATTGAGAATGAAAAAATTATTTTCCCGGGGTGGGGTGTTTTTGGGGGGTGGGGGGCTAACCCCTGAAAAAAGAATTATGTACCACTCTGTGAAGCTATCACCTCGGTAGAATTTTCATCCAAGACTTCCCTCTGACTGAAAATGCTGCCAAACCAACTATACACCATTTATTAAGAATTTCCTCCTCGCTCTTAGAGTATTACTGAATTTCTGATTTGCCCCGAACCTCCACATTTCCCATTGGTTTACATGGGAATAACGATTTTCAGAAAATGTATCATCAATTTTATACCTATTGTAATTGAGGAAAAAGATTCGCAAAATTTGGAGTCATTGGAAATAAAGTCAAGTTACGTTTCCATCAATATTATACGTTTTATCTTTCTTATAAATTTTTTTCTAGTAATCTTATATCAGAACTGACACATATTTAGTTTTATTGCCTTAAGGGAGTTTTAAAATCTTCTGCGCCGTTCCGATACTTACTAGGATCGCCTAAGCCGTAGCTGAAAAGACTCGAACAAGCATATGAGCAGTAGGCTCATAATCCTGATTAACATAATAGTTTAGGTGGGGCTTTATAAAAAATGCCCAGCGAAACCTTGCCTCGTTGGAGGAAGATTAAGGGGAGGAAGGAGGGAAAGCAAAATTGACTTACCAATCGTCGATGAATCGTATATTATTGCAGAAAATACCAGTGGCGAACACACAAAGTTTTCGGCGAGAATCTAGGGGACGCTATTTAGTTGACCTACTTCTGAAACTTTCTAGCCCTTTGATTGGTTGACAGCCTTCCTATATTTCTGGCGGCAAGTTTGAAAGTATGAAACTGGCACAAAAGACTAAACTCCCCTCAAATTATATTGCAATATAAATCCATTATTTTAAATAATGGTAATTTATCTTCCTTATAAAATTTTTTCTAGTAAACTAATATCAGAACTGACACATATTTAGTTTTTTTGCCTTAAGGGAGTTTTAAAATCTTCTGCGCCGTTCCGATACTTACTAGGATCGCCTAAGCCGTAGCTGAAAAGACTCGAACAAGCATATGAGCAGTAGGCTCATAATCCTGATTAACATAATAGTTTAGGTGGGGCTTTATAAAAAATGCCACAAAAACATTAAGGTGAATGCCGAAATGTTGCCCCCACCAAAATTTTTTTGAGAAAGGTGATTCATAATTTCTTCCAACTATATAACCTGTTTGATACATAAAAGATGAAAAAACGTGTATACTATAAAACATAATATTTTTTTATTGCGTTAACTTCAAGAGATATTACACTCAAAACCACTTAAGTGTGAAATTAATTTTGTTAAAAAGTGAAAAAAATTCTAAAATGTTTTTTTTTTCAAATAGACATATAGTATGTATCTGTATACAATTGTACATTCGTTACAAAAGGCATTGAAGTAAACTCCAAGGACAAATAGGCGAATTTTCAAATTGAAATTAGGGTCCGTCTCAAACATGTCGATTTTCACATCTTGACCCCCTGATTAATATGTCAAGCTATTCAAATTAGAATGCAACATTTTCAAAAAACCAAGAACGTTCCTTATGGTACTTAACTATCCTTTAAAATCGCAAATGGATTTGGACTGCAAGCTTTTCCTTTTTGATGTGCATCATTTGTCAACATGAACCAATAAAATCTATCATTTTTCTCGATTTTTTTTTACTTACCTTTTGTTTTTCGTTTGAATAAAATTGAAAGGGTCGACTTTATTGAAACATGAATCAATGCGATCATGAAAAATGATCCTAAAGACGATAAAAAATGATAACAGTTTTATTTGGGAAGAATTGCTCATTACGCTATTTCACTATTCAACCGCATGTCGATTTTCACAAGACAATTAGAAACAAATGACAATGATTTAGAAAGTTCATTTTAGGGAACGCTTACTTCAGGAATCGACATTTTTGATATGTAGGATATAACTAGCTGAATTGAGAAACATCCAGTTTGTATTTGTATCCAAATATGACCACGTTTATGTACAATTTCCCGTCAAAACCCGATATACGTAAAACATGATTTGGAGAATCCTGTCGGGTTTCACATTTTATTCTAAAATATCGTCAAAGAAAATAAACTTAGGACATGTACGTATTACGTCCGCAAAGTTTATATGCACTGAACACATCCTTTCTACATCCTTTTCACACCAACTTTACCAAAACATTGCACTGATTCATGAGATAAGGGTTTACATTTTTAGATTGAATGATAATTGGATGACAGATGCCATGTCATTAAAATATTTTTTGACACCCTTGTTATATGTTTCCCTTTTATCTCATTTACCAGGTATGGTACCTTGGGTTTGGCTTTTAATGCATGCTTAGACCAGTTGCAGGTTGACGTTTTTCCTGCATGTATCACAGCAACAGGACAACCATCTACGTAATATTGGAGTACAATCAGCATCTATCTAGATCTGAAATGTCCCTTTAACATATTTCAAATCAAGAACCCGATCCTTATTCTACTCGAGTGTACGTTATCAATTGAAACATATGATATTGATGTCGAGTCCAGTAAGGCTGACGTATACGTATAGTTCAATCATAAAAATCATCTGCAACGGTGTAGAGACGTTTCTCTTGACACCATTATCTGCGGAGCGCTTCGCCGATAACCCCCCCCCCCTCTCTCTCTCTCTCCAAGTTCCTATCACAAGACTTTTTTCCATTACCACCGGAAGTGTTTTTATTACTATGCTTTGCTTCATTCTGAGATTTTTGTTTTAGTCGCTATAATTTCCGCTTTAGAGAAACAAATTTCTTTCTTGTCAAACTCGATCCCCTTTCCGGATTTCTGATTTCACATCTCATAACTTTCGCTATTAAATTTGTTTCTTCTGATGTTTTGTTTGAAGCTCTTGAAGTTTATATATTTTAGTGGTCTACCCACGGTTTTATTTTTCGAAGAGGGGAAAAATCATCTCGCTTTTGTTGCCTCTATCGTCGCATGCGCATCTTGTGCTTTATGTTTCTATAATGCTAGTTAATTCGATTGGCGATATTTTTCAATGAGGAACGTAATCTTATGCACCTCATCTCTTGAATCTTTGATTTATTTTATTCTCGGACATTGATTTGCAACGAATTACGTTTGACGAAGGCATTCCGAATCTTGTACATCAGATCGTAATGTATCTAGTAGATCAGATCGTAATAATGAAATTAGAAAGTAATGATAAGCAAATAAACATCGTTGAAAAGCTATAAAATCTTTCATATTACAAATAAGAGATGCCTGTTTATGCTGTTCACCATTGAGAATGATGCATTCATTGAAAAAGAAACTGAACCCAAACGTTAATAGACTTTATAATTGAAGTCAGCAATCCCCGGGAATGCACTGAACGAAACGTTATTTACAGAGGTTGACACATTTTGGGCTATAATGGTCTTCATAATGATTTTTGTAGTGAAAATCTGTCGGTAAATTATGCTTATGGAAGTTCCAAATAACTTATCATCTGCTTGCATGTAACGTATTTTTATAAAGACGTATAAAATGGAAAAAGGTACGCTGAACATAGAGAAAACTCTTTAGCTGTTATATTTTCATTGTCTATCAATCTGCTTTGAATTCAATGGTATAACCATGTCGATTTTCACGCTTGTCGATTGTCACAGTTTCACACCATATTCGCTCATAGATGGGGTCGTGCTGGTTATTTCGTAAAATGTTTTCGTTAAAACAGAGTGGATATATTGTTTTCTTGAATAGTGTCCTTCTTTACACTAGAATGCTGCCCATGTGTGAATTACATCTTGGTCGTTTTTCACAAGAAAACGGTGAATTTTCAGAAATCTTCAGATAATGCTCATTATAATTCAATCACAATTATTATCACGATTTGGAGCATGCTGGTCTGATAAGCTGAATCAAGGACTTGCTAACCACATATAACTTATTTTTCTCAGATTTCCCTAATGCCGTGTGGGTGTGTTTAAACGACCATGTCGATTTTTACAGAATAAATTTTACATTTACTTTATTTGGTCTATATAATCGGTAATAGGTTGAGATCAAATACAGTGCTCTCATCACACTCTGAATGAATGTTCTCTATGCCAGCATAACCAAAATAAAAAGATGCGACCATTTATTATTGAGATATGACATATTTTCAAAAGCGTGTTGTCCTGTTACATTGACAATTTCACAAAATTCACAATTTTGAAGCCAGATATCAAAGCTACTTACAATCGGAACGATCAAAAAAGTATGCTGACGTAGTTCATATAAAGGCATCATATTTTAGAATACATAAAATGATGAGCAAAAATAGGTTTAGTTTCAGCTATGTTCAATTACATCAAAAATGTCAATTTTTAACACTTATTTGTTTTCAATGATTAATATGTGAAATAAATCTCAACATGGTTGGTCAGTAGCTAAATATATATATAAATATTTTATCAACGTTATATACATATATATGTTTCTTGCATTGTAAGTTGATATTGCAAACCATTTCTTGATGCCTTGACCAAAAAACTTTCCCAGAAGTTGTATACTGATGTTTACAAACAAACTTGTAAGTTAAACTGTCTCAGTTATAGAAACTGAACGTATCAAACGCTTCTAGGGAATTGCGAAACCCCTGAAACAATTCTATCTCCTAAATATAAAAAGTTGACAACTATGAGATCTTTTACTCCTGATTAAATATAAGCATTCATTTTAAAACAATAGCATCATATCTCGTTGATAAGCTCTTACCAAGTGAAAAACCTTTGTATTGCAAAGTCCTTGATAAATAAAAATATAGCACTAGTTCACTAAATACTAAGAACTATGACTAAGTTAAATCAAACTAATTTCTACTACTACACTAAAAAGACTGCGTAGTTGAACGAGACGTTCAAACATCTCTTCATGTCTATATCACTTGGCAAGACAATGAGTCCTATGATGAATACTATAAACATAGTATGGGAGCAAAGGTAATTCCGTGTCCTTTTTAGAGGCGAGCTAAGCGACATACATGTACATTTTTATGAACTATATGTGATACTTACCAAGAAAAATGATGTTGGCAATTCTGAATCCGCGACAGCGTTGCTATGGTAACCAAGTAAATAAGCCACGCCCACTTTTAGGGGCTCTTTTCAGTGTTTGGCCCTTATCTCCTTCATTATTGCTCAGATTTCGATGAAATTCACACCAAATGGAAGGTAATAGATAACGCACTCAAAATATATTAAGTTGGCAATTCTGAATCCGTGACAGCGTTACTATGATAACAAAGTAAATATGCCACACTCACTTTTAGGGGCTCTTTTCGGTGTGTGGCCAATATATTCGTCATTATTGCTCAGAGTTCGATGAAATTTGCACCAAATGAAAGGTAATAGATGAACCAATCATACAGTCCATAAAATATGCAAGTAAGATGATTTGCATCTTAATTATGACGTCATAAATATTTGTTTTTGTGTATTTTATCTTAATCATGATGTATAAATCTGCGAAATTATTATTTTTAAAATGGTCAGTAATGCTTTAGTTAATTAGTTTATTTCTTTTAGTTGAGTTTATTAGTTTATTAGATTCATACATGTATGGTCATAAAACATTGAATAAATGTAATGAAAGTGTCCAATTCAGGCTGTTGCTATGGTAACAGCAAGTAGCAAAACGATCTGCTGTAAACAAGAGAATTCTTTAGGAAATGTTACATTTTGACCATTTGACATGTATTCCTTTTTAAAATTTGGTGACAGAAAATGACCTAATAACTATAGAAAATTATTTAATGTGAATTCTGAATTGTGTTATATTATGATGTCATGAGGGCCATTGTTAATCAAGGGCGCAGCAAGCTCTCAGTCGGGGGGAGGTGGTTCGACACAAATCTTTTTTAAAGGTTTTGTTTAGTTTAACAAAAAATGATGCAACTTCCTTCAAAACTGAGCTAGAAGCTTCGAGTCAAATGCGTTTTAAAACTCTTCTTCTATCTAATGGTTCTATTTTTATTGGTTACAGGGGTTACAACCATTAGATAGAAGAAGAGCTTTAACCCATTAGTGTCTATTTCCCGAATATGGCACGTTTTTGAGTATTTTGGAAGATGTCAGCACTGTATCATTAGTACTTTATATTTCTTAAAAAGGAAGATACTAGAATAGTAAACTCCAAAGTTCAAAGTCATTTTGTTTTTTGCAGACATCTTTTGAATTTTTTCACAGGAAAGGGCCCAATGTCCCTCAAATAGGTATATCAGTCCATAGGCCATAGGGGGCCACTACCATGCTATTGAGGGCCACTTGCATGTTTTGGATGCCATCGGGCCACTTAAATTTCCTTTGGGACCACAGGGGTCTACTAGGACGCATTTGGGGGCCACGGGGTCCACTTGAATACGTATTGGGCTTGTGGGCCACCGGGATGCTTTTAGGGGTCACAGAGGACCACCAGGGTGCTTTTGATGGCCATGAGAAGCCATTTGCATGCTTCTGGCGGCCTCAGGGGGCAACTAGGATGGTTTTGGGTGCCACTGGGGGCCAATAGGATGCTTTCAAGGGACACTTAGATGCTTTTAGGGGGCATAATGGGGCCCTTGGATGCGTTTTGGGCCTTTGGGTATCACTAGTATGCTTTTTGGGGGTCACTGAAATGATTTTGGGGTCCACAGGGGCCCATTGGAATGATTTTAGAGGCCACCTTGGGCCACTGAGATGCTTTTTGGGGGTCACAGGGGGCCAATAGGATGTTTTCGGGGTCCACTAGGATGCTTTAAGGGGGCATAATGGGGCCACTTGGATGCTTTTTGGGCCACTGGGTGTCACTAGTATGCTTTTTGGGGGCCACTGGGGCGGCAAATGGGAAGCTTTTTGGGGGCCACTGGGGCGGCAAATGGGAAGCTTTTTGGGCCATTGGGGGCCACTAGAATGATTTTAGGGCCCATTGAAGTGCTTTAAGAGGCCACCTGGGGCCACTGAGATGCTTTTTTGGACCACAGGGGGCCAATGGGATGCTTTCGGGGACCACTGGGATGCTTTTAGGGGGCATAGTGGGTCCACTTGGATGCTTTTTTGGGCCGCTGGGTGTCACTAGTATGCTTTTGGAAGGCCACTCGCGGGGGAAATGGGAAGCTTTTGGGGCCACTGGGGGCAACAAGAATGATTTTGAGGTCCACAGGGGGCTTTTAGAGGCCACTGAGATGCTTTTTTGGGCCACAGGGGTCAATGGGATGCTTTCGGGGGCCACTAGGATGCTTTTAGGGGGCATAATTGGGCCACTTGGATGCTTTTTTGGGCCACTGGGTGTCACTAGTATGCTTTTTGGGGATCACTGGGGGGGGGCAACTGGGAAACTTTTGGGGCCTTTAGAATGAGTTTGGGGCCATTGGAGTGCTTTTAGAGGCCACTTGGGGCCACTGAGATGCTTTTCGGGGCAACGTTTTGGGGCCAAAGGGGGCCACTGGGTTGATGTCATGGGTCACAGAAGGGTACTAGGATACTTTTGAGGGCCTCATAGCAGCACTAATTTGTTTTGGGGGGCCACTGGGACAACTAGGATACTTTTGAGGACCACATGGGGCCACTATGATGCTTTTGGGGGCATCTGGGGGCTATTGGGATGCTTTTGGAGCATTTGGGGGCCACTAGGATGATTTTGGGAGTCATAGGAGCCGCAAGTATGCTTGGGGGGGCACAGGGGCCACTAGAATAATTTTGGGGGCTACTTTGGGGCACCGGGATGCTTTTTCGGATCATATGGGGCCACTACCGTGCTTTTGAACGTCACTGGGGCCTATTTAGTATTGAATTATAACAAACAGACTAAGTTTAAGTTAATGACAGTGTAAAATTACACGTTTGTTAAAGTTACAATATTATAAATAGGTTTTACAACCACGAAATCATAACCTCTTAAACCAAAATGTTATCATAGGGACTTGTGTCTATGTCCCATGTTTGGGATGCTTCTAGAACAAAAACTATTTTTTTCTTAGCAATGCTACCCAGGTAAGAGAAACATGAAAATTATTTAAAAAAATACTAATGCATTCAATCTGTTGTCATTATTGGGTTAAAATTGCTTTTGACTTGAAGCTTCTAGCTCTATTTTGTAGGAAGTAGCATCAATTTTTGTAAAATTCATCTTAAAAACATTTTTTGGTTGTTTATGCCACGATCTAATATAACACAAACCAAATTGAATAATTTTCTATACTTATTAGATTATTTTGTCATCAAATTTTAAAAAGAATACATGTCAGTCAACTGGTCAAAATGTAACATTTCCTAAAGAATTCTTGTTTACAGCATGACAGCTACATGATGTTACCATAGCAACAGTGTGTTTTGAACATTTTTTATTTGAATTAGACATCTTTCATTACATTTATTCAATTTTTCTATGACCATAAATGTATGAATGAAATAAACTTATAAACTCAACTAAAAGAAATAAACTAGTTGAAAGCATTACTGACCATTTTAAAGACAGTAATTTCACAATTTATACATTTAATGTAATTTATACATCATGATTAAGATAAAATATGCAAGAACAAACAGTTATGACGTCATAATTAAGATGCAAATCACCCTAATTGCATATTTTATAAAATATATGATTGCTTTATATATTACCTTTCATTTGCTGCAAATTTCATCGAAATCTGAGCAATAATGACTAAGATATGGGCCAACCACTGAAAAGAGCCCCTAAAAGTGGGTGTGGCATATTTACTTTGTTACCATAGTGACGCTGCCGCGGATTCAGAATTGCCAACTTAATATATTTTGATTGCATTATCTAT
Organism: Owenia fusiformis; assembly: GCA_903813345.2. Lineage (NCBI taxonomy): Eukaryota > Metazoa > Annelida > Polychaeta > Sabellida > Oweniidae > Owenia > Owenia fusiformis. The sequence goes on along the minus strand of CAIIXF020000005.1, from coordinate 13,113,770 downwards.
TACCTTCCGTTTGGTGTGAATTTCATCGAAATCTGAGCAATAATAAAGGAGATAGGGGCCAAACACTGAAAAGAGCCCTTAAAAGTGGGCGTGGCTTATTCAGTTGGTTACCATAGCAACGCCGTCGCGGATCCTGAATTGCCAACATCATTTTTCTTGGTAAGTATTACGTATAGGTCATAAAAATGTATGTCGCTTAGCTCGCCTCTTAAAAGGACACGGAACCTCTTATTTGGACTTTTGCTCCCAGACTAATATTCACACCAACGGCGAATGCCACGCTTTAAATCGGCGAACAAAGCGCCGTCATTTTTGTTTACTTTTCCAAAAATATCACGATCTCCTGAGTAATGTTACGCTCTGATAAGCTCTGATACGCTCTGACTTCCCGACTTATTACGGTTCCTCACGCTTTGATCCCACTTCGACCAGGCTTTGTTACGCTTGAAATCACGCTTTGATAAGCTTTGATAAGCATTATTACGCTTTGATGCGATTATGACGCTTTAAAAAATCACCCTTTTATAAATGTGTGACGATCTATAATATACTTATGCTATATAACAGTTAGAGGTGTTGACACAACGACCTCGAACCTGTGAACCCTTGAGTATTATTCCGGGATCGGGCCTTTTATACTAAACGAGCAACACCAGAAACGAGCGTTCGATTTGCTAAACGACCCTTTAAGCTTTCCTACACAATTTTTAAACAGTTTAAATTTTTTTGGCGCTCTTGCCGAATATTCCGCTTTACTCCGAGCTTTTCTACGACCTATTACGACCCCGATGCTTTAATCAAGCTTTGTTACGCTTTGTGCCGCTTTACAAGCCGCTTTAAAGCGCCATCAAAGCGTCCTTGGTGTGAACGTAGCTTTAATAAAAGTTCAAACGTAAAGAGGCTTTAACACGTAGTTCAGTGGGGGAGGAAAGGTTGCCAAACTTATGGAGGGAGTGTAATTATGATTACGAATAAAGTAATATGAACGTTTTTAAATAATATTCTGGGATTTTTTTATAATTCTAGAGGCTCTTGTAGATCGGCCGATCTCCGAAGTTATGTAAAAGCTACCAACAAAGGCTCCGATAAAAAAGTCAGATTTTGGTGAATATAATGTTTATTGATCTAGCCTTTGTATTCGTTTAATTTCGCTTTTAAAAGAAAGCTACGTCTTTGTGGTTTATAACTAGACTCTGCACGCAGGGTATAATTGATCATAAAGAAGTGTTTAAAATGTAAATAAACACACCAGTGATATATTCACTGGTGATCCGCTAGATTACGCTGGTTTGACAAAATGTCGGAACGTCGAAGGTACAGTTTTTCTTCCCCCCCTTATTTGACGCGTTGTAGGCAGAATTCCTACCACTTTTTGATCACAAATGTATATTGGTATCATATATTCCAAAAAATGTACATGTTTGCGAACGAATAGTTAAGAAGACAACAGAATCGTCGATTTAATTCCTCACTTAAGTTACGTGATCCTCCCGCCATTAACTGGGCAATTTAACAAACTGGCATTACTCGGCGTTAGAGCCACCCCCCCTCCCTACCGAACAACCCTACCACAAAGAAAACTAAAGTGTAGTGTCAGGTTTGCCTTTGAGTGTCCATATTTTGAATCAAAGTAGCTTCCTACGTCCTCGTCTAGATCTGTTGTAGGCATCTCTAATTCTATTTGTTAGTACCCCAGTGTAGATACTGCAGGACTTCAATTTTGATTGCAATGTTTTACTGTGAAAAGTTTCTATCTGTTTGATACCTGACACTTTGAATTTGCAGACTTTTATTGTTGACTTATTATCCGGACTCCATATCACAAAATCGGTAGAAGTAATCGAAAAATAGATAGCAAACTCTCGATTCGACTTTTTCTAAGAAAATGATTCATTACAAAAAGATTAATGTCAAAATGTTGAAAATACAAGATTTGCCGTAGATATTAACCTTTGACCATCACAAAAAAGACACATTCACTAACTAACCATAGCAGCTTAAAAAAGCTCATCAAGTTGTTGGCAAAAGCAACAGACTCCAGATTTGCAATCCACATTTTCAATCCAAATTTTCAATTTAGAGTCTCATAAAATAACGATCTGAAGATAGTGATGTGAATAGTTAATCTTTTTTGTGTTCGAAAGATACCAATTATTTGAAAGCATAATCTACAGAAGAAAATTTTATTTCGCAACAGTAAGACTATTACGTTAATATGTTTGTTTGTTTGAATATACAAAGAACGCATCCAGACCCTACAATCACAAAACGTTAACATTTCAGCGGTAATTAAAGCTCAAGACATACAGATCCAAGAATTACAAATATATAGGATCACTCCATCTGAATAAAGCAGCATAGTTTGTGTTCAAAACGATAATACGCCATAAACGTGATCTTAACATTTTTCTTGTCAAACTGCGCGCCTATATTCACATGTATTTCCCAAACTGCGTGCCTAATATTTCCAAACTGCTTGCCTATCCAAGCTTGTTTTGTATTATTAGAAAACGTAAGCGCCATATGTAAGGCACATATGTGTCTAATAGTAGAACCCCATAATTGGAACTCTATGAGAGTCCATCCACCAAGATGGTGATCTGAAAATAAAAGTTTTCTCGTTCCCAACTTAATTGTCACTTCTACATTCTTTATACATTTTGACTTTCAATATGAAAATCTCATAAAATCTGACGATAAAGCAAAAATTCCAATGCTATATCAAAACACATACACGTGCCTCTGCAGAAATTCGAATGATGATATGTAGTTTTAATAGTGTATGCGCACAGTTTGTAATTTCCGGCTAAAATAGGCGCGCAGTTTGTGCTTTATTTCTTTTTAATCTCCTGGGGGTCATTTACTCGGGGTGGAAGGTGTGAGAATTGTGCAAGAAATGACTTTGCGAGCTGGATGGAGTTTCTCTGTATTTTTCATTTTATTAGGGTTTCCTGCATAAGGGATTTCGCCTGCGAAGCATAGAACTCTTGCGAACATATCTAAATATTGGTCCGAAGAAGACATACCTTGAATTTTTTAGAAAAAATAGGCTAAAAATGGAAACTACAAAAAGTCAAAATGTTCAACTCAAACAAAACTCAAGCTATTTAATATTAACACTATGTATTAAACAATGTTTTTCAGATGTTTAAGGACCTTCATTAGTGTACAGGTGTCTAGAAATAAGATACTTAAGGACAAAATATGGCATTTTTGATCATTTTCGCTTTCAGCAGTAACATATAGTTCCTTATATCTTGAGTTTAATGTTGACTGGTTGTTGCAATTTTGATCAAATCTGTTCTTGTATATGTCTTCTTCCATTTCAGATACGAAAAATGTATATTGGACCACCAATGGTCATATTAGAGCTTTCAGATCTCCCCTACCCCATTTATTATGAAAAATTACTGAAACATATGAAAATGTAAAATAACTTAAATTTATAAACTTTAACAATGTTGTAGTTATTCTATATCAATATTATGTATTATTTAATGTTTTTCAGATATTTCAGAACCTTTATTGGATACTAGTGCCTAGAAATGAGACATTTAAGGACAAATCTTGGCATTTTTTAAAATCATTTTAGCTTTCAGCAGTAACATATAGTTCCTCATATATTGAGTTTTATGCTGACTGGTTGTTGCAATTTTAATCAAACCTGTTCTTGTAGATGTTTTCTTCCATTTAAGGTATAGAAAATGTATAGTGGACCACCAATGGTCATATTAGAGCTTTCAGATCTCCCCTACCCCATTTATAATGAAAAATTATAAGAAAAATATGAAAATATAAAATAACTTGAAACTATAAACTTTAATAAAGTTGTAGCTATTCTATATCAATATTATGTGTTATTTAATGTTTTAAGATATTTCAGAACCTTTATTGGTATACTAGTGCCTAGAAATGAGACATTTAAGGACAAAACATGGCTTTTTACCATTTTCGCTTTCAGCAATAACATATAGGTCCTATATCTTGAGTTAAATGCTGACTGGTTGGTACATTCTTAGTCAAATTTGTTCTTGTAGATGTCTTCTTTCATTTAAGATATAATAATAACAAATGTATAGTGGATGACCAATGTTCATAGTAGAGCTTTCAGTTTTTCATTTTCGCTTTCAGCAATAACCTATAGGTCCCTATATCTTGAGTTTTATGCTGACTGGTTGGTGCATTCTTGGTCAGATCTGTTCTTGTACATGTCTTCTTCCATTTAGGATAGAAAAAATGTATATTTGACAACCAATGTTGATATTAGAGCTTTCATGTCTCCCCTGCCCCATTTATAATGTAAATGAAAAAGTAATTTCAAATCATAAACTTTAACAAAATTGTAGCTATTCTCTATCAATACTATGTATTATTTAATGTAACCTTCATTTGATTACATGTGTCTAAAATTTGGCATTTTTAGCATTCTGCATTTAGCAGTAGCCTATAATTTTCCACAATTATAATTCTTTGATGATAGATTCATATATTGAATCTGTCTTCTTTGATTTAAGTTAAAGAAAATGTATGTAAGACAACGAATGTTTTTATTAGAGGGCTAAGATCTGCCCTCCACCATTTAATAAGAAAACCAACACAAATGTTATTATTGTATGTTAATATGCTTAAACTTTTCAAAAGTTTAGCACATTTATTAGCACACTAAAATCAAAAAATGACACATAAATGGGCAAAATGACCAATTTTTCACTTTCAGCAATAGTTGTTTATATTTTTAGTTGAATGGGGATTAGTTGACATATTTTAGATCATATATATTCAATTATGTGTCTTGTTATCTTCAAAGCATGGAAAATGTGTTTTAAACACAAATATACATATTAGAGATAAAATTACTACACTACCGTATTTTTAAAAGATTACTCAAAAATAGAATAGTGCTGTTATTTCACAGTTTACTCTCATATGAATCAAAGGATATGTAGTATATAATAAAGATGATTGTTCACAACTCTCGAACTTAATCCAGCAACAGCCTGATTTTTCAAATCTCCCTGGTTCTATGTTAGAGCTGCATTTCAGTCATTTCAAATGTCTAAGTTGCTCATGACACCACAAGGCATATATTCAGATGTGTAAGATCTCTAAGTAATTTTTATAGTTCTACGAAACTCATCCTAAAATATTGTCCAACTATGTGCACTTGTGTTGTTTATTGCCACATGGACAAGTAGCAATACACCCTTGACTAGAAACTTTGTATTTGCAATTTTCCCTGCCTTTTGCCATTTTACATTTGCGAATTGCCAAGGACATATGTTTCTTGTGTTGCTACGAAGGTTTGTTTGTGAGTACTGGTACAAGGCACCCATCTTTGATATATCTTCAAATAGGTATTGCACTTTGAGATTCATATTGTAATTAAGAATGCTACCTTGAAGGACATAAGAAACTTTAAGAGCTCTTTTTAACTCTCATCCTTCTTTGCAAGCAACATTCTGTATCATCAGACTGAATACAAATTCTCTCAACATTGAATTCCTTTGTCTTGTCTGCAGCACTGTAGTAGACATGGGCTATAAGGAGAGTGTCAACTTCTTCATGATCAGTATTTGATAGATTGTTGCAACTATCAGTTTTACAAAGTTCAATAGCAGCTCTGCCATAAGTGAAATTCATCCAATAATTTAGAGATACAGGGTGTCCGAAAAGTAAAGATGCAAACACTCTAATTTTAATAGATTTAGGTTTAGATTACAATTCATCTACCAACTTTTGTAACATAAACGTGTTAAAGTTACGATTGTCATGGTTACGATGGTCAGGGGTGGTCAGGGGTATGCCGAGCAGTTCCATGATGTCGCTAAATTGTCATAAATTGCTAGAATTTAACCATTTGAAACAGTGTTTATTATTGTATTTCCTATCAATGTTTTGTTTTGTTCAATATTGTATTCTTGCTGCCATAGTATTCTCTTTAGACTAATGATATCACTGATGCATATCATAACTATATAAAGTCACTAACCAGTATAATCAAAGAAATATTATTTAAGTGCTTAGAAAAAAGGTCCCTGGATTAATAGGAAAGTCAATAGTGCACCTCCTGAATGCACCAATTCACAAAGCAAAGAAAACAAACCTTACAATTGAATGTCTTGACATTAAACCTTTTTGTACAATGGCCCATATTACACTGAGAAGGTCCCGTTGGACTCCTACATTAATGAAAATCTTAAAGCAATATTTGTTAGAAGTTCAACAAGAAAATGAGACTGCTTGAAGCCTATTTTATCAGTAATCTGAGAGATGGACATAAGCGGTATTGTCAGGTCTTAAATTTCTGGTCAAGATGCACCATGAATGTTTAGATTATGTTGGGAAATACATTATACTGGATAAAAGTAGTAACGTTAAATGACCAAATATCATCAGCTCTTACAGTACTACTTCTTTTGCTGTTGTGGTACATAATTTGATGTATAATAGCAACAGATGATGGAGTGTCAAGATGATATGAGCAGGAGAAAAAAATTATAAAATATAATTGTGACGCTGCTCCACATACCAGGGACTACCGTTACCATAACAGCCATAACTTTTTCATTTTGAAACAAATTGTCATGACAGTTGCAGGATTAATTGTTATAATGTCATTCTATAATCTGTAGCAATTTCATCTTACAACAGGTAAATCTATTGAAATTAGAGCATTTGTATCTTTACTTTCCGGACACCCTGTACAGTAACATTGCTTCACAAACCAAAGACAGCTTACCATTTTGTAATACTTTCCAAAATCATCTTGTTGGCTGTTCTTCATTTCACAATGTTTGCATTTACCAAAATATCCCCAAGCCCAATATCCATCATGAACTTCCTAATTACACCACACTTAGGTGTAATATGGAAATCACCAAGTCTTTGACAACATTGCAATTGATATGAAGGAATTCAACCAACATAGCTTGATCACTGGTTATAATTATCACACTACTTTAAATATATTCCAAGTGTTCTACTATAATTGCATAGATTCATGAGCAGTTTGCAACATATTATAACCAGAAAAGCCCAATGGACAAAGATAGAGAATACCCGCCCCATTTGCAACTCAACTTTAAATGTCTAATTTTTAGACTTGTTGTCATGAAGTTTCTGACACATCTGAAAAATATCAAATAATACTTAGTATTGAACAGGCTTTCCAATATACATTTTTAAAAACCTTAAATCAAAGTAGGCAGGCAAAAGAACAGATTTGATCAAGAATTCATCAACCAATCAGCATAAAACTCAAGATATAAGGAACTATTGCTAAAAGTTGAAATGATGAAAAATTGAAAAATTACAAATTTTGTTCTTAAATGTCTAATTTCTCGACACTAGTATACTAATGAAGGTCCTGAAAAATAATTATAGAATTCAATAACACATAAAGAATGGCTACATCTTTGTTAAAGTTTATACTGGTAGTTTGAAGTTATTTTTATATTTTCCGGTCATCTTCCCTAATAAATGGGGTAGGGGAGATCTGAAAGCTCTAATATGAACATTGTTTGTCCATTATACATTTTCAGTACCTTAAATGGAATAAGACATGTACAAGAACAGATGTAATCAAAAATGCATCAGCCAGTCAGCATAAAACTCAAGATATCAGGATCTATATGTTACTGCTGAAAGCAGCATTGATTAAAAAATGCCAAGTTTTGTCCTTAAAGTCTCATTTCTAGCCACTTGAATACCAATAACAGTTCTGAAAAATATTAAAAACATTAAATAACACATAATATTGATATAGAATAGCTACAACATCATGAAAGTCTATAATTTCAAGTTATTTTATTTTTTCATATTTCTCGTTTATTTTCCATAATTGATGGGGTAGGGGAGATCTGAAAGCTCTAATATGAATATTGTTTGTCTACTATACATTTTCTATACCTTAAATGGAAGAACACATGTACAAAAACAGATTTGATTGAAAATGCAACAATCAGACAGCATAAAACTCAAGATATGAGGAACTATATGTTACTGCTGAAAGCGAAAATGATAAAAAGAAATGCCAAGTTTTGTCCTTAAATGTCTCATTTCTAGCCACTTGTATACCGATATAGGTTCTGAAATATCTTAAAAACATTAAATAACACATAGTATTGATATAGAATAGCTACAACTTTGTTAAAGTTTATAATTTCAAGTTATTTTATTTTTTCATATTTTTCGGTAATTTTCCATAATAAATGGGGTAGGGGAGATCTGAAAGCTCTCATACGAGCATTGGTTGTCCACTATACATTTTCTATACCTTAAATGGAAGAACACATGTACAAGCACAGATTTAATCAAAAAAGCAACAACCAGTCAGCATTTAAACTTGAGATATAAGGAACTATATGTAAATGCTGAAAGCGAAAATGATTAAAAATGCCAAATTTTGTCCTTAAATGTCACATTTCTAGACACAAGTATACTAATGAAGGTCTTGAAACATCTGAGAAACCTTACATAACACAAAATATTGATACAGAATAGCTACAACTTTGTTTGAGTTGAACATTTTGACTTCTTGTAGTTTCCATTTTTAGCCAATTTTTTCTAAAAAATTCAAGGTATGTCTTCTTCGGACCAGTATTTAGATATGTTCGCAAGAGTTATATGCTTCGCAGGCGAAATCCTTTATGCAGGACACCCTAATAGAATAGAAAATACACAGAAATTCCATCCAGCTCAAAAAGTCATTTTTTCCTTAACGGAGCCTCTTAGAAAATTTTCCACCCCGAGTAATTAACAGAACTTTCGCAAAGTTACGAATTCGTTATTCGTAACTTTATGAAATTCGTATATATTTAAAAAGTTACGAATGACTTACGAATTCGTAAAGTTACGAATTGGCCATTAACAGAACACTTTCGTAAGTCATTCATAAGTTTTATCATTCGTGAACGAATTTCAAATTGTGACGTCATCATTTATCATTATTTAGCACAAATAGAAATATGATATCATTTGATATCATTGCGCGCTGTGATTAAACCTGTCTCCGCGATTTCAAAGATTCCCAGCTCAGGAACATATTTGCTTATTATGTAAGAATAGGTGGATATTTTAGCTTGAAACTTAGCAGGCATATAAAGAACAATTTCTTTTTGCCAACCTGTATACCTTACATAAGAACTGTATGAGAAATATGCCATTCGCAAAGTTATGAAAGGGTCTGAGGTGCTATTAAAGTTACGAACGAAAGCATACGTGACGTCATTTTTTCGTAACTTTGCGAATCGTTCTTAAGTTTACGAAAGTTCTGTTAATGCACATTTACCAAATTCATAAAATTAACAATTGACTTGCGAATTCGTAACTTTGCGAAAGTTCTGTTAATGACCCCCTGATTATCTGGTTTATCTCGAAATATTTTGAATTATACATGATAAATGCGTAAGGAATTAAATATAAAACGAGTCTAAAGTATTTGTCATTTATGTTTAAAGTGCTAAATCGATTTACGTAAAAATTCCCGTTAAATCAGTGACGAAAATGCCATTAATCTGCTTATGTTTTAAAACTTAGATCCATTTGCACATACTTTTTGCTAGTATTTGCAAGATTCGTATATTCGCCACAGAATGAACGCATTGAACAAGAAAACAATGCAGGATCAATGTCTTTAAATTACGTTTCAAAATACAGACTCCAACTTAAATGATGCAATGTTGTTAGGCACGCAGTTTGTGATCGAAACAAACTGCGCGCCTAAGTATGCGCGCAGCTTGACATGGGCACCGTGATTGAGTAATTATAATGATGAACCAATTCTTCTAAAAAACGTGTTAAAAACAAGTTTTTTTCCAGATGGATTTCAACAACTGTCTACGGCGATTACGGGTATATACACAAAGCTTATATCGATTTGGAAGATAGAGATTGTGGATTTGGACCTGATTGGCATATGGAAAAAGTACGTTAAATCAGATACATTCGCCAGAACAAAAGCTATCAATTCGTATATGGGCAGATACACAATGATTAATATTTTCAAGTATAATCTGTTATTTTACTGAAGCCTTCGCCATGTGTGTTGATATCAACGAGATTTATTATGTGCTATCTTAATGTTAACACTACTGGTTAGCATGACCATACGTTATACACTGAAAATATTGCTTATTAATTCTTAAACAGCTTTAACGATGATTTTTTGAACGAAAAAATCAAAGTTTGCTTAAACAAACTCAGACAACACAACAGATAATTCATCTTGTGGTCCAAATAATTCCCGACTTGTTAATAAAGTATGTTTGCATATAAACAGCTCTCAAAGCGGATTTGCTTGATATTTCATGCTCATGAAAAGAACACGTTTTATTATGTCCATAATAGTTGTATCCTCCAACACATACGCAACTCATTCAATTTACTAAGAAACCAGATATTATTGAGAATTTATATAACAATCATTTAAATACTACATTGGATTAGTTTCATTTTCCAAAATAATCATTTGAAATCGTATAGGTGCATGGCTGAAATCTTACTGTTTAAAGGATACAAAATATTGGACAGCAAAACCTAAATTAACCACAAAAATAACAATATTTCGTCAGATGTTTTCGTTGTCTGTCATTTAAAAGGTAACCAGCAAGGGCACTTTCTGGCGAAGCTTTTAACAAATTATCCATCAACAACATTTATTTAAGCAGTGTGTTGGAGGATACAAATCATGTGGACATAATAAAATATATTCTGTTTTATGAGTAAGAAATATCAAACAACCCCCTTTTGAGAGCTGGTTGCAAACATACTTTCTCAACAACTTGGAAATTATCGAAGCACGTGATACATTATTTTTTATAATGTCTGAATTTATATTAGCAATCTCTGATTTTTGTCAAAAAAATCATTTGTGAAGCTGTTTTTAAGAATTAATAAGCAATATTTTCAGTATATATCGCATGGTCATGATACCACTTATGTTTGTTACGCGGTAAACACGATACAAAAATATGTCATATTCCGCAACGAATATGGCATATTCACTTGCGGTGTATGACAGATTCACCAGTGGTATATCGCATACACACTAACCAATGAGAACGTGATACGGAAGTACGCAATTGTCAATTGCATCGATTGAACGAACAAGTAAAACGTTATAAATTATAACAATGATCACTGAATCAACAGTACTGTGTATCGAATATATTAACTTAGCAGAAGTATCAGTCACCAATATCGCGTAATTAACTTACTCAATCAATACAGGATCCATGTATTAGTACTCGACGCACTAACTATATTGGTAATCCAGCGCAGTTTTACATTTATAGTCGATTCTCGCAACCAATCAAATCAATGCTTTCTGTATCACGTTTTCACCTGCGGTATATGTCATATTCACCTGCGGTATATGGCATATTCCGCAAATGAGTATGATTTATTCCGCAGGTGAGTATGGGGTATTCACTGAAATCAATGTATCGCATATTCACTGCAGAATACCGCATACTCACCTGCGGAATATGCCATATACCGCAGGTGAGTATGGTATATTCGACCGTATCACAAATACCGCGCAACCATGAATGTATGCCATATACCGCGTAACAATGTTGACATTAGAATAGCACATATTGAATGTCGTTGATATTAACAAAAATGGCGCAGGCTTTGGTAGAATAACAGAATCTGACTATAGTTGAAAATATCAATTATCGTAAATTTCCACAGATCTGTCGTGAAGACCAACTTTGAACATTTCTTCCATCGATGCTTCAATTTAAGATTATAATTAAATTCTCTTTTGCATATATCATCTATTCTTAGTCTGACACGCTAGATTATCTTTTCTAAAAAATTCCAGGTTTGTGAGTAGGTAATTGTCCTTCCTATCTGATAATATTTTTTTAAATGGCCGTAATCTATGGATTGACCTGTGCAAAACAGAGTGTTCTGATAACAGGAAGCGATATGATATTGTCAATATCTTAACTAGCCTGAATATATGATAGCCGACTAATGAGGAGAATAGTAAAGGGCGAGGGACTTGATATGTTTACTCTTATAATGTAAACATTTCCTCTCCAAGACCAACCGATCAGATGCCTTATCAGAGGCCCGTCGCAAGATTTGCAATGAGTTTGCGAATCAACAATTTGCGCTAGCGAAATTCACAAAGTTGTCGCAACGCAGATCGCGACGTAAGTGGTTGTTTTCCACATGCTCAAAAATATAAACTGGCGGGGAAATCATTTATAAAATACAGTGTCACAGATCTAGAACTTGATGTTTTTTTATACCAATGGACATAAGCCTTATACTAAAATATCTCGAAATGAATTTCACTTGTAGTTACGTGATTTCAGTCAAAAACTATTCATGGGGTTTAATTCCTGAGCGTACATTATCATCGCGATCATTACAAGGATCTCGCGATCAAAGATATACATGTATTAATCGTTGAATATCAGTAGACACTCTCATCTGAATACTAGTACACACTCTCACCCGAGTGCACCCTCGTAAATGCACTCCCACACGAATGCACCCTTAACCCTACTATAACACCAAACTAGTTTTCACTACCTTCTCGAAAACGGGCTTCAACTGTGTACGAACGGACTGGACGTACTAAGAACCGTTTGGGGTCTATTTACAAACTTCATCGAACGTACTCGAACGGGTAGGTCCTCTAGAACTTAGAACATGCTTAAAATGTTCTCGTGGTCGATACGTTCTACAATTAGAACGAGTGACAACGTACTAACGACTAGCTGGACGTACTACGAACGGAACCGTCGTACTTCGATTCTACTAGGGACGTTTTAAAAGCGAGTTGCACTGTCTGAGGACGTATTGAGAACGAGGTAAACTAACAGCAAACGGGTTTAAACTGATTAAGAATATATTTAAGACTGCTTATGAACGAGTTAGCAAAAGTATAGCTATCACACCAAACAAGTTGCCACTGCGTTCTTCAAAACTGGTTTTAAACGCTGTGCGAACGGAATAAACGTAGCTACAACGTTTTACGGTCTGTTTACGAACTTCATGGTCTTTCTCGGACGGGGAATGTGATTTAAAATTTTGAATCGATTCAAAATTCGATGGCGACCATACCGTTCTGTAATCAGGTCATGATGACCTTCTAGACTAAGGGACGCGTTATACGACATTGCACACCGACGTGGTGCGACCTGAACGAACTGCGAATGAGAAGGACGTATTGAAGACTGTTTATGAACGAAGTAGCTAATTATTTTAGACATATTTTCCGACCACAGCCAGATTGAGCCCGTTTTACGACGTTTACGTAGGACTGACAAGAATGGGTAAGAACTAGTTTGGTGTGATAGGGGGGGGGGGGGGGTAAGTTAGTACATTCCCTCATCCTGGTGTATCGTAGTAAGTACATATTCAGTGTGTTATCACGAGGATGCCCTTGGTTGAGAGTGTATACCGACGAGGGTCATTCAGGTGAGAACTTATGTACTGTTGAGGGTGCACTCAGGTTAGAAGTATGACGTGATTTCGGCTCGCGTGATAGTAAATCGGGTAGGCAGAAAAAATAAAATGACCAATTAACAAGGCCATAGCTTTAGTAATCTGTGCACGGGTTTCAAATGAAAACTTGCGTGCTTGCGTTATACCCGTGTGATACACACTGATCAAGTGTTATCTGGAAAAAACAATGTGACTGAATTGTAAAAGAAACTCCACTGCCAAATAGCCACAGTTTGGCTGAATCAAGATGTTTTTCTCACCCTGGGTGGACAACAAATCTTTATAACCCGGTTTGCTTACATAACTAAGGCACGCCTTACCATCGACAAGGTACAGTGACAAAATATACCGTAGTACACTTTAGATGTCACTATTTAACCGATTTGAAGCAAAGACAATGATGCATGTGTGATGTAGGTTTTAAGAAATTAATCTTGGGGATACTTGAAATATTTCATATTTAATTTCATGTGTATTCGTTTAGGAAGACATTTAACTTTCTAAAAAAGTTAAAAGATTTTGGAACAGTTCTCGATTTTTTTTGTAGTCAATCTACCCACCAAAATTGATCGGTTGGAAAATTTGGTGTTTTTCACATTTCCTTTGATTATTTTTTTCCCCTGTTGCCCAAGAGTGTCGATTAATTTTATGAGAATATGTTTTTCTATACTACACAATTTAGGACAGTTGGAGATTAATAAATATTCAAATATTTATTGTTATTTAAAAAAAATCAGAAATGTACGTTGTCAATTCGAATGTACGTTGTCCCTGTAATTGAAATTCATGAGATATACGTAATATTAAACAATATAATGATTCCATTTCAAAATTCATAAAGGTTTTTATGAGTAACAAGTGATCTTTAACGACTATGTTCACGTATCTTTTTTTGCTTTTTCATTTTATGAAAGTATTGTTGCGGTGGTGGTTAATTTGTGCCCATTTGGTGTTAGCTTCCAGCCCAAACTCCCATCCAGTGTCTCGGAATAGAATATGACTAGCACTGCCACGGAATCTGCTTCCAGCCTGTTTGATTATTTGGCGTCTGTACCTTACGTTTTATTAGTTACCTTGATAGATAGATCTACTGATTTATACTAGCTTATTGAACATAGCTTTTTAAAATCCGGTTTATGATATATCTGGAAAGTTTCAATAGTTCAATCAAATTGAAGTAATTCTGTAATTGTTCTGTTTCAATTTTAAATACATCTGACCCCCCTGTCTGTTAGTGTTATGAAAAATACGCTGTCTGCATTAGGGCTAACTGTGAATTGAGCAAGTTCAATGGGACAATGTACATTCGAGTTGACAACATACACTTATAATTTTTCAAATTATAGCCTAAACGTTCAAACTTATTAAATCTTCAACAGACCTTAATTGTGCTGTTTAAAGAAACATATTCTCATAAAAATCTTCGACACTCTTAGACGACATGGGAGGAAATGATCAAAGGAAATGTGGTAAAACACAACATTTCCAACCGACCAATTATATGGGTAGATTGACTACGAAAAAAATCTAGCACTGTTCGAAAATCTTTTAACGTTATTAGAAAGTTAAATGTCTTCCTAAACGAATACACAAAAAAATCAAACATGAAATCCTTAATGCATTCCTCAGATTATTTTTTAAAACCTACATCAAACCTACATCATTGTCTTTGCTTTAAATAGGTTAAATAGTGACATCGTACATGTAAAATGTACTACGGTATATTTTGTCACTGTCATCTTTTCAGTAAAAATGATGAATTTATGCTACTGAAATTGAGGTTTTGTTCCACAACAAGTTCAGAGGGCGATTCATAGTGCATTCTTAATTTTATTAAGATGGAGAATGAAAAGAAAATTGGCTTCACAGACAAAAAAGACTCCGTTTAAAGCTCGAGGAAATTTTCAGATAAGCTCTAGTAAAGCTGTTTCCTCCCGCTGATTCACCACCCTTTTTGATTCGTTTAAATATTAAAACACACATTCCTACATACGTTTTCACCTGTTGAGCACCTGTCAACATTACCGTTGAATTATTAATGAGGATCTAACAGGGGTCTAGTAAAATTATTTTTTTGACAAGTAAAAGAATACTATTCATTTGTTGTGTAATCCATGTTTTTTTAATTATCTTTGTCATAAGTGTTCCCTAGGGTGGCACTTATTGTCAAACCTTTTTTGATTCATAATCTTGTTATTTTTTGAATCATGATCTTATTGGTAATAAAAGTTGAATCTATGAACATACATTAATGTACAGGCCCATCCGACGGGAGACAGAGGTGTGATGGGTGCGACTTCATCCCCCATGGCACCCAAACTGAAATTGAAAGGGAAACTTTCTATTATATTTTCTAATTGACTCAAACACTTTGGAAGTGGCTAGAAATCACTGAATATTAATGTACCCCTTGTAGCCTCCAAGCAGAAAACAGTGAAATTAAATAGTTTTAGAATTGTCTCAAACACAAAACGTGTTAAGAAAATCAAAAAGCGCCCCTCTTAAAACAATTGAATAATAAAAAATCAGAATTGTAATTTATTGTCTTTAACACTTAATTATTGGTAAAATGCTTTGTTAAGTGTCATGTTAATAATATATAAAGTCAATGTACAGGGTGGGCCTAAAACGTCCATATTTTTGTTTTTGCTACCACATTTTCAATATTACAGACAAATGTTAAAAATCATATCATTGGCAAGACAATTCAATTTCCAGCAAAATAATATATAATCTATTTCACATAGTATTTGTTTTAAAACAACGTTTCGATTAACACAGGGGTCAAAATCATGATTTACCTATTACTGAAGATGGAATGCTAAAAACTGACCAGACAGATATACCCCTATGTCAGCGTTTGGGATATAAGTCTTATTATAGACGGTCAAAATTGTTGATTTATGCATTTCACAGAATTGGTCGAATAGCCGATAGATGTCACGTCGTAACTAAAATCGTGACGTAATTTCACTAAAAATATGTGGCTCGACATAAAGTGTAAATGCCCGATTGCGAAATGTAATATTCTGTTAGTTACCATGAAAGGCCCTTGTTCAATAAAAAGGAAAAGAATATAACATTTAATTGTCATGTTAATTTTATTTTCGCATTTTTAATGAGCTGTCATAGAAATTAGCTCTTTGTAAATAAGTCCAAAGCATCCCTGTGCACCTGTGACGAAGTCATAGCTGACCTCGTTAGTCAGTCAACTTGTTTCACTTCACATCAGTTGATGTCACAATGATCTTATTCTGTTACTCATATTTATAATTATTGCGTTATTTTGATTAGTTTATATTTGTATTATAACAGTTGTTTTAGTGATCTTTGAACTCAGTGTGATATTTCACAAATCAACTGTTTAATTTCTAATGTTTTATCATCATGTTAGAGCAGTTTTTAGGCATGAACTATATCTAGAGCCAATCAAATGAAAGGATTATTCTTGAGATATGAGTGGCAGAAATGATATATGAAGTCAACTGATGGGAAATTTTGCAATGTTTAGTTAAGATGTTTATACGTTTCGATAGTTCTTGGCATCATCTTGAAGACTGCAAATTTCTGATAAACAAAGTAAAAAGCTATTAAACCTAACGACCTGGAGTACAACTGACCAAAACATTAATACTGCTGTATATGCTTTGCAAATGTTTATACCTTTATTATCTACATCACATTTTACGAATAATTGTATACTTTTTAGGGTGAAAATTGACTTATAAATATGTGTATCGGACATAAATTAGATAATGAGTTAAATTAGATAATTAGATTAAGCATCCAGAGTTCATGAGACGAGGCTCAGAGGTTTTGTCTAGACATTCCTTTCCCACCAAATTCTGCCAAATTCTCAAACTTTCGGTAAACATCCAAGATTCGTGGGCAGAAAATCATCACTATTTCTTATTGACATTCTATAAAATTAAACATTTATTTTTAGGCCAATTTTAGTTAATGGGATTTCCTGATATTTTATTGGATAAGACCTCTTATTTCGGCTCTGCCCACTTCAAAATTAAGATATAAAAGAGGCATTTTTGGCATTGAAACCTCAGAACCTCGTTGCGTGAACTCGGGACTAACCAAAAACTGTAAGTAACTGATTGAAATGATATTTTTGGACTTTAACTTTTCTTTAATAAATTTATATTTTAAACTATATTTGTTTTCATGTTTTGTAAAAGATAGAGAGACTCAACTTCGCCACACACCCACAGAATTGAATTCATGCTGATTTTATCACTTTTCCAAAAACAAATGGACTGAAAAGTTAGAGGTATGTGGACCCTGTTCTAAAAGGAATCAAACAGATCTACCTTTAAAGTTACAGAAACCCAAGATTATTAAGATATCATATGCTTTGAAGTAGTTCTACCAGATTGTCAAAGTATGCCATTTTCACCATTTTCACGTCATTTTACATGAATTTCAATGGCGTCATGCATGAATTCCTGCTGATTTTATCTTTTTTTCAAAACAAATGGGCCGAAAAGTTTGCAAATGTACATCGATTGAAACTTGTTAAATCAAAGGAAATTGATGTCTAGTTATAGAAACCTGACATTACTAAGGTGTCAAACCAACACCACTCGCACAGTAAGCGTTCAAAAAATGTCTCCATTATAAATCCCACAGGCTTTGAAAAACCGGAAGTAATGGTTCTGCGCATGCGCAGTGAAATATTTGACAAATTCTGTGCAATGTGTATGAAATGAAAGCAAATTAATTTACAAATACAATATTATTGAGTTCTTTTACCATGTTGATACGTATCGAAAATATTATAACCTAAGTAACGTAGAGAAATCTGAATCAAATAGTCAAACATTTACTCATTTCAAGATATTTTGGAAATAATGCCTATTATAGGCTAAAATTATCATGAAATGATCAATCATATGTTGTACTTATATAACTTAACCAAACTGACATTCTGAATGGCAGACAATGTAATTATTGACCCCAGAAGAGGAAATTATAGAAATGTATTCCATATCATGAGTCATGGCAAAAGGACCTTATACACCCTCCATTGGGATCTCCCCATGGGAAAAAAATTCATCTGATTTTTCAAAATGAGTATTCTGCTTCAATTATTACATTTAAATGGCACTAGTATCTTGTTGACCTATATTCAGCACTGTATTGATGCATAGGTCACTTATTAGGGTCATAATTCAATCATGAAGTGTAGAGGCATAGATTCCAAACCAGGAAGTATTTTTGTGTCTGTCAAAATCCATTTACATCCTATGCATCCCTGCATCATATCCAAATATGTTACTACATAATGCAATATAATAGTATAATCTTTGGTTTTACAAACTTGTATGATATTTGATAAGTGTAAAAGTTGTTTTTGGAGCATTTTTCCATAGCCATTTTGTAGGGAAAAAATGATGAAAAATGTACAATCTTTTAATTTAAGTATGACCTGAATCGATTGCAAACTTCATATTTGCACATTTGATGAGATAAACCATTTGTGTCGTATTGTGAAATTATTAAGTTTGCAATCGATTCAGGTCATAGTGTATTTTTGGTATTTCTGTGATAATCAATGGAAAGCAATGGCCTCTATTGGGATCTGCTGATATAATCATGTTAAGTCAATGGTGCACAGCCCCATGTAAGTCAATACAACCTTACTGAACGAAATGATCCCTATCTCAGCTTATGTTTGTCCGAGCACTTTAATATTTTCCAAAGTATTATATGACATTTTATTCTTCATGTTACACCTACGAATGATTCATTTTGACCATAGGGATATTTGCCAATAATTGCACCTTGTCCTTTCAACTGAGTTTCTCTGTAAGCCATTATTCCTGATAAATATTATTTTTTAACATGTACACTAACGATGATATATCATTTTAAATATAATTTAATTTGCAACAGAATGATATATAATAGCACCATTTTCAACAACCCCATATAGAAATATAACAAATATGTGACATGGGGGTCAAAAACACCTTTTCAATTTTCATCGATTTTCGAACAATAGCCTATTTCTACCAAATTTTACTGTTCAGTTAAATATTGCAACATTGCCATGAGTCTTTCATAATTTGATATTAAATATTGTTTTCATTCAGTTTTTGAGCCATGCGTGCTCAATAAACATGTGTTTGCTTATGAAAGAAATTCATTTCTTCTTCAGTCTGTCCAAATATGGCTCAATAGACCCACCCCCGGACCCATCCTCTGATTGGATTATTCGCTTAAGACATGGAAGCCATGCATTGGTTGATGGCATAATTAATGGATGTATGCAGAAGTACCTTTCAACTGAAACGTATTCTTTTAGTTCCTCTACATCCCCGATAAGCTGAGTAACTTTAAATACCAACCGTTCTAGATACCCCGGGTATGGTAATCAACATTATTGGCATCTGGACTGCCAAGGTAAGCCATTTGTCCGGGCTAGAGATGGTGTCATTTCCAATCTCCAAAAACTCCAGGGTAGCATTGGACCTGTGTGATGAATCACTTTCCTATCAGAAAATGAAATTTCCTATCACATGTTTTTATATCCTTGAGGAGTCCTTTTTTAACACCTCATGTCATTAACATTCAGAGTATATTTTTGCTCCTGGTTCAACAAAAACAGGGCCTGTACGGTCTTTCCTTTTTGGGAAACACCGAGTGGACACCACTACCCTTTCAGAAAATGTCATCTTGATTTGAGTAGCCTTACATCGCAAATGTCCCTATTCTTGCTAACTGATATATGGAGTCTATCCTGTTGATTACATGTATAGTACTTGGGGCATTTAGAACAGTTGGTCTATGAATATCACTTGCCTATCAGGGATGTAGACAAACTGAAAGAATGAATAATTAGGAGTTTGATGGTGCTTCCGCAGAGATCCATCACCAACGGCTCTATAACAATGGCTTTCGCGTCTTTAGCGAATAATCCAATCAGAAGGTAAGTCCTGGGATGGGTCCATTGAGCCATATTTGGGCAGACAGAAGAAGAAATGAATTTGTTTTATAAGCATACACATGTTCATTGAGCATGCATGGTTCAAAAACTGAATGAAAACAATTTATAATATCCAATTATGAAAGACACATGACAATGTTGTTTATTTTTTAATTGAACAATAAAATTTGGTAGAAATAGGCTATTGTTCGCAAAATAGATGAAAATTGAGAAGTGTTTTTTGACCCCCATGTCACATTAATGGTTATATCTCGAGCCAAGATTGTTGAAAATTGTTCTATCATATATCATTTTGTTGCAAATTGAATTATCTTTAAATGTTAAACAATGAATATTTACCAGGAACATCGGCTAGCGGGTTGGGGGTGGTTTTTGGCCCACCCTGTAACAATGCATAAAAATAGGTTTCATGATTATTTTAGAATATATAAGCGCAAATGCCAAAGGGAATGGTGACTAAAAACTCTTAACAAACCCAACAAGAAAAGCAAACTGTAAGTGTAAATCTGTCATAAGAAAAGTGGACCCCTCATATCCCAAAACCATGATCTAACGTGAAAGGAAACAATGTCTAACATCCCCCGCCCCCCATCAATCGAGAACCAATATCACAATCCAGGACCAGAACACCAAGGGACATTTCATCCATACTGAAGTCATTACAATACATGTTGAAGACAAATTGAACAAAATGATAGCCAATACTCATAACATCAAATATAGTTGTGTACTAGTACCCATAACAAATTTTAAATCTATTTTTCAATTTTTTTTCAAAATTTTTTTTCAAAATCTTTTTCAAAATTTTTTTTTCAAATTTTTTTTTGAATTTCTTTTTTTCAATTTTTTTTTAAAAATCTCTATTTTAAGACCAAAAACGCGTACCTTAAGTATGTTTTGGAATTTTGGATCTTTATAAGGTATGATGTACCTAGAACCTGAAGTAGGTATGAAAGTAGGTATGAAGTAGGTATGAAATACATCTGTTATGTACGGTCGGTTTTGGATACAGGGTTTATCCCGCGGGAAATATGTGTATCTCCCTCGGTCCCTACGCTCCCTCGGGAGATACACATATTTCCCTTTAGATAAACCCTGTATCAAATACCTCCCAGTACATAACCCTTATATATTGATATATGATGATATCCCCATTTTAGGTCAATGGAGCCAAAAACAAATTAAAAACAAAATATCTGAACTTCGAAGCTTCATCTACTTTCCGAGGCCAAAGTGAAGATTATGTTATCATTGTTAACTCATAATTTATCCTATTTTCACATTTTTTGAAATATTTTTTCATAATTGATTATTTTGTAAATTAGACCCCTGCTGAAATCTTAAATTAATAAAAACTGTAAGGTTGTTAGACTGTAACAATAAACTTAAAGAAAATTTGAACATTGTTTGATGAGTTATACCACCAACTTTGAGTCTGGAGTCCATTTTGATATAAATTTTTCAGTTGAAATCATGTAAAATGTGCTTGTTTTAAAAAGTTTACGATAGTTTTGGCTTATTTATTATATCTAAAAGAAAACGTGAAACACAAAAAAACTCTCTTTAAAATGACCCCTGTGTAATCCCAAATATATATGAACGGTAATGTTGTGTGATGCTCAACAAGCAATACTATGTTCAGTGATATTAGATCTACCAATACGATCCATTTAAAGCAGTGGTGCTTCAACGGCCGTGGGAGGATGTTATCAAAATATTGTCAATTCCTTTTGTACTAGTTTGACATTGCGTGCAAACGACAGGTGATCGCGTTTAATACAGACGAAAGTGGGGCATTCTTGTTTTCATATTCTAGGGCATACAATGGCCAGGGTCAAATTGACTATATGAATATAGTCAATTTGACCTTGGCCATGGGTGCCCTTACGAGTCTTACGAGAAACTCCCGAATGATATCTACACATATTCCTTATTCGAATGTTTACACATTTTATAACACCCAAAACGTTGATCTAAGCACATTTACAATAAATTGAATTATCATTATGAAAACATAAATTATAATTTTGATGTTAATTAGTGGGCATATTTGTTTTTGTTTATTTTTTCAAATATTTGTCAAGCAAATTCAACAAGTTAATGTGACTTATTTAATAAATTCATAATTTTAAACACATTAATTTTGGTTTTTACTATTTGAAATTTTATTTTATCCCTTAATCTATCAGAGGCATATGCAATCAAACGCCTTACTTTTCTCTTCCGACGTTACCGCTGCATATCATCACGGTTTCTGATGATTATATCTTTTTTGACATTATTGCTGGCTATCATCACATTTTTGGTGAAGATCAAAATCATATTTCGTGAATTCGACCAGGTCTTACAGTCAAGGGAGGGCTATACGTCCTCCTGTATTGATAGTTTACCCCTGGCGATGACAGTCAATATCTCAAAACGTATTTAGACCCATTTTTCAAAAAATACCATGATTTTAGCAGATGCCATTCCTATATAAAAACGATTCTTTGATTCCATTTTCATTACAAATATTGAAGAAACAATTCAAAATATCGATGTCCTGATTACGTGATTTTTTGTATTTTTAAGGAAAATAACGTCCAATTAATAGCTTAGAAACCTAAATCATACATTTAAAATTTGTTTCATATGGTTCTCTGTAGCATTTTGCACTCCAAATTGTAAAAAGGGAAATTTAGTTTTTACTACTTTTTGGCCCTGCTAATTGACACGCATTATTCAGCCCAAATAATATTGAACGGCTATAATAAAAACAATACTGGACATGTGTAGGTATGCGCTGTATTGTGTTACCAGCCCTTTCATTAGGCGTCCTAGGATTTCATACCATGGACGTATATTTTATTTACGTCTTTATACGTGTACTTTTCAATGCCTTGAAACAGAAATACGATGGCTCAGTTCGGGTCACTGCCATTCGAAAATCGAATCCTTACGCTTACCATTGACAACGTACAGTGACAAATATACTGTCGTACACCTTAGGTGTGTAGTGTCACTATTAACTGATTTGAAACCCTGATGCAGGTTTGATGTACGTTTTAAAATTCAATCTGATGATAACATAATTGATTTCATGTTAAATTTCGTGTGTATTCACTTTGAAAGACTTTTAGCTTCCTGGTTCGAGTTAAAAGATTCTCGAGCAGTGCTCGATTTTTTCGAAGTAAATCTACCAACAAAATTTATTGGTTGGATGATCACCCTGCTATAGCATGACGGTTACGCCACCTCTGAAAACGAGGTTGGACGGCTACGTTCACTGATTTATCCAATAAAATGACCGCGATGGAACAGAAAACTAAGGTTGGTGCATTATTTTCTACTACTGTGTATCAATGAAAGGATGAACGATTTTATGTAAGCATCGCATTCGGTGATGCATTTAGTAATGTATATTTTGAACGTAGTCTTTGCAAATTGATGCCCGGGGATAACATTAAATCACGGGGTACCATCGAATAATTTTGGCAACGTACCGGAGAACGACATTTTACTAAGAAATGGCAATAATTTAGCACAATATATTTTTTAACTAGAGTTCTATTTTGATTTTGACAAAAGTAAGTATTCCATGCAATAACTATTTCATTCATGAGTTTGTAGGAATTCTGTTGGAACCCAGTTCTGATCAAGTACGAAGTTATTGAAATCGGCGCAGACGGACTTTACTCCGAAAGATGGTTTTTCGCTTATAACTTTTCACAACATTTAAGTATAGACTTTTGAAAAAAGTACAGAATAGTCCTTATACTTTTGAATAATCCTGTTATTTCTGATTCACACGACTCTGATTTGTTTAATTAAAAAAAAAGTTTTAAAAATATTACTTAGGAACGTAACCGGAGCTGGGAACGTAACCGGAGCAGATCAGTTGAATTATTTAATCAAAAAAATTAAAATATATGATTTAAAGCACATATACTAATCTAAAAACATACGGGATTGTTCGAATGCGTATTTATTAATATATATGCTTTAAATCATATATTTTATTTTTTTAAATTATATAATTCAACTGATCTGCTCCGGTTACGTTCCCAGCTCCGGTTACGTTCCTAAGTAATATTTTTAAAACTTTTTTTTTAATTAAACAAATCAGAGTCGTGTGAATCAGAAATAACAGAATTATTCAATAGTATAAGGACTATTCTGTACTTTTTTCAAAAGTCTATACTTAAATGTTGTAAAAAGTTATAATCGAAAAACCATCTTTCGGAGTAAAGTCCGACTGCGCCGATTTCAATAACTTCGTACTTGATCAGAACTGGGTTCCAACTGAATTCCTACAAACTCATGAATGAAATAGCCATTGCATGGAATACTTACTTTTGTCAAAATCAAAGTAGAACTCTAGTTAAAAAATATATTGTGCTAAATTATTGCCATTTCTTAGTAAAATGTCGTTCTCCGGTACGTTGCCAAAATTATTCGATGGTACCCCGTGTAAATAAGCGAAAAACTGTTGAGTTTGAAATTCAAAACTACACAAAATTTAGTAATTTGTTTATTCTTGTCGTCAGGGCATGGTCTACATTGCCTAATGACCTCGGGGTATATAGATGTAACCTACATACGATCATAAAAAGCCAAGTGAGCATTGTAAACCACCTAATATGTTCTACTCAAGCCATAATAATGTATTTTGAATTTGCGGTTACGCTTGAAAACAAGCAATTCACTATTCCATTTCCTACCCATTATAACAATGACATGGAAAGAGGCTATCGGAACTAGCAACCTTGACTTGACAGATGTACAGGCACGTAACCGTCCGCTAAATATACGTACAACTAATACAATACGTAACCGTCCATAGAATTCGATAGAAGTCATACGTAGTCGTCTAACGACATTTGAAACCTTATTATTTACAATATACACCACGTTCCTGTTCTGGATTTGTCATTTTATGGCTTGTTTATACACAGTTTACTTAAAGTTAATAGTTTGAGTGGCTCTGGGGCACATATACTGAGAAATCACGAGAATGGACTAAAAATTATGAACTTGGTTATCTCAGTCGGTAAGTTTACAGCTTATATTCTGCTTCTAGTAAACCACCAGGCAGATTTGACCCAGTCTTTATAACCATCCATATATACGTCACCGAATGGAACTAGTTGAAAGGAAAATCTTATCTGTGAATCTTGCCTACAGGTGAGAAAGAGAACATGCTGTCTTTCCCATCTGCCATTTTTTGTTATCGTTACCGCAAAGTTTTGCAAATCGCCTTGACGTAACCGTCATACTATTACACCGTGAAGATGTTAAAAAGCATAATACTTTCCAAAGTGACATCTATGTATGAAATGCAATCTGAAGCCTCATTTTCATTCGGGTCACGAAAGGGATATTTAGTGGTACGAAGTGAAGAGGAATTGGTTCAACTATCGGTGACCATGGAATAAACAAAATTCTGTCCTCTCCCACCCACCCAAGTCATGAAAATACTATGCATATAGAGGTCACCTAGGGAAGGTTACTTTTGAATGTTGATAAATTAACATGGAGCCCGATGTAAATGTGCAAAGTTTTCGAGGCCTGCTATTATCAGCTGGGGCCACATTTCAACACCACTTCGTTAGATATAAAAAATATATGTATTAAATATACTTATGTCAAAAAATGGTGCCGTATATATGGCAAGTGCAATTCAAAGGTTTTATTGTCATAACTGACTCCATTACTATATGTAATATAAGAATTGTCAAATTCAAAAATGCATGTCAAAAGATCCAATATCAATGGAAAAGCCAGATATTATATTTCAGTTTGAAAGAAGCTGTTTTTCCCAAGCAGAAATGCGTTTGTGTTTTTTCCATCGATGACATATCATCCCATCCTTTAATGCATGTTGGATGAAGTGAACTTTTGTTCATAAGTCTGTCTACAGTAACATGACTCTAACTATTGCATTATTTTTTTATGACTGAAACAGTTTCAATAATAGCCTTATCGCTTATCATTCATAGGCATTGTCCATCCTAGACTATCCCTAAAAACGAAAATTTTGAACGGAATGCATGTATTTTAAATTAAATGAAACAAATCAATAAACCTGACAGGCAAACAAGCTTTTTCAATCAGATTCAATGACCTAATAGCAGGCACAAAATGATGCTATGAAGGTGTCAATACGCAACTCGATCTGATATTGGATTTTTTGACATACAATTTTGAACTTGTCAATTCTCAGACCAACCGATCCCATTTATATTTTTTCAACTTGTTAATGCTAGCCTAAGGCCGATTTATAGAACTTTTCTTGAAATTTGAGTGATTAATTGCGGAGACAACACTTGTCAAGCGATTCATTTTGAGACACCCGATATGTATTGACAAGTATATTATTGAGGATTTAAAAATTCAAAATTGCATGTTGAAATGGGAAAGCGAGATAATTCAATCTAGCAGAAGTTTTTTCCAAGCAGAACTGTTTTTTTTTTTATATATTTTTCCATTGATATCACCTCCTATGACGTAATTATCCAGTTATTTAATGCATGTTGGATATAGGACTTTTTGTTTATATTAAGTCTATTGAAAGTAGCATGACGCTTATTCTTGCCCTTAATTCCTTTATGATTGATCTTCCATTGATCTTCCACCAAATCCTTCACCTTGAAACAGTTTTCAATATTATTGTACAGCTCTGATATTGGATTTTTACATGCAGTTTTGAATTTGTCAAGTCTTACACTATAATATGTAACAGATATCTTTCACAAGTTTACAGTGACTCTAAGGCTACTTTTAAGACATTTGATATTGAGATAAAATTGAGATAACACTTGTCAAAAAAGCGATTCACTTTTGGAACACCTGATATACATTGTATTCTTTACATTTACGATATTACCAAATGTATCTTTACATTTTTGATTTTTAGTATTACATGTGTTTTAGTTTACTATTTATGACTCTAACAGTGGCGTTACGCTTAGACGAAGCTGTGGGTGTTGGATTGAACCAAAGGGAAGAAGAGGTTTTAGTTTTTTAGGTAAAGATACATGACACACTTATAAAGCTAACTATATTTATATAACTTTAACCCTAGAGAGTTCCTAAACTAATTGAACTAGCCTGAGTTCATCAGAGGGGGTGGGGTGTACAAAGTATCCCCTTAGTTAAAAGCGACCATACGTCTAAAGATTCTATATATACCTGATCACAACTTCTTTTATTGCGAGTGTATCGGTGTATAATTTGATAGTTAAACCCCTTTGGTATTAGGGGATAATCATTGCCTAATTATTTAAGGGGTATAGCGAATTATTATGCACCGCATTAAAATACTCAAATCTGATTGGTTAAGAGCTGCAGGGTCTGTTGCTATACGTGGCAGCATGGGCTCTACCACAAGATCTCGTTCTATCCAACCATCCCGTATGCCAGAATACCCATCCTCGAAAAAAATACTAGGCTCGGCTTATATTTAGTAGGCCCATTCTTTAAAATAATTTCTCAAGCAAGATGTACTAATTCGAAAATCGTCATAAAATAAAAGGTTCGTGAAATGCTATTTAATAAAAGGCTGCTTGAAGATGTTGGCGTAATCGATAATTTGAACTTTTAACGCGTCATTGATTTCACAGCAAAGATGATTTTTTCTGTACATCTATCGATTAAGTGATAATTCAAGAAAAAATGAAAAACAAACCATATTTTTGCTACAGCATAAACACGGTGTATAACCCAAACGCTCCTACATGCACGACGGAGCGTTTCATTTACGCGGAAACGCTCCGAAGCGAAATAAAATGGCGGCTAATGAAGATTCCACTATGACCGTAAGTATTGTTCCTCTCGTTTCTCTTACTTATCATATGTTATGGTGAAATATTATGTACCATTCGATGAACAATACCGTGAGCAAAGATCTGATTTATTCAACTTCTGGTGGTAAACTGTTATATGCTAGATCAAAGCTCCGTAGTGTAGATCGAACGAATCTGAAGATGACGATTTGACCAAAAATTACGAATTAAACTAGTATTTCTATGAACACGTTAATCTTTCTGTTAAAGTAGTAGATCACAAACTCGTACATTCTCATTTCCTAAAATCCCAGTCCAAATCCATTACTTGTTCTCGAGAAATCGCTTGTTTTCCTCGAAACGCTCCGTCGATTTAGAACACAATTTTAGAAACGCTCTTACCATTTTGTTTTGATATAATTTTCAGATTATTAGAGAAGAGTTTCGAATCGAATCTATCTCTCAAAAACGTGTTGTACTTGTTAGGCAAATTGAAACATCTGAACCTGGTGGTGCTAAACGTGCAACTAGCTGATATAAGCCTACATTAGATGATGTCATGCCTACATATGTAAATCCTACAACTATAGAAAAAACGAAAATTTATATGTGAATTAATCTTTCTTCTATTGATGCCAAGGGGTATAATAGATCTTTTCTTTCTCTTCCTGAAAAGAAAAGACAAGCTATATATTTCCTAAACTGATCTAGACTACCGGAGCGTTTCCAGTTCACTGTGTTAATCAGATCGGAGCGTTTCTTGAATATGAGAATGTCATCATTTTTAAGACTGGATTTTCGGTCATCAAATCACTATTACGATTATGTATGGTGCGTTGAAGCATTGGAATTTGACTAAAATATACGTTGGTGCTCTAATCTTAGCTCAACTAATCACATGTATCGACAAAAGGGGGTTTGACCGGTAGAATGACAAATACGTTTTTGAATTTTGATAACTATACTGCTTCGTACAGCTCTTCCTAATTGCTTCAAACGTCAACAGCCAGCCAAGTACAACATGAATATCACACCCATCGAATGGTATACTCGAAATATGTAACTCATACCTCTTATTCCCATTATTGGGGAAATCGTCAGACGGCTCATCATTCCCGCCAGTCAGTTTTCCTACGCCGGAGCGTTTCTTTGTTTAATTTCAGTAATGAAACGCTCCGTCGTGCATGTAGGAGCGTTTGGGTTATACACCGTGATAAATCTTGGTACACTTTAGACATTTTATTTTTAATTTTACTAAAAGTGTTACCCCTACTCAATGATATTACTTACAACCACTTAGCCGCCATTGATAATTGCGCATACGAGTCATAATTTGGATGGATAAATGGCCCTATATTCTTGAAC
Organism: Owenia fusiformis; assembly: GCA_903813345.2. Taxonomy (NCBI): domain Eukaryota; kingdom Metazoa; phylum Annelida; class Polychaeta; order Sabellida; family Oweniidae; genus Owenia; species Owenia fusiformis. The sequence goes on along the minus strand of CAIIXF020000005.1, from coordinate 13,084,214 downwards.
AAAAGGAAACTCTTTACCCTAGCACTGGAAAAAAGCTGCATGCATGCGCCATGTATGTTCCCTTTCATTTTTTCCAAAGCAGCATTTACAGTTTATTGTTACGGTCAATAACAGAAGAAAATTCATAACTTTACGTTATAATGATAACTAAATTACAATGATATGAAGGATATAAAATCCTTGATTAAAGTTCCAATATCCAAGGTGAAGTGATCCAATAATGTTCCGATGTTAAAGTGTTTATATGATCAATGATTGTCATCCGATAAGATTCCGAATGTTCAAATGTCCCGCAATTGATGTCATTTAGATTCACAGGCTGGTATCGAAAAAATTGTCCGCTGTGACGGAGCGTGCTATTTTGAATAGAAACACTAGAAAATCCACACAATTTATTTTTTACTCATATGTATCGCTATATCAAAGAAAATTACCTACACCATGCGATGGATATATCATTTGCCGGTAACTTTAACTTCTGTTTGAAGTCCAACAACACTAGGAGTAAAAGTTATTGAAAACGGCGCCCGAGTATCATACTCCAAAATGTACCGTTTCTTTTATTTCTTTTTAATGGTACAATATAATGACACAATAATATTTACATATGTTTTCAGCATAACTCTTTTTCAAAACATCGTAGATTTATCCACTCAGTCTTTTCTGTGGCTTTTAGCGGCCAAAATAATATCACAATGACGACATCTATTGAGTTCTTACATGAATATCATATTTTAACCTGTTGTAATAAATTCATATGAGATCACATTAGTGGTCCACACACGCAAACACCTGTTCTGTGTTACAATATAACATACACCTGAGACATAAATGCAATTTAAGGCAAAAGCCTCCAGCTCATGTCTTAAATATGTTTATGGCGCTAGGTGGCAGGCATCTTAAATAATACTTAGCTCCGCCCCTTCTAATCTCTGTCCTTCTAATCTTTGTTCACTTTCCTGAAGCTTCCAACAGGGAAACATCAAACTATCAACATAAACAAACTTCCCACCTCCTCCCCTATTCCATCCACAGAACTATCATGTATTAAGTTGTTTTATAGATTTTGTATGTACTATTGTTAATATTGGAAAACATATTTTGTTCGGTTTGGCTTTTAGCGGCCAAAATAATATCACAATGACGACATCTATTGAGTTCTTACATGAATATCATATTTTAACTTGTTGTAATAAATTCATATGAGATCACATTAGTGGTCCACACACGCAAACACCTGTTCTGTGTTACAATATAACATACACCTGAGACATAAATGCAATTTAAGGCAAAAGCCTCCAGCTCATGTCTTAAATATGTTTATGGCGCTAGGTGGCAGGCATCTTAAATAATACTTAGCTCCGCCCCTTCTAATCTCTGTCCTTCTAATCTTTGTTCACTTTCCTGAAGCTTCCAGCAGGGAAACATCAAACTATCAACATAAACAAACTTCCCACCTCCTCCCCTATTCCATCCACAGATCTATCACGTATTAAGTTGCTTTATAGATTTTGTATGTACTATTAATTGTTAATATTGGAAAACATATTTTGTTCGGTTTGGCTTTTAGCGGCCAAAATAATATCACAATGACGACATCTATTGAATTGTTCTTACATAAATATTATATTTTAACCTGTTGTAATAAATTCATATGAGATCATATTAGTGGTCCACACACGCAAACACCTGTTCTGTGTTACAATATAGCATACACCTGAGACATAAATGAGATCTAGATGTATTGGTTATTTCTAATTTTTAACGTATACATAAAAATATTGGGCGAGACTTGAGATAATGTATGCGGCGTCAGTCAAAATTGAAACTTCTGATTGGGTTCGAAGCCGAGATGCCCGGATATGACCGAGCAAAAGCCGGGGGCGGAGTTTAAGCGAGATTCAGTCGCGTCAATCACTGCATTGCTTATCGTTGACTCGTTTAAACTCCGCCTCTTTGACATTTAAGGAAAGTGACAGTCCGCTTATAACTCTGCCTTTTTGCCCTTAAATGGAGAATGCCATTTTCGAAGGGGTCCTTTTTAGGGGAGATTTTCATCGTTTTTTCCTACACCTTGAAAGTTTATGGAGTTATGGAGTTATTTCAACCATTCTTTGTCAGTGTACACCTCTCGCCAGTATTCATCTTAATTACCTGTTGCCGAGTAATTTATTTTTTTGATTTGACAAAAAATTCGATCAGAAACTGTATTACGAAAAACTTCAGTGATAGATTTAGCTAGGCTTGGTCCAAGGGGTCCGTCTTAAGTGCGTGTTGAATTAAATGTATGCTGTCGTAGTGATGAGTTTGAATTGTGTCGATTATTCGATTGTTATATATAAATAAACATCGATCTTCGGCGAAGATAAAATAAGAACAACTTATATATCCGAGAAACATGTTGGTAAGTACATTATTTCTATATTAAAGCTTTATTTCTTTACATTTTTACAGGCCTATGCCTGGGCTATGACTCTATAGGCCTAGACTAGATCTATAGGACTTAGACTAGCCTAAAGCTAGAGCCTTAGATCTAGCTCTTTCAGAGGCTGTGACTGATCTGTTAGAACAGCCTTTAGAGCCCCCTATCAACCGCTTCAAAATTGTGTTAGTGTCCTCCTTGCGAAAATCGTAAAAAATTAAAAGGTGTTTCTTTGCCGAACAGCAAATTCTCATTATACATTGAGTAGATACACTTTACAAAAAAACCAAAAATGGAAGTTTTGACGGAAAGACATGACGTACAAGTCAAAATCTCTGAATCTTGCTAGGTACATGACAGATAAAGATAATTTAAATCCTGATCTGGCAAAGAAGCGGCTAATAACTTACATATTTTCTCAACAAAAAGCACTGATGTAGGACACATTAGGAGATATAGTAAGCACTTGAAGTTGATTTCAGTAGATCAGTTACACCTGTAATGATTTCAAGCAAAGACACACCCGTCAAAAGAGAAAAGCTTACATAAATGCGAGCAAAATCTGCAGATTTATTATAGCTATTGACTTCCCGAATATGTTGAACGCACAACTCTAAACAATACTTGAAATTGAATAAAATTGACAAAATATGAGAAGACAGTCTAAAACCTAACTGGGAGAGCTGCCATTGTTTGCTCGGAAATCTTCAGAGATTTTGACTGGTACTTTGTGTCTTTCCATCAAAATTGCCATTTTGGTTTCTCGCTGGGTAATTCACAGATGAAGAGAAATCTTGATTGACAAAAATACAGCTGATAGCTAACAGCTTTTCTTAAACAGAAGATATAAAGGAAATTTAAAGTAAGCACTTGATTTCAGTAGTTTAGAACCTGTTATGATTTTGAAGCGGATGATAGCCGATAGGGGGCATGTTAAGGCTGTAAGTACAGGGTGTAGCAATAAATCTAACCCAAATAGAGTTTAACACATCTCAGTATAGGCAAAATTAAAATTCATTCAATGTTCTTTAAGATGAGAAAGTTTCATCACTTTAGCATGTGTACATTTGCTGGCCTTCTAATATTTTGCCAATAGATTTGTTAGGCTTGATTGCGAATTCTTATGAAATATATGAGTGTATGGTTTCAATGTACTGTACTCCCGATATTTTTCGCGTGCAATATAGTTTCGTGCTTTTCGCGATTGTGTGAAAATTAATAGTCGCGAATATCGCCAATTAAAGGCTGAGGTGCAACATGCCATTGACTAAGATCTAGAGATTGTAAATCTTATCCAAAGTATATGATATTGGGTAGGTGTAATTACTGTAGATAAGGTAAATTAATCTTGAGGATTCAGAGAATACTGTAAAACGGGTATTGTTAGCGAGGGGTAATTATTAGCTATTGTTAGCGATCGCTATAGTTTCCCTAAAAATCCAATTGCTAAAATAAACCGGGTTAAAATAAACCGGGCGCTAAAATTCGCAAATTCCCCAGAAACTACATGAATACTAGTATTTAAGGAGCTTTTCGTTCAGTGCTCGACTTCCGGTTTGTAATTTGAAAAAGGTAAATATTTTTAAATCGTATGTTTCTTTCAATATTTTAAATGCTACCGTGATTTTGTGATTAGTCAGATGAGATTACAGTAGTTTGGACCAATACCATGTGCGTTAGAAGTCTTACATTTTGATAATTCCTCTGTCATGTCCGTTATTCATGCTTCTGCCATAAATGATAAAATTTCTAATGCATTTCGCTAATTTGATTTTTTAAAGATTAATCTTCATTTCGCTAAAATTTCCCAAGCTAAAACCCCCTAAAATTGAAAAATCGCTAAAATTTCCCTGTGTCAAAATTACCCGTTTTACAGTAATGGAAGCTAAACCTTTGATATCCGCAAAATTTAATGGCCTCGAAATCGGTATTTCTCAAAATTCATGAAATTTAAACTCGCAAATTAACCGGTAGTACAGTATTTGCATGTGGAATAATTATGATATTGAGAGCATTGATGAAACAAATGCAATGAACTGATTTGATTGGCCAAGGGAGCATTGGAATTTGACCTGAAGTTGACAAGATTGTTGCCTTATGATTTTTTTGAATTCCAGTAATACTATTAATGTCTATTATACTTAGCATTGCATCTATGGACATTTGGCCCAACTTTTTTTAAATTGTCATAGAAAATTATTCAAATTACATAACTGTGTAAATCAAAGCTATTTTAGGAGAAAACATTCCACTGAATTCAAATATACCATTTAAAAGAAGGTAATGTAAGTCATTAGAGGTCTAATATGCAAGTCTCTTAAAATCTCACGAAAAACGAGATTTAGCGAGATTTCAAAAGCTATATGGAAACTATACTATTAAAAACATTCAGATTTAAACATGTTCTGATTTTGAGGTTTTTGCATCCGAAAGATTCTTGATTTTGAAAAAATATGAATGCATTTTCACTTAATATTACTAGCATTGTAGGCGTTATGATTTTTTGGAATTCCAGTAATACTACTGTAGATTGGGTTAATTTGGCGCCCGCTTTAATTTGGCGAATTTTGCGAAATTGAAAAATTCGCCAATATAAATCTTCGCCAAAATTTAGAATGAATCCCCGGGAATTATCTAGGGTATTTCGTCTCGTGTATTTAGGTCACCTCCGGTTTAGTTTTTTCCAAAAATATAAAAAAATGTCTCTCATAAATTGGCTCAGAACTGGTCAGTCACTCATTAATACTCAGGGAAAAACTAGAAAGGAAAAGCGCGGTATAGTAGCAGCATCGTTCGAGGTGCAAAATGAGGATGATCTCACAAAAATGTACAAACGTGGTGAATATCGCCAATGGTCCTCAAAAGAAAAAATGAACATAGCCAAACATGCCCATTTACATGGTAATTCGCAAACAGCGCGTAAGTTAATTTTAAATTTTTATTTTTTGCATATCCGCCAAATTAAATAGCCGCCAATATGCCAAAAATGGCAAAATCGCCAAATTAAGTAGCGCCAAATTAACCCAATCTACAGAATTATACTTATACAGTAATGTCTGTCTAATACTTATACAGTAATATCTGTCTAATCCAAATGCCACCACGACCAGTTAAAAATAAAAAAACATTCAGATTTGGAGGTGATCGGAGTTCGAGGTTTTTGCATCCGCAAGATTCTGCATTTTAAAAATATAAATGCATTTTCATTTCACTAAAAAGTATTAAAATTACTTTTGACCGCATAGCTTTATGACATTCCAAAATCCAAATCGAATGCTTGAAAGGCCTACCAATGTTTCTCCCGAATAGGCCCATGGGCCTTTCTTGGAAAGAGGAAACATCCCGGAAAAACAGAAGTGTGCAATCAGAGATGATAGATACTATTGCATGAGTATATGAAAGCCATGTGTCAACTTTTCGATTGATAATATGCCTCGAATTATATTAACACCCACTGGCTTGGGAAAGCTATTTTCCCTCTTAATAAATGCCTGTCCCCTTGGAAAAATGTTTTTAGTTTCCCTTTTAGTCTTAATAAAAGCCAATGGCATTTATTTTGAGTTCTTTCTAATAAAGGCCCTGTGCAAAATAAATGCTCAGTGGGCCTATATGTTCGTTGAATTTAAGATTTTTGAACAATTTTAAGAGAAACATTTTAATTTTTTGAATATGAGTGTTTAATGTTCAAACTTGGAGGTTCACCCAGTTTTTAACATAGGAGACATTGGGAGGAAAAGTGGGACCGTAATGAGTGTCTGGATTAGAAGGTGTTCAAATAAGTTAGGAGTTCAGATACAGTATACAGGTTTTACTGTATGTGCACCCATCGTTTTAAGTATAATGCACCGTAAAACACATTTGTTGAGAAGGATTATCTTCTTATTATAAAGCACTGCTGTTTGTCTGTCTCTCCATCAGGACATCTCATAGACAGTTTGACCTTAGATCATTATACTTGGTCACCATACTAAATGGGTCTATAGGCATTCTACAGAGGTCATGGTCATTCCAAGTCAAAGCTCAATATCTAGGTGTTTGGCTTTTTAAGACTCTTGGGTGGTGTTTTGACCCTTGACAACCCATGGATAGGTGAGCTGAGGTCAAGGTCAGCTTTATGGATCAAGGGTACTATAATCCAAGGTCAGTAGATAAGTATTTGGTGTTTTAGGTACTAGGGGCTATGCCCTTGGCAATCCATGATTAGGTGACTTAAGTTCAAGGTTCATGGGTCAAGGTGATCTTGAGGTCAAAGGTCAATTTCAAAGCTATTTTCATTTTAAGGCCTTTGGGAGCTGCTAAGGGAATGGCAATCCGTGATTAGGTAACAAGCAAATTTAGTCTTGCCTGAACCCGGGATCGAATCCGGGACTTATTGCGTAAGAGGTGCATGCGCTACCGCTGAGCTACACATCGTGTACCCGCATTAGAATTAAAAATGTATCAAAATAAAAGAAATTGGACAATTTTTATATATTTTTAATCGTGTAAAATGTCAAACATTTTCATGCTTGCTCACTGGTCAAACAATAGGAAAGTCGAACATATGGGACATTTGTAATGTCTCATGAATGTTGCTTTCTGAAGTATTTTCATTTAATTTATTAGTGCTGGCGACATTTAGCGCAATTTTTGACCGTGTCACGTTACACAGAAAGTATTACCCCATCAATTCAATACATGTTTTGTTGTTTAGTTAATGGTGGATGGTCAGATTGGGGCCAATATGGCCAAGATTGCACCGAAGACTGTTACTCGTCAAGGACACGAACTTGTAATAATCCACCACCGAGGAATGGTGGACAGTCGTGTCGATCCAACAGTAGACAGAGTGAAAAGTGCTATTCTCTCACGCCAAGCAGATGTAGAGGTAAATCATTCAATTAAAACTTTTTCTTATACTTTCAAGTGGTTTATTATTAGAGAAATATGCCTTTGAACAAAAGGAGTGGTATCGATATGGTGAACTTTTTGAACAGATGTTTCTCTTAAACCAGTCATAAAAAATCTAAAAATTTAACATATCGTCAATTTAATGGTCATCTTTTGAATGGTAACAATATAATTTGAAATATATATATATTATACTTTCATCTATATTGTTTTAGAAAACACATCAAACACTTGTTTTGTTCTTGGTATCGTGTTTCCAGAGTGAAATGAAACACTTTTCCGAACCTCATTGGAACAAAACGACATAAACACGACATATTTAGGTCTTTCAATACTGTAATTGTACAAATGAAATTTTGGTTGATTTCAAAAAAGTATCTTGTTAATGAAATAAAAAGGTTTATCTTGATTTTTATCTATTTTGGGGGATTTTGTTTTAATTTTGAATACTTTTTTAAAATCAACCAAAAATTCCTTTCCTATAATATTGAGAGCTCTAAAAACATTTTATTTTGTTCCAACAAGGTTGGGAAGACATTTTATTTCAAACCCAAGAATTGTTAGAAAGGAGCAAAACAATTGCACTAAAAAAAAAATGTTAACAAAAACAGTTATATAAAATATTTCTAAATGATTTTCGCATTAAATTTTTGTCAATCAGTCAACATTATATAAAATACCGTCTTTTTTAAAAGAATGTTATTGGTTTAAGAGAAAAACATTGTTGAATTCAGTTCATCATATCGATACCTATCCTTCACAAGAAACTTTAAAGAATACCTCTAGTAGAATTACTATCGTGTGTATCACGATAGCGAACCCGCGGTCCATTACCACGGGTAGTATCTCGAGCCCCGTTATAATTGAGAGGTCGCGAGCAAGTTCCCGCTGAAATCACGGGCAAAGTCATTTTTTTATTTGTTTCACCTTGAAATATGGACCAAAAAGCTAAGAATACCTATAACAGTTCTTTGATACTTCGGGTATAGTTTGTGAATAGGTATACATGTAGTTACGCGTCTTCTTTGGTCGTCTGCTCAGTTGTTTGTGGGTTTTCAACGTAACTCTATGATGCAATATGAAGATGTTTACTTTTATTCTGTTGTTGCATCGATGTTGCAGTTTGTAGTGCGGTAAGATTGGAATGAAAGTGTTGAAAGTCGAATGAAATTATTTTTTCCAATGTGGCGACTAGTCAACTGATCACGTGACATTTTCTTCCGGTATATTTTCTCACTTTTCAATCATCGTTTTCACCACGCTATGAATCAAAACAATGAAAAAAAATCTGTTTATTAAGATTAATAGGCGATCAATCGTTTCTGATATTTTTTCTGTAATATGAACTGATATATCGTTTAAAAAATAGGTGTAAAAATCCCCATGTTAAACCTAAGGGGAAACAAGGAAGTATGAATTTGTTCCTACGCGATCTGCATCATGGGAAATATTTTGACCTTATACACTTTTGAAGAGGGAACAACGAGTACGACAATTCCTTTTAGGAATCATAGACTAGACATGTGTTTTCTGACATCTCTCGACATGTTAGATATGCTTTTAGATCTCTTGAAATAATATGCGGCAGAACTGACTTCATTCTTGTGGCTTAGGCCGATGAGAACAGTTTATAATCCGCATTTAATAATGAAATTGGCCACCAGTTTTAAAGTTTTTTCTGATTTTATTCACTTTTGGTAGACAAGTTGTTATTTATTGTTTTTGTGTCTTTAGTTTTATTATATTAAAACTCAAGTTCAAATCTCATTTGTTTGCATCGACGTATCTGTTTGTGACAATCTGGAAATATTTACCGGAACTGTATTAGGAGAATTAAAGTGCTCGTATATTCAGTATGTTGTTATTCTATTCCAGAATATCCCATAGATAACTGCAACATAACCATGTGTGCTAATGTCAGAGACAAATGCAGTGCGGCGTGTGATAAATGTAACTATGACTATGGAACTCTTGGAAAAGCGTATGAAAAAATAAACAGAGGTCGTGCATGTGTAGGTAAGTGAAGTACGCGGGATAGTCATCAAGTGCCTTTATTTTTTATGACCTATTTTTGACCTACCAGGTGCTTGAAAATCAAGGATTGCAAGTCTCATACTGCACCGTTTTTCTTCAAACTTAAACCATTAAAAGCAAAACAAAATTGCCTTTCTGTCGGTGCATTACTTTATTGTAAAGAGTCCCTCGTTCTAGCAGCGTTTTGGTCCCCAGCTGTTAAAAGGCCTTCTTACAGCTGAAGACCAAAATGCCGCTGGACTCTGTTTAAGAGAATAAGGAACCATCAGAAAGGGATTTTTGTTATGCTTTGAATGGAACAAGTTTGAAGAAAAACGGTGCAGTATGAGACTCGTAATCCTTGATTTTCAAACACTCGGTAGGTCAAAAATTCAAATTAACGGTCGAAGTTAGGACCGCGTGATCACAGCGACGAAGAATTCACAGAATTCACAGCATTGAATCGCTCCCCACTTATACATGTAAGTGTAGTGCATGTACGGGTAAGTGAAAGTAATTTTTCTCCGCGGGATTTTGAGTTTTAACTGTTACACAAGTCTAGAATTTAACAAACAAATAGCAATGGATCAAACGAACAACTGGTAAAAATTACATATTAGAAAATCATGCTTCACCGAGTCTTATCCCAATAATCAGGTCCCAGCCTACATACAATATCTTGGTCATATCTAATTACCAGTATGAAAACAGTATCACAAAAAAGAAACCTATACTAACTTCTAATATCCAAAAAGTATTAAAGTTTAAAATACAGCAATTGTATATATTAAGTAAAATAGTTTATTTGATTCAATATGTAAAATGTATGTAGAAAACTTCTAAATTCAAACTACACATTTGTTGCTCCTGTGGCAAAAATTACAGATCGCTAAATAGACTGAAGAGGCTTATGACCCATCATCGAAAAAAATGTCCAGCTTGGGGAAGCATGCTATTTTTATAAAAAACACTAAAAATCTTAACAAATTATTTCTTAAATCGCATGTTTCGTTATACCAAAAGAAAATTAACTTCTATGCAATGAATGTATCATTTGCAGATAAATTTCACTTCTGTTTGAAGTCCAATAATGCTAGAAGTAAAATTTATTGAAAATGGCGTACTCTAAAATGTCCCATTTCTTTTTTAACGTTCTTTTTAATGGCACGATATAGTGACATGACAATATTTATATATGTTTTCAGTATAACTCTGAATGTATCGATAAGATCTATATGCATTGGGTCTTTTAATTTTTTTTATAAAAATATTCTTTTTAATTTTTTGTCCAGCTTGGGGGAGCAGTTTCAAATGTGTGATACAAAACTGCTCCCCCAAGCTGGACAAAAAATCAAACATAATTAATATGAAAATAATTAAAGAGACCCAACACATCTATATCTCATTTAATACCTTCAGAGTTATGCTGAAAACATTTATAAATATTATCATGTCACCATATGGTGCCCAGATAAACAAGAAATGGTACACTCCCCTCCATAAGTTTAGCAACCTTTTCTCCCCTATTGAACTACGTGTTAAAGCCTCTTTACGTTTGAATTTTTGTTTACTTAACTGGCGATGAAATAGCGTATAATATTGATGGAAACGTAACTTGACTTTATTTCCAATACTTTCAAAGGAGGAGGGAAGTTAGTGCAACAGATTTTGGACAGTCATATGTTTGATTTCGGCCATTTGTTACATTTCGTAACTGTTATCTCGGGATCTTGTGGTCCTTCGGTACTCGCAGGGTTCCTGACTACCTAATTGAACACGACTCCTTTGTTTTGTTTCTTAATTTTTATTTCAAATTCCAATTCTTCTTGAGATTGATCCGGCCGGCCGAGTTTCGGTAGATTCGCTTGTTATTGTTTCTCCTTTCATCAATTGTTGGGCATCGTAGTGAGTGAGTAAAACTTACTGAATCAACAGATCTTGCCGACTTCTTTATATACCAGGTAAAATACATTATTTTACCTGTCAAAATTGTGCAAATATAAGTAAGAATATTGCTGATTTCATGCTTATGTAAGCAAGATTCAAATCGTAATTCTGAGTTGTGATTGGTTGTTGGAAGTTTTAACTTGTCAGAATTCTTCTGATATATCTTTATTTTGGCTGAATATAGTAGCGTAGGGATTCCCCTGCACTAAAGCAAACTGAGGTCTAAATAGTAATTAATCATAAGAATACAGCAAGATCTTTACAATGTTGGAATATGCTGAATATAAATTGTTATTTTATATTAGATATAAATAATAAATAAATAATAAAGTAATTATATATAATTAAATATAATTACGTACTGACCGAATCATAACACATTGCTTGGGGATTTAAACAGGTGCATATGTTAGGCGAATGTTTTGCCTCCAGGAAAATCACTTCTAAAGATGATAAAATAATTTCGACTTTGAGACAGGGTAGATGCAAACAACCCACCCACATGTTTTTTCTGAAATGGTTTCCTGATTTTCAACCCCTTCCATCCTTGCTTTTTTAATTTTTCTTGCATCAATATGTTGCGTTTTGACACACAGTTAATCCCTTAAAAGGAATAAATAATTCCATTTAGATAAAGTGGAAAACAATATTTCCCATGTTATTTTCCCATAGGAAAAATCATTGCTTTCAGCTAAGTTTGGTCACCCATAATGGGTATCTTTAAAACCCCTGAAGAAATCACTTATTCCTTTAAAGTGGTTAACTATGTGTCAAAATGCAACATATTGATGCAAGAAAAATTAAAAAAGCAGGGATGGAAGGGGTCGAAAATTAGGAAAACATTTCAGAAAAATCATGTGGGTGGGTTGTTTGCATCTACCCTGTCTCAAAGTCGAAATTATTTTATCATCTCTAGAAGTGATTTTCCTGGAGGTAATGCATTGGCCTAACATATGCAATTGTTTAAATCCTCAGAAAAATGGCCAAAATCCAACATATGATTGTCCAAAATCTGTTGCGCTAATTTCCCTCCTCCCTTTCTCAATTTTTTTCCTCCGTAACAAGAGTTCAACGATTGATGATAAATTTGATGAATTTTTGAAAATCGTCATTCCCATGTAATCCAATGGGAAATGGAGGGTTCGGGGCAAATCAGAAATCAGGATATCTTTTCAGTAAAAGATTCAGCAAAAAATATTTTCATATAGAAAATTGATTTTTTTGTACACTAAGTGTTTGGTTTACTTGATGAATACTAAAGTTATAGCGCTTCAAAGTCATTTTTGAAAATAATTTTTCGCCTCCTGTGTTATTTCAATGGGAGAGCTTTTTTGAAAAACAATTTTGAATTTAAAGCCCTGTAACTTTGTTAAACCTGAAGAACCATATCAATCCAATTGCCTGCCTAACTCGTATTTTTTGCAATGACTCGGATGGATGGATATTCTGTCATATGACTTGGGGCAAACCTTCCATTTCCCATTGGATTACATGGGAATGACGATTTTCAAAAATTCATCAAATTTATCATTTATTTTCGACCAATTGTAATTGAGGAAAAAAAATTGAGAAAAATTGGAGGTATTGGAAATAAAGTCAAGTTACGTTTCCATCAATATTATACGCTATTCCATCGCCGGTTAAGTAAACAAAAATTCAAACATAAAGAGGCTTTAACACGTAGTTCAATGGGGGAGAAAAGTTTGCCAAACTTATGGAGGGGAGTGTACCATTTCTTGTTTATCTGGGCACCATATGGGGACATGATAATATTTATAAATGTTTTCAGCATAACTCTGAAGGTATTAAATGAGATATAGATGAATATAGATATAGATCAATATTATACGCTATTTCATCGCCGGTTAAGTAAATACAAATTCAAACGTAAAGAGGCTTTAACACGTAGTTCAATGGGGGAGAAAAGGTTGCCAAACTTATGGAGGGGAGTGTACATTTAAGAGAATAAAACTCTGGCGCCGTTTTCAATAGCTCCTACTCCAAGCGTTATTGGACTTGGAAGCAGAAGTGAGAGTTATCCGCAAATGATCATTAAATGGAGAAGTTAATTTTCTTTGGTATAACGAAACATGAGAGTTGAAAATAATTTTTTTAAAGTTTTTTTAGTGTTTTTTATGAAAATAGCATGCTCCAATACTATGTTTCAATGACAACCCGTGGTCATAGCTAATAAAGGTAGACATATGTTGTAGTGCATAGACATAACAGTGAAAGTTGTAGTGTCCCGTATATTTAATTTCCCACCATGTAGACCAGATCAAATCGCCGTTTGAAGTGATGACATAATTTTTTTGTCTGTATTTAATTCTCTGCATTTCAAGAATTGTGTTCATGGAGACGTAGATGGTGTTACCCGGGAAAATGTCAACCAGGCCCAAGCTGTACTTGTTCAACTGGATTTTCTGGATACAATTGCAACAACAGTGAGTATTCAAGCTAAAACACATATTTTGCATGATAATGAAAATCTTTAAACAAAACTAAAATTAATTACTCTAATAAACTCTTTACAAACTGTACCACTAGATAGCTTGAAAGCTTGAATTTTTGTCATTTTCGTTTTCATTTTCATTTAAGTTTTTTTCATTGCATGAATACTAAAGCCTGTTCTGCTTTGTGACCTTAATAAGGCTAAATCAAAGGTTTCAAAGTTTTCAAAGGAGCACGTACATTATCGCAAACAATTTCAGACGATTCTAATTTGAGTTATAAATATTTTCTGATTGTGAAAATGTGTGTATATTTTATCCTATGACCCCCATGTATCATAATTGGTTATATCTCGAATCGAAGTTGTTGAAAATTGTTGTATTACATATCATTTTGTTGCAAATTAAATTCAGTCTTCAAAATGATGTATCATAGTTGGTGCTTTTGTAAAAAATGAATATTTATCAGGAATATTGGCTAGGGGATGGTTTTTTGGCCCACCCTGTATGATGCATAAAAATTTCACTTTTCAAAAAATGTCTAAAATAGTTTTTCAAGTCATGAAAAGTTATATTTGAACGATTGAACGATAATAAACTCCACATGGGGCCTTTTAAATCTTTATACGGTTCAATATCTGAGCATCGAGATATTTATAAAAAATTGTTATCTACGAGCATGGTTTATCACCTTGATTATTAGAGTTTAACGATCTTTCGAATTTAGTGTTTGGCTATTTCCCGTCTGCCTCATTGCTATCACGTGACCACTGAAAAAAGGTCAAAAATTTCCACAGGTTGTGGGTACATTTTCTCCTCGGTACTATTTAAATAGATTATGATTTTTTCATGAAGCACACTTGTAAAATATCAAACTAAAATTAAAAAATTGTTTTATTAGTTGAACTAAAACCAGATTATCCGAAGTGCGAAGCGACATTAGTTATGGTTGAAAACGATAACAAAGTATTAACAGAATGCAATGATACTACACCTGTCTCACCTATATATACAAATCTGTTAAGGTAAGAAGAACACAGTATTATTGCTTCAAGTTCATGATCCCCACCCTGGATTTACCTGTGTATGTCAATTTTATACTGCACCGAGATACGTTTTCCTCTTCAAAACAAATGTGTATAATTTATTGTTTATGCGATCATGTGTTAATGTGTAGTTTATTTTACACCGATGCAAAACATAACTTATAATCAGCTTTACTTATATAAATTTGATCCACAGCATAAACAGAATCGACGTTTCATGGAAGACGATTTTTAAAATAGAGATAAATTCTCTCCCTGCGTTTCATAAAAACTTCAAAGAAGGAGCAAACTTAAAGCTGGGAATTATTTCATCATCAGGCCGTCTCATCTTAAAAAGAGGTAAGTTAATGAAGTTTACTTGAATTGTAAGGGTTACCGGAAAATAATTCCTTATCACCTCTATACTGTACATAATATGTAATCTTATTTTTCAAAACGTTCTTCAGCTACAGTATACTACGCGGAATTAAAATTATTCTAAAAAATGGTCGAAGTATGATGTATAAGTTGAACCACAGTTATGGTAATCGGCAGTCTCAAATAAATAACTAACACTGGGCGAAGTGACCAAATATAAACAATTTTAATCACAAATAATCAGTGAATAAATGATTATTATCTGGTTAAAACCTATTATCGAGACTATTATTGCTGGTTATCGCTGATTATCGAGACTTATTAATCAAAAATAACCAGTGTTTTCACTGGTTATTACGATAATCAATTCTTATTAATGTGTAGCCAATGACAAAAATTCCAACTGATTATTATGTCAAGTGATTATTCACCCAACTGGTTATCGCTTTGTTTTCATTAGCAATTAAGAACCGTCTGCCATTTATGCGTCTAGCGCTTCCAATTATTATCCGTTGAATAAACAAATTATAGCTTTTGTCCAGCTAAAGAATATGAGTTTTTGCGAAATTGAATTTTTCATTCAAATATCTTTTTTTAATTCATTATCAACCAAACAAAACATAAAAGAAACACATTTTTAGAATTTCATTTAATGTTAGATTTTATTTAGCTGTCCAACTTCAATTACCAGGATTCGAGATTTTTCATCAGCAATTATAATGCAGCAGATTTCTGCAATTCAATCAATAGTTTATACTAATTAGTAGTAATTAAAGAATATCACCAAGAAAATATTTTATCATCGTGTAGAAAGTCCAATCCAAAATCTGGTAAATGTGTTGCATTTATAGAAGCAATAACATTGTGATACCACTGTAAAACTATAATTAAAATGTTTGATATGAAATCCGATTGTCGGGAATAAGAAATACACATCAATACTTTTACATAATATCCAGTGTATTGAAATAAGATGTTATAACAAAGGCAATTGAAAAACTTCAATCTCAGTGAAACTAGTAGTGAAACTCCCTAAATCTGTTAAAGGGAAGCCTTCATTCAAGCACTGAAAATTAAGTTTAAGAGGAAGAATTCAGTATCCCGTGTGTTCACTACCCCCTCCCATCCCCAATTATTTAACTACATGTATGCTCCAATGTGTTTCATTTCTGTGTTTAATAAATGCAATCAATATGATAGTTCTATATTACTCATTATTACCTTAGAGCAAATGTGCGCAAGGTTAAATTTTAATCTTATTGAATTATGTTAATTAGTTGCTTGGATGGTAGATTGTTTGTTTGCTTGTTTATTAGCACGATTGATTGCTTGATTGGCCGTTTACTTGCTAACATTCTTTCTTTGTTGCTTTGCTGCTTCCTTGGTTTCTTGCATTAGAGTTTAATTAGCTACTTGCTTGGTTGGTTTGTCGGTTGTTTGCTTGCTTTATTTGTAAGTTGCATGGTTTGCTTTTTTACTTGCTTAGTTTCCTGCTTGCTTGGATGGTCGTTTGCTTGGTTGGTTACTTGCGTGGTTGGTTGCCGAGTTATTGATTTGAACCTTTCTAAATATCCATAGGCGTAGCCAAGGAGGAGGGGGGGGGGTTGCGAAAACCAATAAAGATTAAAAACCCTGAGAAAGAGGACTCAAAGAGCTTTTAAATGCTTTTTATTTGAAGCTTCTAGCTTACTTTGGAAGGAACTTGCATCCAGTTTTTGTAAAATTCAATATTAAAATCATTTTTGGCTTGTTTATGTCATAATCGCACCCCCTTGTTTATGTCACAATCGCACCCCCCCCCCCCCCCCGACCGAAAACCGAAATATTTTTGGCAATCACACTCCCCCCTGACTGAAAGAAGGCTACGCCCCTGATATCTGACTGTTATTGTGTTATAACAATAAACTACATTTATATTGTGAGCATTTATGGGTTTTGATAACACTAGGCTTTATACGTGTATAATTAATCAAATTTCATATTGTATCATGTTGGCTAAATCGTTTCAAGTGAAGAATTAAGAACTGTAATCGGGGTTTGCTTAGTTTGAGCCAGGGAACAAAATTTAATCAGACGGACGGATTAATTAATATTTGTTTTGATAAATGAGTATTATAGCTTATAGGCAGTATCATGGGAACCAAGTAATCGTGTATAGGATTATTTTTTGTTTACTTCAGAATTGAGTGAACCATCTGTAGTTTTAAAAACAAGGATCAATAAATACATCTGATCAAGATCAAATATTAGAAATCTTTTTTTGACTGGACAAATTCTTGTTCTCGAATGTCAAACAGAACCTTCATTATCTTTATTCATTTTTGAACTTTGATTTGAATTATTTCAATCAAACGTGTGTTGATGCTCCGAGCTAATACTATCAATTGAAAAAATGTTGCAATAGGGGGGGGGCATTATTGTCTTTATTACATTACTTTTGTACATTATTACATACACAGTAAACGCGACCCGATCGGGGGGGGGGGGGGATTCGGGTTGTGCACAGTGCACAATTTGTTATCTCTTTATGCATGTTTTATTGCCAAATTAATATAAAAACAAGCTGGAGAAACATAAGTATTTATTTTGTATTTTGTTACCACACGTCAAAAGGCGCATTTGAAGTTCAGAAAATGTAAGAAGACTTGGCTAGACATTATGTACTTATATATTTATATGTTACGTATTTATTTTGTATTCAATTCGAATTCTGTTCACTCACACTCCTTGAACCACCCCCACCCCTTGGCTACGGGTATACGTACTCTCGGCACACGGAGAGAATAACATTAGACTCCTGCAATGCAACTACATGTAATGAGAGAGACCTAAAATGAAAATAATGTAATGTAAGAATATACAATTGTAGCCCATCACAAAGTTCATTTATTTCATAAAAGCGTCAAGGGACAATGCCTCTAAACACTAAGATAACAAATTAACTTCCGTAGAAACATCCTGTTGTGGAAAAGACAAATGGCTTTTCATAACGTATTAAAATAGCCAGTCTGTCTAATTGTATAATATATTTATTTAGATACATTTTAAATTCCTTTATACTTCTTATCACAGACAGGTTGATCATTTTATTTAGACAAGAGATTGTATTCCAGCAGTGTCATTTGTAATTAGCCCTTTGAAGTTTAATCAATCACGATAATCAGTTGGTCGGTTATTCAGTAAAGAAAAAAGTGATTATCGCCAGGCCATGCCTGTTGCCATTGTATCTAGCCTTTAGAAGTTATAATTAGGTCAGGATCAGACTGTGTCTGGTTATTAATGATTATTCTAAAAAATTAATCGCTGATTATTATGTGTTAATTCCAACCTGTTTGTCTAGTGTAATAGAAAATGTTTAAAAAATGCTTGAGGTCTACATCTTTGGGAATTTTTTAAACATTCTCGCAGATGAGAAAAAAAAGTTTTCACATCCGTTAGCTTCATCAAAATCAGCACTAATATACTCGTATTTTATGTGAATATGTAACATGCATGCTGATTAAGCACGTGAGAGATTAATCAATAAAATGTATTATAAGTTTAGAAGTGATTTTTGCTATTTTTTGCTCGAATAAATGCTGTAAATCCTAGGTGGAGTGACACGTCAACCGATTGCAATGACGTGCGAAGCTGGGTCGAGAGATTCACCAAGCCAAGATACTGTTGTTTGTAACTCAACAAAGAAATTGCCTTGGGGGAAATTCAAGCACAATGACAGGTATTGTTAACCCGATATTTTCCTCTTTCTTGAAGATACATGTAATCGCTGTTTACATTTCTGTAATACATGGAAATGTTTTTGATTTGACTCTGCGGATCATGGATTTTGACACTGTGTGTACTTACGTTGTTCCAAATATGGAATTATATTTCAAAATGACATGTACAGGGCGTATAAAAAAACGCAACATGTAGCTATCTCGTAAAATCACAAAACTAGTGATGACTACATCAATTTCATTCAATGTACCATAAAGCCACGTCTCTCCTCTTTGCAATGATATGTCATTTATTCACAAGTGGTCATGGTTGGGTGAGAGATCCTTCCATTTGCACAGTGGGTCAAAATCGGCTCTGGACCAAATTTCAAATATTGCAAAAATCAATGCAATGGCTAAGTGCAAATGGAACTTCTCCTGACTTGAGTACTTGTGACTTTTTCTTTTGGAGCTATCCCAGAGGCATCTGTGCTCACAATTCCTCCACCAAAATTATCCGTGGGCTGCTGTTCTCCGATTTAACCCACAAATGACTCAGGGCTGGACCATGCATGACGTGGAGAGATGAGCGCATCTTTATGTGCAAAGAAGTGGTGGCAATTTGGAGGGGTATATTTTATTTTATTTTTTTTTTTTTTTTTTTTTTTTTTTTTTTTTTTATTTCCTATTTTGGTACATTCATACATTGTTTATAATGATTACAAATAATGTAATGCATAAAATATAAACAAAAAGAGACGTAATGATACATTCATACAAAGTCAATTACATTTCTAATACACATTTGGTTATCCATTTTGATAGTATTACATCTTTTGTCATATTAAAAATTTGAGAATAATAAAACGCATTTTTGATAAATGCATTTGTTATGTCGAAAATTTTCCAGTTTTCTTTTTCTTCCGAATATTTACACCAGTTATTGTATATAGTCAATCCTGCAATTGTTAAAATTATGTTTCTATATTTAGTTATAGTGTTTCCGAATGGATAACCAATTACAATATGTTTATATTGAATATCACATTTTAACACTCTTCCAATTTTATTCCACAAGGGTTTAACCTTATGGCATTCAAATATCATGTGCTTAATATTGTGCAATTGATTACATATTAAACAATTTTTTGAGACATTGTTATTCCATTTTGATACAAGAGATCCACATGCCAATAAGTTGTTTAAGAGTTTAAAATTAAACTCTGAAAAATATGTATAGCTCATATTCATTAATTTTTGATCATATATATTTTTCCAAAGGTGTTGTTCTATAATATTAAAACAAGCATTCCAGTGAGTCTCTTGAATATTTCTTTCAAATTTAAGATTTCGCAGGATGTTGTAGAAAAATTTTGCTTTTTTACCGTCTAATTCAACAAAGTGGTTTTCTAATAAAAATTTAGTTTTATCCCTTATATTGATAAAAGGTAAAATATTTTTATCAACATTTGAACAAACACTCATGATGGTTCTTTTGAGAATATACAACTCTATCATCCAGTTCTTTTTTCTTTGCAATGCTTGAATAAAAGTTTGGCTACTTTTAAAAGAGCCATTTGGATTAAAGAAATCTCCTACGTAAACAAAACCAGACTGAATCCAGTTTTTATAAAATAAAACACTTCTTCCATTTAAAAATCGTTTGTTCAACCATAACACTTCCCTGAATATATCGTCATTTTTCATTTTGTCATTTGTTACATAAGTTTTACAAGTGTTAAATGAGCAAAGTATTTCCTTATAAAAAGGAGTAAATATGTTCAGATCATTTATTGATTGTTTATCAAAATTACAGTTCAAAAGTGTTTCTACTTTAAGACCTGTTTTCTTTATCAAGTGTAAAGGAAATAATCTCCATGATGTTTTGCTTGTTAATAATCTACTAATCCACCCACACTGCAGGCTTTGTATTTTAAGTTGGAGGGGTATATGATGTATTCTTGCAAGAGTATAGTATGAACACTTTACTGTGTATGCCACACCTGTCACACCTTCTTCCAATAGCCAATATGCCTCATGCATGTCTTTTGCAATGTTTAAAACTTGGGTTCCAAGCTGAATTTTGCACCACTTTGCGAAATGAATGATTATTCGGCCAGAGATGACTCCCTGTGAATGAATGATATTCCATTAAAAAGAGGAGTGATTTGGCTTTTTGGAATGAAAAGGATGCAGTCATTATTGGTTTTATGTTTTCTTCCAATATTGTATTGGGCCCCGTACACTGACTTTCGCGATGTTTATAACTTGGTCCCAAGCTAATGTTGGCCCACTTTGCAAAAGGAATGATTACTCGCCCAAGCGTGACACAATATCAACGAATGATATATACCATTGTAAAGAGGAGACACGTGACTTTATGGTACATTGAACAAAATCAATAGTGTTATCACTGGTTTTGTGCTTTTCCGAGATAACAACCTGTTGCGTTTTTTGATATGCACTGTACATCAGTTGAAAAGGTTGGTGAATGCAAGATGCTTTGTTTTAAGAACATTATTTTGTCATAATACGGAAAAGGTTGTTTATTATATGTTCAATCAACACCTTGCCAATTATTGAGAGAACATAGTAATTTGGATTGTATACAATATAAAAGAATTCAACTATGCGTTTCTTAATACTATAGCACAAATGATCTACCTAGCGTTATAATTGTGTATTTAAATGCTTTTAATGTATTCTCTTTTTGGTAATTTGAGTTAAGCTTGGTTCAAAATTATTCGTATCATATAACATCATTATTCAATAATAAGGACCCGATTTATATCTGAATTCATACTTAATCTTTCTTTAACATAAGTATTAATGAACCAATGCTTTTTATAACCAGGTTAGAATTCACAGCTTCTGCGACAAATGGCGGCTACCTCGAGTTTTACAATCCTGAACAAATGATGAATCAAACAGAATATTACAGGGGTAGCTTAAGGAACCACGATGCCTTGTTTATATTCGATGCTGTCAATCCTTATCATTGTTCAAGTACATCATCTTGTAGCCATGCCTTAATGGAATTTGGCAAGGACATAAGAAAGGTAACGATTATGTAGTTTATAGAAATAAAGTATCATTCTATTTGGAAATTTGGAAGCATGCTCTCGAGTAGGCCTACATGAAACTCATCCGCATAATTATTTAAAAATTGGTTATTATAAACACATTTGCTTTAAATTCAAATATGATGTCACCCCTCAAATCAAAATTGGTACAACCTAGTTCTTCATAAAACGATGATGTACAGTGTTTATAAAGTGTCACACCTTTACTTAGAATCGCATTACCCGTTTCTTTATGAAATAAAAATACACACAATTGCAAGCTGCTTCATATGTGTAACTCTCCGGTAACTCAACTCATTTATCACAATGTGATCATCAAAGCTGGTGGACTGTTACCTTTTTGAATCATAATTCATGAATAGTGACTATACTAAACCTCTTAAATATTCCTTTTAATTTGATTATCTAGGTCGGTATTAACATTAGCTGGGATGGATGGCTGGACGATCATTCTGGAATAAGGGAGTATGATATTGATATATATTTGACCTCAAAAAACCACAGTGGTCTCAGAGAAAGCCATCCAGCCATGAAAACGTTTCAGAAGTGGAAATCTGGAGATCCAATTCCAAGTTTTACACCACAAATAGCTGGTACATACTCAATTGTTCTCACAGCAGTAGATAACACAGGTCATGCCGGATCTAGTGGTAATGTACAGACAGCTAGACGATTGTTCATATATGACAACAACTCTGTTGTAGATATAGAACAACTTAAACCATTACTACCCATATCTGCATCTCTGAATTTTTCATCGGGTAATTCTACATCAAATAAAATGTGCCACTGGCAGCATAATTTACAGGATGCACGTGGAAAAGGTGAGAGTGTAGTGTTTAAATGGACTGATAGATTTATTAACCGTTACCACCATATGAATAAGATTCTCGGAGCAGTAGATGATTATCAGGAAAGAGAAATTCTGCCTGGATACGATGACATTGATGAAGGTGAGAGAACACGCTCGGCAATTCCAAACGCCAATGCGTTAGTAAGATTTGACTACACTTTCCTCAAAGACCATAGTGGCGGTAGAACCATAACGACAATGCCTGAAGACAACTGGAATCCTACAGACAATGTGCTCGATCAAGGCCAACGGTTAGACATACCGAGAGAAGATGGTGACACAGTACGATTCTGGGTAAGAGCCATAGATGTTATGGGAACTTATGTTAACGATAGCGTTTGTGTTCATTTTGACTCGTCACCACCAGTCATAGAGGACATCTGGCTTGTTAATAATGGCAGAGAACAACTTGCAGTCCACAATGTGAGAGATCTTTATGAGATGCGGTAAGTATGTCATATAGATTATTGAAGGGTTTGGATAGGGAGTGATTCTGAAATATTAAGAATAAGATAATATCTGGATTTTAAATATTAACTGTCTTTCTTTGGATCACAATACCAGTTTTGAATTTGCTTCACACTTGATTTTCCTTTTAATCTCTAATTTGACACCTGATTCGTAATTAACCTAAATTAACGATACTACATTTATGCATTACGTAAGCTGTGGGCAACTATGTTTTAGATTCCGATTCAAAGCATTTGATATACACAGCGGGCTGCACACAGTTCATTGGAAACTATATGACAACTATACCGATACTGAAGAGACACTAGGAGAGGGACATACACATGTAATAAAGATAGACAACACTACACAGGATGCATCAAGTTATTGTGTACCAGCAGGGCAGTGCTATGGAATACAGTATGATATCAAACCAGACCGTATGGACTTTCCCAAGCCTAGAGGCACACATGAACACGACTACTTTCTGATAATAACGGTCACCAATGTTGCTCGATTAGTCTCAACTCTTACTCTAAAAGTGAGTTTTAATTCTTAATCCTCAATGCATATTACGTTAGTATTGTTTTCCTGATTATGATTATTTACTCTTATATTCAGATAACAATTGATACATCTCCACCCCACCCTGGTGTTGTACAAGATGGACATTCTGGTAGTGCGGAAGTTGATTTCCAGCAGGATTATACATTACATGCACATTGGTCTCAGTTCTTCGACAGAGAAAGTGGCATCATGTTTTACAGATATGGGTTTAGTAATAGCTGCCTTGAAGCAGATGCCTTCACTGGCATCAATCAAACATCAATGGTAAGTATGTTTAAAAAGCTATGTATGAGCATGAGCATACTTCCATTCATGTCAATGAAGACTTTGAATTGTTTTATTCCATGTGTCCCTTTAAACAGGTAGAGAATACAACTTTAACTGAAGTTAGTACAACTGCTCCTGGACCTGGAAAATATTTTTGCACTGTGGTTGCCTTCAATGGTGCAATGGAACCTTCCGAACCTGTTTGCTCAGATGGTGTCACGATAGACATTACTCCTCCATATGTGCATTCAATTATCGTTGATCACATAAACACTAGACCCGGTGTAGTAACACATGATAATTCTACATGGCTCATAACAAGGCACGGCTACAAACAACGATTGAATGAATCAGCATGCAGGTAATACTTCACTGAAACACTTCTGATTGACTAGGTACTATGGATGCTTAAATATGTTGATGATATAAATAGATGGAGGTATTATTTGTATATTGTTCATCGCATCTTGCCTCAGTTTGATCATATTCAGGGGTCCGTATTGATGATAGATTCGTAAATGCTGACCTGCGTGTCTTCATAGTTTTAGAGGAGTAGAGGTACCTGACATCAGTGTATTCGCTGAGACCAAATATAATGCAGATAGTTTAGGGTGCAAGATTGGTGCCTTTAGCAATCGACTGTATCTGACACAGGAAAGACAGGTTAGCTATTCCATCGAACTTTAAACTGAAAAACCCATCTATCATACATGTCATATAAAAGTGATGATAGTGTAGTCAATTTATTTATCAATACATTTTCTCATTTTATTGCAATTTTTATGCAATCTTTACATATGTTTGAACCATACTTTGTGTTTATAAATGCAGCTACGTGTGAACTGGACAGGATTTGACGTTGAATCAGAAATATTCGACTTTGAGCTAGGTTTAAGCAGCACAAATTCTCCACTTGCTCCTGATGTAATGCCATTTAAATCGACGAACCAGAGACCTTCATGGAACCTCTATCATCCACGACTATCTGAGGGCCAGCTCATCTATATAATCATTAAAGCCACCAACAGGGCCAGGATGACAAATTCAAAGGTAAGGCTTGTATAACTTCGGATCATTCTAATATGGAACAGTCAAGTTTCTTCTGTTGTATTAGAAAACATGCGAAATAATGTATAATAAATTTTATAGGTATATGGCCCTTTGATCATAGATGTCACTGCACCCAAATTTGAAAGTGAAATTAAAGTGAGTGAAGAAGGGGAATATTTGCGAGTGGATTGGGATTCATCAAAAGTATATGATGCAGAAGATACAGAAAAATTGCAGTATTTGATCGCCATTGGTAATACCATATTTTTCTTTGAAACTTTTACTTAGGACATTTGAAAGCAATACTTGATCAGACAATAATCTCATACTATGTGCATACCCCCTTTGTTTATTTATATAGTCAATCATCCATGTTGTTATTATCGTTGCAGGACAAGACAATTACCACAGAGACATGCTTGACTTCTCTCCACTTATGTCCGGAGGTTCTTGTAATGTTTCTTACCATAACTGCACAGCAGTTCTTCTTACTAAGTTAAATATTCACCCTGTCCATCCGCAAACACTGATAGCGTCCATTAAAGTAACAAATGCAGCTGGTTTGTCAACAATTGCCTCATCCAAACCATATGTACATTACACAACTTTACCATATGTTGGGATTGTAAAAGATATTTTGCCATATGCAGAGGTTGAGAATGAGGTATTCAGTCAATAATGTTATGTAACGTACTACCACTAACAGTTCAATTTATAGTGAATGAAGATTGCATTTTTCATAACATAAAAATCATAGTTTTGTATAGCTGGTGCCCATTTATTTTAGATGATGAACGATTACGACATCGATTATCAATTGACCTCTTCATCTATTCGGGGAAAATGGAGTGGATTTATCCACCCGCATCTCAAAGTAACATATAAGATGGGGATAGGTACAGTAAAAGGAGAAGATGACGTCTTTGCATTTACAGATGTGGATGGGACGCAGTATGAATCAACACAACTTGACTTAAAAACACACGAGGTATGTTGAATTATCAGCCAAGAATTGGTCTGGAATTGGTCTGGAACCATTGGCACTTACAACTTTTTAAATGAATAAATAGCATTAGATTATTAGTAGTGATCATTTGTATTTGCAGACGTATTACATCACGGTGATCGCGCAGTCATCAACTGGTAGCGTAAATTCCACGTCAGATGGTGTGACAATTGTAGCACAGAATAGAACAATCAATGTTGATATCCATGATGGATTGGGATGTCCTGACATGGGCAACACCAATCTGAAGGTGCGCTGTATATTTTGATGTTATATTTTGGATGTTTGCCGATTTCATGATGGACGGGAGCCTCATTAAATCTAGCATAATTTGAATGGATGTTGTACGATGGTTGACTGCTTAAAATTAAAGTTTACAACTTACAAGCTACAGATTATATTGAATATCCGAGATATATACAGGGTGTCAAATAAGTCCCGTCCCCCCTGCTACAGCTAAAACCTTAACAGAAGGTACCTAGTGTGATATACCATTAGAAAGATCATCCAAAGTTATGTTAACTCACCAACTCTCAAGTATTTTGGATGAAATTTACCTATATTTTTATGATGTCTTTTAAAATTAACGTGCCCTCCTTTAAGTAGCTTTTTTGAGTCAAAATGACAAGGATATGACCTCAGAAATACATCAAAAAGTTAATCTTTTTCACATTCCACTTGTTACAAAAAGGTTTTCACCATTTTCCTTGCACCTCTATTTTCTACACATCTAACACTATCCAGAAATAGGTTCAATTCATCGCCATAAGCATATTTAGTCATATTTTGGTCCTGTGACCTTTCTTATACATGATTCTTAAAACCGTGCCAAATACGCCAAATTGCCATGTTTCTAGGCATATGGTCACCTCAATTGATACAATGTAAAAATTTCTGAGATTGATTGACATGTGTCAGATATATGCCAATCAACGTAACTTTGGAAGACCTTTCCAATGATATATCATACTTGGTACCAAATATCTTGGTTTTGGCTGTAGAGGGGGGACGGGACTTATTTGACACCCTGTAATTTGTTTTAGTTCCCATGCAGAAATGATATTCAGTTCCAATCCAGCGTTACAGATCTCGCTGCACATTGGAAGATTCCAGAGACATATAAGCCGTTCATAAGTCATGGATTCTACAGAATCGAGCAGTATAATGAAGGTGAGAGGGGAGCCCTCATTTTAAAGACATTTATGTTAGTTATGGTATGTATTGGTTGGTTATCAAGGTGGTGCTATCCTTCCTGACCCGACTTCTTGATACTCCAATCATCCATATTAACTATAACATTTTTGTTGTAGATACAATGGCATGGATACCAGAGTGTCCATATACTGAAATTCTTCCTATTGGTGAAAACATCACTTTGACCAACTTAGAGTTGTCATCTGGATCCACATACAGAACTGTTGTTAAGTTTTGTACACCTGCATCATGCTTTCTCCCACGTTCAAGTAATGGTGTAACAATACATAATCAGCCACCAATAACTGGTGCAATGAATATAAATAGTTCCAAAGAAGGAAGCAACATTACCATTGTATTTGATGAATTTCAGTCCATTTTATCAAATGGTCAATCTGTTGTGGACTTTTACGAATGGACACTATCTTTAGATACCAATGCCAATGGTATCGAAAAGCCTTGGGAAAGAGTCCAAGCTTATCCAATAAATGGTTCCATTACATTTAACTTGGAAAATTCTCTGCTGAACCCAAATGAATTGAATAAGTGTTGGCACATCTGTGTTCGTGGATGGACCTTTGCTGGGTTATCATCAACAATATGCAAGGAAATTGTGGCTTGCAGTGACATTACTACAAATAAAATACATAAAACAATTGTGTTCGATGTCAAAGGTAAATCATACATAAATTGAACTTGACATCTCAAAAAGGCGATGCAATATTATCTAAATTAAAGTCGTATATACAGTCATGTAGATTTCAAAGGTCATTATGTAAGTCTTACGTATGTCTCAAAATTGTCTCCGTCACCGCTTCCGAGAAATATAGAGATATTCCACATATCCTGTCAAAAATCCTTCTCACTATCTGTACATGTAATAACAGGACCTGTCACGTGGATCAAAAACCAGCGTCTTGAACATGATGATGTCGATTATTCATCTAGTAGAGATACAATATCAGCAGTGTGGCCCTCCTTACGCCATGGGAAATATAGCTGGGCAGTTGTACAACCACCAACGGGAACATTAGATGTTGAAGCTATTCCAATCAAACTATGTGAAATGCGTGATGCTATAACATGTGGAGAAACAGAAGACGAGTATGTTAATGCCAATAACCTGACTGTAACCCACGGGAAAACTTACTTTGTTTGTATATTTGCAAATGAGACTGTTCTTAATCACGAACGATTTAAGGAACATCATCCTGAAATTAAGACATGTAGCGATGGTGTCAAGATAGACTGGACTCCACCTGACCCTGGAATCGTAGATATACACGCCTACACGCATCCACTTGGTACACAGGGATACCAGGTATTTATTTTAGTTTTAATTTTACAATACAACAATAACAATACAATATTTTTAATCCTGTATCTATTTACATTTTTACGGACAGTATTTAATGGCTATGGAATTATCTTAAGCATCTGAATTGAAAAACATCGGGAAATTAGTTCACTTTGGGACAATTGCTTATTCCGAATGGAACTCCCCAAATGTTGTCTTTTAGCAAACAGGGGACAACAATATGTCATATTTTGCTGAAAACATTGTCAGATTTGTTTTTCTTTTTTAGACTTCCAGAAGTCAAATATCTGTTTCCTGGTCACAATTCTCAGATACAGATGATGTAACATCTTCCACTGACGAACGGCATACGGGAATTAAATACTACCAGTTTGCAGTTGGTCAGTATAGGCAATACAAAACTATAAACAATTGCTATCCATATCCAATAACATCATTTTGCTAATGACCACTTTATATACTAATAATGTTTCAGGTGGGCACTCGTATGGAGTCGATGTAGTCGGATTTACAAGAATCGGAATTGGAAATCGCCATATTATCACTGGACTTAATCTTACAAATGGTCATGAATATTTTGTGACAATAAAAGGTAGGATCTTAATTTAATGTATATCTATATAATTATATTAATATCATGACATGAATCATGAAGACATTGTGCATTTTAACTACTCGGCGAAGTTCTTTTTTATCTTTAATGTTGGTTAAGCTCTAGACTTCATGTCATTTTCTGGTTTCTTTCAGCTACAAACTACGTCGATCTATCAAGTGATGTTTGTAGTTCGCCTGTCATAGTTGATTTCACTCCACCACGGTTGACGCAAAAAGCTCATGTTCGACTCAGAAATCTGGTTGGACAAACCAATAAAGAACTCCTTGCAGAGTAAGTTTATTCAGCCCATGCTTATGATAACTGCATCTATTCATTTACATTAAATGATCCTGACATTTAATGGATTATCTTTTTTACATACATTAATGAGATATTGTTCGATTTAGTTGGTTTGGCGTGTTTGCTGACGAGGAAAGTGGAATTATTCATTACACTTGGTCCATCGGATCTGAACCTGGGTTTGCCGATATCAGTGGTCCACATCAGACAAAATATACATCGACTATGTCTGATCCAACTTCCCAAAATCTTGACCTTTTGGACGGACATGTGTACTTTGTTACAGTCAAAGTATGTCAAAGTATAACAGTATAGTATAGCACCAAATCTTTATCAGGAATAAAAGTACATGTACAATGGTGTTTCACATGCTATTTTATACTCTTCGTATATGTTGTGTTTGCAATTACAGAAACATCAAAGTATTATTTTTAACAATTCTTTTACATTATCAAGGCGTACAATAGGGTCGGGCTGCATACAACTACAAGTTCACACGCTTTCATAGTAGATGCATCTCCTCCCATCGTTGGCCACATATACGATGGCACAATCGAAGAGACGGATATCTACAATCGAGATATTGACTACCAGACCAATGCTACCAGACTGTGCTCCCATTGGGAAGGATTTTCAGATCCACATACTGAACTTATTGAACATCTTTGGAAAGCAGGAAGCTGCCCTACCTGTGATGACATTATACCAGAACATGCTGTTGGTCTAAAAGAAGGTAATGCTTTCATCTGCTGCATCCTCAAAACACGGGAACTTCACTTTCTTGGGAGTTTCGTCAAGTAAAGCTTTACCCTTTGCATATATATTTCTTTCAGAAGAATGTATGGATTCACTAAAGCTTGCACAAGGAAAGAAATATTATTCAACCATCACTGTATGTAACCAGGCTGGTCTATGTGTATCTAGTTCAACAGATGGTGTCACGATAGATAGCTCTCCACCGATTGCTGGCGTCGTTGAGGACGGAACTGTATCGGAAGACATCCAGTTTCAAGCATCGAAGTGAGAAATGTTACCCCCATCGATGTAATATCAAATACATTACTTCTACACAGTCTACAGTAAAAAAAACACATAAAAAATGATATAAATACACGGATCATAACAATTTTGTTTCAGAGATGTACTCTCTGCTCATTGGATTGGGTTTCACGATGCTCATAGTGGACTATCTAGATATGAAATGCGCGTTGGTACCATCGTAGGAGCAGATGACATCATCTCACCAACACAAGTGCATCTTACTGAGTCTATATTCAAACCTCTAAGCACTCCTTTGCCTGTGAATAAAACGATCTACGTAACAATAAGGGCATACAATTTTGCAGGTAACTATCTTCAAAACATTATCTGGCACCATGAAATGCAACCTAACTCACTCAACAGGAAAGTACCATTTGGCTGTAGTTGTAAACACATTGGGGAGATTAGAACTTGTAACATTATGCCTGTCGGACGGAAATTATTGTATACTCTCAAGCGGTTAATATGAAGACTTAATTACATATATTTTCCTTACACCTTCATGCTTATTTGACAGTAAAGCAACGACTGAAAAAATATTATTATTAAAACTGGATTAGTGTTTTATATATCTACACAAAATATTGATTATTTATATGAAAATCACTATGAAATAGGATTGTATGCAGAAGCTTCTAGTAATGGATTCACAGTGGATACGACACCACCGACTGTTATTGAACCAGCCACAGTAAATCTAAATCATGGATCAATTCAAGAAAATATGCAGGTATTTTAGAATCATCTTCAAAACGCACGACGATCAGCATTTCACTTCTGTGTGAATGTATTTGATTTCTATGATCGATCATTTTCCGCCACTAATTTTTCAAAAATAGTTAATTTTGTTATGATATCCCTTTTCTTAACAGAAAAAGTTAAAATTGGATCAATTATAACAGTTTTGCACTTTTTATAAACTCACAAAACACATGTGCACATGTACAATTAGGTCTGGAGGAGCTCGCTGGCTGTCACATGGAAGTTTGATGACAATATATCTGCAATTGAAAGACAATATGTCAGCATATTTGCACACATGGATGGTGATCTGGATATTCCTACTGTTGAGGTATTGAATTGTCTTGATTTCATTAGATCATAGTCAATTTATAAAGTAAGCAGCAAATACAACAATAGAACTAAAGATTGACATCGTTTTTTCCCACCCAGGAATCATTCACAAGATACCAGAACAATGAAGGTCATTGTGTGAATTGGTGATCGAGAGCTTTAATTATAGATAATGCAATAGTTCACTTAAATTGAAGTACCATTTGTTTTGCGTTGATCTTTTTATGTACTGTTCGATATCTTTCCGGTTTTACTTCAATTACTTTTGCATTTGAATTGCAAGTATATTTCTAATTTAGGTGGGAACTCGTGACAAATATACCTTTAGCAACCTGACACTTCGAGATGGTACAGAATATTACGTAACAGTCATCGCTTGCAATAAAGCGCAACTGTGCTCTAGTAGCACGTCACAGCATTTACTGGTTAGTGCGTCAATATTTATAGGATATCCTATGATTTTGAGGAATATCATTTTATCTACGAGGTGAAATTGATATCTGCACGAGAGAACAAAGCGAACGAGTGCAGATATCAATATCACCGAGTAGATTAAAATGATATTCTGAAAAAAATCATAGGATGTTCTTATTATCCTACACTTACAAGGATTGTACTAAATGTATATACCATTGCAAAATGAATTTCATGCCAAATAGAGTCAATTTGGCGGGAAATCAACAAGCGGAGTATATCGTCACAATATCCTACGCATATTGGGTTTTCCGGAGTATATCGTCACGATATCCTCCGCCCGGAGTATATCATCACGATATCCTCCTGTTATTCATTTTGCCAATAAATATCAAATTTATTTTTTAATGTTATTATACATTTAGTACACTAAGTGTAGGATAATTCATTGTTCAGGCTAAAACTTAAAATTGCTATAGCAATTTTATAAAACATATTTGTTCAATGTCTATCACTATAGTTGGATGAAACCAAAAGACATTGGGATTGTAATTTCTACATGTATGATGCACGATCAGTCTATGATTCAGTTATGGAATAAGAATATGAAACTACGTACTAAGAGCACATTTCACTGTTAAAGCTAAATCTGTTAAAATTGCTAAAATTGTACTTTATAAATGCGTAACACTATATGTGGATGCAACCTGTAGATGCCGAGATTTTAATTTCTATAAGTATAATTCAACGATCAGTAGAGAGATTTTGCACATAAGTGAAAGTACAACTTATACGTATACGTATAGTTTAAAGGGTCATGTCGAACTATTATATTTACTAAAATCAATTTTAAATTGTACTTAATGGAACATAACTATTCCCGTTATAGAAAAGCTCCATCAACTAGAGACTGTGAATGCACTGTCATCTGCACGTGTAGATTATGCACATTATGATTAAATGCTTGCTTCCGTGTCCTTGTAGTTGTAGTGTATTATAAACACGATCCTTTAAAGTGAGTCATGATTCTTTAAAGTGAGTCATTACATAAACAAGTTGATTATTTCAATGTTTTCATGATCAGTATAAGTTCAATGAACTTACAAAACGGTATATTTACGTAGATGATAACGTATACAGTTGGATCTCCGTTGCCTACACGTGTGTGGAACAATTGACCGCAAGCATTTTTTTTAAATTAATTGGCCGAGTGGGAACAGTATCCAATCAAATACTTTAACCATCAATTTGAAACACCAATCAAACCAGTAGGTTCTAGCAATTCCTGGAAACAGTAAATTCAGTAGCTCAACATATGACATACAGGGTGTTTCATAACGAGCATCTCCAAAAAGTCAATTTGAGAAGAGATGGGTCTATAACATATGTACTATATATGAGCCTATTTTATTCTAGACAAAGACATTTGGATCAACTAAACATGCTTCAATTCAAGAAAGTACAAATGGCATCCCTTTGACCTGTATTTATTACAGTCCGAGAAGATCTTTCCTGACGAAAAGCCCACATTATGAAACACCTTGTACGTTTACCTATAAGTATAAGTATACGTTATAAGTTGTACTTTCACTAGGTGCGAAATCTCTCTAGTTTATGATTCAAACTTATATGTATACACGTATAGGAATCCTCCTTAATTCTACTAGTCAACAACTTTACTGGTGACTGTTGTTGTTCAGTGAAATGACCACTGAGTTGTGCCTTTTTAAGGTTGACTCATCGAGACCAAGCGTCGGAACCTTTGCTAGTTGGACAAACCATGCTGCAAATGTTGGCAGATATGAAGATGGATTCATGACTTGGAATGGAGCTGATATTTCGTTGCATTGGCTAGGGTTCGAGGACCACCACTCTGGAATATCACATTATTTAGTTACAGTCGGGGAGACGTTTGCTGGACATGAGTATACTCCTGTATGTCACTCTAAATTACTGTATATTACATATTAAGTGGTATTTAATCCGAGTGGTTAATTTTCCGAATGGTCAAATTTCATTATTTTCCTAATTTTTATTTTCCTAATGACAAGAAACCTCCCATTTCCTACATTTAATTTCCCCAACCTGACAAAAATTAGGAAATAGGCAAATTAAATGATTAGGCAAAATTACCACTTAGTATAACCTACACTAAGGCCTCCGCGGTTACGTCTTCAGTGCTGCATTGCGTTCTGCATAAGGCGTTTGAAATAGACATTTATTGAAATCATAGATGATTGGTACATATCTCCACCAATATTTGTACAATACCACTGCTGCTTTTACTTCCGAGTATCATTCACATGAAACGTGGTAGCATGAAACGTGAAAATATCGTAAGTAAAATAATTATATAATTTTTATAATAATGATTTGCATCTGAAACAGGATGGTCCTATTATGATAACCCACAATACATCTGGACAGAGACAAAAGGAAGGCGTGATACAAACTGCTGATATCACACTGGGCAGAACGCTGGTTGATTCCAAGAAGATCTTTGTAAAAATATGGGCGGTTAATGGGGTAGATATAACGTTTCGGCATTAATATCAATTATTTATTGTGTTTCGATGTGACAAAATAGCCATTCATTCATCATTACCCAGTTTCAAAAATTCTACCGCATTTCATTATTGCTGGCTAAAATCTGCTTCTATGATATATGAATATTATTTTAGGTTGGGTTGCCAAGTTTAGTCGCTCATAATTCATTTGACGTTATTGTAAACTCACCTGGTAAGGGTGTGCTTGTCCTGACCCGCCGCTGCATTACACATAGTTGTGAGGGACATTGTATATGTGCTCCTCAGAATCAACGATGCGACCTCAATATCAACAAGACATGCACAGAAGCAAAACATGGTATTGCATTGCAAAACATTACTTGATTTATTTTAGACTTGTAAAGAAAACATATGCATGACTTTGATTGGCTCGCTTCGAACTTTACACCCTCTGTCAGTCTGTATATTTATTACAGATTTTTATTACAGGTTTTTATTACCTGTAGAGTTGATCAGTTATTGGTTAAGATTAAGAATACTACTACTAATTAAGAGCATATTTTGATTATTTATATTAGGTGATAACGCCATGATAGTTGTAAACGATACACAGTCCATTGGTTACTTTGAGAAGTCCGATCATATACTCGAAGACATTGACTTCACCCATTCTGATTGCTTTTTGGCTGCAGGATGGTCACTATCAGAAGGAAATGGAAAGACGCCAGTTCGGTACTCACTATTTTTGCTCCTCTGTAATAATGATATTTCATTATGGTACGTTCACACCAACGGCGCTTTGATGGCGCTTTAAAGCGGCTTGTAAAGCGGCACCAAAGCGTAACAAAGCTTAATTAAAGCGTCGGGGTCGTAATAGGTCGTAGAAAAGCTCGGGAGTAAAGCGGGATATTCGGCAAGAGCGCTAAAAAATTTAAACTGTTTAAGCGTTCGCACCAACGGCGCTTTGATGGCGCTTTAAAGCGGATTGTAAAGCGGCACCAAAGCGTAACAAAGCTTGATTAAAGCGTCGGGATCGTAATAGGTCGTAGAAAAGTTCGGAGTAAAGCGGGATATTCGGCAAGAGCGCCAAAAAATGTTGAACTGTTTAAAAATTTTGAGCGCTCTGTTACGAATTGATTGAAGCGCCGAGAGCGTATCAAAGCTTAACAAACCGTAACAAAGCTCAACAAAGCTTGACTCAAAGCGTAGGAAAGCTTAACACAGCTTGGTTCAAAGCGGGGACCCCAGTCTATTCACGGTCTGTTACCACTTGACACGCTTCGTTAAGATGTCTCAAGATTTGCTACGATCTGGCATGAAGATCTGACACGAGGTCAGACGCTTTCATCAATATCTGACACTCTTTGTTACACTTTCCTGAGGGACTCTCAAGCTTTCCAACGAATTGAGACGCTTCAATCAAGGATTGAAACGCTTTGCTAGGCTTTGTTACGCTTGAAAGTTTTCACACGCTATATCACGCCGTGCGACAAACGTCATGTCTTCTTCAGATAGGTCATGCTCTGGTCCATCTGGAATTTCTGGATCTCGTTGTTCTGCCATCGTGTTCTCGAGTCAAAGATGCAATGGTTTTATGGATCTACTGCATCTTTATATAGTCATTGGATCAAAAGCGGCATGGAATCGGCGATCTCGACATTTTCCAATGCGTGACAGAGCTTAACAGAGCGTAACAATGCACAACAGAGTTTTGCAATCGTATCAGAGCCTGATTTAAAGCTTCATAATCGCATCAAAGCGTAATAATGCTTATCAAAGCTTTTCAAAGCGTGATTTCAAGCGTAACAAAGCCTGATCAAAGCGGGATCAAAGCGTGAGGAACCTTTTAGAGCTATGTTAAGCTTTCCTACGCTTTGGATCAAGTTTTTCTGAGCTTTGTTACGGTTTGTTAAGCTTTGATACGCTCTCGGCGCTTAATCGATTCGTAACAGAGCGCCCAAAAATTTTTAAGAGTTTAAAATTTTTTGGCGCTCTTGCCGAATATCCCGTTTTACTCTGAGCTTTTCTACGACCTATTACGACCCCGACGCTTTAATCAAACTTTGTTACGCTTTGGTGCCGCTTTACAAGCCGCTTTAAAGCGCCATCAAAGCGCCGTTGGTATGAAGAAAAATGACAAAAATGACGGCGCTTTGCTCGCCGATTTAAAGCGTGGCATTCGCCGTTGGTGTGAACGTACCTTTAGCAATTGATGTAAGATCCATATACATGATGTAACGGTGATAAATACTATGGATTTATGGTCAGTTAAATATCCCCCTAATACACAATAACCGAAATGCTTCGAACATGTCGAAGATGCTCCAAAACTAGTACACATCATCAATTGTCCTCCTTTCTGCTAGCTTAAATATGAAACCCGCTCTTGTAGATACGAATATACAGCAGGGTTAGATGGATCTGATGTTGGAAGTGGTGTATTCGATGATGTAGCTCGTGACCGGATTTGGTTTGAAACTGGATTTTACAACCATGCAGTTATAACTCCCACCTTAAGTATGTACATACATATTATTCATTTAAATAATGCTACTGATACGTTTATAAACGTTAATAGATAGGTTTAACTGATGCCAGATTGAGGGTCTTTTTGGTTTCAGGTCGACTTTATCAAGGACAAAAGTACATATTCTATGTACGAGCGTGGTACAATGACTCCACATATACCGTGTTCCAATCTGATGGGATAACAATTGATATTACACCACCTATGGTTTCACGTATAAGACACGTATGTTAATTTTCATATAAATCACATATAAGACATGAATGTTGTTTTATGTACGTATTAAAGCGTAGTATCAAAATATACAAATAAAATGAAATTGGCATTGTTAATAAGTCACTTCAAACACTACTTCTTGAATAGCGTGTTGCCACCAATGGCTCAAAAGTCTCTGTTCGCAAAATATTTTTGTTAATACAAACTGGGAGTAAAATAACTAAATGAGGTTGGATTATGTTTGCAACTTTAGTTCGACTAGTTTTGGTTTTATTTTATTGAAAAAAACATGTATTATCATGGTTGGTTCAAGGTTGAGGAAAGTGATGATGCGATTGTTAGGTTTGACAAAGACTTCACGAGCAATGTTGATAGCATCGGTGTTAGTTGGACTGGTGTGTTTTCTGATGAGGAATCTGGCATATCTCATTACCTGTTGGGAATCGGAACTGCTTTACAAGGTAAGGTATAATATCACTCCCCTTAAACTGGTGATTTCAGTTTACAGTTAGCTTCATGAATTATTTTTCTCCTAAAGGAATTGATCTTCTAGATCTTCTATAGCCCATTCTCCGGCTCTCGTCGATTTTTTTTACATGTTTAACAATGGGATTGTGTTGCCCGGGGTTGTGTTTGAATATATTAACCACTGTTGTATGCCCATATATTTCCCCTTTGGCCATATTTTATCTATTAACGGAGTGATCATTGATTTTAGATGACGATACCTTTAAGTTTAAAATACAGACTAAAACCAGTGCCCGGTTGACTGGGTTGTCTTTGACGCCTGGTCAGAAGTACTACACAACGGTAATCGCAGTGTCAAACACTGGATTAGAAACGTCTAAGGTCTCAGACGGATTCGTTGTAGATATAGAGCCACCAGTACCTGGAATAGTTCTTGATGGCAGATGTACGTAGATTTAAGTTATTGATATTAAATAATTATACTAGATACGATAATACGTTGTTGTAACCTGAAATTACTTAAATCTATTTATTTA
Organism: Owenia fusiformis; assembly: GCA_903813345.2. NCBI lineage: Eukaryota > Metazoa > Annelida > Polychaeta > Sabellida > Oweniidae > Owenia > Owenia fusiformis. Next base: position 13,045,925 of record CAIIXF020000005.1, on the reverse strand, counting down.
AGTAGCATGGTAAAGTGACGCAATTGTCTTTGACATTACGAAGGGCATGGGGTATTGCCATCTTGAAGAACACTTAATCGAAGAAAGAATGTATGATTTTCTTAGTCAATTGACACTCTCCCGTAATCCACATTTTTCAATAATTTAGAACAATTGTGTTGATATACATAATTCTGAACGGATCAAATTATGAAACTTGAAATAAAAAGTTTTGTATACGGATACATAAAAAATCATGATTTGTTCCATTCAAAATATATGGGGTATTTTTGTAACGAGAACATGGCGCTAATTTCAGTTCTACACGATGATGACTACACCAACGAGACGACAGTACTTCACGCACAATGGCATGGCTTCTATGACCGTCACAGTGGGATTGACCACTATACTTGTTGTATAGGGACTGAACCAGACACTCCAACATGTGATGTGGTTCCATCTCATAATGTTGGACTACAGACCGCTGTGTCGATAACAACCAACAGTCCTTTGAAGTCTGGTAATGTGATTTTACCTTACTTTGATTAACAATTGTAGAATTTTCGTATCGTTGTTTTTTCGTTTTAAATCTTTTGACTCTTAATTTGATTTTTCTCGCATTAGGTAAATACTACACAAAAGTGCAGGCAATGGATGCTGGAGGACATCGTTCAACTCTAGTATCATCTGATGGGGTAACTGTTGATACAACCCCACCCGACATAATGCATGTAGCAACGACCGGCGCAAACTTACTTCAAAATCCGTCCTTTGAGGAAGACGAATCGAAGTTTGATATCCATGATCATCCACTGTGGTTCAACTCAACCAACTCAGCTCCCCGTCATTGGAAAATAACGCCGGGAACTAAGGTTGTTGTCGTGAACAGCAAGGATGGCGAAGCGAGAGATGACAACAATGCGTGTCTTTTGTTGGGTGGTATCTTTCAAAATATAGCGACAGATATAGGAAGTGTATACGCAGTTCAGTTCTCCGTGAGTCACCCACCAAACCCTCCGATAAAACATATGATGCAAACTGGCAAAATTATCATTCCTGGCGCAGAGGAAACATTCCACATCTTCCCACGTCAAGACGTCACTAAAAATAACAACGGCCATCCAAATTTGAAATCGAAAGAATTCTCCCAAATAGCTTGGCATAAACATCTGTACACATTTGTTGCGAAAAATGATACATCCACGATAGGAATAGAAACAGTGGGGCGAAATGCTGGGTTATTAGTCGATGCCGTTAGAGTTGAACTGATGAATCACGTATCGACAGGTGGGGAGATAGAAGTTACCCATCAGCAAGCTGGGGAATGGTCCTCAATACATGCTCATTGGCAGGTGTTAGATTATGAAAGTCATATCGATGATGTATCATGGGCTATAGGTTTGTGGCAATTAATTAATTAACGAAGTTGTTCAGTTTTGAAAATAATACACGATCTTAATCCCCTATTCTCACTACCAAATATGAGGTTGGATCAGAATGTTTTCTAGCTTTACAAGTAAAAACACATACTTATCGTTTTTCGGCCTCCGAATGTATAACCATGTATATTTTAGCTTTTTTAACATGAAGGCCAAGTCAGCACTGATCTAATGTAAAAAATGAAATCATCAAGTGCATTATATATTAAAGGTCTCGTACAAGGCGGAACCCAGCTGCAATCATATATCAGTGTTGGGCGGAAATCATATGGGATAAACACGAATCTCCATCTTGTTCATGGCATGGTGGTTCACGTGACTCTGTTGGTGCGCAATAACGCAGGCTTGGCTAGCGTCATATATGCTGATCCAATTGTTATTGACCACACGCCCCCTGTCATCAAACACGTATGGCATAGTCAAGATCAAGGTGATATCATTTTAAAATGTTATTTTATGCGACTTATGCCCTATAGATGTAGTCTAACAAGTGATGTATGTACTCATACCGCCATGTTACTAAATATGTTTTTGATTCAATGTTTTAGAAATTCGATATCAGAAAGGACACAACTTAACTGCCAAGTGGGAAGTTGAAGATACTGAAACAGGAACAAGCCATTGCAAAGTCGCATTTGGTAATTATATTGCATTAAGTGTTGCCAGACTAGCCTTGTGTAGGTGGTCCTTTACGGACTCAACTTTTTAGTGATACCAACATCAGGTTCATACGAGTTATGGACAAGCAGTAAAGTGGGGAAAATTCGAAATTCTCAAGGCTTGTATTTCAAAGACCAAACCTTATTTAAGTTATGAACTTATTTCAAAGTCTCTCAGAGTGTCCATATTGTTTGAATTATCTGGTTGTCCCACAGATATAGGAACTGTATAAAAATAAAGCGTTATAGATCTAAGAATATATTGATGATGGATGTCCATTTGTTTGATATAAGAGGGGCTTCTTGCGTGGTAAGATGTTTGAAACCTCTCCTTTGATGTTTATAACTGTTTCATAATTCTTATTTTAAATTAGGAAACATGCCTGGTTCAGACAATGTGGTTGGTTATACACATGTTGCATTTGTCGGAAATCCAATGGTGTTTACATTTTCCAACCATGTTATGATCGAACATGGGTCAACGATCTATGCAACCGTTCGTTGCTTCAACGCCCACGGCCTGTGGAGCGAGGCCTCGTCTTCTGGAGTAAAATTAGTTCACCAGCCCCCTGATGTCTCAACTGCATTGATTGAAACATTGCCCAACAAAAACTCACACTTTACGTGTAAAGATGGAATACAAAATGACATTGATATGATTCGAATCAAATGGGATGGATTCCGGAAGCATCGTGATTCTATTCATCATTATACGGTACATCAATCTGTTTCAACTCCTAGAAGTGTTAGATATGACTGGCCTAGCTGTATAATAACATTTAGAAATTAATTTAATATTTAATATATATATATTCCACCAAAAATAGTGCCAAGTGTTCGTAATTTCAAGTATTTATTTCTTCTTTGTCGATATATTTCAGTTAAACATTGGGTCGACAAGTGCAAACCAACTGAATTCCTCATATGAACTTGGGGTTAATGGACGACAGCAAGTCACAATGAAACCTATTGCTTTCAAACAAAACCAACAATACAAGGTAATCGATCAGAGGATCATTCACATAAATTTCCTAAAATTTAAGTCCATTGTCCACTCGTTAATTATGTCCATGGCAACGATAATTTTTTATTTAGGAATAATTCTGAAGTTTCTGTTATAAAAAACAAACAAATCGTATCTAGAGAATACCAATAAAATACTGAATGCGAAAGTGATACCAACGCCATAGGATATTCACCATATCCAAGCCACCTGATACTGAATACCGAATATGAATGTTTTTGGGAATCTCGATCAATAACTATTCTAGGGAATTGTTCTTTGGAAAATGAAATTACCTTTTTGGAATAGCCTACTTAATTGAAGATAAATTTTACTGATAGAATCTATACTCGATTTGTTCAAATTTTAAAACATGTATAGATACGATTGATGGGCATTATTTAGTCTATATACACCAATGATAATGCAGAACTGATGTTATACATATAGGCGATGATCCAGGCTGTTGATATGGTTGGAGGTATCAGTGACGGTGTTCAAGTATTCTTTACTACAGAAACACTTCCACCTAATATAACAGGTAACAGTGTGCAGACGTATCAAATCTTTTTACCACTTTTATTACGTACTTCAGAGTGCGCGTGGACCTGGGGGGTTTCGTTTTGCATTTTATTTGAGTGTAAATATAATTCAAAATCGAGGGAGATAATTTCCCCGCTTGTTTTGTTCCAGATGTTAAAATGACAACTGCTTGGTTGGATGAAACTACAGTACTGTTGTCATGGGCAGGTGTATTCATATCCGACAGCGACCTCTATTATGAACTTACTATTGGAACAAATCCTGGCGGAAGTGACATCATGAAATGGGTTGAAACAAAAGAAACAGCTTTCACACTTTATGCTGTTGATAATTCACTTGGCCATTATTTGACAGTGACTGCTATAAATTCGGCTGGGTTTTATACCTCGAGTATTCTATCATTTAGTTACGAGAAATGAAGGGCTGTAAATTGCCCCGAACAAGACAATGCTGCTTGCACCAATACAGGAACAGACTGTCTGGCCCTATTATATTAACTGTCTATTATCAGACTTATAGCTTTACACACTGAACCATTTCTTTCATAATAACTTACAACTTTGCGTTCTCACATTTTAGAACAGAAACTGATTTTTCCATAATTTTGCATCTAAGCCTAATACAAAGGACAGAAAAAGAAATGATTCTTCGAACACTTACAATCATGGTACAATTTATGGTGTTATAAACTTTTAAAATGGTTCTAGCTTCTACAATCATTTGTTAAAAAGATAGTATAAGCATGTAAATAAAGTACTCTAAAACCATTTTTCAAAAAGGCATATATGTGTAGCCACGCTTGTTATTTCAATTTGCCTATTACTCTATTAACATATGAGAAATATAAATACTCGTATTATGCAACTGTATGTTTTAGGCTGTATTTTCGTATACACGCGGGTGCAATACACTCGCACAGCATTTGATGAGCCTTATCATGAAAACGATCAATGGACCCCATATATATATATATATCACCCGCTCACTTCAGATATCAATTATATTCCTGCATGTTATTCACCTATATACTTTAGTATGGAATAATAAGATTTATCACACTTCAATTGAACAACATTTTGATTTAAACTTTTTTTTATTGGTTCCAGAATGTTCTTAAGTTTTTATCAATTAAAACGAATATGTAAGACAAACACTTTTTTAAATATTCTATAGTGTACATATCAGATCATCAGCATAGAGTATATCAGTAATTATAAGCTCTATATAGTAATGATGAACTCTATATAAAACAAATACAAAAATAAATATTCATGTTTTTAAAAAATGCAAAGCCATCTGTACTACCAATTCAAAAAAATAGTCTCTTCAGATTTATCAAATATGAAGTAATAATTTTCGTTGATTCAGTGTTCTTAGAATTTCAGTGTGAAAAGTACAATTATTGTATACCTTACTTTTGGTATATAACTCGATTACATACTTGATTAAAAAAGAGTAAATGTACTTTTCAATACATAACCATACTAGAATGACCTCAATTACAATTTCCAAAATAATCACACTGTTGATTCATTCGGAATGAAACAAAACTATGAATTGGTAAGAAACATAATATTATAAATTACCATATCAACACATTTGGATTAAAACATACCATTATGAAATACTGGATCAATACATTTGGTATGACACATAAAACTATAAGTTACCAAAAATCAATACATTTGGTATTAAACATAAAATTATAAATTACCATAATCAAAACATTTGGTATGGCACATAAAATTATAAAATATCATATTCATTACATTTGATATGACACATAAAACTATAGATTACCATAATCAATACATTTGAAATGCTACATAAAACTATAAATTACCATAATCAATACATTTCGTATGAAACATAATATTGTGAATTACTATGATCAATACATTTAGTATGACACATAAAACTATAAATTACCATATTCGATACATTTGATATGACACATAAAACTATAAATTACCATAATCAATACATTTGAAATGCTACATAAAACTATAAATTACCATAATCAATACATTTCGTATGAAACATAATATTGTGAATTACTATGATCAATACATTTAGTATGACACATAAAGCTATACATTACCATATTCAATACATTTGATATGACACATAAAACTATAAATTACCATAATCAATACATTTCGTATGACACATAAATGTATAAATTAACATCCCTGCCTTTATACGATAGAAGTGTACTTTTGCATGAGAAATACACATGTCCTAAAAATAACAGGAAGCAAATGTACTTTTAGGTTTGGTATTACACATAAAATTATAAATTACCATTATCAATACATTTGGTATGAAACATAATATTATGATTTACTATGATCAATAAATTTGGTATGGCACATAAAACTATAAATTATCATATTCAATTCAGCAAACGTACTCTTAGTTTCTGGACAACATGTACGAACATAATTTATAAAACATAAAATCATAATCAAACATCGGTACAGTTAGTATTGAACATGCATTAACTTGAATATAATTGGTCTACAAAACATAAACTCACTTGCATGGCATGAAAACTATACTCTAATATGCCGAGATGAAGTGATGCTGATAGATGGCAAACTTGAGCTAGAATATGATGTTGGCAATAACCATAGGGACTAGGTTGACAGATGGGACGGTAATGATCTATCTTTTTAAATCTTCTCTTTACGAACAGACACTTTACAATAATCAACAATATTGCCACCATGTAAACCTTCATCTGTAGTCTTAAGGAGAACAAACCAGATAAGGAAAACTGTCAATAAATGTCAAAGACCAATAACCATCTCTTCTTTTTGTATGTCAAAAGTAAATACTGTGCTTATCTAATTACACTTCTAGTTGACATAGCGTTTTCACACTATCGATGATCACACATACTTTTAAGAATGAAACTATGCGCCCTATCACAGTCTTTCTCTTACTATCTATTAGAAACTTGCTCATTCTATATCTCTGCTATACTAATGATACAATGTACATCTCACAGTCTGCTCATTATAGAAAGTCTTTGTCTCTTATTTATTTCTAACACATCACATACCCTTCCTAGCTTTATTATGCCACTTTTTATGCCTATGCATACTTTTCTGATAATCTGAACTATACGAGCAATGCCTGCATGTTAGTCCTCGCTGCACTCTATGATGTAAGGTATGTCTTCGGAAGTACCCTGTGAATCTCGTGAAATATGGGCACGCAGTACATATGAATATATTCATTCCTTCGCACTCAGAATCAACAGTTGACTCATAATCCATTGGAAAATCCTCTGCTACAATCTCAGGTTGATCACTATCATTAGCATTTCTCTCGTCATCAGTAACCTTTCTCTTTTTGCACATTCTGGCTATTTCTCTATCAATTCGTGGTAGTCTGACCATGCAAGTTTTTGTGTTCACTAGATGAATTTGGTTATTTTGAGATTGCTGGACAATTTCTTTAGTGAATTCATCACAATTTTCATTTGGTAGTTTCCTCTTGAGAGGGTTTTCACTTTTTATATTGTTTTCACATACAGACTGATATGTTTCACTATCATCGAATTGAGAAGCCCGAGGATTTTGCTGGACTGCATTATTTTCAACATGTAGAATGCCATTAATATGAGCATCTCTGTTGTTATCTATCACCTCCGTTTTCGTTACTTTGTGATCACGTGTTTGATGTTGTCTAACCCGTGATGATTGGAATGAAGAAAAGTTACAATGTTCACAAACAAAGCAACCAGCCTGAGGGGAATGGAATCTCGTGTGTTTTTCTAACCATCCACTTTTTGAAGAGCTATACTGACAAATCGGGCAATTGTATGAAGTACACGTACCTCTAATTGTTGGACTTGATATAGGCCTATCAGGCTCTTGTTCCACTCGATTCTGTATGTTGGATTGTGGTGTCACTATAGAATCCACAGATAACGTTTGGCTTTTCAGTCTGCAAGTTTGTTTATGTTTTTGTAATTTTTTAAACTGATTTGTTTTCAAATCACACTGATTACATCTGTAAATATGGGATGAATCTTTTCTGGATTTGTGCATTGGAGCCAATCCACGTTTTCTCATGAAATGGTTATGTTTCAACTGTTTCACTCCATGGAGGGCCATATGCTGTTTTAATCCTTTTACGGTCGGTGATCCATATTCACAAATACTACAGGAGCATGAATGCGACCCCTCATGACCCTTGATGTGTTGATTATACAAGTCTAATGAGTAAGTTGAATAGGGACATCGTTTTATTTTACAATGTTGTAATGTTAAGATTTCACTATCTTGATGTAACCTCAGGTGGTTTTTCAGCTTGGACTTCATACTGTACGACATATCACAATGTGGACACTGAAATACGTCATCTTCGTCAATCTGTATAGGAAATATGGCTCTCCTCTTGCCATTAGCATGTACTGACTTTTCTAATTGCTTTACTTGCCCGATGCTTTGTTCCACATCTTTCATATTACAAATCTTTTTCATTGTTTGGGAAGATTTTTCCTCTTGGTGGTCATTAATCTTTTGATCATGTGTCAGTCTTCTGGCATCTTTATTTGTCTCCGTGTCATTTATTTGATCTTTATGGATAGATGTATTTTCTTCATTTGTACTTAGTAAGCCTCTCTTGTGAAAATTCTTTTTCAATGAATGGTCATTAGTTTCAATATTTGCTGTGGCCATCGTTGAAAGCGTTCTTATATTAGTACTCCTTGTAGACCTTTTGACAGTGTAATTTTCTGTGCAATCTTTTTGCTCATTTTGGGCACTTTGAATGTTGGTAACACATGCAGAAATAATGTCTTTGATATTAAAGCCTCTATGCTCTTCCACATGCCTTTTCCTTTCAGCATCCACTTCAGTGCAACCTTTTTGAGAATATGGATGGTCAAAAAGAACTGAATTTTCTATATCAGGTTTTACGAAATCATAATGGTTTACTAGAGACTCCAAGTTTACAATCTTGGTTTTAAGAGAGGGAAAAGCCATATTTTCTGTTTTATTGGGGTTCTCAGATCCAAAATATAAGACCTCGTTTACATCAGGAGTATGCTGCATTGTTTCATGTGTAGCTTGTCCGACATAAGAAGCTGGGCTTTCATTTACTACACATTGCATAACAGGTTCTTTGTATCTCAAAGGGAGGTGTTTCTTAAAACCTGTGCAGTCATTGTTCACATTTTGTACAGTTTCATCTTCAGTGTTCTTAATAGAATGCAATTCTTTGGAAATACTGTAATTTTCAAGCTCTGATTCAATCATATCACACAGAATTGTTTCGATACAAAAATCAACAGTAATTGAGATCTTAGCATTGAGTAAACCTGCTTCTTTGCTTACTTCTAGATGAACTTTCCCTTCTTCATCCAATGGCTTCTCCTCTACACCAAACTCCACTTCGCTTTTGGGACTACATGCAATCTTATTTGTTCCACCATCTGGCCTGTCACGATATACTGTGTCATCCAATACTCTATCCTGTAAACCAGACCTCACTTGGTTTTCATGAACACGTGGTATCTTAGTTGTTCCATCATCTGGCCTCTGAACATGTACTGCATCGGTCAAACATGTTTCCACTATAATAGGGTCAACCTTTACTCCTTTTGATCTGTGACATGGTGTTTCATTATCTAACTTGTCTCCTGCTTCATTGATATGATTGACTGAACCGTTTTTAGTAATACCATTGGGAGGTCTCCCACTTGCAATTGTTTTGATTGAATCTGTTTGGCTTTGAGGTGTTGAATTGATTCCTGGATTAATTTGCCTAGTAATATTGATCTCGTTTGATGCCTCACTCATATCATCATCACTTGAATCAGAAGTTTCTTCATAATCAGACGCTAATTGTATATGATATGATAAGTCCTGATTCATAATAATAGCATCTTTAGTATTATTGGCAGTGGCTATTGTTGGAGTGTGAATGTTTTCAATATTGTTGGAATCTTCGGTATTGTTTTCACTAATAGTCTTCTGGTACGTTGTATAACATATGCTGTTACTTGTAGCAGTAAATGGATTTGCATTGGTATTCTTGGAATGTTGCACATCCAGTCCTCCTGATAGGTCAGTGCAAGAGACATTATTGACATGTGATAGACATGTCGTACCGGAAATAACAGGTTCAACATCACTATTGGATGCTATCTCGCTGGTCTGTCCATTGTTGGTGATTTTGTTTATATTTTGAACTCCGATACGATCTGAGCTCCTATCAATGTTTAACATATTGATATGAAACATTTAATCTATCGTTGAATTAGCTTTAAGTTTATCTATCTCCTGGACGATGTTATCATTGTCCACCTGAGTGATGATTGCTGTGGATACTGCACCTGTTTGGTCATTCTCTGCAGACAATGATGCACCAGTATATGATTCCACTGCTAGGATATCAGATGATACTCCTTGAGCTGTGATATTGGTATTTTGATTTAGACTTTGCAGGGTTGAGTCTTTGCGCTTTTTATTAACCACCTTACTTGCAATATAGGAATGGTCCATAAGTGCCTGATTTGCCATACTCTTATGGTGCATCTGAATGTGTCTAATTACATATTCACTAAACACAGAAGAATATGTGCATTCATTGCATTTAAACTTTCCATTGCCCTCATCATGGCATTTCTTATGCACATGAAAACTTTTAATAGTTGGCGCTGAATATTCGCATTTGTCACATTTATACTTTGCATGTGTTGTTGACATTGTTGTAGTCATGGGCCCTTTATTTAGGTGGTAATGTTTGTGATTTTCAATGACATTGGAACTACTACTCGAATAACTGCACAATTCACATTTATATTTCAACGATCTCTCATGACCAGTCAGATGCTTTTGAAATGTGTGATGTGAGTTTGAGAAAAATTGACAAAGAGGGCATTCATACCTTTTACAACTTTGCATATAATATCTCCATGATCCAGGTTTCATGGACACTTCGTGATCTTGTAATTCATGAACGTACACTTTTGATTTGCTGGAAGAGTAGCTGCATTTTGAACAAGTTACTTTTGAAACACTAGAATGTCTAGTTTTATGCAATTCAAACTCGTGTTGCAATAGTGTGGCGTAGTCACATTCATCACAACGTTTAAGCATGGAATAATGTTCCAAATCGTTGTGTTCCTTCAATTTTTGTTTGACATTAGTTTTAAAGTCGCATACATCACATGAAAGAATCTGATACTTCGGTTTTTGCTTGTGCGATGATAAATGACTCCTAAGAGATGGAGAGGATTCAAGGCAGGCTCCACAATGAGGACAAACAAACCTCTTTTGAACAGAATCAAAGTATTTCTCTGGGGTTTCCATATCAGGTGCAATACTTTCTTTACATTCACCTATTGACAGAATTTCTTTTTCATGCAATTTGTTCTCATGGCTTCTTGTAGACATTAAGCTAGCAGAGTAGCTGCACCACCTGCATTTGTATGCAGAAGGTAATTTATGATGAAGTTTGTGTTTTTCTAATGCAAGGGAATATGTTGCACAAAAATTGCAGTCACTACATTTAAAACTAGATGTAGGTTTAGGTTTATATATGTTCTTTTCAGTTTCTATGACTGAACTTTCTGATATAATTGTTTTGGGTTCGGTTGAAACGATCACCATTCTAGGTTTACTATGGTCCTCTGCTTCATGTGAAACAACAGATTTTTTAGTTCCAGAAAAGCTACATATTGAGCATTTTACTTTGGATCTGATACTGTGTTGCAATCTATGCTTCATTATCTCCATTTCAGTTGCTGCACAATGATCACATTCACTGCAGCTAAACATATCAATATTACAAACAGCGGTCCCTTCTTTAATTTTTCCAGATCCAACTGTTTCATCTGTATTGTGATTTTCAACATTTGAACTGTCACCTTTCTTATTTATGTCATTCTTCACAGCATCTGGTTGTTCATCATTTGGACATTCACCCAAATCATTCTCTGCATTAGAAACAGTTGTTTGTTTGCCATTGTGACTTACATTTGTATCATTTATCATAGCATCATTTGGCTGTTCACCCATATCATTCTCCACATTAAAAACAGTTGGTTGTTTGCCATTGTCACTTGATTTTGTATCAATCTTCATAGCAACAGGATGTTGTTCATCATTTGGCTGTTCAGCTGTATAATTCTCCACATTAAAAACAGTTGGTTGTTTGCCATTGTGACTTACATTTATATCATTCTTCACAGCATCTGGATGTTCATCATTTGGCAGTTCACCAATACCATTTTCCACACTAAATACAGTTGGTTGTTTGCCATTGTGACTTACATTTATATCATTCTTCACAGCATCTGGATGTTCATCATTTGGCAGTTCACCAATACCATTTTCCACACTAAATACAGTTGGTTGTTTGCCATTGTGACTTACATTTATATCATTCTTTAAAGCATCTGGATGTTTATCATTTACCAGTGAACTATCACCAATGTTTGTATCCACAGCATCTGGATGTTTATCATTTACCAGTGAACTATCACCAATGTTTGTATCTACAGAATCTGAATGTTCATCATTTACAAGTGAACTAACACCAATGTTTGTATCCACAGCATCTGGATGTTTATCATTTACCAGTGAACTATCACCAATGTTTGTATCCACAGCATCTGGATGTTTATCATTTACCAGTGAACTAACACCAATGTTTGTATCCACAGCATCTGGATGTTTATCATTTACCAGTGAACTATCACCAATGTTTGTATCTACAGAATCTGGATGTTCATCATTTACCAGTGAACTATCACCAATGTTTGTATCAACAGCATTTGGATGTTCATCATTTACCAGTGAACTATCACCAATGTTTGCATCTACAGCATCTGAATGTTCATCATTTACCGGTGAACTATCACAAATGTTTGTATCTACACCATCTGAATGTTCATTATTTACAAGTGAACTATCACCGATGTTGGTATTTACAGTATCTGGATGTTCATCATTTACCAGTGAACTTCCACCAATGTTTGCATCTAAAGCATCTGGATGTTCATCATTTACAAGTGAACCATCACCAATGTTTGCATCTACAGCATCTGTATGTTCATCATTTACCAGTGAACTATCACCAATGTTTGTATCTACAGCATCTGTATGTTCATCATTTACCAGTGAACTATCACAAATGTTTGTATCTACAGCATCTGAATGTTCATCATTTACCAGTGAACTATCACCAATGTTTGCATCTAAAGCATTTGGATGTTCATCATTTACAAGTGAACTATCACCAATGTTTGTATCTACAGCATTTGAATGTTCATCATTTACCAGTGAACTATCACCAATGTTTGCATCTAAAGCATTTGGATGTTCATCATTTACAAGTGAACTATCACCAATGTTTGTATCTACAGCATCTGGATGTTCATCATTTACAAGTGAACCATCACCAATGTTTGCATCTACAGCATCTGGATGTTCATCATTTACCAGTGAACTATCACCAATGTTTGTATCTACAGCATCTGTATGTTCATCATTTACCAGTGAACTATCACCAATGTTTGTATCTACAGCATCTGGATGTTCATCATTTACCAGTGAACTATCACAAATGTTTGTATCTACAGCATCTGAATGTTCATCATTTACAAGTGAACTATCACCATTGTTTGTATCTACAGCATCTGAATGTTCATCATTTACCAGTGAACTATCACAAATGTTTGTATCTACAGCATCTGAATGTTCATCATTTACCAGTGAACTATCACCAATGTTTGCATCTAAAGCATTTGGATGTTCATCATTTACAAGTGAACTATCACCAATGTTTGTATCTACAGCATCTGAAAGATCATCATTTACAAGTGAACTATCACCAATGTTTGTATCTACAGCATCTGAATGTTCATCATTTACCAGTGAACTATCACAAATGTTTGTATCTACAGCATCTGAATGTTCATCATTTACCAGTGAACTATCACCAATGTTTGCATCTAAAGCATTTGGATGTTCATCATTTACAAGTGAACTATCACCAATGTTTGTATCTACAGCATTTGGATGTTCATCATTTACAAGTGAACTATCACCAATGTTTGTATCTACAGCATCTGAAAGATCATCATTTACAAGTGAACTATCACCAATGTTTGCATCTACAGCATCTGGATGTTCATCATTTACCAGTGAACTATCACAAATGTTTGTATCTACACCATCTGAATGTTCATCATTTACCACTGAACTATCACCAATGTTGGTATCCACAGCATCTGGATGTTTATCATTTACCAGTGAACCATCACCAATGTTGGTATCTACACCATCTGAATGTTCATCATTTACCACTGAACTATCACCAATGTTTGTATCTACAGTATCCGGGTGTTCATCATTTACCAGTGAACTTACACCAATATTTGTATCTCCAGCATCTGGATATTTATCATTTACCAGTGAACTATCACCAATGTTGGTTTTTTCAGACTCTCTATTGCTAACGGTAACACTAAAATTATTTTGTGACGGAGCAATTGACCTTTTCATTGACTTAGAATATGAGTGATACCTTGGGGTTTCTGATGATATACCATGATGTTCACCTCTCTGATACCTATTACTCTCCCTTGACATGCAATAATCTCCATCTAATGTACTATGCTTAAAATGTTTCATACTACCAGATACTGTTTGTCTTTCCTTGCGAGGCAGTCCCGAACATGATTGATTACGAGACTCATTCTGATGCAGATGAATTCTTCCTGGCTGCTGATAATACATTTGTTGGGATGTCCTTTGTTGTTTTACATGTTTCTCAAACATTGTTCGGTGATTTTTCTGCAGTTGAGGATTCTGCCATTGATTTTGATAAACATATTGTTGATTTTGGTGCATTTGAGGAACTCTGCATTGATTTTGTTGCATTTGGCACCACAAATAGTCATTTTGACGCATTAGATGAGAATGCATCTGCTGGACACTTTGTATATTACGATGCCTGTATTGACTGTTTGTACGATAAAATCTCTGTTGCTCACGAAATTCCATGTTTGATCAGTTTTTATAGAATGAATATTCACAGTCAATGGACAGTTCTGTATTTGGTGATAGAGTTGTTGATCCCTGAAATGACAAGATTGCATCTTTAGTTTGCTAAATGCACATAAATTAAGAAATAAAGACCAAGATTTTATGATTTATGGCGTAACATATGACCGAAAATTGTATTCTGTTCATTGTTAAAAGACCGAAATCGCGTAGCAATTGCGGTCTTTGGCAATGGCCAGAATAAAATTAGAGGTCATATATTTGACATAAATCATAAAATCGAGGTCTTTGTTATGATTCTAATATGATAAACAGACAAGAAACATAACTACTTGCATTTATGAATTTAATCGGTCATACATACTCCAATATAGACCTGTTTAACAATTGTTCTAGCTATTGTGACGTCACGTATCATATTAGAATTAAGCTTATAGCCCTAATTAATCATGAATTAATGTATTTCATCATGTCCAGGTTGTTTAATAAGTTTATTTTTATCTTATTTATAGACACTTATTTCTGACTAATTTTTCTTCTGTATTTTACTTACTGAGAAATGTTCTACTGATGTCATGTAAAAGTGTCAGAAGTCTATTACCACTGGAAAATGTTAGTAGCTTAGGCTCAAATTGGTTGGTCGTGACCTGGGGCCTGGGTATATAGTTATTAATAAAAAATCTTATTCTTATACATGTAAGTACTGTATTCTCTAGTAAAAGATATGAAGGACCCACGGTCCTGTGCTCACACAGTTTGGAACCTTCAGAGGAATGTATTATACTGACTTTCAAACAAAAATATTGATTTGGATTTGTAGTCTCTAACTTTGAGAAACTTAAATAGCACAGTTGTGTGACCTAGTTTGATGACCTTTGACCTTGAAAATTTTACTAATTCAGAGCTCAGTAAGGTCTTTTTTGATGAAGCTGACCAAAATTTACATCCAAAAATCAATTTGAAAAATCAACTTTTTTGACCTTTCGAAGGTCACTGAAGGTGAAGTAAGGGTCAAATCCTAAAACTAATGTCAGATTTGAACTCCTGGCAACTTGTAGATGATTTTCAAAAAAAAAATTGTCAAATTGAAGCAAGTTGAAAAATAACTTATTTTTACTGTTTTTTGACGTCAAATATCTCGTAAACAGTAAAAATTTGATGCTGACATACATCAATATGTAATATAATATACAGGGTGGGCCAAAAAAACCCACCCCCCCTAGCCATTATTCCTGATAAATATTTATTTTCTAACATGTACACCAAAAATGATATATCATTTTAAAGATAATTTAATTTGCAACAAAATGATATATAATAGCACCATTTTCAACAACCCCAGATGGATACATAGCCAATTATGTGACATGGGGGTCAAAAAACACCTTTTCAATTTTCATCGATTTTGCGAACAATAGCCTATTTCTACCAAATTCTACTGTTCATTTAAAAATTGAAACATTGTCATGGGTCTTTCATAATTGGATATTATATTTTGTTTTCATTCAGTTTTTGAACCATGTATGCTCAAAAAAACATGTGTATGCTTATAAAACAAATTAATTTCTTCTTCCGTCTGTTCAAATATGACTCAATAGACCCACCCCCAGACCCATCCTCTGATTGGATTATTCACTTAAGACGCGTAAGCCATTGGTTGATGGCATAATTGATGGATGTATGCGGAAGTACCATTCAACTGCTAGTTATTCTTTCTTTTAGTTCCTCTACATCCCTGATAGGATGGGTATCTTTAAATACCAACTGTTCTAGATGCCCCCAGGAATGGTAATCAACATTATTGGCATCTGGAGTGTCAGTAAGCCATTTGTCCGGGCGAGAGATGGTGTCATTTCGAATCTCCAAAAACTCATTGGACCTGTTTGATGAAGCTCTTTCCTATCAGATAATGAAATTTCTTTCAGATGTTTTTTATATCCTTGAGGAGTCCTTTTTAACACCTCATGTCATTAACATTCAGAGTATATTTTTGCTCCTGGTTCAACAAAAACAGGGCCTGTACAGTCTTTCCCTTTTGGACACCACTACCCTTTCAGAAAAATGTCATCTCGATTTGAGTAGCCTTTTATCGCAAATGTCCCTATTCTTGCTTACTGATATAGAGGGTCTATCCTGTTGATTACTTGTATAGTACCTTGGGCATTTAGAACAGTTGGTCTATGAAGATCACTAGCCTATCAGGGATGAAGACAAACTGAAAGAATAAATAATTAGGAGTTCGATGGTACCTTCGCAGAGATCCATCAATTATACCAATGGCTTTCGAGTCTTTAGCGAATAATCCGATCAGAGGATGGGTCGGGGGGTGGGTCTATTGAGCCATATTTGGACAGACTGAAGAAGAAATTAATTTGTTTTATCAGCATACACATGTTTATTGAGCAAGCATGGTTCAAAAACTGAATGAAAACAATATATAATATCAAATTATGAAAGACTCATGACAATGTTGCAATTTTTAACTGAACAGTAAAATTTGGTAGAAATAGCCTATTGTTCGCAAAATCGATGAAAATTGAAAAGGTGTTTTTTGACCCCCGTGTCACATAAATGGTTATATCTCGAGCCAGGGATGTTGAAAATTGTTCTATTATATATCATTTTGTTGCAAATTAAATTATCTTTCAAATGATATATCATTGTTGGTGTACATGTTAAGAAATGAATATTTATCAGGAATAATGGCTAGGGGGGTGGTTTTTTTTGGCCCACCCTGTATAATACTATAATAAATATACAGCAATATGTAGGGAATGCTTAAATCTAGTAATGATGTAATTCATTGCAAGAAATGATCAAGTATAAGGCAAACTTTGAGAAACTTGTCAATCACAAAACCTGCCATTGACTTTATACATGAGAAAGTTTCTTGAAAATGACAAGTCCTACTTTTTGTCAAATTTTATAGAGTAAAAACCAAACACTGTACTTCCAAGAGCTTTGAAATCTTCAGAGGACATAAGTTGCATATACAGCAACTACTGAAAGCTATTTGAAAGTTCTACTTCAACAAAGTGTCTAGTATTTATAGAAAATTTGACTTTTTGACGTCAAAATCCGCAATTTCTCGGAAACCGGGCGAACTTGGGAAATGGCGATGATAGGTCAAATAGGCATTATGGATATGCATAAAATGAATGTGGATATGACTCAATCTGAATAGCAGTTTAAATTTGTGCGGCCAATGTTGACGGACGGACGGACCAACGGGCGGACAGACAGACCAACGGACGGACAGACGCCTGGTCGATCCCATAGGCTCACTGTGTGAGCCAATAAATACACCACACATTACCAACTCAGTACACTAGGGGACTTTTTAAACATTTTTAATGTATTCTTGGGCCTCAGGTTGTGACTTTGGTTGGCATCAAAGACTTCTGAAACTTTTACAGTAAAGTACATGTACCCCCAAACCATTGACAATGTACAGTGACAAAATATACGGGTGTACACTTTAGCTGTATGTTGTCATATGTTGATATCGTAATGATCTGAAGCAAAAACTGTGATGGCGGTTTTTAAGAAAATCTGAGGAATGTGATGAAATATTCCATGTTTAATTTTATGTGCATGCTCTTGGAAAGACTTTTAACTTTCTAATTACATTAACAGATTCTCAATCAGTCCTTGAGTTTTTTAGGTAATTCAACCCACATAAAACAACAAAGAATATAAACCTCATAAAATATTACAATTCAAAAAAGAAAAGCCAAAACTCAGTTTGATAATTTTAGTTTTAAAGAACTGTACTTAACTTACACATTACCCTCTACTTAAACAACAAAACTCGAAGTCTGAAAAGTTCTGACAGTATATTAAATCATAAAACGTACCTTTTCCTGGTATATCCATGAAATATACAGCTGTAAACTTCTTGTCCTGTTATGGCTAGGGTACAACAATCAAGCTGTTATGGATAGAGCACAGCAATCAAGCTGTTATGGATAGAGCACAGTTATCAATCTGGTCCCTGGAAATAAAAACAGCATGTAGTAACCAGCGGCATAGCCAGGATGGAAAGTGACAAAAATATTTCCAAGGTCATATTTAAACATCAAGACCATCTGAAAAGTCAGAGGTCAATAATGGGTCAGGTAGAAGTTATGGCTGGTTAAGGTTATTTATTCTATATCTTTATATTTTTTGGTCAAATACTATACATGGAACTTCAGAAATCTAACAATATTACATTGGCATAAAAAGTATGGAGTTTGAAATGTTTTGGAAGCAATATTTTCACATGGCAAGGCCTGTCAACTGTCCTGTAATTTGCATATTTTCCACATATTTGCTGAAGAAATTGAAGTCACAGGGAAAAACAAGCTATGTGCTTGTGCAGGTCAAATGTTAAGTGTTGCATAGTTTTCATGGTGATAATCCATGATACCAACTGACACAAACAGAAGTGACAAATTGACCCTTGCAAAAAGTTTACTTGAAAATATATTGTTTTAGGTCATTTTATATATTTTTAGTAATATTGTATAAAATATTTTGCAATGTGTGAAAATAATTTAAGCCCAATACTCAATGCACTGTGGAATGACCATCCCTTTCAGGCTTTGTTTCCTAAAATTAACACTCATGCAAAGGAGGATGGAAATTATCGCAACAGATTTCGGACAGTCATATGTTGGATTTTGGCTATTTTCTGACGATTTAAACAGGTGCATATGCTAGATCAATATATTACCTTCAGGAAAAGTACTCTAGAGATGATAAAATAATTTCAACTTTGAGACAGGGAAGATCCAAACAACCCACCCGCATGTTTTTTCTGAAATGTTGTCCTGATTTTCAACCCCTTCATCTACCCCTGCTTTTTCAATTTTTGTAGCACCAATATGTTGCGTTTTGACACACAGTTAACCACTTTGAAGGAATAAGTAATTTCTTCAGGGGTTTTAAAGACATCCATTATGGGTGACCAAAATTAAGCTTAAAGTAATGGATCGCATGAGTTTCACCTATGGGAAAATAAAATGGAAAATATTGTTTTCCACTTTATCTAAAAACAAAACAGACAAAATCCAACATATGACTGTCTGAAATCTTTTGTGATACTTTCGTGCTCCTTTTGGAGAGCAACACCTTCAAGAAATGGTCATTCCACATTGCACTGAGTCCAGGGATTAAATCCTTAATAATCTTTCAATGATCTCTAACAATGCAGCATGTGTGCACTGCAATCAATCAATTAAAGCTCATCAGAATGAAATGAATACTCACATGCTTGTGTAGTGTCGACTCTGTACATATAAATGTAGCTCAGTTATACAAATCATTTGTTTTAGCCATCAATGGATTATACAGTACATCAATATCACTGTACTCATTCAATGATCCAGAAGTATTCAGTATCTAAAAAATAATAAGTTACTTTTAAAGAGCATCCCTATAATAATCATGTATAATTTGATGGTGAGGTTGTACATCTTCTATGAGTTAAAGAAACATTGCCAATTTTGAAATGGTACTTAACCTATCATTACATATGGGCTTGGTGAATCTGCCCCCCCCCCCCCCGGTAGGTATAATTTTTCAATCTTGAGCCTATTTTTAAGAAATTGGGCCCAAATATTTTGGGTGGAAATTTTTGCCCCCCCCCCCCTTCTTGATATTCAGATCCACCCCTGGGTACTGTAGTAATATCTCCATTAGCCAAAATTTGCCTTGCCTATTTCTTTCTATATGCCTCATCCTAAGCTACTGTCGGCCTCTTACACTCCAAGGGCTTTGAGAGTTTAATTGTTTCTAAACTCTTGTCTTTTACCTGATAGTCTACAGAAAAGGAATCAAATGTGATCAGTAACCACACTGAGTAGTAATCACCCATCCCCCTGCACTACATGTATATATTATAAAGTATTATAATTTAGAGAAAAGTTGATTTTCTATATTGAATTGCCCCATACTTAAAAAATACTGGAAATTCTGAAAAAATGGCCAATATTTTACATTTACTGTAAAAGCCCAAATTTTCGCGAACAAAAAAAAATTCACTATATTGTCAATCTGAAATATTTCGTGGTCATTAAATTCCACTGTCTGAAGAATTATCCAATTGAATTAAATGTTAAATCAAATTTTCACTGTGCCTTTAATTTCACGGTCTAGCCTCTTCAGCGAAAATAGTGCAAATTAGGGCACCCTGAAAATTTGGGCTTTTACAGTATTGGTCCATATAAGTTGGAATTTCTTATTCTAAAAATGCAGCAGAATGCTTTAAATGCAATCTCATTTTCAAATTTTCTTGGAGGAGAACCCCACCCCAAACCCCCCTCAAAGCTTGTCCGCTTCACTATTTCATGAAGTACAATCACAAAATAAATACTATGCATGTAGCTACACAACTATCATGTTTTTCTTTTATATGTACAGTGTAGTAATACACAGGTGTACACAGGGGGGGGTGCACCGTGCATTGGGTGCGAACGCAGAAAATGAAGTAAAATTGTGTTCTCTTGAAAGCCCATGGTTAGGAGCCGGGCAAATACATGTATTCCAAAGTCTGTCAAAAAACATAATTAAGGCCAAACAAAAATATATGTCCGTTTCCGGAACCCCGACCGACCCTAGTTTGAACCCCCGACCCTAAGACATTTTTTAGTACACTGAAAAATAAAATATTCTATCTCTGGCCTTACTCGATTGAAACAATACATTTCCTTCTGAAATGTTTTACTCACATCAGGCCCAGGTGTCCATATTGCTCATACCCTTGAACATTTGCAGTAATATTATCGTTAGGGGCCCCAAAACACTTGAAACACAGGAAATATTGTTTATTTTCTTGAAAAGTTCGCCATTTTTGCTCTTCAAAATAGAGGCCCGCAATCAACTCCCAGAGGGGTCTAGCAATTGCTAGGGAGACATCTATAACACTAAGTACTAACTTGGTTTCGGGTTTCACCCCCTTCAATAAAATTTGCAATTCCCATTTTACCATGCAGATTTGAAATAAGAAAAATAAAATCTTGGGGAGGGAAACCCGAAAACACAACAGCTATTTGCATAAATCAGCCTGACCTTTCACCTAGGAATGTTTATAGTGGGAAATTTGAATTTGAATGTTTAGACCACATGATTGGTCTATTATAGTTTGATCTGATCACATGACTTATCATCATCATTATCAAGTTTAGGAGGGGTGGAGGCTTTATACCCTTTAATGTTCTCCCATCTGATCTATTAAAATTAAAACTGAATTTAGGGAAGGGGACTGATTATTGCTCACTAGTGGCTATTTGTAAAGATCTGAGTACCATGCCTTGTCCAGGAGGGTTTTGAAGTGGGAAACTGACGTGGCATCAATGATACTCTGGGAGAGGGAATTCCAATGTACCAGATGAAAATGTTATGTTCTCACAGAGACAAGTTTTCTCTGAATTGTTTGAATTAGAAATATTCTTCTAAGGTCTTCTAAAGCTGATTCTGTTTATTTTTGAGTCAGAAAAATTATATTTTTGAGGCATATGTTAATATGATGACAACTTTGTAACCTCTGCTGATCCAGTGCTAAATATACTGATATTTGATTTCCATGAAGGCCTTTATCCAGAAGTTTCGAATGTTATGGTGGAATAAAATTGATAATAGATCAACAGATCAATAGACTTGTTTATTATTATATAGGCCTATTGTAAAGGAAAACTTTGTCTTATCGCGATAATAACAATTTCAAGCGATAATAACAACTACCTTACTTTGGTATTTAGTTACCTAGAAAAAATCTTACGTAACAATTTTCAATACCAGGTGAGAAAGTTAAGTTCGAACCCTGACCAAGTTGTTTATTTAGTTCAATATCTGAAGGTTTTAAGTAAGTACGGATCAAATGATTATAGATTGCATGATGAATTAAGGTCTCATGGCAGTTAAGAGCAAATGACAAAATGAAGAGATGACAAAAAACATAAGATAAAATATTTTTCTGACTGACCTACCCTAAAAAAAAATGAGTAAAATTTTAATGAAAAATAAAATAATCCTCCTACCTACCTACCCTAATCTGAAAATACATGGAGCAGGAAACAGACATATATTTTTGTTTGGCCTAATTACATTTTGGGGGAGGGGGTAAGATGCCAGACATTGATTTTTAGTTTCCCTGCGTTACATGTACGTTTTTTGTACTTTTGTTTGAAGGGGCTAGGGGGAGGGGATCCTGGGTAAGGCAGAGACTATTTATATGTCTCTGGGTGAGGGGTAAGACAGGCACCGGGGTAAGACCTACATGTACATGTAACTAAATTAATGGGCATTTAAATATTGACTCGGTCCCTAAGTATACTTGAACGCCGCAAAACAGACAAATGTGATTAGAAGAACAAACCCTAGCTATACAGTGACTGGGGGGGGGGGATTTAAATCTTCCTAAAAACATGTGATCAAGAAGGAAGAGACTCGGAACTGTACAGTGAGGCATAATCTAGATTTAACGCTTGAAATGTAAAGAATGTATAATAACGATTTATATATAAATACGTACCGCATTGTCTTAACGTCAAAGTGTACAGGTATTGTCGAGTTAAATGTGAAAGAAAGAGCAGAAAATGTTTACAAATCTTTTTGCAATTTAAAGGTTCACTGAACGAAACAAACAACACTGGACGAAAAATTCGATTGAAACCGGGGAATCCATTAACTTTAGACGTTTTCTCATTTGAAAAGTTTCAGTGTCACTTCAAATTAATCTTGACCCTGCATCAATAGCAATTTTTGAGAAAAATCCAGTAATAACTCCTGGGAGATAATTTATACATGCCATTTGGCGAACAAATTTGGTGATGTGGTTTGGTGATTGCTAACTCGTTCGGTATTTTAACGCATCAGCACTGTACAGGTGCGCGTGACGTCACTACTAGGTAACCAAATAAACAAGATGGCAGGTGAAGAAGCAGAAAAATCACAGGTGAGATATCGATTCAAATATGCTCACGGGCTTAACTAATGATATTTAAATCCAATGGTTGTTATTCAGTAAGTAGTCTTTGAAGTGTGTGTTAACTGTCAATTAAAACTGTTAAGTCAATGAAAAGTTATAGGCATATATGTACCTTTCTCATTGATGACAAATTCTTGACCCTTGTCTTACTGTACATGTACATGTAGCCCTTATAAATGATATTTGCTTACATCACAGGAAGTTGTATCAAGTCCTTTGTGGTCCTTTAGGGGGGTTTCTATGTGTGGTCCTCACATTCATATTATCACTGGCGTACATGTAGCATGGGCATTTTGTGACTGTACGCCACAGTGCAAGCAGAGCAAATTTGCTTTGAGGGAGGTTGGGGTTCTCCTCTCAATCATAGCATTCCGGGGTGGAAACAAAATTCTGACTTATACGAGCTAATAAAATGTAGATTATTTTAATTTTTGTCCATTTACTATACATATTCACAAGATGTGGTGCAATTCAATTTAAAAAATTAACTTTGCTCTCAATTTTGAGAGTACACCATGGCGTTTTATCCGTATATGATGCTACGGCAGTGTTAAGACTAGTCTTAGACTGCACTACTTTTTGACTGAAATCACGACTTACATTATACATACATGTATATGCACATATGTTTATGAAACATTCACATGTACCTGTAATGTGTCTTTTATATTATATGAACTGTTCCACTGAAAAGAATCTATAGGATTAGTAGCCTTCAAGATTATATATGTCATTTCCTTTCAAAGCCACCCTAGTGCACTTTAGTCTCCTAATCTTTCTTTTTTCAACAATAGGATCAATTTGTACTTAGTTTCCTTTATTTGCTTAGAAACTTATTGATCTTCACTTCAAATGATAATTATCTCAATTACTTATTAATTAATCCAGTCCATTTATGTTAATAATAAGCCTAAACAGATTTCAATCAAATGCATTTTATTTGCATTTAGAATAGTCCATACATTGTATTTACAGCAGCTGGCTACATAAACATGGTATTAAGCACCAAAAAGGTCAAATCAGAACATATAAATATATTTAAGGATGTAAGGAAATAAAATGGTGTATCTTAGGTCTATCATATATAATGAATGACAAAAAGACCAGTTAGTCCATGAAATATCATGGATTTTGATTTGAATTAAAAATCTCATTGTTGTTGTTTGTTGTATAGCCTGATGACCATATGGCAGAGAATGGGAAGACAGCTGAAAAGACTGGAGAAAAGAAAAAGTCTGAAATGAAGAGAGAGAAAACCTGTACCACTATTAAGTAAGTACTCCTTTTGACTCGGAGGTGAAAAAAAGAATATTCAAGAAAGACCCACATGTAGCTTGGCTGTCTCCTTATCTAAATGGAGGAAGAAGTAAGGAAAAAAATTATAAACTTACAATGCAACTTCAAGTGTATGAAAAAAGGCTTCAAGACCAAATACTTCATTCAATTGGTAGAATGGAAGTGCGAAATATTTTGGGCACTTCACTGCAATGTTTGTTATATTCATCATGGGGTTTGTTTACAATCGGGGGAAATGCCTATATGGTTGTATGCACATCATGGATTATATGTAATTCTCAGGTTAAAACAATAATTAGGCATCAAATAATTGTTGACAAAGTGTCAATTATATCACGTTGCTATATGCCTTGTTATGTTTGCTATATACAGTTATAAATATGCTCCCATGTACATCCATTCCATTAAAAGGCATTCACATATTTCCATAGGAGTCAAGCACCATATAGTTCATTACCATTTTTGAAAACTTAAAATTACGATCCTTTATTGATTAATATGCTGTCTTTCAATTTCAGTGCAGGATTTCGACGGACACCCGAAGAACAGGATCTAGCATATGAACTCAAAGCACAGATGATGAGAAATCTCGATATACAAAATGCAAAATTGAAAACTGAATTAACCCTACATCAAAGACTAGAGGAATCTAAATTACTGTACAAAAGGAATAGGAAACTGCAAGATGAGTCCAATATGTCAAGGGTTAATGCAATTAAACTCATGAAGATGTATGAGAGGAAGGCCAACATAGGTAAGAGTAACATACAATTTTGTAATGGCACAATCTACTCTTGTTCTCTCATTACATTCATTTTTTTAATTATTCATTTTGATATTAGTTTATCAATTTATATATTGTCACTGATTGTCACGAATTGTCACTACTGATTTTGGGGTATAAAACATAAACTCATACATTCTTCCATTTACTAAAAATTACAAAATCATTCATTAAATTCAACTTAAAAAGATACAACCAGATATTAAAATTCACTAAATGATTAGCCTAAGTAAAATAAAATTCTTAACAATCAAAGCAAATGGCCGACCTATAGAAAGTAAAATGTAAATGAAATTGAATGTCATAAAATAAAAGAACAAAGTACAGTTCAACCTGTATATTCGAACACCTGACTTATTTGAACACCTTCCATCAGAACACTTTTTCTGATCCTGTTTTTCCCTCCCATTGACTCTGATGTTAAGAAAACCTTGAACTCTGAATACCTACTACTGAGAGCAGTGAACACTTGTATTTGAAATATTATTATGCATAATCAAATCAACACCAAAATATCACATTCATGTATTTCCTATGAAATTGGTCAAATAGAGTAAAACTTGTCTTAGTGAACACCTCTCTCTAGTGAACACCTGGGTTAAGTGAACACCACTTCAAGACACATTCTACATTGACTATAAAATCCCCTCTCTGTAATGAACATCTACCTTCATTTATCTATTCAGGAATTATTTTTTACCATTCAACTGGCCATTTGGGCTTGGCATAAAATAAAGGGAGAATCATATCCATCGGATGTGTCAAAATTGCAAGCAACATGTACAGTTGACCAACAAATATATCCCTTACAATCTAAAATATAATATCTCCCAAAAGACCAATGATATGTTATAAATTGGTGAAGTTGTTAAGGATTCAAAGTGCCAAAATGGGGGAAAATTTTTATTCTCTCAAATAAAGATTTGGTAACCATAAAAATAGAAAAAATAATACACTATGGATGTATTGTTGTAAAAACCTTTAGTTTTCCTCACTTGGTATAAACATGTAGGTGAGACAAATTTGGGTTAAAGATTATTATATTATTTATTATCAGACTTAATTTTCACAATTTTAATTGAATAAAAAACACTAGAATTTAATATTATTCTCTTAACTTTGAGATGCCTTCCTCATGTTCATGTATGCCTGGCTACAAATGTGCAGTTATTTGCACTGGTTATGTCACATCCTGTTTCAGGAGCCATGACAAACATTTGGAGAACTTAAAGTAGAATCAGCAAGAGTTCTTGTAAACAACTTGAATTGAATGTTTGAGCTTAGAATTAAAAGTGTAATACTAAAAGGGCTTCATTGTGATACCCACTGAACAGTTTATAGTTCATAATGGATTATCAGATTACTGAATTAAACTACACTATCAATATAATCCTATTTTAGTACTTTGTTATTTAAATATACTGGGCAAAGAGTATTTCAGTATAGTACTTATTGCAATGATATGATTAATAAATCCATTTTGTATAAAGTGACCTATGGATCAAGTCTTTCAGTTATATGATAATTTGATGAGAAATATGAATGGAGAAATGATACCAAAAGAATCAAATAAATGCATTTATATCTTTTAAGGGATTCAAATATTACAATTGTTTGTATTATTTTATACTTATTATCATGCATGTAGTACATGTTAATATGAATTTAGCTGTTTTGGCATTCCAGAACATGTGTTCATAAATTCAATTAATATCAATACTTATGGTATTTATTTTCAGCATATAACAAACTAGATGATCTTGAGAAAGAGATGGTCCGTACTCAAGAACTGGCCACCAGGGTGAGCCATGAGCTAGAGGCAAGCCAGGCTGGGCAAGAACAGAGATCCTCACCACGAAACGAGAAGTCAGAAGGAAAGAAAACACCACCCTCTACCTCTCCACATCATAAACACACTACTCCAATAAGACCCGAAGATGTCAAAAGAAAAAATGAGGTATGTAAAATATTCAACTCTTTCAGATGAAGGGCCAATAACACGATCAATGTTGTTAGAATTATTTTTAAATTCAAAGTTCACCATGAGGAAACTGAACTATCCAATATTTTATTCCCCATCTTGCTTCAATAAATAACATGTGTTGTAAAACATGCAAAATGTTTGAAAAAATAAACTCTCTACATTGATCATTTTTCTATATTTTTTCATTTCTTTGACATCCTTTCATTTAGTAGTCAGTGTAAGTCATATATAGTAGTTTTCTTAAAAATCACTAAATTAAAGAATGCTGTATTTTTAGATTTTACTAGCTGATAATGATAAACTACGAATTGAAATTCAAAGATTAAAGAGAGATAATGCTGAACTAATCAAGAAAGCCAAACATGCACAATCTGATAGAGACCAAGCCTTGGTGAGTTGTTTGTTTCTTTGTTTGTTTTTTTGTTTACTTGATTGTTCTTAGTGTTTTTTGGGAGACTATTGAAGGAGAAAATATTTCAGATTTTGATTTTGAAATACAATTGCATCAGTATTAATAATTCATGACTGAGAAAGGCAGTTTAAGGAAAAATGAATATTATTTTGAATTTAATTTATGATTAGGCCTATTATAATTATCCCAGGCCTCCTTTCCATAACACATAGATACCTCATAAATTTAGAATTTAAAATTATAATCACTATGTTAACCCCCTCATATCTGAAGTGCACAATACAAATTACATTATTAACTTATTTGGGTCTATTATTTCTACAGCATGCTCTGGGCACAAGTGAAGCAGCAAGATCAGATCTGATGAAGCGACTAGACAAAGAGCGCAAGAGCAAGAAGAAGCTTGACACGTGTATCACAAGGCAGGCCTCAGAGTGGATACAAAACAGGAAAACGGTGCTTCAACTTGAGGAAGAGGACAGATTTGACTCTGTAAGTATTCACTCTATGCTTTATGTATATATACATTTTGCCAGCTATACAATAGCACACACAATCAAACCCCATAATACACACAGTAGTAATACATACAGCCCCAAAATTTATACATACCCAAAATTTAATTCTGGAAGACAAATGGTCATATCCAACACAATCACCCTATATTGCACATTTATGTATTTCTAGGTCAATGCAGTACCTCCATTAGGGGCAGATAAGAGGACCTATGTGCACCCCACCCAGAAAAATGTCTACCAGCCTCGTAAAATGGTCCCAGTACAAGACTACAGCTCAGCCAACCAAGGCAACACTGATCACTGAGACAGTATCAATACTAGGGTGGTCCAAAATATGGCGAAAAACCAACTTTCTTTCGGATCATCTTCCTCATTTGACTTACTGTTGTCCATGACCTAAAACACCTGCACACCAAATTTTGAGACCCAAATCCCATGGGAAATTTACCCACGCTTCGACTGAAAAATTCGGTTATTTCATGATTTTTTGCTATTTTCGATAAATTGCTATCTCCTTTTTCCTGGTATAAAATGTTTCTATTTTTCATAATAAACATTTTTGTAGGACTCTTTATTACTTAATAATACTAGGAGCACAAACACCAAATTTTGAGACCCAAATCCAATGTGAAATTTATCCATGCTTTGATTGAAAAATTGTGATTTTCACAGTTTTGTCCGATTTTCAATAGATTACTGTCTCCATTTTCCTGGTATAATATGTTTCTATTTTTTCATAATAAATATTTTTGGATGACTCTTTATTACTTCATAATACTAGGAACCCATACACCAAATTTTGAGACCCAAATCCCATGGGAAATTTACCCATGGTTTGACTGAAAAATTGTGATTTTCACATTTTTCCCGATTTTCAATAAATTGCTGTCGCCATTTTCCTGGAAGATATGTTTTTATAATAAACATTTTTGAGGACTCTTTATTACTTCATAATACTAAAAACCCATACACCAAATATCCACCAAATTTTGAGACCCAAATCCACTGAGAACGTTACCCATGCTTTGACTGAAAACTGGTGCTTATGATAGCTTATGATGTCTGTTTTAGGGGCATAATATGTTAAGAAACATTATGGTAATTCCTTCTTAATCCAAAGAAACACCTAAATATCAAGACTTTAAGTCTTATTGAAAGGCGACAAATTCAGTAGTTTGGGGAAAATTTAGGATCTTTTACTTGTACATTTATATACTGTGTTTAATATTAAGAAGTGATGACTCGACAGCAACTCAAATGCCTTGAAGATTTGGTTTGTTGGTTTCAGTAGGGATACATCACAGGACTTTGTTTGGATTTGTGTGAGATGTCATATTCTTTCTCACATCTTTGCAGGGTAAGGTCAAATATCAAATCTGATTTTCTTTGGAGAAATGATTTTTTGATTGATCAATGTATCAATGGCATGGTCTCTGTTGTAACCAGTAAGCCTGTACCAAATCTTCAAGGGATTCGAGCTTCCACTGAGCTTTGTCATTTCTCTGAAAATGTTCATGCCCTGAAAGTACACAATGTAGAAGATGGGAAGAGCAATGAGAAACACTTAAGGTAATTCTGTATGTTCAGAAATTTTAAGTGGAGTCCAATGTTATTTCTGGAACTCATTCCATACTTGGTCAGCTCTTCTATAATGTACTATGTGCTATGTTTATACACTGTTTGTGCATCTGAATGGAATGAGTTATGTGTTCCTGAAAAAACACGGGGCTCCAATTAGGAAGCCATTGAAACTGAAAATAAGGAATTACCTTAAAGTACTATATAACCATCTTTCACGATGTAACGTATGTAAGGCCAAACAGGATAATTAAGACAACGTGTAATACAATTTATTACAAATTGCACATCACACAACAATGATATGGTGCTCTAAACGACAAAAATCAAAAGTATATGATCAAAGCAAACGTGAATTTCCCATGGGGTTCAGGTCTAAACATTTGGTACATATTAAATGTATGGGTTCCTAGTATTAAGAACGTATTAATGTCCTCCTAAAATGTTTAAAAACTAAATATACGATTAATGTTGATCTATTGAAAATAGGAGAAAATTCGCAGAAAATCACAAATTTTGGGTTGAAGCATGAATTAATTTCTCATGGGGCCAGGGTCATGAAAATCATGAAATAACCGAATTTTTCAGTCGAAGCGTGGGTAAATTTCCCATGGGATTTGGGTCTCAACATTTGGTGTATGGGTTTCTAGTATTATGAAGTAATAAAGAGTCTTACAAAAATGTTTATTATGAAAAAATAGAAACATATTATACCAGGAAAAGGGAGATGACAATTTATCGAAAATAGCAAAAAATCATGAAATAACCGAATTTTCAGTCGAAGCGTGGGTAAATTTCCCATGTGATTTGGGTCTTAAAATTTGGTGTGCAGGTGTTTTAGGTCATGGACAACAGTAAGTGAAATGAGGAAGATGATCTGAAACAAAGTTGGTTTTTCGCCATATTTTGGACCACCCTAATCAATACGTACAATATGTACTAGGGTGAACATTTATGATGGAATAAACAGAACAAATATTGTAAGATGGTGGGATATCAGTGAATCTCTAATGGAATCTCAGAGAGAGGATTGACAATACATGAACATGTTGATAAATGGGAAGATTTTGGACCATAATGTGCCTTGTTAGTCTAGCTCCAAGTCCTGTGTGAGAAGGTGTTTAGTCAAGTAGAGGAGGGTCAAAGAGGCGTATAGCTAGACTAGTGCCTTGTCTGAGGAAGATAAAAACTTCAACCCTGACTATGCAGTAACTCTAAGAATGTGTTTTTTCGATCTGAGGACACTTACAGTATTTGTATTTGCTCGTAGATCTATTTAATATATGTAAGATATCATGAGAGTTTGTAAAGATAAAGCCTTCTTTTTCACATTTTGAATGTGATTTATTTCACATGAGATTATTTTTAAAGTAGATATTAGTAACTTATTGAGATTGAATCTATAAAATCTTGTTTTAAGGAATCTCAATCCAAAACAACATTTTCATTTTATGGTATTTACTTATACAATGAAATGTGCGCATTGTTACCACTTGATAATCATAATAGTTGGATGAAAGTACCTGTATTTTCAAATTGTACATATTTAAATTATTTATGAAAATTCAGGAAGATTCCTTGATTATGGTTGAGAAATTTATTCTAAAATTAGAGGGCTACATTTTTGTGTCACCCTGTATTTGCCATAAATAGTAATAACTACAGTCAGTGTAAATATGTGAATCAGCATTGTTTTTTGTGTTGGCACACATGTACATTTAACTATATATCGATCACATATTGTGTTTACAAAAGCATAATAAAAATATGTACATAAAAATATTTTGCAATTTTTGTTTCCTTTAGAAAGTAAATACAACCGTGATACGGTTTGGTTTGAGTGTGCGCTTGGTGACCTTACTATCTTCTCCAAGGGTGACCTTTCTCATTCTCAAACAAGAGTATTGCGAGAGAGAATGGTAGGGGGAAACATACACGTGACTTGATATGCAATGCTGGTTTCATTGCATTGCCTAAAATCACCTGATTTCCATTGTGGGATCCACAGTCTCTACTGACTCACAAGATTGATAGATGAAGAGAGAAAGATACATGTACATCAGAATGCCTGGTTTCCATTATGGGATAGGAGAACGTCCAGCATTTTCCCGCCAAACATTATCATTTCAATGACTAATTATGTTTGACCAAAGAATGAAAATCACAACATATAAAATGAAGCAATAACATTATATTTGATCTGTATGAATAGGCTTATGGTTGTATATTACCATTTCCAAGAAAAAATGAAGAGTTTAAGGATTTAAGCTCTGGACTCAGTGCATCGTGGACTGAATATTCCTCTTACGTGGTCCTTACTTTAGGGTTATCAATCAAGAGACTCAATTATTTCAAATATAATATTAATATTATTGAAACCTATTTTCGTAGAATATCATAATTGTGATTATGAACCATATAAGTGACACTAACAATAAGGACCATTGAAGATTGACGTGGGATGATAACAATGTTATTGCTCATCATTTCATCATTAATTCATCATTTCTAGTGACGTCATTCATTTGACAATTGCTTTCTATTTCCTAGCACTCATTGCTTACATCATATGTTGATCGTTCCATTTAATAGATCCGTGTGGTTTTAAATAATTTGAAAACGAACAGACACAATTTAAAGTCTTATCTATAGAAAGGGATATTCTACATTTAGACCAAGACTACAACTCAACGTAACAAGATGGAGGTGGTTAAGTTTCCTAAAGCACACAGTCACACAATTTTCATTCTTGTAGTACTTTTACAAACGATTTTCATTTACGCAGATTTGTGTTTGTTTTATGTGTTTTACTTTTTTAATTTTCTAATTATCAAGATCGTGAACATAAAAAATGCATACTTTATTTGCTAAAGTTACATATTACACATGTTCCTCTAATCCTCTATTTGTCGCCGCCATCTTGTTTCAAAGACTCGTGCTCATGTATTCATAAACGCATATATATCCGAATAATATAGCAAATATAAGAGAATATTATCGTTAAAGTCAGTAATAAGATAAGTGGATATTTAAGTCATAGTCCCATTTCCAATTCGGCAATTACTACGAAATTGCCAATTAATTTGAAGGGATTTCGACAGCATTTACGACGAACTTTTGCATGTATTTTCGAGTTTATTTGAGTTTGTATTTCACACCGTGCTGACTTGATTGTAATTTTGTCTCGGAGAGCAGATGTTTTGGGTTTTTGGGTTGGTGCTTTGCACACAGGTTGGTATATATTTTACTATTTATCATAAATTAACTTTTAAAATAGCTCAACGCAATGCTTGATCTTAAATATACCAGAATTAAAATCTTAAGAGAACTTAACCATCTAGTTATGTGATTATTTTTCACAACTGTAATATCTACTGGAAAGAAGTTTTGTAGTGATGGTATACGTTTAAGTCAGATTTTTTTCAATTCTTTGGGGTGTCTTTTGGGGTGAGGTATAGGCCGCCATAGGCATGACTAACTGTAAAGGCTATGTGTAAAATGTATCCCACTTTGGCCTAAATATTGCAGTCTTACCGAAATGTGAAAAAAGATATGATTTTTGAACTTCTTGTTGTTCTAAAATTTCGAATTTATTTAGAGTAGAATTTTTGGTATCACGGACACCATATTAATAAGAAATAAATTCCTCATACACGTGAGCATACAGTATACATATTCTGTGTTATTTTTATCGTAGGGACTGTCGGTTTCAGAAGCTACAAGGGGGGGCACATTTTAAATCAGAAAATAAATTTTGAAATAATTCGGGCCCCTAATTGTGAAAATTGGGCCCAAATTTTTAAAGTTTAAGGCACATTTCATTTACAATTTGGCCCAAAAAGGCCAAAAAGAACCTCTAATTGAGTTTGAGGTTTTTGGGCCCAAACTATTTTCGCGGTCCACCCAAGGGGTGGGGGCGGGCCCGATAGATCCGCCAGTGCTAGGGTATATTTAGACTATTTTGATAACAGTTGTTTACATACGCGCAATGTTTTAACACTTTATGTACATCGAGCCTTTGACCCACCATGCAAATACCAGCTCTAGTGATATCGAGAACATAAAAGAGATAAAATTTTCACAAGTTCATTCAATATAAACAAATCAGGAACTATAACAAATAGCAAATATTAATTTTGATGATATACAAGTATTTATTTGTACTGATGTAAACAATGGATATGTCATATTTGTTTCGAAAGTTTTCCCATATATCACTGTTCCACAACTATAGTTACTTTAATGGAACGGTACGTCAATGTAACAAAATGGATAAAGTTCCTGGTTACGAGTTTTTTTGTTTTCTCGATTTAAGCTACTCACAAGTCAAGTTGCAGATTAGAATTTGGCACAAAACTAGAAAATATAGTCTAGTTTTAACTTTTCGATTTGGAATTTGGTTTGTAAATGAAGTTGCAATATATATATTGAGCCCCCTGCTCTTTTTTAACATTGACGAAAGTCCGTTATATTACTAATGTATACTACTTTGACGACGTACGTCAATGTAACAAAAGCGATGGTCTAAATGCATGCAGCTTTATTTAAAAATCAAATTCCAAACCGTGACCATTTCTAAGAACTAGACTATATTGGCTAACTTTGTGCCAAATGATAATCCGCAACATGACTAAATACGTAAGTTTAAATCGAGAAAACAAAAAAACTCGTATCCAGGAAGTTCATCCATTTTGTTACATTGACGTACCGTTCCATCAAAGTAACTATAGTTGTGGAACAGTGATATTATATGGGAAAACTTTCAAAACAAATATGACATATCCATTGTTTACATCAGTACAAATAAATACTTGTATATCATCAAAATTAATATTTGCTATTTGTTATAGTTCCTGATTTGTTTATATTGAACTAGTTGTTGAACGTAAAGAAGTATGATTTTTAGGTTTTATAATAAGAAACATGTACTTCTGCTAAGTGCAGGTAAACGACGTACATCTATTAAACAAAATTGGACTCCGCATAATTATATTATGCGTCCAACCAAGTAAAATTCAAATAAAACCGTTGTAATTAATGCACATTAATCAACGGTTTTATTTGTGATACAAAATTGATACGAAACTTTTGATTTTGCTACAAAAGCAACGAAATTCTAATTGAGTTAAACGATCAAATAGGACAACAAAGCAATTCATTCATAATAGTAGGTTTTCTCTAAGTACTACATAATTTCGCAAATAATATAAAATGCTAATCACACTCCATAATATTATTTTAACATTTGACATATTTTTTCAACGTTTATTTTCAAGACACAATTGTAGACATTTGAAAAGTAATTCTAACTTTTTTTCAAAAAAGCATCCCCTTGTCTAATTAATTTGACATATCTGCACCATACATCTTCAACTTTTGAATTGAATATTAGATACCTCTATCTTTTTTTAGGAAAATGAAATTAAGACTGTATTTAATTAGGTAGTATCTTATATTGTTCTCATTTGGTAGTTACTGTGGAGCAAAGCCAGTGTAGAATCGAACGCTGGGAATGTTGGAATGACAATCGATCAGGAAATTGCAGGAGCAGTCGAGATAGGTATGTTGTAAAAATTGAGTAGGGATACTATATATCAAGGAGGATTGGCTCCTAGGGACGCAACTCGATATTCGACCTTGACTTCGATCGAAATCAACATTGAAAATGTCCCCAATGTCGTTAGTTTCTAAACTGACTATAAATTGATAATCAGCGATCCAAAAGATGTGCACTAAATCTTGAACACTGATTTTGTAATTTCTTGTTTGGAAAAAAGACCCAAACTCGCTATTCAAATTCTGAAGTGAAAAAATAGCTGGGGTGTTGATATCGACTTTTGCAATCACGACATCATTCAAGATCGGATTTATTATTCGGAAAAATCAAGATGGCATTCTGGGAGCCAGTCATCCTCATGCTTGGCTATATATCGAGCACCTTTGTAATGTCAAGCTTGGTGAATTGAAATAAACAGGAATTCACTGTAATAAAGATAGGTGTTTGGACAAATTGTGGCCTTGTGACTTTCTTGATGATTTTTAAACGATTTTAATTGATTTTTGAATTTTCAATAGCGGTCCAAAATCATCCAGAAATGTCGTTGATATGACTACCAATTGGTGTATCTTGCTTTCAGGAGATGCGTTGAACGCGAGACAAGACGATGGACAAACAGTCCTCGTGGAACTGGACATGAAATTCAAACGCGAACAATGGCGGCAATTAAAAGCTCTGTAAGCTGGAAATCAAGTCTGTTTTCGTTCATCATTTTTATTAATACTCTCGCCCGGTTAACCTGGGGTCATTAACATAACTTCGTAAACAAACACAACGTTCACTGGTTTAAAATGAGATTTTTTTGTTCATTTTGGCCATTTCGTAGTCCAAATTAGTTCCTATGTTATAATTTACAGAAACAATTCTGGTATATCCAAGAGGAATGCAATACGTAATGTACGCCAAAGATGGACCGGGAAAACTGTTCCATATGAAATCTCCAGTTATATGAGTGAGTTCACGACATTTATTTTAAGTTTTATTTTGTTCATACGATCATCTCAGGGGTCCTACACTTCCCTTAAAGTTTTTAATATCGCATATACACTCCCCTCCATAAGTTTGGCAACCTTAGCTCCCCCACTGAACTAAGCCTACGTGTTAAAGCCTCTTTACGTTTGAATTTTTATTTACTTAACCGGCTATATAATATAATGTTGATATAATAATATTGATGGAAACTTGACTTAATTCCCAATACCTCCAAATTTTCTCAATTTTTTCCTCAATTACAATAGGTCGAAAATTGATGATAAATTTGATGAATTTTTGAAAATCGTCATTCCCATGTAATCCAATCGGAAATGGAGGGTTCGGGGCAAATCAGATATCAGGTTATCTTTTCAGTAAAAGATTCAGCAAAAAAATATTTTTATATAGAAAATTGAATTGTCTAACTTTTTTGTACACTAAGTGCTTGGTTTATTTGATGAATACTTAAGTTACAGCGCTTCAAAGTCATTTTTGAAAATAATTTTTCGCCTCCTGTGTTATTTCAATGGGAGAGTTTTTTTTACTTTAAAGCCCTATAACTTTGTTGAACCTGAAGAAACATATCAATTTTTTGTAAAATAAAGTTAGCAAATTCAATGCCTGCCTAACTCGTATTTTTTGCAAGGACTCGGATGGATGGATATTCTGTCATATGACTCGCGGCAAACCTACCATTTCCCATTGGTTAACCTGGGAATGTCGATTTTTAAAAATCTATCAAATTTACAATTTTCGACTTATTGTAATTGAGGAAAAAAAATTGAGAAAATTTGGAGGTATTGGAAATAAAGTCAAATTACGTTTCCATCAATAGTGTAAGTATTTTCATCGTAGGTTAAGTAAATAAAAATTCAAAGGTAAAGGGGCTTTAACACGTAGTTCAATTGGTAAGGTTGCCAAACTTATGGAGGGGATGGATATTCATATTCGTTTTTTTATTAAATATTAGGCCTAATAATGAATAACTAAATATTAGGTTTTTATATAGAGACAACTGCGTATTTCATACCACATTTTTCAAAAATATAAATTATCATCACATTGAAGGTTCAAGGGACCGAGTCCAGATAAATGCCGCCATTGCTGACTGGAATAGGTACACCTGTGTCAAGCTTAGACCCGCCACCTCTCGCGACAGAAACAAGATAGCCATACAAAATGGAGGCGGGTATGTACACCATCCTCCCAAAGGTTTTTCAAACTGAAGTCCTCCATTCTGAATATCAGAGTCACTCTTAATCTAATGCTTTCAAGAGAGTTTAACCAAGTGATATTAAAGGCTGTGGATGTTTTCCTTTTGATCACTAATTTCCAAGCTTAGGACTATTCACGTTTTCAAATAAAACGTATTCATCAAAGTCAGAAATTGCCCAGACGAATTATAACTGAGGAACAAAATCAAGATTCAAATATTAAAACGTAAACATAGAAACGCAGAACGAGAACTTTTGGTTGGAAAACTTTTAGAGGAATCGTTATCCCATTTATCTGAAATTTGATGCGAACTGGTTTATATAATTGATGTAATAATTTCATCACAGACGCACCAGATTTTTTTCAAACGAAGTTCCAAAATGATACGATTGAGTATTGAACAGTGTTTTTATTTTAAACTACATGTAGGTGTTCTTCATATGTTGGGATGACAGGTGGACGCCAGGCTGTATCTTTAGCCCCGAACTGTAGACATGTAAGTTGAATCGCATGGTAGGCACTGACCGCCAGTGAAACAGTTGCTGGAATTACACCATTTTAGAAGTGCGCCTAAAGGGTTTTAACCCGGCGATTGAGGTTTTATAAAGGCGCTTAGAACAGTAGTCAACGCCTAAATCGTTAGGCGCTTTTGTAAAACGACCCTTTATTGTAGATGTACACATCTGCTAGATATTCTCCATATCTACATCGTTAAAGCCGGGCGTCAAAAGTGCACGAAATGCGTTTTAGAAATGACCAGTGTAATTCCAAATAAAATTTCCTTGCGATATAAATGCGATATAGAAATGTTGGTGTAATCAGGATGGGGATTTTGTAAAGCGCTTTTCACTTTAAAGTGCTTTTAACGTTTTTTTCTGGACGTGTAATTCCAGCAATTGATATGACAGAAGGAAAAGTCCCAGTGTCGATTGTCCTACTTATATTGTCATTAAAATAGATCGCGTAAGATCACATTATTCTAAAAAACTGATATCTCAATAGACCAAATTGAAGAAACGTTCACTAAAATATGTCTACACTTCATTATGCATGCAAAAAAGTCGAAAATAAGCGTCTAAATGTTTCTAGTTGCTTAAAATCTCTGGAAAATGTTAAAAAACGCTATGGTAAAATGGTGGACAGGTACATCAGGGATAGGCATTTCAAAATTTGAACATATTTTCCAGAAACACATTGTCATCCACGAGCTGGGCCATGCACTTGGATTCCACCACGAGCAGACGAGGCCGGATAGGGATCAGTATGTCACCATTGCACGACAAAACATACCGTCCCACCTCTATTATAACTTTCAGAAATATACGACACGCGTTATCAATACATATGGCGTACCTTATGACTATTATAGTATCATGCATTACGGAGCTTATGTGAGTAGAATGTCATCAATTAATATGATTTAAGCACGGCACTTATCGTTGACTGTGATTCACATAAAAATAAAGACTTTTATTCCATAATAACATGTTTTCCCCGGGAAAATAACAGGGAATAAAATTGATATTCAAAAAATCCCGTATCAGCCAAAATTCCGTATCAGATCCCGTTTTGGATCCCGTATCAGCCAAAATCCCGTATCAGATCCCGTATCCGAACTATCAAAAAATTTCAGGAGACTAATATTGTGTTATTATGGTATATTATGATCCATAAATCCATAAAAGTTGAAAATGTCATTCGATAAAATAGATTGTATCATTTAATGCCACCATCATCATTGGGTGACGACATACAAAACAAGTTTCAGAAAAATTTAATGGAATAAGTAGGTTATTGATGGTCTTGATGGTCGGGAAATATCATATTTACACTCGGGCTGTCGCCCTCGGTCAAAATGATATTTTCCTTGGTCAATATCATATTTTCCCTCGAAATAAAATTCATATTCCATCCCTCCCATTAAATTACCTCTATTTATTCCATAATAACATGTTTTCCCTGGGAAATAAACAGGGAATAGAATTAATGTTCAAAAAATCCCGTATCAGATCCCGTATCAGCCAAAATCCCGTATCAGATCTCGTGTTGGTTCCCGTATCTGCCAAAATCCCGTATTAGATCCCGTAACAGAAATTATCACCATTGTCGTAAGGTTTAGCATGGTATATCCTTAATAAAAGTTGAGAAATGTGATATAATAAATCAAATTGTATCATGTTGTCACCATCATTGGGTGATGCTTGGTTTAGTGACAAATTGAACTTAAAAAATTAGAAAAATTATTATGGAATAAATAGGTTATTGATGGTCGTGATGTAATATGAATTTTCCCTCAAGAAAATATGATATTAGCCTTGGCCAATATCATATTTTCCTTCGGAATAAAATTCATATTTCATCCCTCCCATTGAATAACCTCTATATATTTCAAAAACATGATGTCACAAAAATCGTTTGCCCTAATCCTAAGTACTAGTAATATACAAATCATTGCTAATATGCTATAGCAAGGATTCATCTTTTACCAGTGTTTACCTACCTTTAAAGCCATTTGGTAAAGATTCTGCCCAAACAAAAATCTACAGTAAATAATTATTATGTCAGATAAAATAATTTTTCATGCACATTTTAGGCATTCTCTAGTAATGGCCGCCCTTCAATCATTACAAAAGACAGATCCAAGCAGAACGTCATTGGAAAAAGCAACAAGCTCAGTTTTACAGATGTCAAACTTATGAACCTTATGTACACGTGTAATTGTAAGTATTGGAAGAGGATTTCATCAAAGTTTTGACATTTTAAATACATATGACAATTGCATTATGTCCGAAGAAATACTCCAAGCTGATTGGATTGGAACGGTTTAAAAACGACCAATCAGAGTCCGTCATAGTAAAGTCTTTGACTCTGTATATGATACTTTTTTATGTTTTGATATAAGTAGGATTAGGGAAAGGACCATTTAACAATAAAAATATCTTGTAGCAAATTGTGCTGAGAAAAAGAAGTGTCCTGGAAGTGGCTTCCAAGGTAAAGACTGCAAATGCTACTGTCCTGGCAACCCAGTGAAAGAATGCTCCGGAGGGGGAGGCGGAGGAGGAGGCGGTGGCGGGGGAGGTGGAGGAGGTGGAGGCGGCGGTGGCGGTAAGTACAACTGTCATATCTGAGAATAGAGAATGTCAAGTCTGTCGACTTCATTTCATCATATTGTGCATTGAATAGATAAGGATAAGCAATGATGATTATTCTGTGCGTAAAACGTTATTTCTCTGTCGAATAATATTCTATATTTTTCAAATCGCTAGCATGTTATATTTCTAAATAGTTATCGTGCGTAATATACACCGGTACCTCCATTTAATACTTTCATTTTAGGTGGCGGCGGCGGCGGCGGCGGTGGCGGTGGTGGAGGTAAGACAGAGACATAGCTTTATAAAGGTTTATAAAAAACGAAAATCTCGTGCGTGCACCTCATATCATATTTTTAAAACAGTTACGACTTTAACTATGCATATAGTTATAAACAATAGGTTAATAGCCGATTTGAAATCACAAGCTTATAAATACGTACAATGTCAATTGTTTTTTAGGAAGTTCATGCACAGACAGTCATCAATCATGTTCGTATTGGGCCAGAATTGGTGAATGTCGAAAAAACCCTCGCTACATGTTGACCAGCTGTAAAAAATCTTGTCGACAATGTTCAGGAGGTGGCGGAGGTGGCGGTGGTGGCGGCGGCGGCGGAGGTTAGTAATTGTTTGAACTAGTACAAAGAGTCTTTACCTTGTACGCAAAGTATACGTACATATAAACTAAAATGAAGACGAAGCTCTATTTTAAGAAACGAAGTCGAACAAATCCAAAGGGTAAAAGTCTTTGGATAAAATAACAAAAACATCTCTCACTAGAATTTAATTTTTTAGTGTGTAATTTAAATACTTTTAAAGGGTTTATTTCTAAATGTCGATGGTATCTTCTGCTTTTTAAACTCCGTGACCTAAAACTTGTTTTAAATTGATGTCAATGATATTTTACATATGGTATTACATATATATAATACATATATATAATACCCAGCGAAGCAGCCGCCAAACCTTTTACCATGACAATCTTATGACGTCATCGGGACGTCATGTTTCATTTCTTCCTAATTTCACTCGCACACAGACACGTGGCGTCATTGATATAACGTAGCCATGATATAAAAGTCTGTCGTAATATAACCCTCGCAAGCTCGGGCTATATTGGTGACAGACCTTTGGCATATATTCAATGATAGGGACATAACTGCTAAATATGTCATACATTCATTTATTGTTATATTTAGGTGGCGGCGGAGGAGGCGGTGGTTCAGGTGAGATTTTGAATTCATTTAGTTGAATCAACTATACAAATCCATTCCCGTGTAAAATACTGGAGACGGTCTAAATTAGAATATCCCGAAGGTTTAAATGCATTATAGCAGGTGAAATGACCCAGTTCGGATTTGAAGCCGATGTATTTCTGTTTCAGCGACTTGCAGAGACTACAATGCTTACTGTCGTTCATGGGCCTCGAGGAGATATTGCAATAACAGTAGATATTCCTCCTACATGAATATGTATTGCAAACGTTCCTGTAATCGCTGTGGAGCTCAAAGTCCCGTTCAAGGTCAAGGTACAGTATGAGTTATGGGGGAGGCGTAGTTATACAACTTCGTAATCGATTGCAAATCTCATGGATTTCAATACAATATATACCATAAGGGATAAATGCGTCCATATTGAAACGCAACGCAAATATCAAGTATTTTTCAAATCCATTCTAAAGTCCATGACAATGTCCTGTGTGTATTTGCAGA
The DNA here is from genome assembly GCA_903813345.2 of Owenia fusiformis. Lineage (NCBI taxonomy): Eukaryota > Metazoa > Annelida > Polychaeta > Sabellida > Oweniidae > Owenia > Owenia fusiformis. The sequence goes on along the minus strand of CAIIXF020000005.1, from coordinate 13,003,181 downwards.
CCGCAGAGACTTGAGTCAAAAATGGGCAGTTACAATACGCCCTCAATTAGTTGGTCGCCCAGTTGGTCGTCCTCGGACTTCTAATAAAAAGTGGGGAATGTGATAGACAATTCAAATGATTAATAATAACAGAATGCTACAATCGACATTGTTAACTTTAAAGACCCTGGTAATCCGAAGTTTGGGCATCATAGGATTTAACAATGTGCCATTAGGGGATCTTTTCTCATAGAAAAGACTGACTTTCCAAATAGCGAAAATCTTTGGATACAAACCTTGTGGAATATCAAATATAAAGCAAGGAATTGTAGTTCTCAATGCTTATTTTATTTTTAAATAAAACATCAATGAAAGAAAACATTAATTATGCTTTGCTGAGCTACCAATCCCTGAGTTGACTTCTTAATTTGAGGCACACATATATCACGACAAGACAATTTTAATTCAAAGTATTAGAATCTCGGATACCCTTTTCCTTTGTCTTATATAAAATCTCTATTAAGTATGAATTTACTATAATGATTTGTGTGTAATTGGTGTATCAGAAACATTAATTATTGATTCTAAACTCATTATAGGTGGCTGTGTTGACTTCAATCGAAACTGTCCGTATTGGGCCAGCACAAACCAATGTCGATTGAACGCAGTATACATGAACCAACAATGCAGAAAATCCTGTGGTTTGTGCAGGGCTTAAAATTGGAGAACCCATCATATTGAAACAGTGGAGGAAAAAAGAAGACATTTCAGAAACACTATCCCCTCAACCTTTCTTGCGATCCTCTACTGATTCTGCCCCATTGCTCTATTCTTGACGATTTTCCACTCAGGTTGTATCATCATCACACATGTTGCCTATTCTTAAACCAGCTCATTTCATTCACACGCAAATGAATCACACATTATGATTCGACTTGAGTCGACTTTGTATACATCGATACGATAATCTGAGAATAAAATTTTGACTAAACTTTGAAATTAAAAATGAGTAATTTTCTTGCGATTTTCATTCATCATCAAAAGGTGTTACTTTTTGGATTCAGAGTTGTTCACCATGTCCCATCTGTTATGCCATCTACATGTATGCAATACGCTTCACATGGCATCATTAAGAGCCTATGTCGTCATTTATCAGCCAAATCACTTGCACGCATTTGCCTGTATGTCTGGGAAAACATAGAACCCATATGTCTTAGCTGGCATATTGATAAGTGTTCCTCTTGGTATGTTCAAAGCCTTTATAATGGGCAGAGTTTCATCGTTTAGCATTTGAACGTGGTGCCCATTAACAGCCACGTTTCTGGAAATAAAGTATTACTGTATGTACTTGTGGGGGAGACAACCCAAAATTGTTATTGAACATAGCAAGAAAAAGAAAATAAGACAAAGGAAACATCTTAATAAAAGTACACCAGTTCATCCTTAGTCAAATTACTATTTCGATTCTCTCCATAGCGGCTAAAGCAGTGGCATCCGATCGTGAATGATGACATCAGTCATTAGGAAAAAATCCCAATTACTAGTGTAGTATTCCAGACCATGATATCACGTGAAAGGAAACAATGTCGTATACCTCCTCCTAAGTCTCTCAGACTGGAGTTCCTCATTTCCCACCATTTACCACATTTTTTTAATCTACAGTACTTAGAGTAAATCAAGAAATATGTTTAAAAGGACTACTACAACAACAATGGCTTACTTGGAAAGTAATCCACCCGATCCGTAAGAGGTGATGAGATACTGATCTACACTGGACGAACCAACATAGCCCGCTGCCTTCCACGTGGCAGCACCATTGTTGAGATTAAGAGCAATTACAACAACCGACCCTGTATTGTATCCGCTCCTGTATCAATAGTTTAAGATTAGTACAGCAACGAATTGGGTCATTGGTAAATGCTCAGTCTGAGACAGAAAATACATTTCATTTCATGGTTTCATTAATTGCACCGTGGTATAAAAATTGAAACGATGAATATTATACATGTAGATTACTATCCAGCATCAAATGAAAAAACTACGGATGTAAGGATGAAACCTTTTGTTGGTGCAATGAGCGTAGACACGGAAATGTTTGCCATCGGATTCATTTCCGCTTGTTGAAGCTGATATATTGGTCACCCCTAATACACGTCCTCCTACTAGAGTTTTGTACAGATATGAGGTCCAATAATCCTTGAAATATATAGAACATCATGAAACAATAAAACTCATATAAAGCCCCGTTTACACTGGATAAAGGATCACTGGATCAAGACCGTTGAAGTCCGACGTAAAACATTCTGTTGCGACCTGCAAAAGACCGGCGGTCTTTTCTCCCATTGGAGACACACAGGGGGTCAAAAAAGACAGGTCATTGTACACGGGGCTTTAGACTGATAATTCAATCAAATATGATTAACTTTTGATTTACGTTACTGCTTGAAGCTGTTAAAATTGCAATACAATACGAAACACCAGGATTCACCACTTCAAAGGTATGGGAGAGGGTAACGTACAGGATTCGGATTGAGGTCTGGATCTAAGAGGGCATAGTTGGAGACTATGAGTGACCAACGTATCGCCACTTTATAGTTGTGTCTGGCCAATATTCCTAGCTTATCCAACCACCTGAATCATGGCATAACATTATTCAAATCAATCTCTGCTAACCTAATAATAATTCAAATATGACAACAGCAGTAATTGAACAATGCATTAACATGACAAAATGTCACACAATATAAGTTCAATCTTAGCAAGATTTGAACTTCTGAAAACTTGTAGATGATTTTGATAATGATTTTTGAAGCAAGTTGAAAAAAGACCTTTTGACCTTTTTACCTTGAGAAGGCCAGTGAAGTTCAAGTCTCAAATCTAAAATTATGCAGTTATTTGCTAAGTTATTGGAAATATTTAGAATTTGTTACAGACGCCGCGGACGCCAACCACCACCCATGAAACATGGGACGTGAATTGTAGATAATCCAGTCGAACATTAAAAAAGGATTTTGACTGTTCTCTTGTAAAGAAAGTAAAAGTTATAACATGGCTCCACCAAGCAATATCGATCGACTTACATAAATCCAGCCACGTATCTATCAGATATACCAGGGGCTCCTCCCCCATACGCAGAGCTGGTCTCACCAAGCCATACTGTAGTGTTTGGAGCATATCTACTGACAATATCTTCTACAACATCTATTTCACGCTGAAGGTTGTCTAAGAGCTCGGGATCTGTGAAATCTGCTAGCTTAGCTGTCTTTCCATTTGTATAGTAACTGAAGAATCACATCAGCTTTTTAGATATATTTTGGGGTTTCATTTTGAAAGATTTGCTCGGAAAAGGAAATGGATTATTTTTAAAACCAATTTAACAGAAGGGTTTGCATACGCATTAGTCAAACAAATAAGAAATTACTTTTGGTTTTACATAACAATTCTAACTTGCCAATCAATGGATATGTTTTAATAATGGTATAACGTTCACGAGCAGCGATATAACACTTACTGGTGCCATGTAACAGCATCAATGCGTGTGTTGTCCGAGTGTAAGGTTTTGAGGAAGCTGAAAATATTTACTTTTGAACATCGAAATGTATGATTCTAGGACTTTTAAGAAAATATGAGATTCAGTTGTCATTTTTACCATGATCACACTGTATGAATATTTTAAAAATCGTGATCGTAATGCATATAATTCAAACGATGTGCCATCAACCATGATGTTCTTTATTTTAAGCAAATATATACCTACTCGTCCGAACCTACCTAGCCATGTAGCTACTACTAAGGAAACTTGGGTTTGTTGTGTCTGGTCCAACAACAAGGCTCGAGGGAAATGACTTGGATCTCGTGTGACTTAGTGTTTCAAAGTCATGAGCTAGATGCTCTGCTGATATATCCATGTTTAGTGAAACACGATATAAGTCTGGCTCTGAAATAAAGAGAGGTTATTTAATGGGAGGGATAGAATATAAATTATTCCGAGGGAAAATATGGTTTTGGCCAAGGAAAATATCATATCGACCGAGGGCGATAGCTCGAGTGTCAATATGATATTTTTCGGGGGTTTATATGATCCGAGGATTGTATGGGAAATTTTGGAAAAGATTTGGATTTTACCCGGGATGATTATGATATCAATTTCATCTCCGACATCATCCCTCTAATCCCGATATTATCCCTGATATGGTCCCTGCCCCAAATATGTGATTTATCACTTTCAATTATATACATCTACCTGGTATTGCTCTGACAATGGTATAAGATGGAAATAGAATGTAAAAGGGGGATAACACCTCACCACAAGTCAAAGAATTGGCAGAAAATTTATCTTGGAAAGTATTTTGCAATAACTGACGGATAGAGGAGCTTACCATTGCCCAACTGCCAATCTATGTTGGGATATTTATTTTTTGCGTAAGTGAAGATTTCTTGAGAATTTGTTGGATCCCAAGCTGGACCTTTCCTGAGGAAGACATTTAGATCAAATAATAATCTTAATCCTGATTGTGCGGCAAAGTTGTTGATGTCATCAAAACGCTTTTCTGAAAGTAGATTAGTACATCAATATCAAGGCTTATATGGAACACTCTTTAATATCAACAAATGATCATGAAACATGCACTATTGCTTAACCCAAAAATATTTTTTGAAAGTGGATACATGTACATCCAAGAACTTCTTTCTGCTTTAAATGGTATCTTAGGATTTATCGAAAGGGAATACACAATTATTGTTTGTCATAATTCTACATTTCATACCGCTTAATGTATAATTGGATCTCGGTAAAGTAGGCAATGTGACATCTTTACTTAGTGACTCGTTGAACAAGAGGAAGTCACAACTTGTTCCTCCAATACGTAAATATGCTGGGGCCAATCCCTTTGCTAGCTGAAGTAGCTTGGTGGACCTGAAACGACAAATAATTAAAGCAGATCTGAAGTATCACATGCACATTAAAAACCAAATTCCCGCTGAGAAAATACAAATGCTCCCACAACAAACTTGGCCACGTCTCATTTAATTCCCTATATGTAGAGAAAATAATTTAAATGATATGTTTACTTCAAAATTTCTTAAAAATTGGAAGTGTCGCAAATATGCAGTAATTTTGTAATGATGGTCCTCTAGTACCGTTCTATATCGTGTCAGTGCCCGATAAATAGGGAGTTTAAGCTTGCAACGTTTTTACAACATTAACGTGAACGGAATATTTGGGCGATGTGCAAGCTTGAACTCCCAAATATGTACAAAGACGCCAAGAGGGAAGACTCAATAGTGCCACAATGCAGAGCAAAAAGAAAAAACATAGAGTACAATCAGTCACATGGAGAACAACCCAATATATCTCCAGGAGTGGCTAATAATCCAAAGGAGTAATAGACATTATAGTGCATATCGTTCCTAGTCATTTTTATGAGTTTACGTTGCATAGGTGTATAGCTATTGTAGCATAACATTTACCGAAAATCAAATCTGGTAGGGTCAGCCACATATTGTGACTCCAGACCAATACTGAGAAGTCGATCTCCTACATCATACATGTAATGTTCATCATCTATATATATCAACTCTGTGGAGACAGCAATTATACACATCGTCAGCCATTGTAACAACCGTATCGTCCTTGACATTTTGTTGATCATTAGGTTGGGTATCTTTATCGTATTGTTATACCTGACCTCCTGTCATACTACACATATATTGAACTGAAGTGACGTTTTTGACTTACATCTTGTGATAATATTTGTTAGCTCCACTGGCGGATCCAGAAGCTAACAATGGGAGGGGGGCAAATTTTAAATCAGGAAAAAATCAGGCCCCTATAACCAAAAATTGCCAAATCATGCCCAAAAAGACCCATTTTGAGGCCCTACAAATTGATGGGCCCAGATATTTTTGGGGCCCTAAACTTTTTTCTGGGCCAACAAAAAAGGGGGATGGGCCCCCTGGATCCGCCAGTGAGTTCATTTAACATATTTAAATGAATTCACATCTTCTCAAACATTATTCACATTGATGAACCAAAGTACATTTCGGCTTAATATTGATCTCTAGAAATGGTAAGAACCAGAACCATTAGTGATGAAGTCATTGCTAGTTAGTGCAATACTAACGATAAATATGAGATGGTGAAATAGTTTAAACTAAAAACGGCAACTCCGCGTAGTAGCAAATCCCAACGAACACTACAACATATATGAATCTGTATTTGTCACAAAAATACAAACATTAGACATACATCAGAATTTCTACAAATTTAAGCATTTTGAGTGACATGCATTTTGAGTTTCGAAGACACAAATCAGGAAAACAATACAATAATTGTGATCTACACCTTTGAGAATAATAAAGTCATACTTTGAAGAGATCAGAAAATTATTGTAAAATCACACACAAGGCAGTCATTTTGAATATTACGAGGCCCAAATCAGAAAAACGATACAATATTTGCAATCTATTCTAAATTGCCTTGCAAATTCCTGTTTTCCCGACTATTCAACAATATACATATTTCCACCAAATATGAAAAAAATCTGTCAACTAATATTCGAGTTATCTTCCGGACGGAGGGACGGACGGACGGGCGGATGTCTTTGGGCTGCTGCTTGTATTGTAAGCTTGAGAATTTCTTTATTCTTTTAACTCTTTGTTCTTCTTATTCGGTATTTATTTTATTCTTAGTCATGTGGTATACCTCACCAATGTGCAATATCAAACCACTGTGTCCCATGTTTGGCCAATTTAAGCGACACTTGCTTCCCTTGGAACACAGCCTCCAGGCTCAGAAGAGTTAACTAAAGGAGAATAGTTTGGTATGCTACATTAATAGCGACATGGCAATCGGACGGACTGGCTGACGGAGGGCTCCAATTCACTATATCCCGACCGAACTTCGCTCGTTGGGAGAATAAAATGCTACCAATACAGATGAATTTTGTTGATATCTCGGTTTTAGATTTATCCTTGAATTATTAAGCGCCATTTTAACTATTACAGGGGGAAACTAGTACCCAATGCCAAAGCAGTGTGAAGAAAAATGTTTATTGATAAAATACTTTGAATCTTTGTATCCTCTCGGCATGTGTCATTAAAGAAACTACTCTTAAAACCCAGGTTTGCAATTTATCAAAACAATTTATTATTCATAATCATTGTTGCTCAAATACATTCAAAGCTAACAAGTATACATGAACATCAACTATATTGTGAGGGTTACAAAGCATAATGACGGTATATATTACTTGAGTTCATGGTGTGGCTGAAAGCTTGTTGAAAATAGAAATAAACATATTGTTCATGTATTTAATGTTTCTTTCTTGAATTATTGCGAAATTATAAAAAATATATTTTAATGTGTATAAAGTAATATATTTGATAAAACATTAGGCCTATAGGGATAGTAAGTTGGATTTTCGCAAAACGTTGTTCACTTGAGCCTTTTACGAATCACAAAGTTTGTATACCATCTAGATAGCAGGTGCTTCCAATTTCCAGCAACATTACAATTCATATAGCAGAAGGTATTATTGTGTCTATTGTTAGTTTTCATTATCTTTTACAAATTACAGTACTTTATGGACTTAATTTTCGTAGCTAAATGATAAAATACGTGACGAATAAAGCCCGGCTGAATTAATGGCAGTCACAGTCAAATAATGACCAAGGGAGTTATCAATGGCATAAAGTGTGAAGGATGTCTCTTTTGTTTCAACCCATTTCATGATGTCACTTCCGCCAGGATTTGTACCAATAGTAAGCTCATAATAGATGTCGCTGTCAGATGTAAATACATCTGCCCATGTCAAGACGGCTGTCGTTCTATCCATCCAAGTAGCTGTCATTTTTACGTCTAAAATGAAATAAGAAAGAAATCAGCTCATATAAGTCCAATGCACTCAAATTAAATGCAAAAATAACTTGCTTTGCGCAATAATACCTGTAATATTAGGTGGTAATGTTTCTGTGGTAAAAAATACTTGAACGCCATCACTGGTTCTTCCAATCATATCGACGGCCTGGATCGTTGCCTATAGGTATAACACACGTATATATTATCATGTGTATATATTGACTAATGCTTTCAATCGTAACTAAGCTAATGCAGATCATTCAAACGTTTTTTTAAATCTATTGCGCTCATAAAAAATGTTAGTTATCACAATTAAATCTATTCCAAATATTGGAACTTTACCATACATGATAGTATTAGTATATCTGAGAGAGAAATTTTTGATTTCCAATTTTGTAGCTAAGATTGAAAGACCCAGGGCATTGTTTTACTGTTGCCTTTGTAATTGAATTATTGCGTACGAGATACGATTTTGCCATTAACATAAGCTTCATCAAATAAAGCATATGATAGCAAAAAGAACAACAATCTCAGGCATTCTAAATTACGAATTGTGATGTACCTTGTATTGTTGGTTCTGTTTGAAGGTCATGGGTTTTATTGTAGCTTGCTGTCGTCCATCATCTCCAAGTTCAAATAAGGAATTCATTCCATTTTCACTAGGTGACTCAATATTGAGCTTGAATATATATCAAAAAGAAGATACAAATATTATACTTGAAATGACTTGATTTTAGTAACTTGAGTAACGCTGTCCAATTACTAAACATCATTTTAGGGAATTTATTATATCGTACTAAGCTATTACTTTTAATTATGGCATGTTACACTACACAAAGTTACCGTGAAATGATGAATAGAATCATGATGCACCCGGAATCCATCCCATTTGATTCGTATCATATCGATTTCATTTTGTATTCCATCTTTGCAGGTAAAGTGTGAGTTTTTATTGGTCAATGTTTCAATTAGTGCATTTGTGATATCAGGAAGCTCATAAATGAGTGTGACTCCAGATGACGAGACTTCGCTCCAAAGGCCGCGAGTGTTGAAACAACGCACGGTTGCATAGATCGTCGACCCATGTGTGATAAAAACTTGTTTGGTAGATGTAAATACCATTGGATTTCCAACAAATGCAACGTTTGTAAAATCAAGAACGTCGTCTGAACCAGGCTTATGGCCTAAATTTTAAAAACAATTAATTATGAAAGTTATAATCATCAATGTTTAAAACACATGTATGTAAAAATCCTTCTTATAATATAATATAAAATGAATGAACATCAACCAATAAGATATTCTCAGAACTTCTATCTTTAAGTTTTGTGGAGTAATAAATACATGGGACGAGCTCAGAAAAATCCAGTTATTGAAAATAATTTGGATCACGTGAGAATGTCAAGTGTTACTATCAAACGGTTAAATGTAAAATACAGGCCTGGTGACAATATTAGATAATTACCAAATGCAACTTTGCAACGGCTTGTTCCTGTTTCAGCATCTTCAACTTCCCACTTGGCAGTTAAGTTGTGTGCTTTCTGATATAGAATATCTAAAACATTAAATTAATAACAGCATAAAAATGAGAGTATAAATTACTTGTTAAACTACGGGGTTAGACTACAAACACGGTGTTACACAGGTATTACATATACAAGTTACATGGAATAACATTTTGAAAATGACATCACCTTGATCCTGACTGTGCCATACGTGTTTGATGACAGGGGGTGTGTGGTCAATTACAATGGGATCAGCATATATGACGCTAGTCAAACCTGCGTTATTGCGCACCAACAGAGTCACGTGAACCACCATGCCATGAACGAGATGGAGATTTGTGTTGATCCCATATGATTTCAGCCCAACGCTGATATATGATTGCAGCTGGGTTCCGCCTTGTACGAGACCTGTAAAATATACGGCGCTTTAAACCATAGACATCTTGATTTTTCAGTCAACCACCGGGATAAGGGTGATTTGGGATGAATTATATTTTCCGGCTTGAGATCACAACTCATCAATTAACAAAGCTCAAAACTATTTTGTTGTATAGCAAGAGGCCTAAAAATGTCTTATTTGAAATTGATGTCACTGACTTAACTAAAAGCTAGAAAATATGAAGATAACTTATAATAATCTAACACAGAATGTGATTTAAGATGATGTACGTATTATATCAAAAACAGAGCGTCCTTTAATTGCTTTTCGAAAAAATAATTTTAGTGAGATTTATTCATTCTGCAAAACTCGAGTATAGATACGCTTGGCATAACTAATTTTGGTATTATTGTTTAAAATGATAATCATTGCAAAGACATTAAACATTATCACCAACCTATAGCCCACGATACATCATCGATATGACTTTCATAATCTAACACCTGCCAATGAGCATGTATTGATGACCATTCCCCAGCTTGCTGATGGGTAACTTCTATCTCCCCACCTGTCGATACGTGATTCATCAGTTCAACTCTAACGGCATCGACTAATAATCCAGCATTTCGCTCCACTGTTTCTATTCCTATCGTGGATGTATTATTTTTCGCAACAAATGTATACAGATGTTTATGCCAAGCTATTTGGGAGAATTCTTTCGATTTCAAATTTTGATGACCGTTGTTATTTTTAGTGACGTCTTGACGTGGGAAGATGTGGAATGTTTCCTCTGCGCCAGGAATGATAACTTTTCCAGTTTGCATCATATGTTTTATGGGAGGGTTTGGTGGGTGACTCACGGAGAACTGAACTGCGTATACACTTCCTATACCTGTCGCTATATTTTGAAAGATACCACCCAACAAAAGACACGCATTGTTGCCATCTCTTGCCTCGCCGTCTTTGCTGTTCACGACAGCAACCTTAGTACCAGGCGTTATTGTCCAATGAAGGGGAGCTGACTTGGTTGAGTTGAACCACAGTGGATGTTCATTGATATCAAACTTCGATTCGTCTTCCTCAAAGGACGGATTTTGAAGTAAGTTTGCGCCGGCCGTTGCTACATGCATTATGTCGGGTGGGGTTGTATCAACAGTTACCCCATCAGATGATACTAGCGTTGAACGATGTCCTCCAGCATCTACTGCCTGCACTTTTGTGTAATATTTACCTAATGAGACAAAAGTTATAATCTATTTATTAACACATTTCCAAATCGTTAATGATTTACAAAATAAAAATGCAATATTGATGTGCTATCCAATGGAAAATTTCAATCGATAAAATTATGAAAGGGATTGTACAAATGGAAAGGTACTGCTTGAGAACGTTAGGTAAAATGGCAGTACCAGGCTGCAAAGGACTGGTTGTGATCGATACAGTGGTCTGTAGTCCAACATTATGAGATGGAACCACATCACATGTTGGAGTGTCTGGTTCAGTCCCTATACAACAAGTATAGTGGTCTATCCCACTGTGACGGTCATAGAAGCCATGCCATTGTGCGTGAAGTACAGTCGTCTCGTTGGTGTAGTCAACATCATGTAGAACTGGAATAAGTGCCCTGTCCTCATTATAAAAATACTTTTTCTATTTTGAATGGAACACATCGTTATTATTGTATTGTGTTCAATTGATTTTTACATTCCATGGTTTTTCATATCCAAAATATATAAATCAATAATTTTTTCAATTAAATCACAATTGGATTAAAGGAGTATTATCTTTGTTCGGATAGGCACTGGTTATAACTTAAATTATATTTGCACCCCATTAAACCCAAATGTCTGGGAAATTGTCAATTAAAAAGTTTTGTGAGAGACACGTTGTAATTTTGTTCCTGTTTTAAGCTTTTAATTTCATCAATTAATCCCGATAGGCATGCATATCAATTTTAAGAATGGTTTTGAATGTATAGTTACAACAAGAATGCATATCCATATGGTTCAATATTAGTAACTCAAGCTACGTACATCTACCATCAAGTACAATTCCAGGAATTGGAGACTCTATATCTACAGTGAATCCATCTGAGACCTTGGATGTTTCTAATCCAGTGTTTGACACTGCAATAACCGTGGTGTAGTACTTCTGACCAGGTGTCAAAGACAACTCGGTCAGTCGTGCACTAGTTTTAGTCTGCCTCAAAAACTTTAAGGTATCGTCATCTAAAATGATAACCATTAATTGTGAACCAAACAAAAAGGAAAAATGTACAGCTATGGCCATTATTTAAGTATTAAAAATCCAATATCGTTCTACATTGGAAATTTAAATACATGACTGTATGCACTTCTCCATTCCTATAATGGACTGGGGAGCACATAACGATAAATTAATGCACTAAAATGCTCTAAACTGATTGCTGGCACATACATAGTATGTTTGAATCTGATTATAAACAACTCATTTTTACTGAAGATAAATAAATAAAAATCAACGAGAGCTCGTGAATTCTCTAATACAGAGGATTAAATCGTCAAATAGATTGAATTGTTAAACTAATATCACCAGGTTAAGGGGAGAAAGATAGTATACCTTACCTTGTAAAGCAGTTCCGATTCCCAACAGGTAATGAGAAATGCCAGATTCCTCATCAGAAAACACACCAGTCCAACTGACACCAATGCTATCAACATTGCTCGTGAAGTCTTTGTCAAACCTAACGATCGCATCATCACTTTCCTCCACCTTGAACCAACCGAAACGATAATAAAAAACAATAATAGAGCCGAACAGACATTAAAATGTTAAAATAAGGAATGCTCATACGTGATTTACATAAAATAAGGAATGTGTCTTGTACGTTATTTATATGAAAATTACGTACGTGTCTTATACGTGACACCATAGGTGGTGTAATATCAATTGTTATACCATCAGACTGGAACACAGCGTATGTGGAGTCATTATACCACGCTCGTACATAGAATATGTACTTTTGTCCTTGATATAGTCGACCTGAAACCATGCATAAATAAAAAAAAAACTTCGATCTTGCATTAGTTAAACGTGAATTTAATTCTTCAGTATTCAACATTTGACATTTACTATTAATTCATCGTCCATAACAAATGTAAATAAGAAATGCAACTTTTATATTATTTTAGATCGATTACTGCATTAACTTCACGCCATCAACAATGCATATAAAACATTTGCATACTTAAGGTGGGAGTTATAACTGCATGGTTGTAAAATCCAGCTTCAAACCAAATCCGGTCACGAGCTACATCGAATACACCACTTCCAACGTCATACCCATCTAGCCCTGCTGTATATTCGTATCTAAATACAAGAGCAGATATCATATTCAAGGTAAGAGGGAGGAAGGAAATTGATGAAGTACATCATTTAAACATGAACCTCTTTTTGTTTTTATATTCTACATTCGTAGATAACAGACCATGGTTTAGTAGTATTTACCACTAATTTTTACATAATTAAATCAAAACATAGGCAAGAGTACCGAACTGGCGTCTTTCCATTTCTTTCAGACAATGACCACCCTGCAGCCAAAAAGCAATCGGAATGGGTGAAGTCAATATCTTCGAGTATATGATCGGACTTCTCGAAGTAACCAATGGCCTGTGTATCATTTACCACAATGGCAGCGTAATCGCCTAATATAGATAATCAGAACATGTTTTAAGTAGCATTCTAATTCAATCAGCCAACTCTACGGTATACATAACGCATTTGGCGACACATGCACGAATAAATCAAAATATACCAAAATGACGAATTCGGGGTAATACGTTTAAAACATAGTATTTGAAATATTTTTTTCTAAGGTCATTACACTTTTTACCTGCAATCTTGTTTTTAGCCATGACATGGTAAAATGAGAGAAACGACTATTGTGAAAATACAATTTTCGAAACTACTTCCTTTATTAAATGAAGCAACAAAATATTTTGCAGTTAGTACCCTGTTTTGCTTCTGTGCATGTCTTGTTGATATTGTAGTCACATCTTTGATTCTGGGGAGCACATATACAATGTCCCTCACAACTATGTGTAATGCAGCGGCGGGTCAGGACAAGCACACCCTTACCAGGTGAGTTTACAATAACGTCAAATGAATTATGAGCGACTAAACTTGGCAACCCAACCTAAAATGATATTCATATATCAAGCAAGTTTTATCCACTAATGATGAAACGCAGTGGAATTTTCGAAACTAGGCAATGAGGAATGAATGGTGGCTTGCCGTATCAAAATACAATGAATAACAATTAATTGAATTGCCGAAAAAGTATATCTACCCCATTAACCGCCCATATCTTGACAAAGATCTTCTTGGAATCAACCAGCGTTCTGTCCAGAGTGATATCAGCAGATTGTATCACACCTTCCTTATGTCTATGTCCAGTTGTATTGTGGGTTATCATAATAGGACCATCCTGAAATAAAATAAATCATAATTTTAAGTTATTGTTACATTCCATGTTCCAACATGCCTTGTGAATAACACTTGGAAATAATGGCATACGAAGTATTTCATTATGTGAAGGGCATCTTTCAACAAAGAAAGACAACAACATCCATAATCGCAAAATCACAAAATAGCATTCATGAAATTACGGCAGTTTCGTTACTTGCGCCCTTTTCATTCAGTTTGGATTTTCAACTTTTGGGTATTTGATCTTTATCTTAACAACTGTTCCATTTGTTCAATGTACACCTTCACAATATCTTACACAATCTGTCAATTACCTTCCATCTGAAGCTAGCAACTGATGTCCCATTATTATGCTGGATAAGCCCACAGAGCAAACTATTTATCATAACCTTACGTTTAACACATTTGATCAATGATGAATGGATGCATATGTCTGTATCAATGTAAGTAGTACATGTAAACCTGTGATATCCCATTTTTAGATGCCTTGTTCCGTTCAAAATCTCCCTTTTGCATTTGGGCATACATCAAATATTTGCGATGTAGACGAGTTTATAATGCGATCATGATTTATAACTTAACTTAATTATCTACCACTCCATGAGTGATTTTACGTGATTTTAAGTTTGGTCTAACATAAGCAAACGTTAAAGCTACTCTTATTTTTGTAGCTCAATGACAAATTTAAAAACGAAATCTTGGAAGCTTTCGAGTTGGTGAGAACATTTACATATACACACCGGTGTATACTCATGTCCAGCAAACGTCTCCCCAACTGTAACTAAATAATGTGATATTCCAGAGTGGTGGTCCTCAAACCCTAGCCAATGTAGCGAAATATCAGCTCCATTCCAAGTCATGAATCCATCTTCATATCTTCCAACATTTGCAGCATGGTTTGTCCAACTAGCAAAGGTCCCGACACTCGGTCTCGATGAGTCAACCTTAACAAATCATTGGTCACTTTAACATCTAGTCAATTTTAAATTTGTACATTTCTCCATTGTTTGAATTCTTTTTACATTTTCAAACTTTAACTTTAAAATATGAAAAACACTTACCAGTAATTGCTGCGATGTGCTACTAGAGCACATTTGCGCTTTGTTGCAAGCGATGACAGTAGTGTAATATTGCGTACCATCTCGAAGTGTCAAATTACTAAATATATACCCAACACGAGTGCCTACCTAAATTTGAAACACGATAACAAAATTAATTTAATCAATAGGAAGAAATGTCCAGATGAAGTGAAATATTGAATTAATCATGAAATTACATATTTCCAGATCACCTTATAATTAATAGTTAGTATTCTATCGTACTAGAGGTAATTCTTTACCTCAACAGTAGGAATCTCAAGATCCCCATCCATGTGAGCAAAAATGCTAACATATTGTCTTTCAATTGAAGAGATATTGTCATCAAACTTCCATGTAACAGCCAAGGAACTTCTCCAGACCTGATCGAAACGTGTAAATTTCATGCAAATATTGAATAAGTATCAAGAAAAGTAGCAGTGCTCTATTATCAATTTATGTGGTGTAATTCGAACATCATTTTCCCCGTTAAACACTATATATCTAGAGCATCAAACAGAATTAATTTTACAACATATCCATAATATTTCTTACTGCAAATTTTGAACAAGTTTGAAAATACCTGCATATTTTCTTGAATTGATCCATGTTCCAGGTTTATTGAGGCTGGTTCAATAACAGTCGGCGATGTTGTATCTACCCTGAATCCATTACTAGATGCTTCGGCATATAGTCCTAGTCGATATTGATTTTATAAATGTTATATTTACAATTCGTGTTTTAACAACTATTTTGTTTAATTTCAGTACGTTCTCATTTCCACCAAAAACACCTATCTATTGTAGAGCAGTATGTAGAGAGCGTGTATCAAATGTCTCTGCCGGAAAATCGGCGAGCTTTGCATGTAATGTTGGTAATGAATAACTCAACACAACTATGATATATTGTGCATTTTGTATACTACCTTTTGTAAGTACAAGTATTTTCCACATGAGTTTGGTTATATTTCGTTACGTGAATGAAGATGGTTTGCATTTTATCACTTTAAAAAGTTACCTGCTAAATTATATGCCCTTATTGTTACATAAATCGTTTTATTCTCAGGCAAAGGAGTGCTTAGAGGTTTAAATGTAGACTCAGTAAGATGCATTTGTGTTGGGGGAATGATATCATCTGCTCCTACATTAGTACCGACGCGCATTTCATATCTAGATAGTCCACTATGGGCATCGTGAAACCCAACCCAATGAGCAGAGAGTACATCTCTGAAATAAAAAGAAAGGAAACTGTATTTATTTTATATTATATTTCACATGATTTAGACTGTTACAATTAATGCAACATATCTGAGTTTATGTGGATAGAGTTTATGTTGTTTATGTGGATGACGTTTCCCACCTTGATGCTTGAAACTCGATGTCGTCTGCCAAGGTTCCATCCTCAACGACACCAGCAACTGGTGGAGAGCTATCTATCGTGACACCATCTGTTGAACTAGATACACATAGACCAGCCTGGTTACATACAGTGATGGTTGAATAATATTTCTTTCCTTGTGCAAGCTTTAGTGAATCCATACATTCTTCTGAAAGAAAAGTACGATACCAAAAGGTAAAGCATTGTCAACCTTTATCCCTTCACATTAAAAGAAGATGTAGTCATTGATATATTAATTTGTGTTTTGATGATGCAGAAGAAAGAAGTATTACCTTCTTTTAGGCCGACATTATGTTCTGGTACAATGTCATCACAGGTAGGGCAGCTTCCTGCTTTCCAAAGATGTTCAATAAGTTCAGTATGTGGATCTGAAAACCCTTCCCAATGGGAGCACAGTCTGGTAGCATTGGTCTGGTAGTCAATATCTCGATGGTGGATATCCGTCTCTTCGATTGTGCCATCGTATATGTGGCCAACTATGGGAGGAGATGCATCTACTATGAAAGCGTGTGAACTTGTAGTTGTATGCAGCCCGACCCTATTGTACGCCTGGATAACGCAAAAGAAATGTTCTCATTATTAAAAATAATACTTTGGTGTGTCTCTAAATAAGTGTGTTAATACAAAACATATACGAAGATTATAAAATATAGCATGTGAAACACCATTGTACATATACTGTCCTATTACTGATAAACATTTGGTTTTATAATTGTGACTTACTTTGACTGTTACAAAGTACACATGCCCGTCCAACAGTTCAAGATTCTGAGGAATTGGATCTGATTTAGTTGACGTATATTTTGTCTGATATGGACCACTGATATCGGCAAACCCAGGTTCAGATCCAATGAACCAAGTGTAATGCATAATTCCGCTTTCTTCGTCAGCAAATACACCAAACCAACTTAATCGAACAAGTAACGTTTGATCAATGTATGTTAAAAAGTGATTCAACAGCGAAATAAATACAGTACATGTATACTGTCACGTATAGATAGATGTAAGCATCATAAGCATGACCTGAATAAACTTACTCAGCGTGGAATTCTTTGTTGGTTTGTCCAACCAGATTTCTGAGACGAACATGAGCTTTTTGCGTCAACCGTGGTGGGGTGGAATCTATTAAAACAGGTGAACTACAAACATCAGTTGATAGATCCACGTAGTTTATAGCTGAAAGTAACAAGAAAATGAAATATATTCTAGAGCACAACCAACATCCTAAAGTTCAAAAGAGCTTCATGGAGTAGTTTCAATGAATAAATAGTCTTGTTTTATTAATTTAAAAGTACATTCATTACATGTACATTCATTTATCAATCATACTACCTTTTATTGTAACAAAATATTCACGACCATTTGTAAGATTGAGTCCAGTGATAATATGGCGATTTCCAATTCCAATTGTTGTAAATCCGACTACATCAACTCCATACGAGTGCCCACCTAAAATTTTTGAATGGAAAGCAAACGTATACTAATATGAAATGTAATTGCAATTTTATAATTTTATTCATCATATCTATAATAAACTATAATGATGGACTGTGATTGGTCAGATCACGTCACATGACCAGTTTACTATTCGGTCTAACACATTTAGAGTCCCGGATGTCCCAAGTGATATTACAGATTTTAAGCTTCCGCTGTTTTTCAGTTCATAATCCTGAACGGAAAGTACATTCAATCAGTTTAGGCATGTAAGGGTTTTAGTCTACTTCAGATACCCGTTTAGTTTCAGACTCTCGTGTTTAGAACGTGGAATTTTAAATTTCATGTTGCCGTCAACGGGATCCATTATACACATTAAATACTATGTTGGCGATTTTTCATTCCGATGCACAGTATGATTCATTCTTTAGAAGGTAATGTATGCCATATATGTTTTAGCTCCAAATATCTTAGGAAATGAGCTTGTTTGAAACCTGGAGTTTGAAATGTGTATCAGAAAGCCAGCTCAAGGCCTATTACATGCCATGGTGTCAAGGCTGCCGTTGAAACTAATCATAACACCGGAGCTCAACGGGTAACGTATTTATGCGAGAAAACTACATGCAATGTATATGAGCGATTGATAGGTTATACGTTCCCAGTTCAATTTTATTTCCAAGCTTAAACTTCCTAATGTTAAAGTACCCGGATGAGCAATGTGATATTCCATCTCTGTTTTATTCTAAAAATATGTTTTGTTTCATCGATAAAACTAAAAATGCTTGATTGTTAGATCGGTAAATAAAACATGTTAAATGGAAGGCGATATCAATCAATCAAATATGCGTGATATTTTTTCCTTTGGGGATATTTCGATATATCACACTCTCCTAAATGTGATAATGCTCTAACATCCTATACTTACCAACCGCAAACTGGTAGTATTTAATGCCTGAATGTCGTTCGTCAGTTGAAGATGTTACATCATCTGTATCTGAGAATTGTGACCAGGAAACAGATATTAGACTTCTGGATGTCTGAAAACGTAAAAATGTCGACAATATCAAACAATTCTTTTAAATATAATATCAAAATTAAAGCTTCATAATTTTTCACTGCAGTTTTCATAAATAAATACCTGGTATCCCTGTGTACCAAGTGGATGTTTGTAGGCGTGTATATATACGCTCCCTGGGTCTGGTGGAGTCCAGTCTATTTTGACACCATCGCTACATGCTTTCATTTCAGGATGATGTTCCTCAAATCGTTCGTGATTAAGGACCGTCTCATTTGCAAATACACAAACAAAGTAAGTTTTTCCATGATAGAGAGTTAGGTTGTTGGCATTAACATACTCGTCTTCTGTTTCTCCACATGTTATAGCATCACGCATTTCACATAGTTTGATTGGAATAGCTTCGACATCTAATGTTCCCGTTGGTGGTTGTACAACTGCCCAGCTATATTTCCCATGGCGTAAGGATGGCCACACTGCTGATATTGTATCTCTACTAGACGAGTAATCGACATCGTCGTGCTCCAAACGCTGATTTTTGATCCAGGTGATAGGCCCTATCATTTCATAATTGTTAGTTTGTAGTTTTTAGTGAAATGGTGCGAGAAATCTCGGAAATATCATATCATTCTTACGTGGTGGCGGGGGGGGTACAAATTGAAAAAACGTATGCATACCAATCCACAATGTGTATATTGGTCTAAGCACCACGGTTAAAGATTAACAAGGTTATCAAAACCAATATAATGTGTGTATGTATGATAAACTTACCTTTTACATCGAATACAATAGTTTCAAGTATTTTATTTGTGGTTATGTCGCTGCAAGCCACAACTGCCTTACATGTTGTTGATGATAGTCCAGCAAAAGTCCATCCACGGACACAGAAGTGCCAACATTTATTTATTTTGTTTGAATCAAGCAGGTAAATTTTTACATTCAATGTAATAGAACCATTTATAGAATAGGTGTTGACTCTTTCCCAAGGCTTTGCAATGCCACTAGCAGAGTTATCCAAAGATAAGGTCCATTCGTAAAAGTCCATAACAGAATGACCACTGGAAGAATTGGACTTAAATTCATCAAATACAACTGTAACATTGCTTCCGTCTTTAGAACTATTGATATTCATTGCACCAGTTATTGGTGGCTGATTATGTATTGTTACACCATTAGTTGAACGTGGGAGAAAGCAGGATGCAGGTGTACAACACTTAACAACAGTTCTGTATGTGGATCCAGATGACAACTCTAAGTTGGTTAAAGTGAGGTTTTCACCAATAGGACGGATGTCAGTGTACGGACACTCCGGTATCCATGCCATTGTATCTTGAATTACAATATTAGAATATGGGATGCAAGCAAGAACAAAGTATTAAGGAGTTAAGATGACTATGCCCTTGGACTTAAAAGTAATACTGCGTATGTATGCACATTGGACAAATGTTAGAACATATGTTATATAATGATTACGCAATTTTACATCAACTAAATGTAAATAAATATCATAATTTATTCCATAGTTATCATGCTATTCATAGGATAACATGTCAAAATAAAAACGGTATTTTTGTAATCAGTGGTAAAATTTGATATTTTTGACAAATTTTCACTTAACCATAGCATACGGTGTTTTTTAAGCCATGGCATACGACGATTCTGATTTTGACTTTAACTATGTAATACTCGTGATATGATTTTAATCCACTCATGGATATTGATATCTGCACTCTCGCTACGCTCGCTCGTGCAGATATCATATCCTTTCGTGGATAAAAATCATATCACTCATAAATCATAGGATATCCTCTATTTATGCAATGACCTTTTCATGAAGACATACGTTCTTGTTCTATTATTGTGCCACCACTCACCTTCGTTATATCGTTCAATTCTGTAGAATCCATGACTTATGAAAGCCTTATACGTCTCTGGAATCTTCCAATGAGCTGAGAGATCTGTAACGCTGGCTTGGAATTGAATATCATTCCTGCATGGGAACTAAAACAAATTACATATCTTTGAAGATACCATAACATATTAATTATGAATGAATTGCAATTCACACATAGCTTGACAATGTGTGTCCGATTCCAGCCAATCCAAACACAGAAGATCGTATAACTGCAGTGCATTCAACCAATCACCGCATCCAAGGTCATTCTTCAAGTGGTTATAATGGTGACAACTTGACAGATTAAAATCGATACTTTTCCAACTTGACCTTGCAAAAGGTTTATTGAAAATAATATTACTAAATTACAGATTTCGTATCTTAAAGTGACATGGTAAAAAAAAATTTTGCAATGTCGGAAAAGAGTTTAAGCCAGGGACTCAATGTATCGTAAAATGATCATTTCTTTCAGGCGTTGTTTCCTTAAATTAACACTCGATGTTGTGCATCCCGTGCACATTTTTGAAAGCAACCCCTTAAAGGGCTTAACTCCTTAACCATCCCATTTTGGCGAATATTAATGCGCTGGTACTGCTTTCCTGCTTTATTTTAAATTGCATTTTTTAAGGTTAAGGTAAACTCATGAATTCTTTCAATTATGACACTTCAAGAATAAACGAGCTCCAGTCCACCTGCAGAGCCAACGAGGTTACCAATATTTCTTGGTTCCCAGTTCGTTTCTCGATTCAGACAAAAAAAATAATGCACTCACCATTATGATCTCCCCATGAAAAAAATAAGTCATCTGATTTTTCAAAACGAGTATACGCACACTAGTATCTTGTTAACCTATATTCAGGACTGTATTGATGTATTCGCTGGTGATCCTCTCGATTACGCTGGTTATCGAAACGGTTCGTTTCTGTAACAAAATGTCGGAACGTCGAAGGTGCGATTTTTCTTTTTTCCTGTTTCACGCATTGTAGGCAGAATCCCCACGACGTTTTTTCTCACAAATGTATATCAGTATCATATGTTTTAGACCACTTGAGTTACATAAACGGTATGGGTTAAAAGTGCAGATCTTAACTGTTTTTCGAAATACCGTTTAAGTAACTTAAGTGAGGAATGAAATCGATGATTCTGTTGTCTTCTGAACTATTTGTTCGCAAATATGTACATTTACTTAAACATATGATACTGATACACGTTTGTAATAATGTCGTGGGAATTCTCCCCACAACGTGTGAAATATGGAAAAAAGAAAAAATCATACCTTCGACGTTCCGACATTTTGTTACGGAAAATGATGAAAAAATGTACAATCTTTTATTTTAAAGTTAGACGTGAATCGATTGCAAACTTCATATACGCACATTTGATGAGATAACTTAGCTATTTGTGTCACATTGTCAAATTATCAACTTTGCAATCGATATAGGTCATAGTGTATTTTTGGTATTTTATGATAAAGAATGGAAAGCAATGGCCTCTTATGGGATACGCTGATATCCCTGTGTTAAGTCAATGATGCACAGCCTCTATCTCAGCCTATAGTGCCCAAGCACTTTAATATTTTTCAAAGAATTATATGACATTCTGTTCTTGATGCTACACCTAATTTTAATGCACCTCTTCCTTTGTTTGTGCGTAATATAATTCTGGTCTGAATATACCAGTTAGGTTTTGTTGGCCATCATAGGTTGTAAAAAATGCAATGCATTATTAAATCGTGTGATTTGATTGGCTGATTCAGTACCATGTAATCGGAAATATATTAGCGTATTTCACAGCTCCCTGAATTATTGGAATATAAAAGACGTACTGCCCGGCGTATTGGCTGCCCGGGGATTCTGACGACTGCACTGGACGAAAATAAAAGTGTACTTTATAATGCTACTTGTACGTAATTATGTTGATTGATGAGTTTATGATACATTTATTGATTCAAATAAATGTTCACGGTTTAAAACAAATATTCTATATTTCTTTAATATGCAAAATGATCGTAGACAATGTCTTGAAATAACAAAAGAAATATTTCATTCTATGTTGGGGCAAAACCCGTTACACTTTCAATGATTGCAACATATATTACCCTTACCTTCAGTCGATCGGTGCTCTCGTCAGGACATCCCAATCCATCATGGATATCAACATTGATTGTTCTATTCTGTGCCACAATTGTCACACCATCTGACGTGGAATTTACAGAACCAGTTGATGACTGCGCGATCACCGTGGTGTAATACGTCTGTATAACAAAGAATCAGTTATCATTACAATGAAACTCAATTTAAATTAATGCATGTTTCAATAATGAATCAAAAGTAAAGACCTAAAATTCTTGACTCATAATTCAACATACCTCGTGTGTTTTTAAGTCAAGTTGTGTTGCTTCATACTGCGTCCCATCCACATCTGTAAAGGAAAAGACGTCATCTTGTCCTTTTAATGTACCTATCCCCATCTTATATGTTACTTTGAGATGCGGGTGGATAAATCCACTCCATTTTCCCCGGATGGATGAAGAAGTAAGTTGATAATCTACATCGTTATCATTCATTAACTGAAATAAATGGGAACAAGATCCTCAAACTAAGACTTTTAAAACAGAAATGCGATTTTATGAAATACGAATATTAATTGGATATCAAATTATAGATGTAACAGGATCTTAAGAGGTTCTGGACAAATCATTTGATTCTGGACTTGTCATATTTTTTTTTCAACGAAATCACATCCAAGGGTTGAATTTTTATTAGCTATTTAGAGAGTGAGTCCTGCCTAGTATTAATTTCAATAAAAAAGTTAAAATAGAACCCTATTTGAGAGTCAATCTAATACTTACATTACATTGATAAATTAAGGCAAATCCTCAAATATTTTTAAAGTGCATTTTTTTATGAAATATTATCCAGCAAGTATTTAAATGAATCGGTCTTATTTAAATACAAATCATAACATGATATTTTTCATGAAACATTTTTCAATGAAATTCAATTGAAGGGTCAAGATAAAACGAGCTAATTTAGGTGAAAACCCTTACATGATGATGTGTTTTCATAACTTCTTTCATAAAATTCCATCAAGGGGTGAAGATAAAATGATCGAATTTAAGTGATTTAAGGATCACGAGAATATGTTTTCTTTGATATTTTCTATGAAATCCCATCCAATGGTCAAGGTAAAATTTTGATTTTGATTTTGATTTGGTCACGTGTTCGAAAGATCCATATAAGGCCCATAGAACCATATAGGAACGTCATTTTGAATGTCACGTGATAGATCCATATAAGGCTTTTAGAACCATTTATGGAAAGATGAGGGGAAGCCCCTGACACCTGTTTCACGATTTTTATGCACTTCATTATTGTACCGAAGTTTGCCGATTCGATTCGTCGTATTTCGGAATCCTGGTGACAATTTTATACTCCATTGCAGTATTTTTGACCTACTTCTTATGACGGAAATTCCCGAACCTTGTTCGGATTAATCCGGATTTTCTGACCTACCTTATCTACCGAGATTTCACGAGTTAACATTCGTCTCATTCCGGAATCCTGGTGACAATTTTATATTCCATTGGAGTATTTTTGATCTACTTTTTCTGGATTTTGCCCTACTTATTATATCTTGACAACAAGCAAATCAAAAAGTTCGACATGAACGGGTCTCGATCAACTAACCTAGACTATGGAAGCCAGGCACGCTAACCATTAGGCCAACGAGCTACCGATATGAAAGAACAAAAGTATTATATATTTATACCGAGCGTCAATTCAAAATGATCCTCACTTTTGTCTCCACTTAAATACGACTCGTCAGTTGTATCCAGAATAGTAGAACGCCTATGGCGCTAGTGAATAACCAAGTCCCAGGTGAGTGGTTCGTATCCCTCCGTGATATACTATTTTTGTTTTATTAAATACGACAGAAAGGAACAAGGTGTAGGTTGAAAACAAGACGTTAGTTTGTTTCAAAACAGTTTGGAAACATTAATCTCTGATAATTTAAGGTTTTCCACTCCTGAAGGGCCTCTAGATCTATGAAATTCAATAATCCACTCAGTAAAAATACGATTTCTCTGCAACCTGATGTCTAATCAAGATCATTCAAATATATATGTGTTCCTGACACGTTTGGGCGTCCGGGAATAAAATTGCTTGTGAAAACTACAGGTATTTACAAAAGTGTTCCAGAGACCCTTATCTACTTGGCTAAGGTTTTATTTGAAGATACATTGCCTTATTAGCAGGTAGAGGGGCATACAGAACACAGAAGCAAATGCTATGTTGAAAATTTTCTATATTTCAATTTGAACCTGTGTTTACATGTCACGTAGGCCAGTGTTTTATATGGGGATTATATGTACTTTCCTTGTTTACATGAACGTAAATCATTACATGAAATCTGCATTCTTCTGGGTTTAATCTGGGTTTGTACTGTCTTATTGGGGCTTTTCGACTTTAAAACAAACCCTACCTAAATGGATTGTGTCTCGGGAACGTTTTTGTAAATAGTTATTATAAACAATTCTGAAAGAATATCACATATTTTTGTCTTCCCGATTTCAGTCATGAATTACGTCAATTTCTCGTGCAAACATTGGGTAGACGTTGTCATAACCGGATGCCCGAACGTGTCAGGAACATATAGATACTCGAATGATGTTGATTGAACATCAGGGTTGAGAGAAATCGTAATTTTACTGAGTGGCTTCACGAAAAAATAAGCAGCACTTTAGGCCACCTAAATACAACTCGTCAGTTGTATCCAGTTGGAATCCCAGCGTAATGTTTTTAACTATATGGTTGTGCTTTGATTTTACGCTGAAAACATTTATAACTACGTCAACTTTATATTAAAACATTTATTATCTTTTCAGTTGTATTAAAATGTAAAATATGATATATGTCAGCTTATTGCTTTCTGGAGAACAGTCAAGGTTTAAATTTGGTACAATGAATGGGACACTCATGTAAATCGACATGGTTATAACATTGAACTCAATGCAGTAAATTTATTCTATGAATCACAGCGGGATTGGTTTCATTTTATATGATTGCCAACTCTGGCTGTTTTTTGTAAATGCTTTTGACCGCTGTAAATGTGAAAATGATACAGTATTATTCAATTGTTTTATGTCTTGGTCACATTTGCTCCGATTTTCACTCCGGCGCCCGGCCGATTGAGTATTGTGTTCAGAAATGTATTCAATTTTGAACAAAATACTCGCAGCAAATGTGATCCAGGCATTACACAGCGGTATTTCGAACATACTATTGTTGCTTAACCACGACATAGCCAATTTTAAAATCATACTCCTTATTTAAATCCAAGTAAACGATCAATGTCTAGGTATTTGGCGTTTGATGATACTATGGCCCTTGGCGAATTATGATTAGATGAACCGAGGTCAACATTAATGTTTCTTGTACAAGGTCATCCCAAGGTCTAAGATAAATATTTAGGTATTTTACGTTTCAAGACCTTTGGACAAATTCGATTCAACGATGTATTAAAGTTAAAATGTATACAGAGATAAAATAGGTTATCTCCTATCGTTTCCTTGTGTATACGTTTATGTCTCTGCGTAATAACGCAGATGCGAGCAGGTAGTTACCCATCTCACCACAAGGTGGCTCGTTCGGGTCAGATAGCATGGCGGGTATGGTAGAAAGTTCCCTTTAACTTAAAGTACATCTGTTTTCGTGGTTCAATTTTCATATCACCCTTAAAATGTATCTAATAGCAATGCAATTAAAATATGTCCAGTGAACGAAAATGCAATACAAGAATAGATATTTCACTTTTTGTGATTTTGTAACAATGGGGTTATTTTTTGTATATGTAACATGGTCATTTTCACATTTTATATTATTACTGTTCATATTAATCAATCCCTATTCATCTCAATATAACAGGTCCCTAAGTAGGTTGTTTGCAGTTTTACTCTTTTAATACCATGTTCACTTTTCACCTTGAGTTATTCAACTATGCAAACTGTGTCAGTTTTATATATCTATTGTTCCCCTATATGGTCTTTCTCACTCACATGTAGCTGAGTTTGCATTGGGTGTTGGCTTGTCAGTAGTTGCTGTAAGAGTTCATGTTGTACATTACAGAGCATTGTATTTTAAACATTGAAGTTTGAAATATACTATTTTATATATATTTTAATTTGAAGTTCGAGTTATTTTATTGCCACCCACGGGCCTTCCACACGCCCATTTACATATAACGCTTTGAAACAACTTTAAAAAGTGAGCAATGTCAGTGTTGTGATAATAGAGAATTTTCGTTATAAGTTGTTTCAAAAACTTATACGTATACTTATAGTTTAAAGGGTCTTGTCGAACTAAAATCAATTCAAATTGATTTTCATAATCTGTACCAAGTGGGGCATAACTATTCCCGATATAGTCAAGCTTCATCATCAACTAGGGACTTAGTTCAACGTCGTTAAACTCAATAACGGCGTTATTTATTATGAAGAATTTTCTTGGGGCCATTATTGAGTTTAACCTCTTTACTATTCTTTCCATTGATGCAAGTTTTGGATCCACCGAAACCATTTTTCCGCGATAACATGCAACTGATACTTGACAACAATATAAAAACACATAACATCAAGCGATTCAACACAATATTATTGTATTAAATGGTCATTTATACAAGTAAAATGAGGTTAAACTTACCAATCTCTAAAATGACATTTCCGCATGTCCGGCATTGTGTCTGTTCGTCCCGGGTTAAAATTTAAACTATTGAAACGAAATTGTTGTCAAATAGATTGATAATTATCACGCGATTACTCGGGATAAAATAACCATTTTTGAGGATAGCAGGTATCTTTGATTGATTTATATAGCGCTTGTATACACACAAAATCGTTATTAATTGCAAACCTACTGTTCGTTGATGCAGTGTCGCAATGACGGTTAATTCCTGATACGATTTGCAATTTCGATGTTACCGGAGCTGACCGATATTTTCGTAAAATTCCAAACCTGTCTCCAATATTTTCGTAATTATGCATCAATATGGTCTAAGGGGGGTACGGGATGGTGTGTATGTATTTATAAGGTATGTATGCATGCTTGAATCACATTCTTTATGTAATATTACCATGTTTTCGGAGCTTAATTAGTTCCGCATGTCGAAACCTGCTGAACGATTAAATGATCGCAACAAGGGCAAAATCATCATGGAAGTTAGACCTACAATCAAATTTTTTATTCTGTCAATCAGTTCATATGGTTAGAATAAGGAAAGAATGTGATGTAACCACGTGTCTACTTACTAGCTTGTTCTATGTCATCCATCGGACTAGGTTACATCGTGGAACGCAGCCGAACAGGACGCTGAAGGCAACAGCATATCTATCTTGATCTTAGCCGAATTTTTGGAAATTTAGATCGTCCATTTTGCAAGCTCACGTGACTGACACGTGACACATGTCTGATCACGTGACTAGTTACTGTATCGATCATGTGACTTAATCACGTGTCAATGACGTGTCACCCAATCATGTCTTCAAGGAAATCGGAAGTAAATATTTTGGAAAATGTTTTCCGAGCATTTGCTACTGATTATAGAAGGCCCAATTACGCAACGAACGAAACTGCTAAATTGTTTTCGTGCCTAACATGCGCAGTACGCAATGAAAGAAACTGCTAAATTGTATTTTTAGAGTTGTTTATTGATCTATTGATTCATAAAGACCTGTAATGATGCATTCAAATAAGACCGCCTCCTAAATAAAAACAGTACACATAAGGTGGTGAAAAAACAACGAACTAAAGTTGAAAGATCGCAACGTTCGCTACTTTGTTCAATTCCGGAAATCTCCAAGGGGCTGCAAATGGGAAATTATTTAGATTTAGATTTTATAACCTCAGAATACTGGCTTCATTGTCGTGTTTGGCTGCGTTCCACGATGTAACCTAGTCCGATGGATGACATAGAACAAGCTAGTAAGTAGACACGTGGTTACATCACATTCTTTCCTTATTCTAACCATATGAACTGATTGACAGAATAAAAAATTTGATTGTAGCCGGGGCCATAAGACATGTCAGATAAGAAACGAGGCCCAGGCTAGGTCTAATGTTGTTGGACTACTAGGGACTGCGAATACAATGTCCTTTGCTAGTGTCAATTATGAACACGATAAACTAAATTCTAGTTGACGGGTCCTTGTAGTGTACGATAAACAAGACCCTTTAAAGTGAATCACTACACGAACGAGTCGTTCATTTCAAAGTTCTCATGAAATTATAAGGTCAATTTTTAAGTTTTTACGTATAAAAGGGCCTTTATACGCAGATTATAAACTTACAGAGTTGGATCTCCGCATAGTATATGTGTGGACCTACTGACCAGAATGGCTTATTAAAATTAATCGGCTGAATAGGCATAGTATCTAATCAAATAGCTCGACTCATTCATTAGCTGAACTAATTCTCCCTTCGTTATTTCTACAAGGTGATTCAAAACGATCATCTACAAAAAATATATTTGAGAGTAGATAAATCTGTAAAACCCGTGTGCTATATCAGCCTATTTGATTCTAGAAAACACATATGACACAACTAAACATGCTTTACATCAAGGGGGTACGGATGGTATGCCATTGGCCCTTTTTATTACCGTCCTAGGAGATATTTCCCGACGAATTAGGAAATTATGAAACACCTTGTTTATTGGGTTTATAAGTATAAGTATACGTATAAGTTTTTAAAAAACTTATAACGAAAATTCTCTAATAACGCCCCTCATACCTATTTATTACAGGTCGTGTAGACCATTGTTGCCTGATTTATAGCAAAAACATTGACTTTTGCACGTTGATGATGATGATGATGATGCGCCTTTTATAATAGATCTCATATCTTAGAAGCGTATCAGTTCAAAAAGTACTAGAAGACCTTACATATTTTGCCATGCACTGCGCCTATTCATTTGGCAATTCAGTTGTAAATTTTATCTTGAAAAAAATAAATCTTCCAAATTTGTTGAGTTTTCTTGCAGAAATCGCCTACCCCCCCCCCTCCATCCATTTTGTATGATCACAAGGCGTGATTTAAGCTGCTGATATTCTTCTTTAAATCGGATTTTCAAAATCTATAAGTTGGACTCCCTTTATAGAAGCTTTGAACTGAATTTGCACTGCTTAATGCTGAAATTTTATTGTTTATCCATACATTTTAAGAAAAAATGTATAAAAAAAGATGTTAAAGCCAAATGTTGCCCTAAAAATTCAGAAAATGTAAAAAATTTCGAATTTTCTATGTACAGGCCTTGTTGCCCCTTTAAGAAGCTTAATATGTAAATTATCTAATCAAACACTTCGTCCACCATTTTGAAACACTAATCAATCCAATCTGTGCTAGCGATTCATAGGGCGAGCCAGTGGGATATTTCCAGGGTTCGTACACACCTGGAAATGTCAGGGAAATTGACTTGATTTTCCAAGTGCTGGAAATGTCAGGTAATTTTAAAATTAGGTCAAAAGGGCCAAAGATGACCGGGAATTTTGAAACGGTAGACATGTCAGGGAAATGTCAGGGAAATTTGTATCAGTGTTGAAAAAATAATGTTCCAGAGATTAATGTTTCCAAACTGTTTTGAAACAAACTAACGTCTTGTTTTCAACCTACACCTTGCTCCTTTCTGTCGTATTTAATAAAACAAAAATAGTATATCACGGAGGGATACGAACCACTCACCTGGGACTTTGTTATTCACTAGCGCCATAGGCGTTCTACTATTCTGGATACAACTGTGGTCGTATTTAAGTGGAGACAAAAGTGAGGATCATTTTGAATTGACGCTCGGTATAAATATTTAATACTTTTGTTCTTTCATATCGGTAGCTCGTTGGCCTAATGGTTAGCGTGCCTGGCTTCCATAGTCTAGGTTAGTTGATCGAGACCCGTTCATGTCGAACTTTTTGATT
Source organism: Owenia fusiformis (assembly GCA_903813345.2). Taxonomy (NCBI): domain Eukaryota; kingdom Metazoa; phylum Annelida; class Polychaeta; order Sabellida; family Oweniidae; genus Owenia; species Owenia fusiformis. Next base: position 12,972,215 of record CAIIXF020000005.1, on the reverse strand, counting down.
TGCTTGTTGTCAAGATATAATAAGTAGGGCAAAATCCAGAAAAAGTAGATCAAAAATACTCCAATGGAGTATAAAATTGTCACCAGGATTCCGGAATGAGACGAATGTTAACTCGTGAAATCTCGGTAGATAAGGTAGGTCAGAAAATCCGGATTAATCCGAACAAGGTTCGGGAATTTCCGTCATAAGAAGTAGGTCAAAAATACTCCAATGGAGTATAAAATTGTCACCAGGATTCCGAAATACGACGAATCGAATCGGCAAACTTCGGTACAATAATGAAGTGCATAAAAATCGTGAAACAGGTGTCAGGGGCTTCCCCTCATCTTTCCATAAATGGTTCTAAAAGCCTTATATGGATCTATCACGTGACATTCAAAATGACGTTCCTATATGGTTCAATGGGCCTTATATGGATCTTTCGAACACGTGACCAAATCAAAATCAAAATCAAAATTTTACCTTGACCATTGGATGGGATTTCATAGAAAATATCAAAGAAAACATATTCTCGTGATCCTTAAATCACTTAAATTCGATCATTTTATCTTCACCCCTTGATGGAATTTTATGAAAGAAGTTATGAAAACACATCATCATGTAAGGGTTTTCACCTAAATTAGCTCGTTTTATCTTGACCCTTCAATTGAATTTCATTGAAAAAGGTTTCATGAAAAATATCATGTTATGATTTGTATTTAAATAAGACCGTTTCATTTAAATACTTGCTGGATAATATTTCATTAAAAAACGCACTTTAAAAATATTTCAGGATTTGCCTTAATTTATCAATGTAATGTAAGCATTAGATTGACTCTCAAATAGGGATCTATTTTACTTTTTTTATTGAAATTAATACTAGGCAGGACTCACTCTCTAAATAGCTAATAAAAATTCAACCCTTGGATGTGATTTCGTTGAAAAAAAAATATGACAAGTCCAGAATCAAATGATTTGTCCAGAACCTCTTAAGATCCTGTTATGAAAACAACTCTCTTAACCTGCTCATTGTAATATATTGTATACCTCATTTTCCACTTCTCTGTGTGGCAGGATATCTTTTACAATCCCAACATACGGCAAAGTTGTGTAATGTACGTATGGTTCCGACGAGGCAATTGTTGACAAACCAGCTGCATTGGTTACTTTAATGGACGCTACCAGTGCTTGCGGATGGGCAGAGTGAATATTCAACTTAGTAAGAAGAACTGCTGTGCAGTTATTGTAGGACACATTACAGGAACCCCCGGCCGTAAGTTGAGAAAAGCCAAGCATGTCTTTGTGGTAACTGTCTTGTCCTACAACGATAATGATATTATGCATGATTAACTATAAATGAATGATGAGGGGTGCACATAGTATGTTATGCTATTGTATGATCAACTATTGCTTTAAAATATGTTTCAAAGAAAAATACGGTTTTACCAATGGCGATCAAATACTGCAATTTCTCTGCATCTTCAGCATCATATACTTTGGAAGAATCCCAATCCACTCGTAAATATTCCCTTTCTACATACACTTTTATTTCACTTTCAAATTTGGGTGCAGTGACATCAATGATCAAGGGCCCAAATACCTATAAAGTTCATTAAATAGATTAATTCACATGTTTTCTAACACAGAAGAATCTGGTTTGTTCCATATTGGAATGCCTTGAAGTTTCAACAACACTGGTCTTACCTTTGATGTTGTCATCCTGGCCCTGTTCGTTGCTTTAATTATAATCCAGATCAACTGACCCTCAGATAGTGGTGGATGATAGAGGTTCCATGACGGTCTCTGGTTCGTCGATTTAAATGGCATTATGTCAGGGGCAAGTGGCGAATCTGTGCTGCTTAATCCTAGCTCAAAGTCAAATATTTCCGATTCAACATCAAATCCTGTCCAGTTCACATTTAGCTACAAAATGCACACAGGATGATGCATTGGGGAAGTTAAGTAAATGTACCATAGAAGTTTCAAATATGACATTAAAATTAGAATAAGTACAACTACAAAATAATACAAATACAATAGAATAGAATACGTTGAATAAAGTATTAGATTAAACTATTTATAATATTTATGGTAGATGGGCATTTTTAATTTAAGCAATGAAATGATTAACCTGTCTTTCCTGTGTCAGATAGAGGCGGTTTATGAATGCACCATTCTCACACCCTATGCTGTACTCACTATATTTGGTTTCAGCGAATACACTTATATCGGGGACCTCTACTTCTCTAAAACTAGAAACCACATGCATGCACGGATTTATCATCAATATAAGACCCTACAACTGCACATCATCATTTACTATTCTCATAAAACGTATTACCTGCAACGTGATTCATTCAATCGTTGTTTATAGCCATGCCGTGTTATGAGCCATGTAGAATTGCCATGTCTTACAACCCCAGGTCTAGTGTGTATATGGTCAACAATGATGGAATGTACATCTGGAGGAGTAATGTCTATCGTGACACCATCTGAGCAAACAGGTTCGGAAGGTTCCATTGCACCATTGAAGGCAACCACAGTGCAAAAATATTTTCCAGGTCCAGAAGCAGTCGTACTCACTTCAGTTAAAGTTGTATTCTCTACCTGTTTAAAGGAACACAAGGATATAAAACAATTCAAAGTCTTCATTGACATGCATGGAAGTATGCTAAACACGCTAGATTTTTTAAACATACTTACCATTGACGTTTTATTGATGCCAGTGAAGGCATCTGCTTCAAGGCAGCTATTACTAAACCCATATCTGTAAAACATGATGCCACTTTCTCTGTCGAAGAACTGAGACCAATGCGCATGTAATGTATAATCCTGCTGGAAATCAACTTCCACACTACCAGAACGTCCATCGTGTACAACACCAGGGTGGGGTGGAGATGTGTCGATTGTAATCTAAATAAAAAAGCGATGGCATGCATATAAGTGACAAAAGGAAACGATGCACATGTACTTTATATTTAACAGAAAATCAAGTCTCGTGCGCAATATGCATCCGGACTAATGATGATAATTAGTTAACTCACTTTTAGAGTAAGAGTTGTGACTAGTCGAGCAACGTTGGTGACCGTTATTATCAGGAAATAGTCGTGTTCGTGTGTCCCTCCAGGCTTAGAAAAGTCATTTCGATCTGGTTTGATATCATACTGTATTCCATAGCATTGTCCTGCTGGTACACAATAACTTGATGCATCCTGTGTAGTGTTGTCTATCTTTATTACATGTGTATGCCCCTCTCCTAGTGTCTCTTCAATATCGGTATAGTTGTCATATAGTTTCCAATGTACATTGTAAAGCCCGCTGTGAATATCGAATGCTTTGAACCGGAATCTAAAATGTATTTTAGCTCAGAGTGTTTAAAAAATAAAGGTACAGTAGTATGCGCAATTTGTATGTTTGTATAAGCGAGATTACAAATCAGGTGTCAAATAAAAAATCAAGCGTACACTGAATTCAAAACTGGTACAATGACCCAAAATGAAGACAGACAAAGGTATAGTTTTAGATTCTATCTTATTCTTAGTATTTTAGAATCACTGCCCTTTCTGTACAACATTATTCACGCAATCTATATGAATATGTATGCGCAAGTCGCAATCGGAAAGTATAAAATAATGGTTTCAGAACACAGCAAGAAAAATAAGACATATATTAAGAGCACATTAGTCATTTTATTCATCCCGAAGTCATTACAATACGTGTTGAAGAATAAATTTAAAAGTGATAGCCAACACTCATAAAATAAAAAACTTACTTTATGACATACTTACCGCATCTCATAAAGATCTCTCACATTGTGGACTGCAAGTTGTTCTCTGTCATTATCAACAAGCCAGATGTCCTCTATGACTGGTGGTGATGAGTCAAAATGAACACATACGCTATCGTTAACATAAGTTCCCATCACATCTATGGCTCTTACCCAGAGTCGTACTGTGTCACCATCTTCTCTCGGTATGTCTAACCGTTGGCCTTGATCGAGTACATTGTCTGTAGGATTCCAGTTGTCTTCGGGCATTGTCGTTATGTTTCTTCCCCCACTGTGGTCTTTGAGGAAAGTGTAGTTAAATCTTACTATTGCATTAGCATTTTGAATTTCCGACCGTGTTCTCTCGCCTTCATCAAAGTCATCATATTCAGGCAGAATTTCTCTTTCCTGGTAATTATCTACTGCTCCAAGAATCTTATTCATATGGTGATAACGGTTTATAAACCTATCAGTCCATTCAAATACTACACTCTCGCCTTTTCCACTTTCATCCTGTAAGTTATGCTGCCAGTGACACATTTTATTTGATGTAGAGTTACCTGATGTAAAATTCTGAGAAGCAGATATCGGTTTTAATGGTTTATGTTGTACTGTATCTACAACAGAGTTGTTGTCATAAATGAACAGTCGTCTAGCTGTCTCTACATTACCGCTAGATCCACCATGACCTGTGTTATCTACTGCTGTGAGAACAATTGAGTATGTACCAGCTATCTCAGGTGTAAAACTTGGAATTGGATCTCCCAATGTCCACTTCTGAAAAGTTTTCTTGGCCGGATGGTTTTCTCTGAGACTGCTGCGATTTTGTTGAGTCAAATAAATATCAATGTCGTACTCCCTTATTCCAGAAAGATCGTCTTTCCATCCAGTCCAGCTAATGTTAACACCGACCTTCAAGACAAAATCAAAAGACATTTGATTAGAATTCCGTTGTCATTAATTGAGAAAACATTATTAAAATTAGTTTGTCCATCAGCTTCGTGTATCCCAGTGCGTTATTCCAAAATCTGTAATCAGTTATCCCAACCCCAAATTAACCCAGTTCATTTCACCCAATTCCCTTTTCAACTGAACCCTTATTTCATAATTACTCTTAGTTATTGATTTTTTAAAGATATTGTTAATTATCTCATTTATTATAATTTTGAATATTTAAACAGATAATAACTAATAATCCTTTATTCCCTAATTAATTAATTTACTAATTTCTGATCAACATTTACCTTTCTTATGTCTTTGCCGAATTCCATTAAAGCATCGCTACAAGATGATGTACTTGAACAATGATAGGGATTGACAGTATCAAATATAAACAGGGCGTCGTTGTTCCTCGAATTACCACTGTAATATTTTCTTTGAGTTTCATTTACCGAAGGTTCAGGATTGAAATAACCAAGGTACCCGCCATTTGTCGCAGAAACTGTGAATTGTACCCTAGTAATAAATCAAGCATTGGTGTATTATACATTAATATTCATATCAAACAAGCATCAAATATGAATTTACAAATAATAATCCTGGTTTCTAATACGATTACACCATCCCGATCGAAAAATCAAAATACTTGAGCAGCGATCGTGCCTTAGTTAAAGAACTGGTTGAAACCAATGCTAAATAAAAATGAGCTAGTGCAACTTAAAATTGCGCAAATAATTCTTCTGAGAGCTATCTTTTGGAGAAGAATTATGGTATGACCTCTCACTTATGACGAGCAGATCCGATAGGTTGCAAAGAAACGCATTAAAGTGCTGTGAATCAATGACCATTACACAACAGATCGTGTTTTAACAGAATGTTTTCAACAATTGGTTTAAGACAAAAACAATGTTGAATTCAGTTCACAATATTTGTGAAATATAGGGAAACATTTGATTTTGATTGGTCTATAATCAAAATTTTCCATTTTGTGCAACAAATGCAACATTTTGACGTTATTAATAAAACTCCAAGTTATAAATGACAGACACAATATGCTGTCTCTAATCTTATTGAAATAACTATCACTATTTATTTTTTACCAATCATCCGATCATGCATTGGAAATGCACCTCAATGAGAAATGCATTCATTGATTGTGGCAAGTAGTGAATTGTCAAAAGAATGTTGGAGTCGTATCAATATTTTGCTGCATTTTGGTGCTTCTTTTTCCATTTAAGGTCGTTTTGGTTACATTCTGATGTCATAATGTATAATTTGATGTCATAATATGGGTACCAAACTGGAGCGCACATTGCAAGCTTTAAGATGATACCAAATATGTCATCATTCTTTTGATTAAAATGGTAACTGGAATAAGCTCAAAAGATATACCACACCCTACCCCATCCTTTTTTTCGGGTCATTGAAACATGCCCAAATCTCAAATAATGCAGGCATCATCATGGGTCGTTTTTGGCCCCGTTTTAGTTAAAATATCATGTTTCTGCATACCACTTTTTCTCGGAAATGTCTCAACTACCTAAAACAGTTACATTTGTGCTGAATAAGAAAAGATTTAGTCATTTTGGAGTTATTACACCAAAAGTAGAAACTTTTATTAATTTCGTCAAAATGTTGCATTTGTTACAAAATGGCAAATTTTGGTTATAGACCAATCAAAATTAAATGTTTCCCTATTTTTAACAAATAAATTATAATCAAAACCAATGAAATTCTATGTTAGGATTTCTCCAAGGAATGTGCATGCAAAATGTGGTGACTTAACTCTTCAAAGTGTAGAAATGAGAGTAAATATACAGACTTGGGACTTGTGTTGTCTCGGCTACTAGTTAAAGGGCAATTAAGTCTTAAGGCTTGGCAGCACCATGTTCAATTAATTTCAGTAACAAAAACTTGAACCATAGTTCACCTATATTTTGAGAAAAAAGATTGAATCGTTCTGGATTTTAATACATTCATGGAGATTGTGGTACAGGCAGATTTTTTAAAAAATGTCCAAACTCCCGGTAATTAGGTGTGAGCAACTAGACAGTATTTTGCCTTCGTCGTCTTAATTCTATGATAGTCTTGATTTCTGGAGGAAAAATCAAATGAAATATCCTGATGTGGCGATCTTGGCCCAAAATTATCATCCGATCCCAGCATTGAGCGTCTGGGTGAACGCCATTTAAGTGCTGCAGGTAACACTATAACTTTCAAACGAGTCCGACTAGATTGAATTCGAAGTAGGCAAGGTATTACCATACGTTTTAGAGGAATAATAAATATATACTTTGAGTAGGCTGCAAAATCGGCCTATTAAGTCGTATCAAACAATTGCGTTAGTGTAATCAATATTGGGCCAATGGTATTTGAGTGCGGACTCGCGTACGGACAGACTCGCGGACAGACGGACAGAGTGCTTTATTATATTCCTGTCGAACTTCGTTCGGTACGATAACTATACCTGTCATTGTGCTTGAATTGTCCCCAAGGTAAGGCCTCTGTGAAGTTACAAGTTACGGTGTCTTGTCTTGGTGAATCATCTGGCTCGATTTCGCACGCCATTGAAACATCTGATGGATGCGTCATTCCATCTATGATTTAAAACATTAATTAACGAAATATTAAGCTATCATCAAGTGATAATTTTAAGGTTACCTGATAGGTAGACCAGAATTATTTCACATCATTTCTAATATAAACTATGTAGAATATCCATCTCATTAATCTCTGACACATGTACAAAAAATATGATAACGAGTATACACGTTCATGTATTTATGATGACGCTATGGACAATTAAAATCAGATCAATATGGTGAAAACTAATTTTGATTATCAGCGTGTTAATCTGATCAAAGCTTTATTGAGTTTTCTCCTGGCGAAGGGCCAATTTGATGAAAAATTGAGCAAAATGGCATGTTTTCATATTAGCATGAAATGGACTGAATCAACGCCTTCACTGCTATTAGTTGTATGCCATCTCTGTTATGTTGTATGCCATTGGGAAGCCAATGACAATAATATTAATTTCAATAAGATGCTTTCTATATAGCTTGATAAGCAAATGAAAACTAGTGCTGTTGTCTTTTATTCAGCTTTTTATTTTGGCCAGACTGCCATAGACTACCCTTTGCATTCGTTTGACTTCACTTCTTAAAAGAGAGCTTTGTAGTTTAACTAGACTCTGCACGCAGGGTAGCCATAGACTTAATGTGTTAAGTTCTTGAAATAGTGACTTAATTTCATGATTTATCAAAATGCGTTTGTTAAATATGTCTAAAACTTGAATGGTATACAATATGACATCCTCCGATCACAGGGCTTCAAAATCCAGAATATATTCTTTCTTTTTACTCCCTTAAGAACATTTCCCCGATTAAGAACTCGCAATCTGATTGGCTGTCGCAACACTGCGACAGAAATCATGTATAAGTCATTGCGCATAATTAGATCACGTGATTCAGCTTAACCGAATTGGTTATAGCAGGGGGGAAGAAGGAGGTACGGATTCTGGATACCTGCTTAGGAGGATGACAATATGATGACCTCGTTAATATATAGTGTGTCTAATCATCAAAATTAAGGTTGATAAACTTATACACCAAGGTTTTTAGAAAATTTAAACATTGCATCAATGGAGTTATTTCAGAAAAGTCATGGAAAATGATTTAAATAACATAACTGTAGAAATCAAAGAAAATATTTCACTGTAACTCAAATATGCCATTTAACAGAAGGAAAAGTAAGTGAATAGAAACTGTTTATTGCACCCAACCATTGTTCCCCTAGTATATCGACCCCTGCAATATTTGATAAGATTGTTGGTACAAGTAATAAAAAGTTATTATTTTTATCTCATGGATGCAAGGATAAACATCGAATACCACGTGAAGATATATTTGATATGTGGATCAAGAAATCATATTTGACTAAAATAAATGTATATTAAAAAAGATATTATATTTTAGCAAATGAATTCCAAACCATCGAATATCACTTCTTAAAAAGTCATATTCGATGGTTTAGATTTTTCCGAAAACGCTTGTTTTTAACCTTTTTTCGCTGATGATGATTTTGGAAAAACGGACAATCCCATTGTTTTTCAAAGAAATCAATTGTATTTCATACTTGAGTGGGTTTGGGGTAGATATCACCCGGGAATATATATCATATCTGAGGAGCGGGCAGGATATATTGTTTATGTCCCGCTCCAGGACAAATGCGGGCAGATATAATATATCCATCCCGCTCCCGGGAATTTTTCAAAAGTTTAAAAAAATTTAAAATTTAAATTTCAGAAGTTTAAAATTTTTCAAAAAGTTTAAATGTTACAATTCTATTGTATTGAGCTGAAGGAATATTATGAAAATGTTAAATATAAATTGTGCTTTTACAGTATAGGCCTATCTTGTCATTTGAAAAAGGTGGTAAAGGTTATATCTACCCCAAACCCACTCAAGTATGAGATACACCAGTTATGTACGGTCGGTTTTGGATACAGTGTTTATCCCGCGGGAAATATGTGTATCTCCCTCGGTCCCTGCGGTCCCTCGTGAGATACACATATTTCCCTTGGGATAAACCCTGTATCCAAAACCTCCCAGAACATAACCCTTATATATCTACCCATGGATATAAATGATATTTTTTCAAAACCATTATCACTGTTCCACAACTGGATGACTCTAACTGCAGTTAGCTTCATTCAAGATGGTGGATAAAATTCGTTCGTTTTCGATAAATCTCCAATTACAGCCAAACCAAGCTGAATCTTGATCCCAAAAATTTCGCCATGCAAACTAATAAAGATATAATTGTAAACAACCACAAATAAAGGCTCAAGCACCCGCGATATTAGAGAAATTGAAAGAAAACGGCTTCACTTAGAATGACTCTAACTGAGGTTGATAATGAAGCTAACTCCAACATAGATTTCACCATTGATGACTCTAACTGAATGGAGATTTATAATGGGCTATACAAATTACCAATAAGCAGTTCCGTAACCAGGGGAAGCTGGAGGTTCGGTAGTTTCCCCCTCCCTGGCCAGAAATTATTTCAAATTCCCGCAGGTTTTCACCACTCTGAGGACTTTTCGCACGATTTTCTAAACAAAACTATCAAAAAGCACCCCCCCCCCCCGATTCGAATAGCACCGGAGAATATTATCATTCTAAATTGTAAGCGAATGATGGATAAAAAGGGTTTCTTTTATCGTGAAGCAACAATATTGTATACAATGATGTAACAACCTGAATATTGAAGACATGCAGTTAAAGGCAATGTTCATTTTTATTTGTTCAATGCATTATCAAAATAATATACGGTTTACTAAATTATTGCCTATGACAGAATTCACCTTCTTATTCTCCCTTTTTTAAACTTCGAACACATTTCCTTAATTAATTAGGATATTTGTGAGAGACTGTGTTTTGTCATACCCACTGGGCTTTGTCTTGTTATGTAACCACGTGACCACAGATGATGCCTTCCCATGATACTGGTGGTTAATTGTTCTGTGTAAATATTAAGTAGTTGGTGCGTACATGTCAGGGTTAAAGAAAACATTAACCGCACTCGTTCCCCCACAGGCTGTGCATTCCAAGGGATAGTACAGTAGTTAAGAATACTACAGATCACACTGGCAATGGATCACACAATGGATAATACGAGATAAACAGCTACTAATAAGTTAAGACACGGATATATCCTAGGATGTAAATCTAACTGGACCACTACAGTTGGTATTAGTATGAGTAGTGAGTCGTGACGGGAAACTGAACTAAACTGAAATGGCAGGTTCGTTTTGATTTTCTTCTATAAGCCATACCACTGGTGATCCACTCGATTACGCTGGTTACAAAAACGGTTCGTTTTGGTAACAAAATGTCGGAACATCCGGAAGGTACGATTTTTCTCGTTTCCTTATTTTACACGTTGTAGGCAGAATTCCCACGACATTTTTTAACACAAACGTGTATCAGTATCATATGTTTAAGAAAGTGTACATATTTGCGAACAAATAGTCCAGAAGACAACAGAATCGTCGATTTACTTCCTCACTTAAGTTACATAAACGGTTTGGCTTAAAAGTGCAGATCTTAACTGTTTTTCGAAAAACCGTTTATGTAACTTAAGTGAGGAAGTAAATCGACGATTCTGTTTTTCTCTGAGCTATTTTTTCGCAAACATGTAAATTTTCTAGAACATATGATACTGATGTACGTTGTGAGAAAAAACGTCGTGGAGATTCTGCCTACAACGCGTGAAATAAGGAAAAAAGAAAAATCGTGCCTTCGACGTTCCGACATTTTGTTACCAAAACGGTTCGTTTTGGTAACCAGCGTAATCGAGTGGATCACCAGTGCATACACCATGGATATTTCAATGAGGAACTAGGTTTTACATTATTTTACCTGGTTACCATCGGTCAACAGTGCATACACCATGGATATTTCAATGAGGAACTAGGTTTTACATTATGTTACCTGGTTACCATCGGTCAAAGTTTGTCTATTGAAAGCCCATGATTGCGCATACGAGTATTGTCATGCAGAATATAATGTTGTAAAAACCTTTTTGGTCAATGTATATTACTTATCAATTCCAGCTCAATACATGTGCTATTATTGCCCGAGACAAGATGATGAAATTGACGCAATTCTCAGCCATTGTTTGAACAATCACATCACTGAAAATTTTAGTAAACGTGAACATATGATCGACCCCGCCAGTGGTAGACACAAATACGCATCAAGACATTTCAATGTATCGTTAGTGAAAGTCAAAGAACTACAAGCAAAGGGAAACAAAGTAATCGCTGACCCGACTTCTATGAAACTGGACTTAAAGGGTGACGCATATCGTTTAGCAAATCGAACGCTCGTTTCTGGTGTTGCTCACCGTTTAGTATAAAAGGCCCGATCCCGGAATAATACTCAAGGGTTCACAGGTTCGAGGTCGTTGTGTCAACACCTCTAACTGTTATATAGCATAAGTATATTATAGATCGTCACACATTTATAAAAGGGTGATTTTTATTTTGACAAATCAATTCCACATTTATGGGTGAAGGATCTTCTATTTGTGTATAATAAGGAAAAATTGGCATCTAAATTTCCCCATAACGTAATAGCACACAGCTTGGCATATGAAATATCCTACAAATGAAACAAAGCAAGACAAACCGGTTTCTAATACAAGAATTTATATTGGCTGTTGTACATGTATTATTTGAACGCAATCACTCTTTGGATAACGTTTTCAAAATCATTATAAATGGATTACTTTATCTCAAAGACAATTTCAATAAACTGGATTTTACAGAACTCCCCTTATTTCTTAAAAATGGACTGATCCAGTTGATTCGCCTGGAGCCGCCATATTGTTTTTATACGGGATGCTAATCGGTTATCCCGTTCCCGGACTATAGTCCTGCACTGATCGCATTCATTTGCCTGTACGATTACCCGGGTACGATTACAACTTGGGAGAATTATCTACGCCCCTTACACTTAAGATACCTACCTCAATGCATTATAGAACTCAAGATGTAACTTCTAATATATTGGAACCGCCGATTGTCTGGGTATATCGGCAGAACGGGAACATTTTCTCTTTTTCATCGAGAGAGATTCCATCACTTTTCAAAATGGCGGTTGGATTTAAAAGGGGAATCCCCCGTTTGGCTGTCCCGGATGTAGCCCGGAAGTACCAATATGGAGGAATTTGACGGTTGAAATGTTACACGCAAATATTGCGATCAAAAACGAAAATGTCTTCGTTCTGCCGATAAACCCAGACAATTGTGGATTCAACTACACGAAAAGAATGCTAAATTACCAAGGAATCTATTGAAGTAGGTATCTGAAGTGTAAGATCAGTAAAAAATTCTCCCATGTTGTAATCGCACAGGCAAAAGATTGAGATGTTCACAGGACCATAGTCCGGGAACGGGATAACTAATCGGAACCCTTTAAAAGACAAGCACATGGTATTCAAGGTAAGCTATATAGATGTTTTAATAACTCCAGTGAAACCTCTCCATTGAAACATCTCATAAAATATGAAAATTTGTCAAAGTTGAATACTACAAGTCCCTATTAACCATGAAGCTATAGTGAATTGCTTCTTTCACAAGAATACGTCTCGTGTTGTGTTCTATAGAACATAGGTAATCAAGTCTACTTCTATCACTAGAACACGCCTCGTGGTTGTCCATAGTTTGCAAGATGGGGCAAAATCCCACGGAGTCCCATGGAGTCCCACTGACTTCATGGGGCAAAATCCCAAAAGGTCCCACGAGGTCCCACGCAATGTTAAGTCTATGGAGGTCCCAACTTGCCCCATTGGTGTATACCGGACTTTAGGGCTATATACGAAATTGAGGTTCTTCTTTCACTAGAACACGTCTCGTGATGGCCCTAAAGCCCGGTATACACCAATGGGGCAAGTTGGGACCTCCATAGACTTAACATTGCGTGGGACCTTTTGGGATTTTGCCCCATATTTGCCCCATCTTGCCCCATCGAGTCCCACGAGGTCCCATGAGGTCCCATGAAGTCCCATGAAGTCCCACGTGGGACTCGGTGGGACTCGATGGGGCAAGATGGGGCAAAATCCCACGAAGTCCCATGGAGTCCCATTGAGAATGAACATGTTCATTCTTTCCATGGGGCATCGTGGGATTTTCGATCATATGACGTGTTGTGTGAAGCCCGACATACACCAATGGGGCACGGTGGGATTTGATGGGACTCCATGGGGCTTGATGGGACTCCATGGGGCACGATGGGGCAAAGTCATCAAGGTCCCATGGGACTTTGTGGGATTCGATGGGGCAAATTTGGATTCGATGGGGCAAGATGGGACTCGATGGGGCAAGTGGGATTTTGCCCCATTGGTGTATACCGGGCTTTATAAAGGTACTAAATGGGGTTCTTCTTTCACTAGAACACGTCGTGTCCATTTGCAAGTAATTTTGGGTCGAAATGGTCAAATGTAAACCCCTTGGAGTAAAGTAAAGGACGACTATGAGTCTGTATCGTGGTGGGTCATTGGACAAAATATAGAATGCTTCTTCTTTCACTAAATATGTCTCATAGTATGTCAAATGGCTTATTTTACTTTGATTGTGAAACAGCAACTTCGAAAGGCCTACAGTATACCCCGGGATATATAATGTGTATCATGTGTGTGCAAAATAAAAATAATGTCAAAAATGTAGTTTATCATACGTCAATATACAGATATAGACTCTGAATAAGAGATATACGCATTCATTCATGTCATTTTATACTCGTAATTGACATACTTATTTTATTTATATTTTACATAGTTGAAGAACAGGCACAATCTCCCATCGATCGAGCAGATAAACAGATTGCTTTGGATCTGGATGAGACAGAAGGTGAGTTGTCTTTAAATAATTTGACGCCGTAACTACGTACTTAATGACTTTTTTTTATCCCACCGAACGAAGTTCTTAGGGAAATAGAGAAGCCGACCGTCCGTCTGTGTGTAAGGGCGATAACTAATTAAAATGCCCGTTTAATTCAAAATGGTCACCACTCCATAAAAATGTAACATCTGATAACTCAAATAATAATTTGGTTCAAATTTTATACGTATAAATTCACTTATCTTACAGGAACTGACGAAGAGAGAATCGAAGATGTCAAAAGTGATATTACAGGTAATGAGAGACACTTGATAAAAATAGGGTAATTGGGAAGCACCCTTCAAACAAAATATAATTTGGCCAACACCCTCTGCTTTCACATTTCGTTAACATACGTATGCCTCATCCCCCAAGTCTGCCAATGGGAATTGTGAAATTCGATTAATTAAGACATGTTGGTTGTTTGAGTACTCTTAAACAATTTTAATTTAATCAGTCTTTAACAAAATAATTATCTACGGGTAAAAATGGAAATGCTGTCGCTATTTTCCTCTTTTTTATTTTAAGAAATTACTCACTGATATTTGGCACATTTGTCCATCATTCAATTTTCTAACACATTTGATAACCATCGGACTGATAGTCACAATGTTAATGTTCATCCTCCTGTGGTATAGCCAAAAGATATGAGTAAAATGCATGGTTTCGAATTACGTTAACCCTGTAGTACAAATAGCTGTTTGCGAATGCTCCTATAACATTTAATACAATTGATCAAGATATAATAATGGATTATTTGAAGCACAATCGTGTAAATGTTGGTAATTTAATTTGATTTATTGCAGAAACTGAACTTGAAGGGGTAATGAAAAGAGTGCTGGAAATAATGAAGAAGATGGATAGATGTGACAGCGGCATTACACGATTTATTTTCGTCTAGTGCAGAAAATATGCCTTTACTTTACCCGGGAGATGACACTCACATTCTGCAACTCCGTATACACGGATACATAAATGATTGATGGTCATGAAACCAGTTACATAAACTAAATATAATTACTATTTAAGTATATTTCAAATTAAAATCATTTAGCTTGTTGATAGAATAACACAAAAGCACAATATTTGTCCAATTTATGGAAAGTTTGGTTTTACACTAGACTACCGTAAATAACAATAAAGAGTACGTCATTAGCCTACATTTGCTACTTTATCTTAACGAAGTCACTCAAGTCTTGAAGTATCATGCAGCCTACCCCTTTTGTTGAATTATTTGTATGCTGGTATGCATGTTATCAGTACATGTATACGCCTAGCCTGGTACCGCCAAGAAGGGGACGGGTGAATTAATGGAGGGACATGTTCAGTAACTGACTAATGTCTAATAGTCCCAGGGGGAACATGATCCTGTATATATTGTCGCACAGTCGATTGGAACGCAATCGGTTTTCCTACTTCATTTAGTCTACTTGAAAAAATGTGACGATTATCTGTGATGGATAAGTCATTTATTTATTGAGCATCGGGGAGCATTTATGTATATCAGACATGACAAGAGATGTTTCTAGACTTGAAGTCATATAACTTAAAATTCCCCATTTTTCATTCTTCAGAGCTGTAAAATCCAGCTTCATATTACATTGTACGTTTTATGAGTTCATTTTGAAATACAAGAATTTTGGTGAAGTTGTAATAGAAATAAAAATAGTAATAGAAGAATAATAGAAATATTGCCCCCCCCCCTCCGCCCCTTCAATTATTTTTTATATTACGTATGGGAACTTAATTACTCAGCAATGACATTAATTTTGTGACGATAATGTCACTTACAAGTTTTTTAATTACAGGTCGTGTAGACCATTCTTGCTTGACTAGCAAAACATTGACTTTCGGACGTTTGCGGCATTTCGCCTTTTACATCATATACTTTAATCCGGAATACTTACAATATTTTACCATACCGTAAGCCTATTCATTTGGCCATTCAATCGTAAACTAAATTTTGTCTTGAAAAAGTAAATTTTCCAGATTTGTTGACATTTCTACCAGAATTTGTCTGCTCCCCTCCGTCCAATTTCTACGATCACCGGCCATGGGATTGAATAGAAACTCACTCCATGTCAAAATACAAATGGCTACAACCAATAACAACAGTCAATGACATTTAGATATCTTATAACAACAGACAGGGCCGTCCATATATTCATCCCATTGAGTTAGCTTCATTCCCCGTTTCAGTTAGCTTCATTCCTACGTCATCACTAACTTCAGTTAGAGTCATTCTAAGTGAAGCCGTTTTCTTTCAATTTCTCTAATATCGCGGGTGCGTGAGCCTTTATTTGTGGTTGTTTACAATAATATCTTTATGAGTTTGCATGGCGAAACTTTTGGGATCAAGATTCAGCTTGGTTTGGCTGTAATTGGAGATTTATCGGAAACGAACGAATTTTGTCCACCATCTTGAATGAAGCTAACTGCAGTTAGAGTCATCCAGTTGTGGAACAGTGATTATATGATCTTCGGCCCCCGGTTTACGGCAACCCTATTAATGCTAGTATGCGCAATCCTTATCAACTTACCCCTTTCTAGGAACAGACGGCCTGAAGATGCAGTAATCCCTAACCTAAAAGTCTCTATCTTATAGTTGTCAGGAAACGTAGGTCGCGGAAAATTTTGAAAGATCGTCTTCCATTCCACATCGATTCTGTTTATGCTGTAGATCAAAATATGAAGCTGATAATCATTACACTTGATTAATTAATAATGTAAAATCGACTGTAACAAGCTTAACAAATGGACAAACATAAGTTATCACTCATAATACAAGCTGATGAGGGGGTCTCGCCTCGGTTTCCTTTACCCGGACTGTCTTAATCTTTGCCGTATTAGTTCATTTAACACATTAGGCAAAGCAATGAATGTTTGAGAACATATTTAATATAGGCTATCACTTTGAAGAGAAAAACATTTCAATTTCGGAATGTATCTGAAAAACACTAATGGATTTAGAAGTGTATATCATTACTGGTCAGTATCAAGCGAAGCTTACGGCCATCACCTTCGCATTTAAGATGGCGGACGGTAATAGTCTACATGCGAGTAGAAATAATCTTGATTTACGTCATTAATATTCAAAATTCAGTCAAAGCGATGTCATATTTGAAATCTGCATGTAAATGTACATCTAGAAATATGGTTTCGAAAATTGTCTATCATCTTTGAAAATTTAATTTTTTTGAAAATGTGACTTCTTGTTCGGGTTGATTCCTCATAGACCCCATGTTAGAAAATCACAAAACGTGAATTATCTTTTCTTGTATTGGACGGATAACATTTTCTTTTACTGGACATATTTTAATTTGCCTAACTATTAGATACATAAGGGTGAAATGAAAATTGAACCACGCAAATAGATGTAATTTAAGTTAAAGGGAACTTTCTACTATACTCGCCATGCTATCTGACCCGAACGAGCCACCTGGTGGTGAATCTGGTAACTACCTACTCGCATCTGCGTTATTGTCGATTTCGATATTTTTAGTTTTCATTGAATTAAACTACTTAATAGTTGACGCAATTATTTGATAACCAGGCTTATATGACATTGAAACTGTGGAATATTTCCTGTATCACATAAGCTGAAACGTGTGATGACGATTTTATCACATGTCTAGGAATTTTGAAGCATTTTGATTTGGTCAGTTATGATTGTGTTCGGTACTTCTCAGACGTCATATTGTTTTCCTTAGCTAGAAGTGATATAATCAGTGACGTCACATCGTTGCTATTGATCATCACTGGTTGCCTCTAGTAACGTGTGAGACGGCCGTGTGAGACGGGAAAACTCACACGGTAATCAACCAATCAGATTACTGGAATTTTACAGAGCATGTGATAATATCAGTTATCACACGTTTCAGCATGTGATACAGGAAATATTCCACGAAAGGTAATACTGTATCATCCACGAAAGCGAAGCTTGAGTGGTGATACATTGTTACCCGAGTGGAATATTTCCTGTATCACATAAGCTGAAACGTGTGATGACGATTTTATCACATGTCTAGGAATTTTGAATCATTTTGATTTGGTCAGTTATGATTGTGTTCAGTACTTCTGGTAACTACTATAATTTTTGATTTCGCTTTGAAACAATATGACGTCATACCGTTGTATTCGTACTTGTTTGTGAAATAGTATGACGTCATATTGTTTTCCTTAGCTAGAAGTGATATAATCAGTGACGTCACATCGTTGCTATTGATCATCACTGGTTGCCTCTAGTAACGTGTGAGACGGCCGTGTGAGACGGGAAAACTCACACGGTAATCAACCAATCAGATTACTGGAATTTTACAGAGCATGTGATAAGATCAATTGTTCATATATTGAGCGCCACGATTCATGACCTTTACCGTATCATATATTTCCAGTTACCTTTCCTTAAAGAGGCTCTATGCCATATGATAGCACAATCAAGACCACTCTGGACTTTTTTGCATATCGAGTTTCACCAAATATATACCCATCGACTTACCAAAGAAGAAGTCCAAA
Source organism: Owenia fusiformis (assembly GCA_903813345.2). NCBI lineage: Eukaryota > Metazoa > Annelida > Polychaeta > Sabellida > Oweniidae > Owenia > Owenia fusiformis. Next base: position 12,953,571 of record CAIIXF020000005.1, on the reverse strand, counting down.
ATCCCCCTCTTTCAGTGTTAATTTTGCGATTGTGCTGGCCGATCTAATTATTTTCGAAGAAATTAATTCAATTTGAAGTTTGACTATTCCGGGAAAGTCCTCCTGTTATCTGATTGGTCGTTCAATTTGTTTATCATCAACCTGATTGGCTCCCTGGTTCAAGGCGCTTGTGGGCACTTGTGTGACAAATTGGGGATTCCCCTCGATAGCCGGGGAATCGATTGTGTTTAATTCTGGTTGTTCTGTTGATTATTTCCGATATTTCGGCAATAATATACCCAAAAGTCATTCTCAAGATATATCCATGGTATGTGAGATATTATTAGACTCCAGATGAAATCTGGAGTCTATTGTTTTCGTCAGTTTTCTTATTCTTCTTCTTCTTCTTTTTCTAAACCAGTTTTCTCAATAACCATAAGGTCTTCAGTGAAGTCAATCATTTGGTCAATTTAGGTCCAGTATCTAGTTCCTCGGAAATTGGGTCAAATTTTTATCTAGGTCAAAGGTCAAGAACTAGGTCAAATCCAGTACTTTGTCACTTTTTTCGATTTTCTCGGTCGTCCTTCAATATTTTCGATCCGGGTTTTTTTCATTGTGTTCCTTATAAAAAAGTAGGAAACCTAGGGTCGATTTAGTTTTTTGATATCTCAAACCGATTTCGAGATATCAGTGTCCGAAAACGAGGTCCAAAAATAAGTTCTTCGAATCAAATATCCGTTTTTGTACCGTTCGTAGTAACGAACGTTCGTAAGTCCATTGTTTAATTTGCGAATTTCGCAAAGTTGCATTTTCGTAAGATTCGTAAAGTTACGAACGATTCGTAAATTTACGAAAATAGTGACGTCATGCCTGTTTTCGTTCGTAGATTTAATACCACCTCTGACCCTTTCGTAACTTTGCGAACGGCCTCTTATTTATTCATTTATATTGTGATTTGTGACGTTTTGTCATTCTAAATCAGAGAACACAAAGGGCAACACCGTTATCAACGCATTATCAACCTATTTCTATATCTATTTTAGTACTTTTCAAGGAATCTTTATTTTAATAAAGTTCTTATTGTATGACTTTGGTTTTATTATTTTGATCAACCCTGTTTGTTGTACTATCTGTCCTGACAACTGTGGAATATGACGTCAACCTATTCGTTAATCTTACTCTAAACAATTGGAAAGTTACGAATGACTTACGAAAGCGTACAAAAATGATCCATTCGCAACTTTACGAATTCGTAACTCATTCGTAACTTTTTAAATATTTACGAATTTACGAATTGCGAACGTTCGTTACTACGAACGGTACAAAAACGGGGCCCAGGATATTAGTCTTATGGGAAATTTTCTCAGAATTCTGAATCTGAAAACCAAAACCGAATCAGACTTCCTGTTAGGAAGTTACTGTTAGGAAGTTATGTCGTTTTGAAATCTCAAAAATCGCTAAATTTGGTGCCCATGTTAAGTCAATGGGAAAAAAGATTTTTTTGAAGTGAAAAATACGAAATATAGACTGAGTTCAGCTAAATATAATGAAAGCTTTTAAAAGAATGGGACCTCAAAAGCCATCTAGCTTTAAAATTTGGACATCAAAATGCCTAGGTCAGAATCTAGGTCAAATTCAAAGTTTTTTCTTATTTTTGCGATTCTGACACTACAGATTAATTATATTCTTCGAAATTTTGTATACATGTAGCCAACAGTGTGCTAATAGTGTTAGCCTTTTGCCGTCAGAAAGTATTTTGCCCCACTTTTGAGATAGGGTGTCCGAAAAGTAGGTCAAAATAAAAAATTCTCCAAATTTGACGTTTGAGTTATGAATTAAGTATAGAATTTTCTCGGGAATCCGAATCTGCAAACTAAATTTCAATCCGACTTCTGGTTCGGAAGTTATGACATTTTGAAAGCTCAAAAATCGCTAAATTTGGTCCCCCCTGTTATGTCTGTTATGTTTTTCCCATTGACATGTTATGTCAATGGGAAAAAAGATTTTTTTGAAGTGTAAAATACAAGATATGGACTAATTACAGCTTAAAATAATGAAAGCCTATGAAAGAAGGGAACCTCGAAGGCTACCTAATTTTTCAAAATTTGGACACCAAAATCCCTAGGTCAAAATCTAGGTCAAATTCATAGTTTATCCTTATTTTTGCGATTCTGACACTACACTTTAATTATATTCCTCGAAATTGTGTATACATGTAGCCAAGAGTGTGCTAATAGCGTAAGCCTTTTGCCGTCAGAAAGTATTTTGACCCACTTTTGAGATATGGTGTCCGAAAAGTAGGTCAATTTAAAAAGTTCTCCAAATTTAACGTTTGAGTTATGAATTAAGAATAGAATTTTCCCAGAAAACCAAATCTGCTAACCAAATTTCGATTCGACTTCCGGTTCCGAAGTTATGGCGTGTCCGAAAAGTAGGTCAAAATAAAAATTCGCCAAATTTAACGTATGAGTTATGAATTAGGAGTAGAATTTTGTCAGGAATCCGAATCTGCAAATCAAATTTCGATCCGACTTCGGGTTCGGAAGTTATGGCGTTTTGAAATTTCAAGAAAAATCGATCTGATGGTATCCTGATAGAAAGTCAAAAGTGGAGAAGAAAATATTGAAAAATGCATCCATCCTTCCTTTCTGATCCTATCCTATCCTTCCTATCTACCCTTGCTTCGTATCCTCTCCTTCCTATCCTTCCTATTCTATCCCTTCTTTCTATTCTATTCTATCCTTCTTTCCTATTCTATCCTATCGTTCCTTCCTATTCTATCCTATCCTTCCTTCCTTTTTCATCCATCCATCCATCCATCCATCCATCTTTTGCTGGATGACTTAGCTTATTTTGGATGACTTGGCTTATTCTGGATGACTCGGCTAAAAAAAGTCTAGATCTGGAGTCTGAAATTGAACTCGTTCAATTTCCAAAATCTAGTTATATGAGCAATAACAATAAGAAATCATTGATTGTCTGGGGGAGAAACCTATGGCATAATGCATCTTTAAGCGGTGGAAGATATCGTTGAACTGTGTCGCCCACGCACGATATATGATAAAATTGTCATACTACAGAGTTTCCATGTCATATATGCCTGATATAGTTCAAATATCAAAGCATTAGCACTGTGTACTACTTACCTCAACATGTTTGTGTATATAGCTGTGATAGGTAGAGTGTCGTTGCATTGCGTTAATACTTTGTTGTCGTTTTCAACCATAACCAATGTCGCCTCGCACTTTGGAAAATCAGGTTTTGCTTCAACTAATCAACGAAAACTTTGATTTGTAATTTAAAATAAATATGATATAACACGGACCTGCAGAAAGTCCGTGGATATAAGAACGAAATGCTTCAATTTTTATTCACCTTTGATTTTGTAAATATATATATGTCGTGATATTTTAGTTAATTTCAGTTTCTTTAAATAAGACCTCCATAATCATTCTTTCTTTGAATATATTCAAGATCTCTTGAAGTACAATATATGAAAATGTACGTAATAAAAAGAAAGAAGACATCAAAATCCAAGAATGCCACAAATTAACGCAATTTAATAACATGGTTTGCTGAGAGTTTGACGCATTTGGGGTTTAAAGAAATATTTCACAATCATGCAGAACAGTGTGTTTGAATCTCGAATACTCACTTGTAGTGCAATGGTAGCCAGAAAATCCATCTGAACAGGTACATATGAGCCCCGCTTCACATGTTCCCGGGTAACACAAATTACTTCTCCATGAACACAATTCTTGAAATGTAAAAATTCAATGCATAGAACAAAAACTTTTGGTTTATATTACATGCCAATGAGGTGTGTATTAATGATTAACTTTCCTGTTATCTCCTCAAAATCTGCTTGGAACTATGAAACATGAATTGAGACGAAAAATTAAAGAATGACGGCGAAAATTGGAAAAAATAGGATTTAACCTAGGTCTTGATCTTTGACCTAGATAAACATTTGACCCAATTTCCGAGCATCCTTGACCCAACCCAAAAGTAACCATGTAAGCAGATTTAGGTTAACTCTTCTAGTTTGGTAGAAAACGTGTGTAGACATTTTTCTGAAAAACGTCCGATGGAAAGCAATAATTAAGACAGATGAATCTGGAGTCCTAATAATACTGATGCGACCAGGCATACGTGAACTTCAAAAGCTTATAACTCGAGAAGTAATGGGATGATTTCAATTCGGTTTGCAGTTCTGAAGTGCTTATGATGCCCGCCTCTGAAGCAGATAGAAAACATGTTCGAATATTCAACGGAGGCCCCAGAAGACAAAATAGCGACGATCCGTCATACGTGAACTTTAAACGCTTATAACTCGAGAAGTAATTGGCCATCTTAATTTGGTTTTCAATTTTGAAATGCTTACGATGTCCGCTTTTGAGGCAGATAGTAGATCTTCGAATTGATGTTTTAAGGAGGCCCTTGAAGTTAAAAAGTGAAACCTTGAAATGCCATTGCTTACATTAAAATATTAAAACTCGAGCCAGAAGTACAAAGATCCGTTGCTAACGCTTACTTCACCTCTTACCTCAATTCAAAGCTAACCTTAAGTCTCGCTCTAACTCTAGCACTGACTCTAACCTTAACCCCAACCCTAATTGTGGCTCCAACCCTAGGAAGGAAATGATAGGAAGGAAGGAGAGATAGAAATGATAGGATAGAATAGGAAGGAATGATAGGAAAGAAGGTAGGGAGGGAGGGAGGGAGGGAGGAAGGAAGGGAAGGAAGGAAGGAAGGAAGGAAGGAAGGAAGGAAGGAAGGAAGGAAGGAAGGAAGGAAGGAAGGAAGGAAGGAAGGAAGGAACGGGGAACGGGGATAATCAATAGAAGGTTAAAATGTAAAATTTGACCTAGTTATTGACCAAGATAAAAATTTGTTGGCTATAGGATATTACTTACCAGCACATGTACTACCTCTATTTTCATACGCTCTCCCATGCGTTCCATAGTCATGTTCACATCTTTCACAATTCGCACTGCAATTACCGTCGACGTTACGACATATGGTATGGTTACAGCCATCTATGGGGTATTCTGGAATAGAAAAAGAACACATTAAATTTTCATAAACGCTCTTTGGTAACTGATCTATTTTCTGAATTATGGCAACATATCCATTTGTTAGCATCCGGGTCATCTTGGATGTCCACATAAATTAAGGGTTAAATTACTCTGGGAAAGACATGGCTGAAATTGTTTCCCCCTAAAACATAGTCACAGACACCAAAACCACTACACCCTACCTGAATTATGGCGTAACATACATGTATATGAGCCAGGTCACAGGAAAGGGGTCTTTTCAATATTCTGATTGTTTGTTTATCTTCAAAAGCAGAAGGAGATCTTTTAAATAAGCCATGGCTTATGTCTTATTATTTTTTCCTTAATAAACTGATTAAAAGTGAAGTTAACGTTGTAGAATGATGTGAAGGACATAATCTAAGAGACTGTAGGTTAGAGACACGATTCGACAGAGACAGTACGGGTGAGGTTTGAGTTTTATATTTTGATTTTCTAATTCAGTGAAGGATTTGTAGAAAAAACCGGGTACCGGGTAGTAAATCCTCCATGCTGGGTTCAAACTTGGTACCCGGTACCCGGTCGAAAAAAACGGGTACCCAAAAAACGAATATATAACATAATAAGATCATTAGAAAACGTGTAAGATTTGTTTTGAATTTACAAAAATGTATGTAACTTCCTTCAAAATTGAGCCAGACGCTTCAAAAAAGCATTTGAATGCTCTTTTCTTCCTCTATCATCATGGTCATATTTTCATTGGTTATGGGGGGTGCGATCGCACCAACGACTCCCCTCCTGGCTACGCCTATGACATTGTAAGACGATTTGAAAAACATGACAAATCAATCTTACTCTATCTTTAATAGTTCGTATGTTGGTACGTGAATTGTTTTGATTATGATTTAAATCTGTAAATAGCTATCGTTACTTCAGCAGAGAGGTGACGTGTGTTAATTTACATGATGCAACGTGTACGATTTTGATTATTAATCATAATTTAAGTTATCCCAATTTTCGACGAAACGTCCACTGAAGTGTAAATTGTTACGTCTTGCAATGTCATAGGCGTAGCCCCTCCCCCCCCCCCCAAAAAAAAAGAAACCAATGAAAATATGACCATGATGATAGAGAAAGAAAAGAGCCTTAAAATGCTTTTTATTTGAAGCTTCTAGCTCAATTTTGAAGGAAGTTACATACATTTTTGTAAATTCAAAACAAATCTTACACGTTTTCTAATGATTTAATTATATTATATATTCTTATTTTTCGTTTTTTGGGTACCCGTTTTTTTCGACCGGGTACCAAGTTTGAACCCAGCACCGAGGATTTACTACCCGGTAACCGGTACCCGTTTTTTTTACAAACCCTTCAGTGATCCCGATTTGGAACCTATATGTAGATCAGTTGTGATAAAGCATCATTTTTGAAGGGTGCTTATGTTTTGTTATGTGCTAGCTGTTTTAATTGCATCTTGACAATTTCTAGTTGTTCTACAGGATGTCAAATAAATACAGAGTGGTCGAATAAAACGGCATCCCTGCCGCTATTTTCCCCATATCGTTGTCATTTTAGAAAAATTCTCCCTGATATTTGGTACATGTGTACATCATTCAATCTCCTACCAGCCTACAGTATTTCATGATCATCAGAGAGATAGTTACATTCCTTGGCCAATATTGCGCTGTGGGCAAACCTCACACCGGAATAGCCTGACAACGGTAAAGTCAGATACAGTTGTCACAAATGGCGGACATAACCGTCACTTCAACTCTTTAATCACTTGGTCCTCATTTCAAGGGATTTTATCGTCGCTATTCTGTGCATGTATTAAGCTCTTGTAATTATGTATCATAGTAGCCCGGACAGAATTGTTCAATGGTCACTTTTTCTTTAATAACTTTGCTAGTTTTCAGTATTATCAAAATCTAATTACATATTTGAAAACTAGAGTAGAATTCTGACATAGAAAAAAATATTTAAGGAACATCTCTTAATTTATTGGTATTATAGGCGTTCATAGTATGAGTGACGCAAATGCATAATTCACCATTTTGTCTCATATTTGTTCAAAAATGGTGGTATGCATTGTGGATTTGTATGTTCAGTTGAAAGTTAATCTTACTGTAGTTTTCAGATTAAGTATTTCAGATTTTGGTAAAACTGAAAATAAAAAAAGTTATTAAAGAAAAAGTGACCCTTGAACAATTCTGTCCGGGCTACTATAAAGTCCCAATTTCGACTTAGATATCGGCGAAAGGAGTTTCAGTTTCGTTCAACTCAGAGCAAAATTGAAGCTGAGCTAAACGGTTTTCGTTTGTCGTAGAATTGACCTCCTTTCACTACGCCATCTGGCGAATTGATCATTGTTTTCTTGTCATTTGATTCGTTGTTTTGCGTCACGTGACCTACCTTTAGACCTTTTGCCACCTATCGTAAATTAATCGAATTAAAATGAAAGTTTCGATCCAAGAAGAAAATTTGCAAAAATTATGAACTCCGCTTGACATAATCCTTGTCACTCTATTATCTTCTTCATGAGACACATCGGAACTTGGGATTCATAGCCATTCAACCAAGCCACAAAAAGTATGTATATTAGTTGTTCAACATGTTCAATTGTGTAATATTTCCGGGCACTCGACCTTTAATTGTTGAAAGGAACGCGTTTGTCAGATGATAAATCGGAGACTTAATAAGAAAGCATTAAAACGTTTTTCTTGGAACGATTTACCTCTACATCTACTAGGACTGATGGAATAGCATTTCATATACTCTTTATCATCGTTCATGTTATAACAATTTTGTCCTCCATATCTCGGTGATGGATCATTACAACGACGTTCCCTTTTTGAATAACAGTCGTCGCTACAACTCTGCCCATATTGGCCCCATTCTGACCATGCACCATTAACTGAAAAACAAAATGAATCAAAGAAAATCTGTAACATCGATCGAATGTTGTATATTTCAACGGGCTATATTTCATTGTGTATAACCCAAACGCTCGTACATTCACACTGGAGCGTTTCATTACTGAATCCAAACAAGGAATTAGAAACGCCCCAGGATAAAAATTGCGAGTGGAAATAACCATCCGTCCAACGATTTCGATAATAGGGAGATTAAGCTTGCAATGTTTTTCACAACCTAAACGTCAACGGAAAATATTTAAGCGATGCATCTGTATGGGCGATTGGTAATACGTATGGGTTGGCGTTTCGATTTTTATATGCAAGCTTAAACTCCCTATTAATGGGAATAAAAGGTATGTGCTACTTGTTTCGTGTATTCTATGGGTGTGATATTCATGTTTTACTTGGCTTATTGTTGATGTTTGCAACAATTTGGAAGAGGTTTATGAAGGAATTATCAAAATTAGTAAAAGCATTTGCTGATTCATATGATTAGTTGAGTCAAAATAAGAGCATCGAATAACTAGTCAAATCACAAAGATATACCATCTGTCCGAAAATCCAGTCTAAAAATGATGACATTCTCATTTTCAAGAATCGCTGCGGTCGAGTTTACATGTGTAGACGGAAACACTGCGGTATTCTAGGTATGTGGAGGGAGTACATTGAATTAATTTTCCTTTTTCTATAAAGTAAAGTGGTAAGTGTTCGGGTTGCGCGGCATTTGTGATACGGGTGAATATGTCATACAATACTCACCTGCGGTATATGGCATATTCCGCAGGTGAGTATGCGATATTCCGCAGTGAATAGGCGATACATTGATTTCAGTGAATACCCGATACTCACCTGCGGAATATGTCATACTCACTTGCAGAATATGCCATACACCACAGGTGAGTATGGCATATTCACCCGTATCACTACCCTGCGTGCAGAGTCTAGTTAAACTACACTCTGCCTAGTAGAGACCATATTACAGTTTAGTAGCCCCGCCCCAACGACGGGTACCGGTGACAGTTTGAGTAATAAATCACTTCTGACCTACGCGCTGACCTTTCTTCCACCATTCAGCGAGTTTGAAGAAACACACGCCAAATGCGTTCTTTAATATGCATATTTAATGCGTTCTAATTAAATATGCTCATGTCATTGGTCAATTCCGGGCTCAACGATGACATCAGAAGGAATGACCATATATAGAACGTCTGTGAAGGCCCAAGTATTCTTGGCTACCCATCTATTCTGATTCTTGCCGAAGTATACTGACCTGACCCAAGTATTCTGGGTTTACTTATTTTTTCGAATACACTCAATAGATGTCTGCGTTAGTTTTTTAATCATTTGTCAATGGATTCCACGTATATTCAAAAGATGGCTCCTGAAATTAATTTGGAAACCACTCATGTTTTTATAAATGATATAAATGACTACCTCCGCTCGGTATGTAAAACATACTATCATTGATTTAAGAAAAATAACAAGGGCGGAGGACCCTATTATTAAATATGCGTGTTGTATCATACATAAGGTAAAACGCAATGGTCGATCTGGTGGAGGACAGGGGCCCGGCCCTCCCCTTTGGAGGGCCCCAAACAGTGAGGGCCAAAAAACGTATAGGGCAAAAAATCTTCCCTCTCCACATAAATTAAGCAATTAAGGTAACAACTCGGCATTACTGAGCATGATTTATTTTATTTTTGAGCCTGTTTTTATAAACTGGGCTCAAATTTTCAGATTTAGGACCCCCTACTCTTGATTTTCAGATCCGTCCCTGGAACGTAAGTATTTTTTACAGCCACTGTATATCTTCTGTGCGCTTTTTACTTTTTATGTAAATTTGGACCAAAGGATCTAGTGCACTTTCCATTATGATTTCCCCATGAACAAAATTATTCATTTTAGGTGTAACATAAAGAACACAATGTCACATAATACTTCGGAAAATATCTAAGCATTTGGACCCACATGGGCTGAGGTTGAGGTCATTGAGTTCAGCAAGGGTGTATGTGTTTCATCGAGATGTTGATATCATCAGATTCCAATGAAGGTCATTGGTTTCTATTGATTTTCACAAAAATACTTAAAATACACTATGACCTGAATCGATTGCAAATTAAATAATTTCACAATATGACACAACTGGTATATCACATCAGATGTGCAAATATAAAGTTTGCAATCGATTCAGGTGATACTTCAAATGAAAAGATTATACATTTTTTCATCATTTTTTCTTACAAAATGGCTATAGAAAAATGCTTCAAAAGCAACTTTTACACTTATGAAATGCCATATAACTTTGTAAATCCAAAGATTATACTGTTATGTTTCATTAATTCATAACATATTTGGATAAGATGTAGGGATGTGTAGGATGCAAATGGATTTTGACAGACACAAAAATACTTCCTGATTTGGCATCTCTACCCCTGTACACTTTATGATTGAATATTGGCCCTAATAAGTGGCCCATTCATCAATACAGTGCTGAATATAGGTCAACAGGATACTAATGTACATATAAATGTAATAATAAAAGCAGTATATTCATTTCGAAAATTCAGATGAATTTATTTTTGTTCATGGGGAGATCATAATGGAGGGCGCACTAGATCCTTTATTCGTGTAAATAAACATGAGAGTATTCCTGAAAACAAAAATCCAATAGTAATAAAATGATTTCCTCGTTACGATTTTATGACATCTTTGCTAGTGACAGTGACAGCAATTTATTTTAACAAGGCATTAACATGCAAAATGTCGTCCCTGGCATTTGTTACAGGCGCCGAACGCCAAGCACAGAATGCCGTCCACAAAAAGTTAGAGACTATAACAATATGTCACCACTTGTAGACTCCCACTCCTTGATGCGTATCAATTAAATCTTTAACCATAACGTGCACCTATTCGCTGGCATTTAGCAAATACATATGTAATTCGTAAACTTTCTAGGAGAAGTCGGCTGAGCTTGACAAAAACATCAAACCTGAGAAGGTCAGAGTCGACAAAAAAATATTCAATTAGCGTTGAATTTATCAGATAAAATATGTTTGAATTTCAGTAAATGTAGCTACATGAATTTTCAATATTTAAATCTTGGTCACTATATCAGCCTGCTCAGCGCTCTTTATGTAGTTTATTTTCCCATACACCCAATGAATTCATCTGTATCTATGTTAGAAGTCTCTTATTAGTCTATAAACACAAACATGCCGAGATTAGAAGTAAGCTTAATACTATAATCTATATTAGTACATTAACACTTCTAAAACATAGTTGAAAACATTTTTATGTCTGTTTAATAGATCAAGATTTTTTGCAACTGGAAACATGAGACACAAGATCTAAGGTCATGTGTAATATGAGAAACCTGTGCTGCAAAGCAAGACCGAGGAGGCTGATTGTACAAAGTTACAAACCACAATAAAAAACAAGACATCTATCGAGTGTATTTGAAAAAATTAGCAAACTCGGAATACTTGGGTCAGGTAAGAGTCAGAATAGTTGGGTAGCCAAGTATACTTGGGCTTCCACAAACGTCGGTCAAATTTGGCCGACGAACACTGATTGGCGCGGTGAGTTCACAGGTTTATTTTAGTTTGAAAGAGTGAAAACGAAGCTCTCTTTTAAGAAGTGAAGTCAAACGAATGCAAAGGGTACCGTATCACAAATGCGAATGTTAGATTTATCTTGATATTGTTGATTAGATCCAGTTATTTTTGTTTGGATGCGTTCCTATGGCAACGGAAATCTTGACCTGGATGTGAAAGCTAAATTACATAAGTACATACACGGGGAGTGGCTGTGCATTTCAAAGATTGTTATAAATGAATTATTTTTGACAGCTTTTTAACTCTCAGTCAACAGTCTAATTATATTATTATGTCTCACTTGGGATTTTAGAAACCATTCAAAATTTGAACTGAGGGCATCACATTGAATTTGATCTAGCTGGTCGAAGAGCATCCTTTTCGAAACGAAAAACAGCGACATATCTAATAAATATGCAGTGAATGATCATATGAATTTAGGTTTGTTTATTAAAAAGACTGCGATAGGATGCATAAGTGACGCGAGATTCAACTTAGTATATACAAGGGCCGAGCAATATATTCGCTAATTTTTGCTTTATTTTCTTTTATATTTGTTTATTTCCATTGAAATTTGGTACAGACATAGAGTGAAGAATTGCGCATCTTTTGCCCATTGCCAAATATGGCAAAAAATTATGGTTGTCATAGCAACGGGAGGAATGAGCCACCGGAGCTGCCCATAATTTTACTGCAATTGCACATGCAACAATATCTTTATATGCCCATTTCTCATAACAAAAACATTCAGTTTGGGTAATTTTTATAAACATTGTTTACTGGACATTGATCCAATATTCAGAACAATGGTTGCGATGTCATAGATGTTCTTTTCAAACAATAAAGAGGTCACAATTGATCTGCATATGCATCACAAAAGGGAGACTCTGCTTCCTGAGTTGCATCAAGAAGCAAGCATGGTAAATGCAAATCTAAAAGAACAGAGGCTTTGTATAAAAATATCAGTGAAAAAGGGACAAACATTAAAAAAAGCTGTGGAGGACTGTAGAACTACATATGGGGAAGCTTGTGGGAGCAATTACTTTATTAGACATTGGTTTAAAAGGTTTGAACTGGGACGCAACTCAGTTGATGATGACATTTTCGGCAAACTGAAGAATGAGCTACGCGGGCAGAGGTTTGGTGACCGTGAAGAAGTGGTGGAGGCCGTCCATAAGGCCCTAAAAGACCTATATGGAAATGGAAACGGACTGCAACAGGCCTATCAAGACTGGCTTTCCCGATGTAGAAAATGCATAGCTGCAGATGGACACTATTTTGAGAATGAGGCGTGGAATGAGGAGTAACTGTCTTAATTAACAAAAAGGACATTTTGTATAAAAGTTGTTTTCTGAAACATTGTCACAAATGTCAGCTCCGGTGGTCACTATCAACCAATATTCAATGCCATGTAAAATATTACGGATGTAACCAAATAAATGCACATTTGGTGATATTACAGAAAAATGTTTTTTCTATTATTTTGGAAAATTTCAGGTAAGATACTTTATTATTAACAATTTGAGAGCAAAAAGTAGCGAATATATTGCTCGGCCCTTGTATATGATATTTATCGTTTTTATGGCTTAAACGAAAAAACTTACACTTTGAACGAGGGAAATCAACTGTGAAGGTCACGTGACAACTATCCTCCGTGCAAACGGTAGATAGATAAATCAGCTTATAAATAGAGGATATCCTATGATTTACGAGTGATATGATTTTTATCCACGAATGGATATGATATGTGCACGAGCGAGCGTAGCGAGAGAGTGCAGATATCAATATCCATGAGTGGATTAAAACCATATCACGAGTAAATCATAGGATGTTCTTTTTATTCCATAGTTAAAGTCATCATCAGAATTGTCGGAAATTAAGTTATTTAATTCGAATTTTCCAAACGATCCGGCGATGTTTTAAATTCTAGTAAAATTCCAACATGGATTCAGGTCAAAGCACTCATGTGAAACACAACTTGTCAATACAATAGAGAATATAGCCCGGGCCCTCGACAACAATAAACAAACAGACATGTTGGTATTAGACTTTTCCAAAGCGTTTGACACGGTGGCTCACGAACGCCTCTTGCTCAAACTCGACTATTATGGAATTCGCAATAATAACTTGAACTGGTTCAGATCCTGGCTTGTGGGAAGATCACAACAGGTAGTGCTCGATGGTGAATCAAGTTCAAAAACTCCAGTAAAATCAGGAGTTCCTCAAGGAACAGTTCTTGGACCACTCTGTTTCCTTGTTTATATCAATGATATGGGCAATAACCTATCATCCTCAGCCAGTCTTAAGCTTTTTGCCGACGACAGCCTTTTATTCATGACAGTCGAAAGCAAGCAAGATGCATTAACACTACAGGAGAATCTTGATAAACTGGTCTCCTGGGCATCAACATGGCAAATGAAATTCCATCCATCAAAATGCTATGTGCTAAATATTCACAAAGGTAAATCCCCTATCATGCACAATTACACCATGCTAGGGGAAAACCTTAAGTCGGTAACACACATCCCATACCTAGGAATTGACATCACAAATAACTTACGCTGGACTACACATATTCAAACTATTGTATCCAAAGCCAATAAGGTGCTTGGATTTCTCAGGCGCAACCTCCATCAATGCCCTGAAAAAGTGAAGGCTCAGGCGTATAAGTCACTAGTCCGGCCTAATTTAGAGTATGCCAGCTCGGCATGGGATCCATACCGACAAAAAGATATTGATATGTTGGAACAGGTACAGAGAAGAGCAGCCAGGTTTGTAACCAAATGTCACTCAAGGGAACCAGGCTGCGTCACCAAAGCTCTTCAAGACCTACAGTGGGAGCCACTGAAGGAGCGTCGAGAGGCTGCTAGAGTTTTCCTTTTCTACAAAGGAAAGCAGAACCTAGCAGCCATCGACGTGCCTCCATACTTCCGCCAACAGATCAATACCAACACTAGGTTGTATCATCCTTCTAAGTTCATACAACCATCAGCTAGAACGGATGCATACAAATTTAGCTATTTCCCTAGGACAATAGCTAAATGGAACACTCTACCTGGTGACATCTTAGACTGTGACAGTCTAAGTAGTTTTAAATCATCATACTATGCCTATGTCAATAATTGCAATTAAATAGGTGTGTTTTTAATATAGATCTATGTTTTAATGTAAAGGGTCCCCAGTGCACAGCAACAAGCCTGCACTACTGGTAAAAGGGGTGATGTCAACGCGGTTAGCCTGACAGTCTCCCCAGGTAAAATGAGTTGTAAACCATAGATCTATTTTTAAATGTTAAGGTTTTAAATCATATTCTATTCAAATTCTATCACTGTTAAATTATATATCTGCTTTATATGGGCTTATTAGCCTTTTGCAGATTATTGACATAGACATAGACATAGACATGTTGACACTTAGCCTCGTTTTGAGTCTGAAGTAGCAAAAATCCATTAACCATCGCATACGGCGTCGTATGTCATGGCTAAAAAACCGTACGCTATGGTTAAGTGAAAATTTGTCAAAAATATCATATTTTACCACTGATTACAAAAATACCGTTTTTATTTTCACATGTTATCCAATGAATATCATGCTAACTGTGGAATAATACATTTTTAACATTACCTGAAAATCTAAATGATCTTTTGTCTCCTGGGTCAAACCAATATTCTTCGTTCATCTCAAGCCTAACGTCAGTATTTCTGTCCGTAATATCAAACTAAAATACATAAAAGTACAACAAGCTGTGTAAAGTAAATGGCGTTTAGTCCGGTTTCTGTAAAGGAATGCACCCTTTACGAAGAAACAGAACATTCCTGAATTAAATATAAGATCAATTTCTACCACAAGTTTTGTGTTGTTACATGTATAACCATAGAGGAGGTATATAGAAAGTTATGTATTATTTATTGATCTTAAACCACGCATGCATTGTGTTTTTCATTGAATTAATTCTGTGCGAAAGTGATGAAATTCTCAAGTAAAGCTAAACTTTATATCCTCCATACAAAATCACGACCTATTATTGTCAAATACTCATTAATTCTTCATCATTGATGCATGTGCATTGGTATTGCCTTGGTCACATAGGCTCCGATTTTCACTACAGCGCCCGGCCGATGGTTATTTTGTTCGAAATCGGCCGGCGAGCCCGGGCATCGTACGGGCGCCGGGCGATGATCGCCACTCATCGGCCGATTTTTAGACATCGTATGGGCGCCGGCAGAGTTTTATCGCGGTCATCGTACGATTATCTTACGGCGCCCGGTGGCATCGCACGGTCATCTTGGGATTTCGCGTGCTGATTTGTTTGATAAATCTTAATAATGATTACTTAAAAAGTGATATGAAGGTTTTAAAATAATGAGGTAAGGAATTATAATCACTACACACTGTAAGATATTTTTTATAAAACATAAATGGAACGATTAGGCTTCCTGTAAAACAATATGACACACATTTGAATGGCTGGGTGGGTGGGTGGTTGATCTAGTTTTTATTATATTGACATTAATCGTGTATGTCTGTCATAGATAGAGTGATCCATTTTTATGCGTATATTCACTCATGCATATACCATTACAAATCATTTATTTTAAAAACCTTCTGAATGTTTTTGTGGGTACAGTATTTTCAAGGGTCACAATTTTAATACGAAAGTTCACTACGTCTCAATTACAACGTAGTATGCCAAAGGCTAAGGATAGAGGGGATAAGGCCAATGGGACATATATGAGGAAGGTCTTGGGAAGACAGGTCGAAAAGACAATAACAATTCTAGTGAGCTGGTGAATGATGAAGATTTAGATGTGTCTAGGGAAGAGGGTGTACCACTTGAAATAGAAGAAAAAATTGCCAATTTCTTTAAAGATAGGCCATCTTTTTTATGACCAAACTAATTCTCTTTGCGAGAACAGACAAAAGAAAGATGCAGAAATAGGGAATTTTGCTAATAGCATCGGATAGACATAGTATCTGTTTATATGAAAGATCTAAAAATGAATTAAGGTCACAGTGCACTTTGATGAAGAGACCATGTGCAGTATGGCAAGTGATTTTAGACGGTCATATCTTTCACCATGAGTACTTTCAGGGCATAAATACAGTGTTTTTTATTAAAACAATATGTTTTCTTTCAATTGAAGTACCCATGATGATAAAAAATATCAATCAAACAATTCGAAAAATTATGTCAGCATTTTTCTAAATATTGAACCTATTTACTCAAAAGAGGATCTTCTTTTTCTGATTTTTATTGCATGAAAACATTATTATCCTCGAAGTCCTGTCAATCGAAGTATTTCGTTTTCAAATCTTGCATTCACGCCATGTTGAACAGTCATACTGGGTCATACAGGAATTGAATCTAGAGGACCGATGTCCTGGCTGGTGCTGCACGGCCATCGGCAGATAGCCTTGCGATACCCGTACGATGTCTTTCAGATTCAATTGATTGCGGGCGCCGTACGATGCCTGTACTAATGTGACCATACTCACGATTAGATCAAGACATCGGTGAAAAGTCACCGGCGCCCGGTCGATTTAGAAATCGGCCGATGACTACGCATCGGCCGGCGCCCGGCGGCTATGTGACCTAGGCATATATGTGCAACAACAGCATCGATAGTTATTTTTTCGAAGTTAACCTCATGTGTTGTTTGCGATCAGAATTCAGGAATTTTGTTTATGGATACTGTTGTCATGTATTTCGTCTTATTGGTATGACGTCATATAGAAATGATATTAGACATGATGGAATCACGAAATGGCGGACACGTGGCAGTTTTGAGCTAAAAATATTGTCGTTTCTTATATAAAAACCATGGGTCGGATATTTACCAGGTATGCCTATTTGACTAGATCATGAGTATGTCTATATATATGCGAAGTTTGGGTGAAATTCATACTAAACATCGATGCCTATAAGCGCCCCCCGTTTTTGTCAAAATCGGGGGGCGCTAAACCGCTATCTAAATCATGTCAGTAAGACCTTAGACTTGGTATGTGCTTGGCATGAATGTTGATCTAGTCAAATAGAACGCTTTCGTGAAAAATAAATCAATAAAGCACGAAATATAGAAGATAATCTCTCAAAATCAAGCATCTAAAGCTGGGTGACCTAATTGTGACGTCACTAAAAGACAGAATCCATTCGGTGATCGCAAATCATCAATTGAGCACAAGACAGGTTGTGATAAGGAGAGCCTGTAATGCCTGGGTCACATTTGCTCCGATCCATCGGCCGGCGCCCGGTCGATTGAGTGTTTTCCTCGGCATAGCGGTTTTATAAGGTTTAAGTCCGCTTGAATGAGCTGTTATTGTTGATAACATGTGAGCGTTTAATTTGCATCGCGGCGGAGCTTTTTGTTCTTTTTCGTGATACCTGCTGATAAGACTCATTAAGTGCTGTGCGGGTGGATTGCGCCCGTTGGCAGCCGAAATGCACCCTTTATAAGAACTGTGAAATTATTCACTCGTTCGTGTAATGAACCACGTTAAATGGTCTTGTTTGGAGAACACCACGCCACACGAGCTAGATATTAGCTTAAGTTGACAATGTACAGATTACAACGATGCAGCAGCTATTACATTTGCAGTGACTAAATGATGAATATGCTTTACAACACGGAAAATATTTATATCAAATGAGAAGAATTCAAGAAAATCAATTTCAAATTGATTTTAGTGTGACACGACCCTTTAAAGAACAAGTTTACGTATACGTTTAAGACTGGGTCCCATTTGCTCCGATCCATCGGCCGGCGCCCGGCCGATTGAGTGTTTTGATCTATATTGTATTCAATTTTGAACAAAATACTCAATTGATCGGGCGCCGTAGTGAAAATCGGAGCAAATGTGACCAAGGCATTACAAAACAACTTTTATCGAAAGCTCTCCAATATCTCTCAGTTAACTTACTCTCTCCAAATGCCAGTCAGGTCTAAAGCCACAATTACTGCCATCTTCCAAATATATATCTGCTTCGTGTATATATCCATAATCCTCCCAAACGGTTTTTTGAATCCACCTGGAAGCATATCATTGGATAACTAACACTTTTGTGGGTATCGTTTTAGTATTCGACCAAGACTGCACCCTTTCTATAAACTGTGAACAAAGTTGATATTTCACTCGGTATTAATTCGTCGATACAATACCTTATCCGTGTTTTGTTCAGAGCTAAACGCTAAACCAGAAGTAGTAATGAAGTGACGATTTTGCAAAATTTTGGTGAGTTTTCATGTTCGAATCATAATATAGATCTCAGATCGAGTATAATATCCAGTAAAAAAATATATTTATATTTCTGAACTATATTTCATCATAAGAAAAGGCTATCAATTTAGGTAAAGATCGAACATATTCAGAATATCTGTAAAACAGAATTACGTGTTTAAAAATTTTTCGCCTGATACATGTATTTTTCCAGAACTCCCTTTGTGTCCATGGAGATATATGTTGACGTTGCAACCAGTTGCAGCCCACATATGCTTTGACGTTTTTATATTAAAATCGTACGAACAGCTCACTACAAGAAAAATTTACGTACGTTAGAAAGGATAAATTTATATATGCTGGGTTATAAATATATAAAGATCGGCATGATATACATGTATCTCATTCAGGCCAATCATAACACAACTATTCGATTTTCAAAACCGATGCACGATTGTTTTCCCCTGGCCTAGATTCATCGTAGTTACATACATACATATATACATACATACATACATATACATATACATACACATATACATATACATACATATATATATATATATATATATAAAAATTGATTATAAAAACATATACATATACATATACATATACATATACATATACATACATATACTCTGTTTGTCTAATTATATTGTTTAGTATCACTGCGTGAAAAATGGAATTTCTAGACTAAGCACGTCTAGAAACTAAGTCTAAGCACGCCAGGTGCTTAGGCGTGACTAGTTTTGACACGTCTAGGTACGCGATGAAACCAACTCTAGACATCTCTAGGCACGTCTAAGCACACGCAGTGCAAAGACGTGCTTAGAGTGTGATAAAAAGTCTTGGCACGCCTTGAGACTAATGATTGAAATCTAGAATAAAGTAATTATCGAATCAGGTGAATGTATATTGTTATAAGCAATTATGATCAACATTCATAATTTAGACATATTTTCACTGAAATATACTAATTTCTTTTTATCTTTTATCTATTTTATTTATTATTTTGTATAACGAACTGTTCACGTAAACCATGACGTTTTACATATATGATTGAATAATAAAATACCAAACAAGCTGTACTGATAATTAGTAACAACTATCAAGTTGTTACATCAAACCCCGGGTATCAAGCAAGATACTAGAATAGTATTATTATTGTGCGTCTGACCAAATGGATGAAAAAACTATGTGTTCATCTATTGTGTCTGCAATGTATCATAGGGCAGGGGCGAAGCCAGCTTTCATTCAGGATGGGGGGGGGGGCTTCGATCGCAAAAAACTTCTCGATTTTCAGTCACGGGGATGCGATTGTTGCATAAACAAGCCATAAAAATATGATTTATTTTAAATTTTACAAAAATTTCTTCAAAATTGAGCTTTTTCTTTCTCATGGTTTTATCTTTATTGCACCCCCCCCCCCCTTGCTTCTTTCTATGGACGCAATTTACATATTCATTTAAGTTGCCTCTCCCGGTAGATACGTGGAGTTTCTAGACCATCCTACAGGTACGTCTAGAAATTGCAAGAAATTCCACATTTGATGCACAGTGATCATACTTGCGAATCATATTGAACAGGAAATAATTGTTTGGACGGTGGTCGATATTACATACACCCCCCCCCCCCCTCCATAAAATTAGTAACAGGATCCCCTTTTCGGCCACCTATCTAATCAAAGCCCGATTATGATTGGCGATTTAGATAAATTCGTCAAATATCACAAATAACTGAACTACTAGATCTAGCATTGCAATTGAGGAAATAATTAGATTTAAATATTGATATGCTTCGAAATGAAAACACACGATTGCCAATCTAATGGAAGGGGTACGTAATGAAGACGCGATATTGTGTTTACCGCCCATCGTCCATCGCTCGAAAAGAAAATCGCATTGTCCTGACCAATCCCTCTCACAAAAATTGCATTCACCTCAAAACTCGCTAACAAAGATTGAATTCATCTCCCATTTCAAAATTAAGAGATTTTGAAACGAAAGGAGTATGAAGCTCTGTTTGAGCCTATTAAACACAGGCGAATGGTAATTTCATCATCATGCCCTGACACAGTTAAAGTCATAGACATCTGAGCAACAAGCGATTTTGTTTGGTCGCTGTTATATTGTTTCGTTGATTTCTTTTGATGCTGGTGTGTTTATATTATTCAATAAAATTTTATATTTCAAAATGTCATTTTAAGTCATCGGATATTTTGTAGACTTATGATATAAGACTTCTGGTTTTGTTTCATCATACAAAGTTTAGATATGGACTTCGAACTTCAGATTTCTTTGAAGAGAGTTAGGAATATCATGATCGGAATTGAATTTGGCCTATGGTTTTATACACTGTGACAACATGATATTAACCTCTGGCCCTCTGAGCCCTCGAGAAATGTATCGTGTCCCTTTGGAAGGGTTGGTGAAAGTCCCCCCCCCCCGGCCAAAAAGTCTAGATCTTTCAAAAGCGTGCAGCTCTTCACCATTGTGAGCACTTTTCAAATACACCATTAACCATTCCAATGATCGGGATACCATCATGTATTTCACCAGTCCATGTTATGTCGATGCACCATTCCCAGAAGAACTCAAGTTGATCGAATCTCAAAATGTACAATCATGTCAGCTTTCAGTCGGGGGGGGGGTGATGCCCAAACGAATTTCGGTTATCAGTCAGGGGGGTACCATTGTGGCTAAAACAGACCACTAAATTTATTTTGAATTTTACAAATATTGATGCAACTTCTTTCAAAATTGAGCTAGAGGCCCAAAATAAAAAACATTTTACCCTTTTCTTCTTCTATCTCATGGTTCTATTTTTTATTGGTTATCGCACCCAAACGCCTATTGTGTTTTAAACTTGTTTTTATTCAAACTTGTTTCATTCAAAGCATAATAAAAATCCCTTTCTGTTAGTACACTTTTCTCTTAAACAGAGTCCCTACTTCCAGCGGCATTTTGGTCCCCAGGTGTAAGAAGGCCTTCTAACAGCTGGGGACCAAAACGCTGCTAGAACGAGGGACTCTTTACAATAAAGTAATGCACCGACAGAAAGGCAATTTCGTTTTGCTTTAATGGTATAAGTTTGAAGAAAAACGGTGCAGTATGAGACTCGCAATCCTTGATTTTCGAGCATCTGGAAGGCCAAAAATTCAAATTAACGGTCGAAGTCAGGGCCGATTGATTAAAGCTTAACGAAGGCTGTTTTGAAATCTTTCGTTACAGGGCTATACTACAGGGCGTTTATACGTTATGTTATGCCAACAGTTACATGTTATACGACTTGAAAGTTCATAATTATGGTCTTTGCGTTATCTTTTTATTCAGGCCCGTAGCCAGGATTTGCCAAGGGGGGTTCATTTTTCAAAAATTTCCAGGGGGGGGGTTCACATTTGACAATTTTGGCCCAAATATGGCTAAAATCACTTGAGAAGTGCTCAAAATGGTGAAAAACTGCATGATTTTGAAAGAATTTTTGGCCAGGGGCCTGAGATATTTATAATAATTAGTAATGTAGCTCTCTCTGTTGGCGGTGATGATCTACTTCTTTCCAAGTATCTATTGTTTTGATTTCTTATTACTTATTAATGTCAGGTTTGACAAGGGGGTGGTTTGCTTTTTAATCCAAAATCCAAGAGGTCACATTTTGGCCCCAAATCACTTAAAAATCACTGAGAAAAACGCCATGATTTTGTACAAACGTTTGGTCGCTCACATCCTCTTAACCCCTCCCCTTCCGGGCTAAGAGATTGCACATGTTTATTTCAGCTTGATTGTAGATAGAATGTTGCTTGTCTTGTTTTTATTAGTTAACCTTAGCTTACTTTTTGTGCTTCTTTATTCAATTACGCTTCCAGTTTCAACCGTTTTACTGCATTGCTCGGGGCATTGCTATAAGAGGCATTTTATAAAAGGCATATTGATCGATGTAGTCAGTTGCTTTCCTAAGTTTTTGATTTTTCATATTTTGAATGAATGTGAATGACTTATGAGGGGGGGGATAATTCAAACAAGTCAAAGCTTTAAAAATGCTATCGTCGTCATAATCCTTACCAGTCCATCAATACCACCAACGCACAGTATAACACTCGACATCAATGAGAAATGGCAAATTGAGAGAATTATACAGTCAACCGTATTAATGAGATATTTTGTTCTTTACTTCCTTATTGTGTTGTACGTGCCACTTTCAGGTCTGAGTGTGTTTTAACAATTTTCAAAAAGCGGGGACTAACATCGTAAAAACATTTGCGCTAAAGAATTTCAAGACCGAGCCAAAAAGACGGGTTTGCAGATCAGATACCCCCTACCCATTAAGATATTTAATTCCACCCCTAGTTATTTGCTTCGGAACCACCTTGGGATGTCCCCTTGTCAATCTCTCCCTTCCAGATTCGCAAATTATTCTAGACCTTGCTGTACATAATACTACGTATTCCATACCTGATGAGGTTTCAGAGACATCAACCGGGAATATATTTCAGATCCGGGTAAATATTTCTCGTATGTCCCGCTCCAGCAAGGATCCGGGACATATCAATCGTATGACCCGCATTATATCCCTTGGGATATACAATATATCTTCCCTTGGTCTCTTTGGGCCCTCGGGAAGATATATTGTATATCCCTCAGGATATTCCCTATATCCAAAACATTCCAGTGTATGTATTAACTTTATCATTTGAGAGGAGTTAAACTACACGTTTTAGAGACAAAGTGCACGTGAACTTGTAATATTATGACCCCTCCACATTGGTTCCTCCAGGGCCCCTAATAATTCAATATCCCTTAAACCCCGGGCCTTAAACATTTATCACAGAGTCCTAACTACGACCGTTAGTTTGAATTTCAAACCTACCATGTGTTTAAAAATCAAAGATTATGAGTCTCATAATGCACCGTTTTTGTTCCATTAAAAGCAAAACAAAAATGCCTCTCTGTCGGTGCATTGCTGTCGGGGCCGGTCCCAAGCTGTGTGAAGCGCTTCTCACTGACAGCTGGGGATCCAAACGCCGCTAAAAGGAGGGACTCTCAGTCTGTATAACAGTATAATCTAACCATCAGAAAAATTTGTTTTCTTTTAGTGGAACAAATTTGAAGAAAAACGGTGCAGTATATTGATTCACAATCCTTGATTTCCAAACAGGTGTAGGTATAAAATTCAAATTAACGGTCGGAGTTGGCACCTCGTGTTTATACTTACTAGTAATCGGAATAATACTACGAAAGGTAGAACTTATTCCAAAAGGACCATAATTCTGCACGTTACGAACAAGCTCCTTCATAACCCCCCTATCATGAAAAATGGCATCTATTGCAGTTTTCTAAACCTGCATTCTAAAGGACGTAATCCAAGTCCCCCCTCCCCTATTCTCCCATTTTTATAATGTCCAGTGAAGATCATGATGATGCACATGTACACATGTGTCTGGTATGTACATGTATGATTACAATTGTAGAGTTAGAAATTGAAATGTTTCCCTTTGTCACTTCTATGCATCTTATGTAAACCTGTTTGAACTAATAAAATACTAAAAATATGATAACTTCATTCGAAATGCATGCAATTCACTCCAATTATATTTATTTTCATTATAGGATAGGGAAAGAGTTTTAATTAAAAAATAGACCGTGGTTGTGATTTGGGAGGGGGTATACTCTACTATTAAGGTGTTAGACCCAGCAATCTAAAGGTTCTTTCTGATTGCATTTTACCAATGAAATTATAATCTCTGAAACTCGACTTTAGATTTTAAGATATGAATTTTAGATCTCACTGTTATTTAACATTAAATGTCTAGTGTGGGATTGAGCGATAAATCTCCAGTCAAGAAAATGGAATGGCATCTCTTAGTCGGGCTTTCACCATGCTATTTGGACATTCAATCTCACTTCTGACATTGCGTGTGAGGTACAATTTGATCAAAGAAATTCCAAAATCAGAATCTAGCAAATCGCAATCTTTGCCACAATCATTTATTCGGACATTGCACATACATCTATCGTTCCCAGAAAATTGTACATGATTGTTATTAAAACTTCCAGTTATTCCGGAGACAAATTTGTTCTGTAGCGTCATTAGATGATAGCAAAAAGTAATTGATTGATTGAACAATTTATTTCCTTATTTTGTAAGTGTACCAATGTACATGTAGATGACATGATTTAGCATAATGACATAATAGTCTATGGCTACCCTTGCATTCGTTCGACTTCTAATGCTGCTAATCACCCATCCCCTCTTCACAAAACGACGACCTTTTAGCTGCTTTCCGAATTCAGGCCCGTAGCCAAGGGGAGCGGAGGGAGCGGTCGCTCCCCCTCCTGGCCAAATGATGTTTTGCCAAAACTGTCAAAAAGCCCTCCCCCCCACTCCCTTGGCAACCCCCCCCCCCCCCCCCCCCCCCATGGTAAAACCGCTCCCCCGGTAAATCCTGGCTACGGGCCTGAAAATATTATATCTTGATCTATAATTTATAAACATGTCTAGGTTTCATGGGTCGTCATTCCCCCCGAGGCCTCCTTGAAACATACCGATTGCAATGTTTACCCATTTCAAACATGTCTCCGTGTCAAACAAACCAGGAAACAGATAACTAGAATTGCATTAGGCCCAGGTCTTGTTGCCCCATTTTCGTTGCCACATTCTTACAGGAAATGTATAGATATCGGAGTTATATATCTACATAAAAGTACTTTTTATTTTTATTATAAAGAAGATGTTATCTGGATTGAGCATAAACTTAAACTTGAAAAACATCCGAACTCACCAACGACTTAATTATAGTGAATGTATGGGGGGGGAGGGGGTATTTTCTAGATTGGGCTCTATTTCTCTGTACCAGTAATCGGACTTTGCCCAGTAGCCGGAGGGCAAAAATATGATCAATATAAAATGTAAAAAGTAAAAGATGTACCCCACCCGAATATGGTAACTCAGAGTTATCAAGGTCTAATGTTCCATAAAGAGGACATTAACGTTCATTTATTCAAATTACGTTTTGATAGGTTTTTGAGGCGTAAACTAAAAGTAGACCTCTAATACGCCTTACTTTCCGCTCTAGACCAATAGTATGCCTCTTTTTAAAGGTTTTGTTATGGCGTATAGACAGGTTCCAATTTCAGAATATCTCAAGGGAAAGGGTTTTTGAGGCATTTTTTAGAAAAAGCAACAGACCTATTTTTTCTGGATCAGTTTTTCATGTTGATAAAGATATTAAAAGATGACAGCTCAACGGGGTGGTCACGACACTGAATTTTAGCGTTTTTACCCCCCTGTGAAATTATTTTAGGGGGTACTATAATATTAGTTCATAACTCAAAGGATATATAAACTATTGTTCTGAGTTCTACAGCATACATTGTTAGTACAGAGATGAATACTACTCTAAAGTTATAGGTTGATATCTTTGTTGGTTTCGGAAAAATACAATTAATTAGAAAAAGATATGCAATTTTTGTCATTTTTTTCTTGCTTATTTTATATTTGTAGCTTCAAGCAAAATATGATAACTTAAACAGCTCAAAGTAGTATTCTAACAAATTCCCAAGCTATGTGTGATATTGTAATACATCTATTATAGTGATGAAGTACTATTTTGTAATTTTAATATGACTTTATAGTGCCCTACCCCTGGTAAATAGAAGAAAGTTGGTGTGGTTTTCTTCTGGTTTTAACATTTTATTGTCTTCTTAGTTGAAGATACAATCAATTCTGTCACTTAACAATGAGTAGCTTTACAATGGTTAACTATTCCCATGAATAGAGGGTTGGGAAAATACCAGAACTGTTAAGTGGCATCCTTGGGCAACCCTCTTCAGAGCATTTTCCTTATATAATCCGATAAAATCTGCAGGGGACACTATAATAAACCTATATATCTAAGATACTAATGAAGATACTGAATTCAAATTTTTAGGATTTGGTCCTGGTATGATAGGTAATCTGTATCACAAAAATGACAAAAAGAAAAAACTCTGTTGCCATAGTAACAAGAATACGACACTATTTGTTTCCTAAGAAATGTGTTTTAAGGGGTTTTGTCATTCTCTTCATATTTTTAATTCTAAATATGTCTACAATGTGGGATGATTAAAATTATGGTAAAGTAATCTTTTCTATTGTTCTATTGTTCTCTACAACAGAAGTTGCTATGGCGACACATAGATCATAGAAAAAATCCTGGGATGATCGCCCTATTTGTCAGGAAATTAAAATGGAAACTGAAAAATGAGTTTCTTCCCACTGAATAGCAATTTGGTAGACCAAGGCTGACACGCACAGGAGAAAACATCTATCAGTTCTATGTCATTTTGTTGTTATTTTTTTATTTATCGTGCTCTGGGACTTATAACACCTAATGCCGAATCTTTTCCAACTGCAAAGGAAGGCAAGATTTTAATAATGAACATTCATATATCTCAACAAATATGGCATAAGATTTGGACAATGATGATGAAACTCTGAGGGAAAATTAGACGAAACATTAATGTGAGTGGTCCAAAAATAACACTTACATGTTTTGAAAAAGTTATGCTCTCGGGTGAATCAGAGCTCATTTAAGGATAGTCTGAATCAGGTGAATTTTTAACCTAATTGTACCCCTCCCCCAAAACCCCCAAATTTTGACAATTGTCGAAAAGTGGCAAACAACAATTAAACAAACATAAATCTATGTCATAAAGATATGGTACGATCTCAGGTCAATCAATAAATTTCACAAGTGACACTCTATCTTATGAAGAAAATATTATCGTATTTGAAGACATGTCAAAAATTTGGTGGAAATAATTTTGTCACTCCTGATTTGACCTGGAAAGGTTCAGGTAAGTTATCACAAACAATTTCAGACAGTTATATCTTTGATTATGACTATTTTCTGACCATGAAGTCAGGGTATACAGGGATAATAAAGTCAATCGGACTCGGAGATATTTCACTAGCAATCAACCCATCAATATATTTTTTCAAAGTTGTTGACCTCATTTTCACCAAAAATGCTATCATTTTATTAATGTTTAATGCATTTCTATTCTTTATTTAAATGTATCAAATAGCTCTTGAAAAGAAAACTGAATTCCCCTAAGATTAGTGTTCCCCATGTTATTTCCCCTTTGAAATAATTCATGCTATCCGTTGGTTTCAGTTCATTTTGGTCATCCAAATTCAGTGTCTTTAAAGTCCCTGGAGCAATCCACTTTTCCTCTTAGGAAATAGAACATGCCTCAAAGCATATTCTAATTATGCATTCAACAATATAATTAAAGGACAACTGAAATAGCTTTTCTCAACTTGCAGCTACAAAAATGCGGTTTTCTCCATTGTAAGCCAAACGTTGAGTTCTTGCGATAGCCGTTATAAAATAAATGTAAGATAACTGCTAACGGTCATAGATAACGAAATAAAACTAACTGATCATTCAAATTGGCCCCCACGTGATTAGTAACGTCATATACAAAATATAGCTTTGGTCTATTGGTTCCTTAGTAATCACACGTCACGACAACCATAGGATTGTTGTGTAAACAAATAACAAAACATTTTGGCATTATGACGTCATGGTCTAATGGACCAAAACAGGCCACATCGGGACCAGAGAGAGAGATAACGTGGGGGCAAATAATAAAGTCACAACCAATTCGAATATTGCTGATAAGCAGCTATAACGATCCTTAGAGTGAAATAATTTTCACACTACTGATGAGAAAACATGTCCAAATACACTTTATCAAAAGTTTATACTGATTCCTTTAGGTTAAAAATACCATTTCATATCTGCTTTAAAGGTTGCATCTTTGGTAAAAATTAGGTCAACATTTTTAGTAAAAAGTATGTTGATTGGGCCATTCCCTTTAATATCACTTAGGTCTGATTAATCATTATATTTACTTTTCTTGAAGATAATGAATAGATCTAAAAGATATACCCATGTTCATGGTCAGAAAATATTCATAATTCAAGTTAGAATTGTCTGAAGTTGTTTGCGATAACCTACATGCTCCTTTATAACATTATTATGTAAATACAGTAGAACCTGTGTAAGTGGAACACTCCATTCTGCCACAAAGCGTTCCACTTAGAAGGTGTTCCACTTACGGAGGTTTTGGGTTCGCAGGGAACATACAAGATCAAATATAGGATTTATATGTATCATTGGAAATATGATTCTCCCTTCATTACAGGGCAGGTATATACCATTAATAATCCATTTATTTTACTCAAAAAGGTATCTGACATTCTTAATCCTCCTCATTCTGCCAAAAATGTTTTCTGACATTCTTAATCCTCCTAATTGTGCCAGTCTCAGGTACAAGGATTGGGCAATTAAGTTTTAAAGACTTGTTCCTACTGCAAATAATTCAATTGTTTTTAAATGACACTTTTAATCTTACTTATTAAGTTTGAAACAAACAGCAATGGATATTAATTAGTGGTAGCATCACGTGTCCAGTTCTACAGGAGGTTAATCCAATTTTCTGAATGAAAATCTTATGAAATCCTAATTTGCTGATTATCAAATTAATTATTGGTTGCATCACATGTTGACCTCTATAGGAGGTTAATCCATTAAAATCCTAATTTGCCAATTATCACAGTATTACCTGTTTTCATACCCAGATATCATTGAAGGAGATTAATTCTGTTTACATTATCAGTATTGAAATCTATGGAAATTGACTGTTCCACTTAGCATGTTAATTTTTCAATATGGGGTGTTCACTGTTCAAGTTTGGAGGTGTTCCACTTACAGAGGTTCAATTAACATTAAGTCAATGGGTTTTTAAAACGGGACTTTGAAAAGGCG
Source organism: Owenia fusiformis (assembly GCA_903813345.2). Lineage (NCBI taxonomy): Eukaryota > Metazoa > Annelida > Polychaeta > Sabellida > Oweniidae > Owenia > Owenia fusiformis. Next base: position 12,924,023 of record CAIIXF020000005.1, on the reverse strand, counting down.
TTCCACTTGGGAGGTGTTCCACTTACGGAGGTGTTCCACTTAGCAGGTTCTACTAAACATTACTTGTGCATGATGACCACCATAGTTTAGTTGTTCAAATGAGATCAATTGATGATTATAATGTTTAGACTTTATGTCAATGTCCAGACTGTATGCCAACCTCTCTAGTATGTGATTAACTAGATTTCATTATGATACATGTACTTAATTGAAAACTTACATATAAAATATCTTAAGTCCTATATTCTAGTAATAAATGAATTAGAATGTCACCTAACATTTGATGATGGTATGAATTTATTGATTTGGTGTCTATCAATACATGTTTCTAACTTAATGCTGCAAAATGATAAAATTCACCACATCCACTTTCTTCAATTTTCCAGGGATAGGGCACTATAAAGTCATATTAAAATTACAAAATAGTACTTCATAACTAAAATAGATGTATTACAATACCACACATAGCTTGGAAATGTTTTTAAAATACTACTATGAGCTGTTCCCGGGGGGTTCACTATATATAAACCTTGACGGGGATCCTCGGCGCATGTGGGGTACCTTTTTCAACGTTTGGTATGGCAATGGACCCATATTTTAGGATTTGGTATGGGAATGCCCGGAAATTTCTGACTTCTGAGGTATGGCAATGGTCGGACTTTTGCTCTTCTGGTATGAGAATGGTATGGCATTGGTCCAGTAGTTGCAAATTTGTATGACATTGATCCTATATTTCATTTACTTTGAATAAGGTATGGCATTGGTTCCATATTTGGACATTTGGTATGGCATTGGTCCTACATTTTGACATTTGGTATGGCATTGGTCCCATAATTCGGCATTTGGTATGGCATTGGTCCTATATTTGGACATTTGGTATGGCATTGGTCCTATATTTTGGTTGGTATGGGAACATATTGATATTTGAGGCTTCAGCCTAGGACCCCCGTCGAGTTTTATATACAGTGAACCCCCCGGGGAGCTGTTAAAGCTCTCATATTGTGCTTGAAGCTACAAATATAAAATTGGCAAGACAAAAATTGCGTATCTTTTTCCTGTTTTTTGTATTTTTCTGAGACCAATAAGGGTATTAACCCATAACTTTAGGATAGTATTCATATTTGTACTAGCAATGTATGGTGTACAACTCAGCACAATAGCTCATATATCCTTTGAGTTATGAACTAGTTTCATAGTACCCCCTAGAATATTTTCCTAGGGGGGTAAAAATGCCAAAATTTAGTGTCGTGACCACCCCGTTGAGCTGTCATCTTTTAATATCTTTATCAGCATGAAAAACTGATCTAGTAAAAATAGGTCTGTTGCTTTTTCTAAAAAATGCCTCAAAAACTTGAATTATTTGAATTGGAACCTGTCTAGTAGACCTACCCTGCGTGCAGAGTCTAGTTAAACTACGAAGACGAAGCTCTCTTTTAAGAAGTTAAGTCAAACGAATGCAAAGTGTAGCGTAGACCAAATCATCTCCTTAAAGTTTTCTATTATAAGCATATAGACCAAAACTGCGCTTAAAACTTAACAATTATATATAGTCAAAATGACCAAATCTAAACCTGATAAACCGAGACAATTTTAGAATGTACCTCAATGACAGGCCTATAGACCAAAAGTGCGCATTAAAAACTCTAATGATTATACAAGTGGCCATTAGTACGCCTCAAAAACTCAAGAAATTGCAAGCAACATCTGAAACTAACATAAGAGGTAAAAAAAAATATTGTCCCTTATTTAAGTTTCAATAAATAATGTAGCTTGATCATTTGATTTCACTTGCTGTTGGATAGGATATGAAATGATTCAAAATACTAGTCCATGTCCGTGCGATTAGTATCAATTCATATAGTTTTGATTACAATCAGAATTCTCAATTTTGAGAATTCACTTTCAAGTCACTTTTCCTTTAATCTATCTGTAATCACTAATTAACTAGATCAATACATACTCGAATTCATCTGCCCACCAACAACACTGTTATGTAAGGGGGGAAATAAATCACTGTAATCTTGTAATCGGGCATTTGAAAATGACTCCTAAATTTCCTCCATGTCCATGGTAAGAGCCAAGGGTAGATGGGGAGGGGGGGGGCTGGAACTCTTACTGGCCAAAATTTCAATCACATGCAGTTTTCATCATTTTTTGGACACTTTCAAAGAGCGATTGAATCTCAGGGCCGTTAGATGGGGGAGGGGGTGTCCAGATATCACTATATCTAGGATGTTGATCTGACATTATTTATGCCGGTGTAAAAGGGTAGGTGGTCCTATCAAATTATGGTCCTACTTTCCATTGATTTATATGGTGACCTAAATACAACTCTTTCCCTTATTATCGTATCCACAATCAGGGCCAGTAAGGGCCTTTAAGAAAGGGGACCATAATCCCCAGGAGACCATGATTTCTTTTACACCGGGATACCTTCTTGCACCCCCATCCTTAGCCTTTTCCCCGGCCTTTTCCAAGTCGGTATTTTTTACTTATCTGATCTTGAATAATAGAAATCAATATAGGAAAAAGATACGACTTGGGCAAGGCTACCCCACCCACCCTATTCTAATCTTTCTGGAAACTACTCCCCATGTGGTGCGATCCCATTCTGATACTCATAGCATCTTTCTGTTTCACCTGAAACATCATCTCAGGACTGAGAAGAAATGAGATGTCATGATGTGCGATCGTGGCATAACTTATTAAGCGAGCCCAAAAAATGTTAAGATTTATTTTGAATTTTACAAAAATTGATGCATCTTTCAAAATTCTTCAAAAATGAGATTGAAACTTCAAATAAAAAAATTGAAAGCTCATTTCTTCTATCTAATGGTTATATTTTTTATGAGCTTTTTTTGGGGGGGGGGTGCCTTCGCGCTCATCGCAACCCCCCCCCCCCCCCCCCCCTCTGCCGTCCGGAGAGAGAGAGTCCAGAGATAGTTTGCAAAGCGTGCTCACGGCTTTCCATGGAAAACATCACCAGTTGCAACTAGTGTCTTTTTTTCTTTTTCTTTTTTTTCTTTTTCAAGTTGCAACTAGTCTTTACAACTGTCACTGACTGAAGATCACCTAGACACAGTTACATGTACATTATGTCAAGGTGAATACAAAATATGCCCTTTTTGGAATGTTTCAACGGATTTTGATACACATTTTTTGCCGTGTGTCCTATTATGATTACAACCAGCAGTTTCCCAGATAAACATGACAACCGGGAGATAGTTTTCGGGCTGACATCTCGAAGCTGTTGTTTATGACTTCAATACGGTACATCAATATTGATTTCCTCGCAAAGTATTCAAAAAACAATTCGTCTTTTGATAGGCTTTTTTCAAAAATTTTACACTTAGCTTACGTCATTTTAATTCATTCAAACCTAAGACTCGTGCAAATTATGTATTGAATTGTAAATTGTATATTTACATTTTCCTCAATCAAAATTATTTGAATGATCATCTTTACGATTCAAATGATTTGATATGGTGATCAGAAGTGTGCATTAAACAAAATAGAAGTTCAAACAATACAAATCTGAAATTGCTAGAAGGCATCATGTGCCTCCCAAGGCCAGTAACATATCTATGCAAATAAATAAACAGTGTCGATCCACATGATAAATGGCTATAGGTCCTAAGCTTGAAAAACTATTTCTAGACTACTCCACGGTATGTCTTCTGTAATCAAGGTGGTTCAGCAGTTATAAAAACAAGGAAGTATTTGGATTATAAGGAATTAATATTTTGTTTTCATTTGATAATATTCATAATTGGTTCATGGGCATTCCATGCTTTGTTTAACAAATTTGAGACCTTTGCCTCTGATTGTCAAAAGTGAGACCTCCCAAATTGTTTTTTTAAAGTGAGCCCCCCCCCACACCCCAGACCGCATATATAATGTACATTTTGTATATTTTACAGATATCACATCAGGGGCGTAGGAAGGTGTAAATTCAACACTACGCCAAAAATATGAAAAAAATGTGTCAAATCTTAACGAATCAAAACGCCTCTTTTATGCTCGTAAAAGGTAATTTTTATGGTAATACCTTTCTAATTGTGCTTAAAATGTTCGAATGTTTTTCATGATATAAAATCACCATGGAATGCCGATCTTTTAAATCTCAACAATACAGATTAAAGAAACTAGTATGATCAATAGAAACATGTCCGTGATCAATGATACAACATAACTCTAATGTCTTCAACTTTTTTTATAAGATAAATAAAGCCCATGCAAAAGTCAACGTGACATTTTGTGGTAAATTGTTTTTTCCTTTCAAAATAACTATTGGTGCCTAAATGCTTTATTTCCTAAAATAATAATCTATTATATTTCAAATAAAATAGAAATTAGGGTAATTGCTTTCCTAGAACTGAAGTTGAAATGTACTTTCATTTTTACTGGCTTAAACTTCCAACTATCATAACCCTCTACCCCAAATCACCTTGATTTTTACGCCAAAAAGTGCCATTTATCGTGGCCGAAGCTAGAAAAAAGTAACAGAGGAACAAAAACCTTGCAAAGAGTACTATTGAAAAAATCGAACATATTACATGGTTTCCAAAAACATTTCTTTAGTGTGCTCGAGATCACAAACAATTTATTAACAATGAGGAAATATGACTAAAGAACATAAGGAAATTATTAAGCTATTCCATTCTAGCTTTTCAACACTACGCATTGGCGTTTTGGCGTATATTGTTCCTACGCCACTGCACATCCACCAGGATTCATTATACAAAATAATAGTTCACAAATGAACTCAGCTGTGGGGAACAGCAAAAGTACGGCTTGAGAGGGAGGGGGGTATGTATGTACCCGGCAAATATAAGGGCTTTAATATGGGATTTAGGGGTAGGTACCCTGTACAGAATGTTTCGGGTCAAGAGACCAACTACGAAAGAAAGTTATCAAAAGGATTAATGCAAATGCCTTTTATATGAACAAAATGTCAACAACGGGGGAGTTTCCTGCCCCTGCGATCTTATTTGTCCATTTAGAATAAGATAAACCATGTAACCAGGTCCATGTATTCCATTCTGACAGAATTTCAGATTCAATTTCAAATTAAGTTTATTATGTTCGAAATCCAGAATGTTCCCCGGAGAATCTCTCTTCGAAATTATAATGTCAGATAGATACAAAATAATATTGATATAACTGAAGATACTTAATTTGGCTCCCGTTTTAATTAGACGGATTGACGGAGTCAGAAAATCCGCCAAATTAAAATCCGTCAAATTTCAGTTTGGAATTTTTGTCAAATGCACTTCAGAAATTAAACTTGTGGGGCCCCTTTTCCTGTCAACTGAGCATGTCATCAACATGTCATACATTATCCCAAAATAAATACAGAAAATATCTTAGTAAATACCCGTCCTAATGACATAAACCATGGGCTTTCAAGATAATCTTTTTAAAGCCCATGCATAAACATAGACAAAAATTAAACTTCAGTCCTGATTCCGCCAAATTAAATAGCCGCCAATATTTGAAATTGAGCAAATTCGTCAAATTAAGTAGCGTCAAAATAAGTGTATCTAAAGTATCTGTAAGGGGGGGGGGGTGGCTCAAGGCATAAAGATTACCGGGAGATACAAACCGGAGAAATAGATGAGATGATGAATATGTATTGTATGTTTTCCAGTTTTAATTATGTTATTTGTTATTGGTCCTAATATGATTAGTGACCACCAATATGTATGTGACAGTTTTGAAGTTCAAAAAACGGGTAAAATTGGTTAAAGTAAATTGTATATGATAATCAGATTCAAAGATACACAACTAAAATATCGAGGAATTAAAAATAGCCTATAGACCATGTAGACTGCAATCATGGACTCTCTTGAAAGCCAATGCTGTAATCAAGGTAATTTTGGGATATCCCGTCTTTGAAGAAGCAAAAACGCAATCAAACAGTTAATTAGTTATTGTGTGATCTAGATTACAGATCAAAGAAATCAATTCCAAGATCATTATTACTATGTATTTAGTTCGTTGTATTTTTGAAAAGGGGTACAAGAAAACTATGTATTAATATATCAAGGGCAGGGTGCTACTGAATCTGACAGTTAAAGCGTACTATGCTAGTATGAGGGGCGACATTTGAAGTAAAGCATTGTTTAAAATCCTGGGAAAATGCACTCCCCCATTTTGCAAATATTGTGTGATGCCAATGAACCCTGAAATTTGTTTTTGTTTTCGTGAGCAATCAACAAATATGTTTATGAAAATCTTGTGAGTCCAGACATATGATTCTCATTCTGTCTCAGCTTAGTGTTGATTAGATTTTATCCCCACTCTTCCGACGTCTGTGTCTCCCTCATTTTTACCCTATATTCAGTTTCTTTTTAAACCAAATTTACAAATATCCGTTCACATAATAATCAGTAGTTGTTTATGACAAGATTATGTTTCTAGATCACCAAGGTAGCGTATTATGTAATTTCAACTATATGTTAGCCCCCTCCCCTTCGCCGACAATAATGTATTGTTTAAAATAATACTGCATCCACCGGCCAATTATTCTTTCACCATTTTGAGCAGTTTTCGTGTAATTTTTGAGCAAATATCAAATGTGACCTCACCCCTGGAATAATTCAAAAGTCATCCCCTTAGCAAATGCTGGATTCGGCCCTGGTACTTGTCAATGCGAAAATAATGGGTGTTGATTAGTGGAAATAGGCATTTAAACAGACCCTCTTAATTTATAACAAGTTAACAATTAAGAAGCCATGTTGCGATGTACTTTTCGTGACTCAAGTCGGATATAAAGTGAAAACATACTCTTTTTGATTTGATATCCCGTATTTAGCTAAAGCAAAACACGAAATATTAACACGTGCGGTAAATTATAATTTAAATGTTTCCATATAGCGCAAAATCTCACATGGCAATTAAATAACGACTAATTTTGTCTTGTGTCTAACCACGGCGTGCCTAGAGATTTCTAGACTCTAGTCACGCTCTGTCCACGCCAGCTCTAAGCACGTCTAAGCACGCCTAGAAATCTCTAGATACACGGAGTTCCTAGACCGACTAAGCACGTCTAGAAATTACTAGAAATTCCACATTTGATGCAGTGTATATTTTTGAAAGTACCTTTCTAACATCAACAGTCATCCGATAAACCATTAATAAGGAACAGACACATTAAAACAAATAACATAATCTTTACTAATAAGCCAAATGGGTTGTCCATGATCACCAAATGCAAGGTATAGTAGAGTGCGTATCATGCACATATACCATGCATTATCACGGTGTTATAGCATGACGGTTACGACACCTCTGAAAACGGAATTAGACGACTACGATCACTGATTTATCCAATAACAAGGCATTAACATGACAAAATGTCACCACCTAGTTGCTCACAATATTATGAGTTCAAACTTAAGTCAGATTTGAATTTCTGAGAACTTGTAAAGTCAAATTTGAACTTCTGAAAAGATGTAGATGATTTTGAAAAAAAAAATTGGTCAATTTGAAGCAAGTTGAAAACAGACCTTTTTGACCTTTTTTGACCTTGAGAAGGTCATTAAAGGTCAAATGTCAAATCCAAAGTCAGATTTGAATTTCTGAGAACATGTAGATGATTTTGAAAAAAAAAATAGTCAATTTGAAGCAAGTTGAAAAAAGACCTTTTTGACCTTTTTTGACCTTGAGAAGGTCATTGAAGGTCAAATGTCAAATCTAAAGTCAAATCTAAAGTCATATTTGAATTTTTGAGAACATGTAGATGATTTTGAAAAAAAATTTAGTCAATTTGAAGCAAGATGAAAAAATACCTTTTTGACCTTTTTTGACATTGAGAAGGTCATTGAAGGTCAAATGTCAAATCTAAAGTCAGATTTGAATTTCTGAGAACATGTAGATGATTTTGAAAAAAAAAATTAGTCAATTTGAAGCAAGTTGAAAAAAGATCTTTTTGACCTTTTTTGACATTGAGAAGGTCATTGAAGGTCAAATGTCAAATCTTAAGTCAAATCTAAAGTCAGATTTGAATTTCTGAGAACACGTAGATGATTTTGAAATTTTTTTTTAGTCAATTTGAAGCAAGTTGAAAACAGACCTTTTTTACCTTTTTTGACCTTGAGAAGGTCATTTAAGGTCAAATGTCAAATCTAAAGTCAGATTTGAATTTCTGAGAACATGTAGCTGATTTTGAAAAAAGAAATTAGTCAATTTGAAGCAAGATGAAAAAATACCTTTTTGACCTTTTTTGACATTGAGAAGGTCATTGAAGGTCAAATGTCAAATCTTAAGTCAGATTTGAATTTCTGAGAACATGCAGATGATTTTGAAAAAAAATTTTTGTCAATTTGAAGCAAGTTGAAAAAAGACCTTTTTGACCTTTTTTGACTTTGAGAAGGTCATTGAAGGTCAAATGTCAAATCTTAAGTCAAATCTAAAGTCAGATTTGAATTTCTGAGAACACGTAGATGATTTTGAAAATTTTTTTTAGTCAATTTGAAGCAAGTTGAAAACAGACCTTTTTGACCTTTTTTGACCTTGAGAAGGTCATTGAAGGTCAAATGTCAAATCTTAAGTCAAATCTTAAGTCCGATTTGAATTTCTGAGAACACGTAGATGATTTTGAAAAAAAAATTTAGTCAATTTGAAGCAAGTTGAAAACAGACCTTTTTGACCTTTTTTGACCTTGAGAAGGTCATTGAAGGTCAAATGTCAAATCTAAAGTCAGATTTGAATTTCTGAGAACATGTAGGTGATTTTGAAAAAAAAATTTAGTCAATTTGAAGCAAGTTGAAAAAAGACCTTTTTGACCTTTTTTGACTTTGAGAAGGTCATTGAAGGTCAAATGTCAAATCTTAAGTCAAATCTAAAGTCAGATTTGAATTTCTGAGAACACGTAGATGATTTTGAAAATTTTTTTTAGTCAATTTGAAGCAAGTTTAAAACAGACCTTTTTGACCTTTTTTGACCTTGAGAAGGTCATCGAAGGTCAAATGTCAAATCTTAAGTCAGATTTGAATTTCTGAGAACATGTAGATGATTTTGAAAAAAAAATTTAGTCAATTTGATGCAAGTTGAAAACAGACCTTTTTGACCTTTTTTGACCTTGAGAAGGTCATTGAAGGTCAAATGTCAAATCTAAAGTCAGATTTGAAGGTCAAATGTCAAATCTAAAGTCAGATTTGAATTTCTGAGAACATGTAGATGATTTTGAAAAAAAATTTAGTCAATGTGAAGCAAGTTGAAAAAAGACCTTTTTGACCTTGAGAAGGTCATTGAAGGTCAAATGTCAAATCTAAAGTCAGATTTGAACTTCTGAGAACATGTAGATGATTTAGAAAAAAATTGAAGTCAGTCTAAACAGTATTTGTTAAGTTATAGGAAGTTGTAAGAAATTGTTACAGACGCCAACCGCCAGACGCCAACCGCCGGACGCCAACCACCAACCGCCGGACGCCAACCGCCGTCGCAAAAAAACGGAGACCATAACAATATGTCACCACTTTTGGTGGTGACATAAAAATGGCCGCGATGGAACAGAAAACTAAGGTTGGTGCATTATTTTCTTCTACTGTGTATCAATGAAAGGATGAACGATTTTTGTAGGCATCGCATTCGGTGATGCATTTAGTAATGTATATATTGAACGTATTCTTTGCAAATTGATGCCCGGGATAACATGAAATAAGCGAAAAACTGTTGAGTTTGAAATTCAAAACTACACAAAATTTAGTAATTTGTTTATTTTTGTCGTTAGGACATGGTCTACATTGCCTAACGACCTCGGGGTATATAGATTCAACCTACATACGATCATAAAAAGCCAATTGAGCATTGAAAACCACCTAATATGTTCTACATGAGCCATAATATTGTATTTTTAATTTGCGGTTACGCAAAAAATTGATTGACGGTTACGCGAAGCTCGTTCAAATATGTATCCCAGATTCATTGTTATTAATTTTGTCATATTCATCAGAACTTGATGCTAATTCTTCTTTTGCCTCTTCATTGCTATCTTTTTGACAAATTGGTTTCATAAATAAAGCTAGACACAATTTTTTCTTGCCCTATAGAGGCTCAAACAAGAGCGTCTCTTGCGAGTCCTGAAAACAAAATATAAGCAATTCAATATTCCATTTCTTACCCATTATAACAATTACATGGAAA